>CM043710.1:28604643-29804643 GCA_023969325.1 Oryzias curvinotus | reverse complement strand
CTTACTGATAAAAACCTTGGAAGAATAAACGAGTTCCTTTCAAAAAAAAAAAGCACTCTGTGAAATAAGATCGTCCAGCTGCAGCAGCATTTACTTGAATTAGAAATGCGAGGAAGCTAAATGAAGCATTTCATTTTCGATCACTGTGACTTTCATGTGCTGTCCTCCTTTTTCTCCTTTTACTAGTAAATTTAACATGAATACTTGCTGTAAAATCCAATAAAAAAATACACAAATCTACATTTGCTTTAAGCTTACTCTAATAAAAAAAACAGTCTTACCATTATTTTTCTTAGATATCTGACATGCTAAAATTCCAAAAATAAGAGACAAAATTCAACGGACTAAAAGAAATTTACTGCAAATACCTTTTTCATTGAAATTGTTAGCCTCAATGTAGGGATGAAGGAGTTGTACGTGTTGCAGACCCCTGATTAATAATGACTAGAATTTAAAGTAGTCCCTCAATTTCACATAAGCGATCAACCTAAATGTGCACAGCCCTAAATACAGCCCTACATATAAATAAGAGAAGTTTCCTTCTTCAGTGTTGCTATAAAGTATTTAACTCTTGGACGCCCTCTTGTGTCTCAGGCAGACTTCTTTAACTTGGCTTTTCAGTTCTACAAAAATCTACTAAGGGTGTCAATTTCGTAATTCTGTATACCAGACTTTTTGCTTGTGACAAAACTGGAAAATGATCCTTAAAATAAAGCTCTGAATTTTTAAATAAACCCCTTATAGAACAAGACTATTGAACTAATTTTTCATTTTAGCTTGAAGAGACAAGGTCTTTTTTGTTGTTGTTGTTGTATTTGAATCCTAAAAATTGAACCGTGAAGTAAAACCCTCACACAACCAATTAGGCCTATTTTTCAGGGGGGGCTGTACTAAAAACTCACACATGCTTAGGATTTACAATGTGTCCTTCTTGCTGTTAGTGGCAGTACCATTACACAAATGCAAAATATGTTTTTTTTTTAATCAAAATATTTGCCGATATTATTTTCACTTCCTTACTTTTCTTTTAATTTTCTTATTGAATATTTATCTTTGTGCATGTAACTGCAAAGGGACTGAAATTAATAAATAGGGTAGAAGTTCCCACTACGTATACACCTCTTTCTGCACTATGTTGCACATGCGCAGTTTGATGACGATGACGTCTTTCGTTTACACCGGAAGTGCTCATTTCAAAACCGTGGATAACAACAAGCCGGGCTGCAGCCTTTCGTGGAACGGGTTCATTTATGTCTCCTTTATTAGTCAACCATTTTTATAGAGATATTTCTTAATATACGTAATGTTTTTTTTTTATTAGACGTATTTCAAACGGACTTTTAAAAGACTAATGTCAGAATAAAACAACTATACTGCGATCTATCTTAAGCTGACACGAGAAGATATTAGAATATGGAGGTGAATCCGAATGATTCCGAGACAAAAACGCCTCATAAAGGTCTATTTTGTCCTCCACCTGGGAATTTAACCCGGGAAAATGCTGCCTCGCCAAGGTAACTGTTTAAATCCATATACAGTTGGAAGATAAACTGTTCCAGTTGAGACGTTTCCTCTGTTTCTCAAAAGTGACCCAGCTCTGTTCCACCTCATTCCACTCTTCTTGAATCTTGCTCTTCTGATAATCCGCTGAAGCCTACAGTTGTCTCTTTTGCTGGTGCATCCTCTGCAGCCCTCTAACATTTGATCCGCGTGGTGGACACAGCTCTCTCTCTGTGAGAACAGTCTCCTTAGCTCTGGACCTTTGAGGCTCACCCATCCTTGTTTCTCCTGCAGCGCTCCGGATGCTGCTGAGGATTTGCCCTCCGCAGATGTTGGTGCAGAAAAAGCAGACCTGCTGTCACTGCCGCTGGAAGCGATGAGCCACATCGCCTCCTACCTTCCCGCTCACACTGTCATCCATGACTTACCAAAGGTTAGTCTTAAAGCCCCACTCTGAGGAAAATGGGTGTTTTGGTGTCCTTATCATGTTCTTGTAGCATTTTTCTCACGATGGGGGACATATAAATAGAAAATTACGCTTAAAATTGAGTTTCTGTGTGATGTTATTAATTCAAATAGTTGGGAATCAGGAGCAGACAAAATGAAAACGTGTAGGTGTGACGGCGAGCCACAAGCTTCCTGCTTCGCTCTATAATGATGCATCCGCTTGTAGACCAATATTCCGTGTAAATCTTTGTTTTCCTGCTGCTATCTGGCTCCATATTGTTTGCCATATTTATAGTACATGTAAGCCTGGGTTGTGGAGGGCTTAAAGAAACTTTTTCTTAAGTAATGACAGTTTTTTTATATATATATTTTGGCTAAAAATAGAATAGTCATGATTAAAAGGCCACTGGAGATTATTTTACAATGATAAAATATAGTAGGAGTGGGCCTTTAAAGATTTTCTTGTAAATTTGTTTTTAGATAAATGCAGGTCTAAATCTACTCTGGATCATAACTTTCAAATTATTCTACTCACAATACGATTGGTTGGGATAAATTGTTTCCACAACTAGTGGTAAAACTGGTAAACTTGTTTCTAATAACTTGTTTTTTCCCCCTCTGTCTTGTACTTTAGGTCAGCCCCTTTTTGAAAGTTTTGCTTGAAGACACAACTGCCTGGCAGCTCCGTGCACAGAGACTTACCGCACATCAAACTTGCATTCCAGTTCTGCTGAAAAAAATGATAGACTGGCCCTCGTTTTGCTTGGAAATGGAACAGTTAGTTGACACTTGGGCAGAAAAACCTCTAAGCGGAGATGTTGCAATGCAGTCTGTCCTCGAGGGAGAGCAAGGAGCCACACTGAGAGAGAATCCAGAAGGAGCGGAGAACGGTGCGGGTTTACCTGAGGGGGACCTTGATGCCAAAGTGAGGCGATGCCATCTAGAGGACTTGGAAATAGCCAATAATTTTCTTTCTGGAGAAAATAAGGAAACTATGCCCCATGAAGTTTCTAAAAGATCTAGTGAAACTCCAGCACTGGAGCATATTGTCCTACCCTCGGCCCACATTGCACAGGTTAACTCAATCCTATTCCTTGGTGGCGAAGGGACAATCTGTGCCACAGCTTCCAGAGATGGGAGTGTCAAACTGTGGGATGTGAAAACAGGCCCTAATGGAGCTCTGTTGTACTCGTTAGCAAGTAAGGGTGAGACAGGCAGCCATCGCGGCTGGGTCAGTTGTCTAGCATCCATAGGACCTCTATTAGCCTCAGGGAGTTTTGACTGCACAGTTAAACTGTGGGATATAGAGGCGGGCGGTGTGCACACATGTCTGATTGGGAATGCAGCTCCTATCTTCTCCTTGTCCTCCCAAAACAACATGCTGCTTGCAGGTACCTTTGACAAGAAGATCAACATGTATGACATTCGAGGTAAGATGAGTTTTAATGAAACTAAGATTTGGTTTATTTAACAGTGTTTCCTTACAGACCAATAATAATGGCTGATTAATTCCTCTTTCTGCAGTTGAAGCCACCCTGATCAAAACCCTCACGTATCATAAAAAAGCTGTAACGTGCATAGTCGCTGACGACAATTACATCATCTCTGGGAGTATAGACAGCACTGTTGTAATCTATGACTGCAGGGCAGAAAAAATCTTGAAGAGAATTCTGGTAACGCCACACACGATTTGTTTCCTAACAGTTCCGAACTGCTGCTCACCTCCAAAACTGATTCCAAGTCCCCTTTCTGCTTGTAGCTGAGGCATTATCCAATGCGCATGAGCTACGACGGCTGTGTGGTCTGGGCGGGAGACTGTAAAGGCCTGCTCCACGCCTATTACATGAACGGGGACCAATGGGGAAAAAAGACCCAGTTCGACGTGGGGCACCATGCTGTCATCACTGGAATCCACAGTTCACCATCAAGCCTTTACACCTGCTCATCTGATTGTACCTTTAAGGTAACTTTTTCTGTTTCTTTGCCTGTTTGTGTTTGGGCATATTACCTTATAATGTCTTTTTTGTTGTTGCAGGTACATATTCCTTCTATATCCCCTATAACTGTACGTACTTTGAAGTATAAATCTCCATTCAGTGCAGTAAGTATTTCATCCACAAACTTTGATCTGTTAGCCCTTTCTCTTTGTTAGCATAGTTTCATTATAATGCTGCGTTCACGCCAAACGCAATTCGCACACTGAATTCGCTGCTGGACGCTTGTCCGAAAAGGAAATGTTATCATAAACCTGATGCTACCGCCGCATGTGGGAGGAGCTACTATCCAAAGTTTTTCACCACATTGACTATATATCTGTATCTCTTTTATACTATGCAGGGAAGACGAGAATGCTGAGATATCCGGTTTATTTCTTATGAATAGCTCCAAAAACACGTCAGTAAATGCGTCTCAGTGTCTGGATTCATGAGATCATGCAGAGACTCTTCCAGTACGGTGAACTTCACCATCTACTGCAGGAGCTGCGTTTGAATGACGGCCGCTTTCAGCGGTACTTCTGTCTCTCGGTGACACAGTTTGAAGACTTGCTGTCCCGCGTTAGTCTGAGGAGGGAAAACAAAAATTTGGAGGACCTTTTTTATTATTGTGCCCATAAAAATAAAAAATATGTATCATCAAGTTCACGAGAAGAACAATCAGATTCTCCTCCATGTTGGTGTTGGACTCCACCCACTGATCACATCATCAACACGTCACGGGCAGCCCATGGCTGCCCATCACATTTGAATTAGAACCTGATATCTGTTAAGACTACCTCATCTTCTATCCTCCATCACTAAAAGCAATCCATCTAGATTCAAAGTCTAAATTGACACAAAAAATGTTCTAATTTTTGCATGTTCCCATTTTCCCAATACTCCTCTCAACATTATTTTTCAGGTGTGCGCAGAGGCAGGGGTGGTTGCAGTTGCAACGGGAGATGCTAGCGTGAAAGTCTGGAGACCCAGAAAGTGAGATGGGATCATCTGCACGTTAGTTTTTTGTTAGGGCCGGACTGTTGGTGTGATGAACACACATTCAAAAGTAAACCACTGCAAGCATTCCCAACAGAGATGAAAGGAAAAGGGCCTTGCTCTGCAGCATGAAGGAGTTGAAATCGTGGCATGTTGGAAGCACTTCTGACTCCTCTGCATTGACCTTTGATTGGGTTTTTTATTTTATTCTTTACAAAAGAAGATGCTTTGAGTTTTTGACCGGTTGGGAAACTTGAAAGCACGTGAAGCAGCAGCAAACCGATTGACTGTTATTGATTTCTAAATGTAAAAATAAAACAACAAGGAGGAAGAGGGAGGCTGATTTCTTTACAAAAAGCCAATTTAGTTTGTTAACAGAGGTGTGTCATCTTATTTAATTGAAGGCAACTTGGTATCATTTCAGAAACTTGTTTTTTTCTTTGTGAGAAACAATTTTTTATAACAATGTAATTTTCATGTAAATATGTTTTTTTTTTTTTGGTTCTGTTATCTTGTACTGAAATCCTTGACATGGTACTTTAAAGTGTTATGTGTGCCGATGTATATTACTTAATTTATAACAGATTTGTATTATTTCATTATTGTAACAGCACAGCTGAAACATTTATAAAACATAATTGTATTTATAAATTATTAGTCTAAACAATAAAGACCTAATACTGACATTGTTTATTTTTTCCCCTTCTGTACACTGTAACAAAAAACGTTTTTCTATCTCAATTGTCTGATTTCTTGGCTTGTTCCATCGACGACATGCTCTTGTTAGTCAGGTAGCTGAGGCATTTATTTTTGTAATATTGACTACTTTGTTCCTAGACTCACCTACGGTCATGAGAGAAGGAACTAGGTCCCGAATACACTTAGTGGCTGACATGAGCTTCCTCTGTAGGGTGGCTGGACGCTCCCTTACTGATAGGGTGAGAAGCTCGGTCATCTGCAGAGAGCTCAGAGTAGAGCCGCTTCTCCTCCACATCGATAGGAGCCAGTTTAGGTTGCTCAGGCACCTAGTCTGGATGCCTCCCTGGGGAGGTGTTCCGTGCATGTCCCACTGGGTGGAGGCCCTGGGGAAGACCCAGGACACGCTAGAAAGATGACGTATCTTGGCTGGCCTGGGAACACCTCGGGGTGCCCCCAGAGGAGCTGGAGAAGGTGGCCAGGGGTAGAGAAGTTTGAGCATCTTTGCTTAGGCTGCTGCCCCCATGACCTGGTCCCGGATAAGCGGAAGAAGATGGAGAATGAGTACTTCAGTGAAGTGGGACAGTTGTGCAAACTTCAGCTGTTAGAAGTATAAAAGCAGGAGTGCTGACATTTAAAAACAAACTAAAATTTGAACTAAAGTTTTAGAAATGTTTTCTAGCTCTCCCACTAGCTTAAAGTTCCTCTCAACCTCTACCTAACATACCCAGTGCAAAAAAAAATGGGGAGCAATATTGAAGCTATCCAGCTGTTCAGTTTTGAGCCAGATGTCAGCTCAGACGAGGGAAACAATCTGGATCTAGTCGTCTTGGATGCATCAGAATGGATTAGACCAGGGAGCTTGTGGCTCACTGTTCTACGTCACAGCTACAAGCTTTTTCCAAAGGCATTTTTGTCTCTGCTCCTAATTCACAGTGATTTGAATTAAGAAATACTCAGAAATGCATTTTTAAGCTTAATTTTGTTTATAAATGAAAGATGCCACAAGAACATATGAAAAAGACAATTTTCATTGGAGTCCATAGTCTTCAAAGAAGAAAATCTCAGAAGCATGTCTTTCAGCTGACATCTATAATTTGGGTTCTAAGAAGTCTTTGTGTTTCATCCACTTTCAACTGTTGTGAATGAAACTTGTTCTCCTTTTCCACATAACTTCTTCATAAAAGTGATTTTAAAAATAAAAAAAAAAACTTACTATCAGCATTTGTAACCTATATCACACCATCAACCCCAACCTTCTATGAACACACAGTTTGTTTTTTTGAACTAAAAAAAGTAATTAAAAATATGAAATAAAAATTAGAATAAAAATGAACCAGATTAAAGAGTTAGAAGGTGCAATACAAATATTTTAATCGGTTTAATTTGCAAAGTTCTATTGAAAATAGAACCTTAACCAGAGGTAGTTTTAGTTTCAATATAGAAGGGAATTTCTTTGGATGAAGTAGAACAGATTTTTTTTTATTTACTTGGGACTAACTGCCTATTCAGGAAATTAATTATAGATTTGTAAACATCCATCACAAAGGTGCATTGCAGCCGCAGTGGCAACAGAGACAAAGGTCTGAGGCTGTTGGCAACCTCTCCAATCACTTTCTTTCAAGTGGTGGTTATACAGTAGAGGGTTGTACCCATTAATCACAAGGCCAAGCAGAATTACTACAACTACTGCAATCTTAATTGACAATATATTCACGAATGTTCTGGAGAATAATATAAATAGTGGTCTAGTTATAAGTGACATCAGTGACCATCTACCTGTATTTGCAACTTTTGATTATAAAAGGCCGCCAAAAAATGGTTCTGAATAAGAGACCAATAAGAATCAAGACTCATGAAGCAGTAAATGCCTTTAAAAAATGATCTCCTAAAACAACAATGGAACAGAGTTTATTTTGATTTGAATTGATTTGATTTGAAATGGTTTATTTCAAGCAATTAAATAGAAATAATACACAAAAACAATCATCAGTTATACATTCATACAGTAACTAATCAAACTTAGGATAATTAGACATATTAATAAATATTGCTTGAAAGGGAGTGGAAGGAAGCAAACTTATATAATCCCACCCCGTTATGTTGATGATGTAAATTCTGCATATGGTTCACTTCTCATATGTTTTTTTTTAACTCTATATGATCCACGTTGTCCAAAGGTTCTATGTAGAAGCAAACATAATACCCATAATACACAATACTCATTAAAAACCCTGGACGACAAAGGACTACGGAATGCCTGCAAAAAGAAAAATAAACTACATACACATTTTTTCAAATGTAGATCAGGCTTCTGAAAAAAGATATAAGATGTACAACAATAACTGACATTTTGAAAAAAACTAAAAAAAGATTATTATAAGATTTTAGTTGAAAATAAAGATAATACTAATGCGACATGGGATATTCTCAACAAGGTAATGGGAAATAAGACAGGATCAGAAAACTTTCCAAATTATTTAACAAAAGTTAACAAAGAGATATAACATCTAGACACAGTTGTTAATCAAATCATTCTTCATAAAAATGGGATCTATTGGATGACAAAAAAACAGAAAAATGTGAATGACAATCAATAGAGAATAAAGTGATGCAGTCAATGTCCCTACTTACGGTGGATGAAAAGGTAAGTAATACTATATGTGGTGCAAAAATTAAAAACAAGACATTAATTGATAGTTATGGCACTGACGCGACAATTACCAAAATGACCATATTGTTAAATCAGACGTTTATGTTATGTTTTAAATCTTTCATTTAAACAGGTATCATTACTGATGATATAAAAACCAGTTTTCAAATGAGAAACATTGTTTCAGTGATTACAGTCATTACTTTCACAGTTGTCTAAAATAATAGAAAAATTATTTGCATTTTAGCGACTATTTCACTTTCACACCACAAACCTGGACCTCATTAAACAAAATAAATGTAAAAAAGGAATCAATATTACTTTGTTAGTACAGATACAGTCAGCTAGTAGTTTGGTTTGTTGTTAATTACATGTTTGCATACGTATGAATCTTTTGTAAAATGACCAATAACTAGCAGGTTTATTGCTCAGTTTGTGGTGGAAAAAACGATGCTCTAAAATGGAACAGAAAGATGAACAGAAGCTTGTTTTTGAATATCTATCTATCTATCTATCTATCTATCTATCTATCTATCTATCTATCTATCTATCTATCTATCTATCTATCTATCTATCTATCTATCTATCTATCTATCTATCTATCTGCAGCTTATTTCATTTTTGTTATTTTTTATTCCATTTTGTTCAATCCCTTCAAATGTGATTTTCATTTGGTTGTTTATTTTCGTTTCTTTTTTTGTTTCTTCTTCTTTTTCGTCTTTACATATTTTATCTATTTTTTTTTTGTAACAGAATAGTTAAAAATAAATAAATAAAATAAAAAAAAAAACCCACTGAGATGTGTGTATTGCTCATGGGTCCCGTGGCTGGTTGCTGGGATTTTAACCTCCCCTCCTCTGACGTAACTTTGCTTTTTGTTTATTTCTGTCTTTGCAGAGCCAGTCTGCTCATTCATCCCCCTACTATGAGCGCCGCGGAGTCGCGCAGTCACCAGGGGGCATGCACATAGTAATAATAATAATAACGATGCATTTCAGGAAAAGCTGCTGAGGCGGGCTTGTTCTCGTTTGGACCGCTCCGCACGAACGCTCCCGCGGCCGCGGTGCGATGGCGCGGCGCGCATAGCTCCATGTGTCCGGCGGGACTGCCCCTGGCTTTTTTTCTGGGGAAGATCATATTGGATCATATTGTTTGCAGGACGCTGTTCCTCCTGCAGCCCCTCCAGTCTATCCCGACGTAGTTGTGAATTGAACATGGCGACTGTACCAGTATATTGCATCTGCAGATTACCTTACGACGTGACCCAGTTCATGATCGAGTGTGATGCCTGCAAGGACTGGTTCCACGGCAGGTAAGAGCGGATCGCCGCGCGAGTCTGTTTTTTGTATCTGTTTGCTAGTTTTATGGAAACAAACAAAAATGGCGAGCAGTCGGCTGCGTTTGACAGCTTTGTGGCTCTCAGTCGCCCGTCTGCATCTGAGGAGAGAGGCCGCTCGGAGAAGAAGAAGGCGGAGTTACATATCGCCGACCGGGGTTGTGACATTTTTTGGCGAATAACTCAACACCGATCCGTCGGATTAGAAATGTCTGCGTTTATTGTCGTGATTTTGTGGTGGGCTTGAAGCCGTATCTGCCCCCTAACAGCCGTTTGGGACCCCGGAGCAGCCCCGAGCTGGAGCCAGCCTTCCCCCGGTCCGGAGCAGACGGCAGCGGGGAAGCCTCGGCACTGTCGCCGCTCATTCCTTTCTCACTTCGAGGCTTCTTAGCTGCTCCCACGCCCGCTTTCCCTCCAACAATGCCCCTGAATGTGGGCACACTTGAGTTCGTCACACGGTTCTCACGGCTGACTCGTTCAGAGGGGCTGGAAATCACGACTCTAGCGAGCCCCGGACAGCCTTCCTGCCGGGCAGCAGCTATGGCTGACAAAGCCCGTGTTGGGAAAGGTTTCTGCGAGCGGAAAAGCACAAATAAAAAAGCATATCTGGCTGCTTTGATGGATCTTTGAACTACTCTCGGTTTCCTGGCTGCCCTGCGGCACAGCAGAGGCGCGTGCCCCCCACCGGTCATCACTTTTCCCGTCCAACGAGCCCTGCGAGGATCGGTCCGATCCTCCGTTTCCATACGCCAACATTTGCTCGCCTTTGTCTCTCCCACCCTCACACTCCTTCATGTTCACACTCGACGCTTCTTTGGACCCTATAAAGTCATTCGGCAGGATTCGGACCGACTTTGTGCAAAACAATCGTTTATTAGAAGCATTTTTTAGTGAAGAAGTCCTTGAGAGCAATGGAGAGTATTTACGCGCGTGAACGTTAACCCTTTCGTCTTCCTCCGCTGCAGCCTGATCACAGCAGCAGTTCGGGGATGAGCGCTGACCCTCCACGCACAAACCCACTCAAGATGACTGACTGTCAGGTTCACTCAGTCCACTTGAGTCACAGACGAAGACCAGAAACAAACATGGACTGAGAAAACGTTCATATTTTTTAAGCAGAGAAACTGCAGTTTAGTTTGTTGAACCTCCAAGCACGAAGAACATCCATCTGAAGGAAACGATAGAACAAAACAAAATAAAATAAAAAAAACAGTGTTTGAGCAAAACATCTGGTGAAGTAGTGCTGTGATGAAAATGTGTGTTTTGGGTGTTTTTAACGTGTAAAGGTGTCATGGAAGACATATTTAAAGAAAACTAAACTTAAATTTGCGTTTCTGTGTATGTTTATAAACAAATCATTGTGAATCAGGTGCAGATAAAATAAATCCAAAGAGTTTCTAGTGTATGATGTAGGAGCTACAGTCACAGGCCACCTAGGCCACAAGCTTCCTGCTCCGCTTTATTCAGATGCATTGCTTGCAGACAAATAGATCCATATACGTCTTTGTTTTACGTGACAGCGCTGGTATCTCACTCAAAACTGTACTATTGGATAGCTTCCGATATTGCTCGGCATTTTTGTTGCATTGGTAATGTTAGGTGAGGGGCTCTCAGGGAGAGGGTGTAAACAAAGGGATGATGGGAAATGAGTGCAGGCTTACTGCCTGCCGATAGTCCCGCTCACACCTCATAGTCGATTTTCTGTTGAACTCCTGCTGCTCTGCAGAAACGATGCTCTAGAAAATGACACAGGTTTTTTTCTTTTTGGCTGAAAATGGCAAAATCATAATTAAAATATATCCAGGAATGCTTTTACAAGAGATGACTGGAGTTGGACTTAAAGCAGATAAACTATAGTTTACAAGAAGAATACCCATCTGAAGGAAATCACAAAAACAATCAAAGTTTGATCTTAACGCCTGGTAAAGTAGTGCATTTTAAAGTGTGCTTGGTAGATTACTTTTTTATTGGAACAATATTTATTTTAGGTAACCTTTTTTCATTTACAAATGCCGCCTCATTTGTGAGGAAAAGACACGTTTGAGGGATGAGCTGCAGAGACAGATTTGACTCTTCTTTGAATGTCTGAACTCCAAAGACTTGTTGACAACCATACACCTTTTCAAAACAGGAAGCTCAGTAGCATGTGAAACAAACAGTTGCAGCTTCCCTCCTCCTTTTCATGCTGATCACCAGCCTGCCTACATTCTGCTGTGGGACGACATCCCATTCTCTAATCAGCATTTGTCAGGAGGCAGCCAGCATGGTTTTGTTGGACACAGCGACTCAAACATGACTCCCCGAACCCACAAATGTTCAGCAGGACTGAGGTCAGGACTGCTCACTCTCTAGCTCTGGAAGCAGCCTCTGATAGAACCTCATTTGCTGAAGCTAGCTTTATTTTGGAGGACAAATTTGGTCTGAGAATAAAAATATCAGATTTCCACTGCTTGTGCAATCTCATCTATGTGTGTTAAGTGCACTGAAATTAGCCTTAATAAGGACAAGCTCAGTTTTTTTTAATGAAGAAGACTCAAATCATCACTCCACCAGTGCAACATTCAGATTTTTACCCAACTACCAAACACAGAATCCGTAATATTTGCTGAACACAAGTGTATTTCTGAATGTCCAGGTTTCTAGTGCACCTCCAATACAAACATGCATGATGCTGAAAATCATCAATAACAGCTTCCTGGCAGCCCAGAGAGACTGGCTGTTTATATGAGAACTGATCATAAAAAAAACTGCCTATGTGCTAAGTGATGACTGGGTGAGGAAATGTTTATCTGTTGCTCAGTGGCTGTTCATTAGTTGTTTTTTTTCCGTGGGACAACCACATCACAGTTCTCACTGTCATCCCTGTTGTGAGGAAGCAGAAACCGCCTTGAAGCAGAAATGAACCGACATAAGACGACAATAGTTTGGAAACAGACACCAACACATCACTGCAACAGGAATGAGGCTCACAGGATACCAGATTAACTGGTGTTAAGGATGTGGGGGCTCCAGGTGCTTAAAGCAGCAGAAACAAAACTAGGGCTCTGTCAAACCAGGCAATCGTTAAGCATGTTAACCTCAAAGTATGATGTATTTAGCTAAAGTGATTCAATGATCGACACGACTTGAAGAATATGTGCAGAGGCCTGCCTGCAGAGGTGGGCCAGAGCACGGCTCAGTTGACTGTACAAGTCTGGCCTGTTTGCCAAGAGTGCCTACATTTTGCTAACCTATGACAGGTGTCCATAATATTGGACAGTGGGTACACTTCTCAATCTAGTTTGCTATGAAATCACAATGGGAAACAAACGCATCACAAACGAAACTGCGCACTTCAAGAAAAACATAGTAGAAAATGTGTTTTTTGCTCTTGAAGACTGCTTTGTTTGCCCCCAAAAACCTTCTTCTCAATTATTGGTGAAAATGATAACAATTGAAGCCCCACTACAATCATCTTTTGATCTATTTTAAAAGCGTTCCAGTGGTCGTCTACGATTATGCTGTTTTTGGGTAAAATCAAAAACCTGTGTCCCATCCTCACCTAGAGTAGCCAAACATTTACATTTGAAGAACCAAAGAAGAAAAAGACAATGTAAAAATGAGATAAAATAGAGATAAAATAGAATAATTTATGGATGATTTATTTAATAAATGCATTTTTTGAAAATGCACATATTTTAACATCCCTAATCTAAACTTTTAAGTGGAACATCATACTGTTACTACTACTTACTATACTATTTTTTTCATTTTTAAAAGGCTTCTTGGATAACATTTTTTATTTGATAAAACCATTTTTCTTGGTCTCTGTCAGAATATGAGTGAGAGTCTCTATCATTGTTTTGACTCAAGGCTCAAGAAACTTGGGTTCTGCAGCTGATTAATGATGTGATAAATGAGCGGATCAAATGGAGATTCATTGAGAACAAAGGTTGGGCCTTAAATTTAAGTTTCAGACTCATAATATGCAGCAGAAACTTGCTTCTAACTTCAACTAAAATGATCAAAAACAGGAAAAAAAGAATCAAATTCATCACGAGATACCAGAAACTCCAAAGCAGTTGTTACCGGGGTTTGGTATCAGACGTCACTCAACTTCCATTTTTGGAGCAAATACTTTCTCAGAAAAGGTTACACAAAGGTTTGGAAATGCAATCTTTTCTTAATGAGTCAAACTATGAACATTTTTCAGATTACAGCAGACATTATCTTCTCAAATAAGATTAGAGTTGTGCCAAATTATGAAAACCCATAAAGCAATGAGGAAAATCTTTACCAGTACTGAGATAAACAGATGGTGGTTGAGCTTTTTGGTAGCAGAAATGATGTGTTTTGTAAATGTAGAACTTTCAGAGATAAAGTTTGCATTGATTAATTATAAAGAGAAGGGTCCCCCAATAGAGCTCTGGGGAGCACCATTGGTTAGAGCAGCAACAATTGAAAATTCTTTAGATAATGGAGTAAATAAACAAGATTCTTTGAGAAAATAAGTATTTACTTATATTTTCACGGGGGTTTGAATGAGGCAAGATGAAAGGGAAGAGTATGACATTTTGGTTATGAGAATTTAAAAATGGCTTAGACTAAACTGTTTAGCATATGTCTACAACTGCTTTGTTCACAAGGTGGGATAACAGCATATGGACATATGTAGAACAAATACACTAGTTTTTGATTAAATAGTTGTTGGTGAATGTTGTCAGCTCCTTTTCAAAAAAAAAAAAAAAGTCCATGAAAGTGTTACAAAGTTCACTTGAATCCATGTGGGTGGAACATGTGTCCAGAGGTAGTGGGATGCTGCTCAGTATGGAATACAAAGCTTGTGTGTTCTCTTTAGACTCAATTCAAGTTGTATGAGACTGTTATAATGCAGGCTGTGACACAGCCGGCACAGTCATAAAAAACAAAGACGTTTTGGCAGAATTCTTTTTGAAATGACATCTTCCTGCCATTTGCCCCTGAGACTTACAAGGTCTCAAATGTTGTTACTTCATCAATGATGTTGTTTTGCAATGTGTTTAGTCTTGAATTTGACTAAATGATCTGATGTTCACAGTTGTGGAACACGTTTAAAAGTGCATTAGTTAAAGATGCAAAAGTTATTCTTTAAAAAAAAAGATGTAACAGAATACAAATGAAAAACAAAAGAGCTTGATGTGTTCATATGTAGGGTTTCTTGTTCAGGTTTATGAATGCCAAATGTAAACCTTTTAATTAATGTTTCGTATGAAAAGGTTTTTATTCTGTTAAATTAAACTATATATATATAACAAGAATCTGAACAGTCTTGCCATTTGAGCTTAACAACCTCTGCTGGTATGTCATGTAACTCGATTTAGACTGTTGATTTAAGATGCAGATTGTCCTGCAGAATCATTTCAGAGTAGGTCAAGCTGTGCTGAATGGCACTCAGGATGACAGAAACGGCATCATCAGCAAATGTAAACATGTAAACCCAATGGAAATGTAAATCCAAACATCAAACAAACTTCAACATGACCCCAAAAAAAAAAAATAACACAATAAAACCTAAACACGAAAAGCAAGATATTGTTTTGTCTCTCCTGTCTTTTTGGATCCCAGACTGAAGTTCCATTAGTTATCAAAATGATACCTGATGCTCATTTGGCTTTAAACTCAGTATTCTACATTTTTTGTGGCACTTTTAGAGTGTACTTTTTCAAGAGCATAAAAAACACAGTTTTAGTGATTTATTTGTTTGTGCATCAATGATGAGACACTGTGTAAAACAAGAAAAAAAATTAAGAGGTTTTGTAGTGCCTGAGTAACGTTTTCATCTACATATCGGTATATGTTTGATCAATATCTGAAGATTTACATTTCTTTGGAGTCCAGCTCAGTTTTGGATCCTTGAAGAAATGCGTCTCAACTGTTTGAACTGTTTTGGTGATGTCTTCTGTCTATCTGTTACACTGAGGACACATTATCCAATGGTGTAACTAATCTAGATAGAATGTATTTTCAGACCACATGGAGCTTTTCTGTTTGAGTTGTGAAAGAGCTGATGAGTGTGGAGAAGCATGTTCTCCAATAGTGGATTGTCAGGCTAACTCTTGCTTGTAACCTGCTGCTTCTCTCCATTCAGCTGTGTTGGGGTGGATGAAGACGATGCTCCTGACATTGACATCTATCACTGTCCAAACTGTGAAAAGACCCACGGCAAGTCCACCCGTAAGTACATCCTAGTGGCACACTGGTTAAAGTGTGCTGCTGCACTCGCAACTTTTCTGTTGAACTCAGACCTTCATAAGAGTTTCTTGGCCTCTCAGTGAAAAAGAAGAAGAACTGGAGTAAACATGACACAGGGCAGAGCACAGACATCAAAGCTGTTCAAAATGGCAGTCAGGTCTTCATCAAGGAGCTCCGAAGTAGAACCTTCCCCAGGTAAGGTCAACACCCCCTCAATGGATGAATTGCCACCATCCTTTTGTGTTGCAGGTCCTCTCTCCTTTGGATCTCTGGACCTCTGTGCTAATTCAAGTTAATTTTTAAAATGTTTTTAGAGAAACATGGAATACAGTGTGGTATAATTTTTTTTCATTTGCTTATTGGAGGGGAGTTGAGAGCGTGAGTGGTGTTACGGGCTATGCTCTCTGATGCAAATGCCCCTGGTAGGGTCTCCCATTACAGTCAGGTCCTGGGTGATAAGACATCAACAGGGTTTGCACGGTCATGAAAAATCTGGAAAAGTTTTAGAAATTGAAAATGTAATTTCTGGGTCCTTGAAAAGTTTGTTTCGGAAACGTCATGACATTTTAATATTTTGGATACAAAAAACAAAATAAGTTTAACATGAGATTTGAATCAAAATTGTGGCAACAGTTCGACATCACACTATCTGTGATGGGAGTTTGTCAGGGAAGTTGTCGTCAGCTCAGTGCATGGCGCTTTCAGCTGGCTATCGTGAAATGCTACAAAATGCCAGGGAAATGTAGCATTCACACAGAGTGGCTTTTCAAGAAGACGGATCAACTGTGGCCACTGAAAGACCTTAAAACTCATTTTGCACCTGCAAAAAGCAAAATGCAGACTTTGCTTCAAGTCCTTCGACATAAGCAGCATGAGAGAAGCAGGGCTGGTGACGGTCAGAGAACTTTTTAAAACAGGTAATGATGGCATTACTAGGGAAACGTATTGCATTCAATAAAAAATAAACAAAAAACATCCACGGGTGATCTTCGTTCAAATCTTTTCTGTGATTTTAATTCTAATATTTTCAAGAACTTCAAAAGCAAAGAAATCCAAACAGGCTGGGCACTAACCTCATCTGCTCATGAAAACTATAAGATTAGCTGCAATAGAAAAGCCACAAAGTGTATGTGTCATAGACATGATCTGTTTAGTTCATGTGCTTGTCACCATATCACTGTTCTTCCTTCGTCCTATTTTAACAATACTGTAATGTACGTGGGATGATTTTGAGGTTTTTTATGGTGTGTAACTGAGAAACTGCATATTTGTCTGAGGTGTTTTTGTATACTTTATTGACAGTCTCTGCCTGCCTCTGCAGCTTCACAAGAAACTTCACATCAATACAAACTCCAAATGTAATCGTTTTCTGCATTACCACGGACAAAAATAAACAGTTCATACTGGTCAATAGAACAACATCCAAGGTTTTGATATGGAATATTTGTGGATAAAGTAAGCAGAAAGAACAGACTGGCGATATAGTTAGTGACAAACACATAAACAAAATGGACCTTGTCGGTGATACACACACTTTGTGGCTTTTGTATTTTTAATTGCAGCCTATCATATAGTTTTCATGAGCAGATGAGGTCAGTAAGTTTGGAGTTCTTTGTTTTTGTAGTTCACTGATTCTTGAGAGTCAGGACAAAACATGTCCCACATAAAAATATTTTTTTATGGATAAAAATCATTAATTTAAAATCGATAGACTTACTCACTATGCTAGATCTAAAGGAATTGTGAATACTGATGATATGTTTTAGCCTAGATAATTACTTTTTTAAGATATTTTTGCTCAAATGCATGTCTGGTGGTTAGGCGCCTTTTGGTGTTTCTCTTGTCTCCGGCATTTGTTAGGAATTGTCACTAGCATCGAAAAACATGAAGTCTTATAATTGTGAAAACAGTTATATCAAATTAAAGACGAGGGTTAAAAATGCATAAAACAATAATTATCTTGAAAATAAAAACACTTCAACAATATGAAAAGTAAATAATACAGATTTAGTTTTTCTGAAGGTCTTCTGTCACATCTCTCAAGAATCGCAGAGTTTTTAAAATATTAGATCAAAAATAAGGAAGAAATTCGAACGAAAATCACCCAGTTTTTTTTTTTTAAATGTTACTGCAGTTTCCTCCATACCAACAGAAACACCCATTGACATGGTGGTTGCAATTTTAACAGCAAGGTAGACAGACTTGGATGTATCAATATGTGTCTTGGTTTGACTTAGCGGCACAGACTACAATAGTCTGACTTAACTGTGTTCTTTTTTCAGTTTTGGAAATTCTGTGAAAGGTTATGGAAAAGTTGTGGAAAAGTTATGGAAAACCATTGCTAAAAAAACGTACGAAACCCTGTACCAAATGTCTCTTATCATTAAAAACAAAGTCTGCTACACCACCAGGGCTAACGTTTCTGGGGTCCCAACCTGGGCACACATGAATGCCCCTTGGTGACCGGGGTCAACCCAAAAGGACTATGTGAGATAGCCTTTTTGTGTGCCCACCACCACAAGAAGGAACCACAAGGGGCTGGTGTTGTGTTATTTGGATGGCGGTCATTGGGCAGGTTTTTGACTCTTACCACTAGGAATGCCACCCCCCTGAGGGATTTTCTTCTATTCTTGAGCACCGCATGGTGAGATGCAATGACTTAGTGTGGGTTTGCTCATGGTCAACCAGCTCAGTTGTCATGTGTTGAGGTTGAACATTGAACAGGAGGGTCATGTCCCTGAGCTCTTGGCTCGACATGTCTCTAACTGTGGTTATTGCTAGTGGGCCAACAGCATTAAAGAGTACCCTGCCTTCTCTGAGTCAAAGGGAGGGGTAAAAGAAAATCTTTTGACTGGAGAATCCATTGGGAATTTTCAATATTCATTTAGGCAATGACAGTGTTATTTGGAAGGGTGGGAATGTGAGAAATGGTCTGAACACTGGGGTGAAGAGAGGGGTGGAGCTTTCAACCTGTCACCACCTGGTGGTGTGGTGGGTTCCCTAAGAGGAGGCCAGACACACCTGCCAGTCGAGGTTGTCAACTCCCAAATTTGGGATAGCATTTAACATGGTACATAGAGATCTGGGAGGCCATGGAGAAGGATTTTATTCAGCCTCGAAGAAATTCTGGCAAGCAATTTGATTCCTGAGTAAGGGAAAGCCGTTGTCTACCAATGCTATTACAAGTGTAGGTGGTAAGTTGTTGTCCTAGACCTAGACTAAAAATGTTGTTAAGAGGTGAAAGGAATACTTTGAGAGCCTCCTTAATCCTGCTGACACTCCTTATGCTGAGAAAGTGGTGGCTAAAGACACAGAAGTGGGTGAGTCCACCCAAGCTGAAGTCACAGGTAGTAAAAAAGCTCCTTGTGGCAAGGCAGCAGGGTTGGATGAGGTCGACCTGGGTACTTCAAGTTTCTGGATGTTGCAGGGTTTTCTTGAGTGACAAGCCATTGTGACATTGTATGGCAGTCGGGGACAGGGCTTCTGGTCTGGTGAAAAGGGTCCCTTTTATCAAGAAGTGGGACCTCCCTGAGAAAGTCTACTTTGTCAACTATGTGTCCTCTCCAGTACCCACTTAGGGTACTGGAGAGGAGAATTAGGCTGAACTTACAGAAGGAAGAGTGTTGTTTTGTTCCTTACTTTCCACATTTACAGATGTCTCCTGGATGCCTTACTGTAGAGGTATTCTGGGCGTGTCCCACAGGGACAAGGCCCTGGGAATGACCCAGAAGACACTGGAGGGACAGTTGCTCTTGGCTTGCCTGGGATTGCCTTGGGGTTCCTCTGGCAGGACTGGAGGAAGTTTCTGTGGAGGAGTAGGTCTGAGCATGACTGCGGAGACTCCAATCCAGCTCTGAGTGGAGTGGGAAAAAATTGAGAAGTTTCGATCAAAATTCCTGTGTGTGTGTGTGCATCTTCTTATTTTGGTGTGTCAGACTTCTTGTTCTGATCTACAACCTGGAATTCTATCATTTGATTATTAGGATTAAAGGCTTAGAAACTGTAAAGAGATTAACAGTAGTGAGATGATCATGCTCTTATTAATGTATTTACACACTCTATTTTCTGTGTTAAGACATGAGTCTCAACATGAGTGTAAACCCACAAAATAAGCACATTTCACTATCAATAAATATTTGAATGGGCTTCACCAAAAGAGACAAACGCTATAAATGCTCATTTTTAGGCTCTACTTGCTGGTATGCTTTGGTACTTTATGAGGGAACTTATTTCTCCCTCAGTGAGCTCAGCTGTGTTGTATACGTTGTTTGCACAGAACAGATCTCCATTTGACATTGTGCTAATCCCTGAGCTGAAGGTTTGTCTATGAGGAGAGATTAATGGTTTAGTAGGGTATGTTTGAGTGTCGTGAAGGTTTGACCTCATTGGATCGCCACGATTACTGATTCTGAACACAGAGCACCTGATGCTGGGTGGTCTTCACAAAGCCACCCGACCCAGACAGACAGCGAACTTGACTGAAGAAACATTTCAGTGTCCAGCCAGTTTCATCTCTTCTTCTGTCCTGTGTTTTATTAATCGCATCTTTTTAATCTAAGATAGAATTACTGCTGACATAAACTCCAGGTCTTAGTGAACTACTTCGTAATGGAGCCTCATTCACTGAGGTGGATTAGTTACATAGTGTAAATGAGTTCCATTTAAGTGGAGCTTTTCTGGTCTAGAAAATCAAAGTGCTATTACACTTCAGGCCACACTCAGCAGCTCTTCAGGCTCTGCAGGAACAAGGAGCTACGTTCGTTTGCTGAAGTTGATAAGAACAGAAACACTGTTTGCTTTGTTCAGCACATTTCAGTCTTCATGAGAAGATTAAAGTCCCACGAGTTGTCACACACCTGGGTGTGTGAAATTTGTTCTCTGCACGTCCCCCATCCCCTGGGAGGGGTGAGCTGCAGATGCAGCTGCAACTGTGGATTTGAACCCACACCATCCCTGTCTCAGGGTGGACTCTATCACTGAGCTTGTCAATCAACCACAGAATTCCTGAGATGGTGGATGAAAAGCATTTTTCATACTTTTCACCCTTTGAGCTCTCATTTAGCCCAAGCAAAGGATGCTGGACGTCCTTGTTTTAGGGATTAAACATTTTAATTTTGAAGTACATAAATGTGCTTGATGTTTGTTTTTTAACTTTAGGTCGCCCAATAAGCCAGAATCTCCTCCAAAAATCTTCCAACATCAGGGAACTTCCCGAAGTCTCAAAGTATTGAACATTTTAAACAGATGAAGAAAAAATGGACTTCTTGAACCCTTGACGAGCTGAAGCAGATCCCTCAAAACATTTCGATTGGCAAAAAGAAATTTCTCTATCAGCTCAACTGTCACTTAATCTGACGCTCCATCTTTCACCTCTGCAGAAGAATCCTAATATTGTGCTGCATTCACTGTCACCTCAGAAATTGGTTAATTCAAAGCCATTTCTCATTTTCTAAAGCAGCGTACCGTGAGGAAGAGGAGGTCCTCTTATTGCAGACATGTTTTTGTACAGAAGATTAGGTGAAGCCTAAAACATGACCCACATGTCATGCCTGTTTGGGGACAGGAGCCTTACAGCTCAGTCTGAAGACATGCTGCTAAATCAGCAATAGATATCTGGAAAGGTGTGAGTGTGAGGTTGCTGCTAAAAACTGTTTAAAAGCTACAATTTACCTGACAAAGTTCTTCAAGTTAATGGTATGAAACCTACTTTCTTCCTCTCTCAGGATGGCTTGGATTCAGATTTGGTATTTTAGTTTCGTTCCATGTGAAAGGCCCACTCCAATCTTCTCTTGTATAAGCTTGCCCAGTGGTCTTTTAATTATGATTAGGTAGTTTTTAACCAAAATTAAAAAAAATCAGTGTCATTTTCTAGGACATTGTTACTGCAGTAGTTTAGTGGCAGTAGTTCATTCAAATTTGCTTCAAAAATTTTGCACGGTGCAACCCAGCCTCCGTTGCTGAGAGCTCTGCTGGGAGCTTTTGACCCACCCAGTGTTTTTTCTATATCACGAATTAGCCCTTTTTCAAATAACCTTTTTTCTTTGCTCCTGATTCACTAATTTTGAATAAAGAAATACCCAGAAAGGAAATTTTAAGCTTAATTTTCTTGATATATGTCCTTCACTAACAGAACATGTTACTGGAACATGTTAAAATAATCTAGATAACGATTTTCATCAAAGTGGGTCTTTAACCAAACGTGTAGAACAACCACTGACTGAACAAGTCTTTATCTATCAGAGGAACTATGAACGTGTGAACGTTCTGTGTCAGCGTTGGAGACAGAATGAGGCAGAGTCAGTTAAAATGTTGGTTTCATCCAAAATGATCCAACCTGAAAGAAGAACTCACATCGCAAGAAAAGTTGTTGCTGCACTTCAAAAGTCTTCCACTGCGTGGCGCTGTGTGATAACTCTTTAGGGTTTGCTCTGTCTGTCAGTGCTGATGACATCCTGGTGAAGCTCAGTGGCTGTCAGCTGACCTTGGAATTCCTGGAGGAAAACGGCTTCGACCAGCCAATCCTGGTTCAGAAGAAAGACGGCCTGGGTATGTCCATGCCCGCCCCCACCTTCTACATCAGTGACGTGGAGAACTACGTGGGTAAGGAATGATGCACTAGTAGTTGTGTGAGAATGTCTTTTTCTGGCAATTACTGCAACCAAAGTCAGTGTCTGCTTTCTAAAAACCTTCTGGCTTGTAAAGCTGAGAAGGAAGCAGCAGATGATCCTAGAGATGTGTGTTTTCAGACCCTTTCTAATGTTGATCCTCACCTGCAGCTCGGAGAAAACTTTCATCTCAGTCTGTACAATGAGCATCCGCACATACTGGTTTGTCAGCAGGGGGCGCTCCTCCCCCTCTGAGTTCTGGTGTTCTGCTGTTCTGTCCTGGGCTTGTTTCATTGCGCCGTTTGTGCCGAAGGTCCGGATGTGAGCGTGGACGTGGTGGACGTCACCAAGCAGACTGACAGCAGGATGAAGCTGAAGGAGTTTGTCGATTATTACTACAGCACAAACAGGAAGAAGGTGTTGAACGTCATCAACCTGGAGTTCTCGGACACCAGGTGCCTGCTCCAAATGGCAACGTTTTCAAAGACAAAAGCAAGAAATGTTCTTCCAGAGAACCTAGAGTCTGTGTTTGTCTGAACAGAATGAGCAGCATCGTGGAGAGTCCTCACATTGTGCGGCAGCTTTCTTGGGTGGAGAACTACTGGCCTGACGATGCTCTGCTGGGAAAGCCCCAAGTCACCAAATACTGCCTCATCTGTGTGAAAGACAGCTACACTGACTTCCACATTGAGTGTGGGGGGGCCTCCGTCTGGTACCACATCCTGAAGGTCAGTCAGTCAGTCAGTCAGTCACAAAGAAGTGCTGCCCTGACCCCCCAACCCCACAAAGCCTCTGCTGACCCCCGTTTGATCTGTGGTTGCAGGGAGAAAAGATCTTCTTCCTCATCAAGCCCACCTCAGCCAACCTGTCGCTGTTTGAGCGTTGGAGGTCCTCGTCCAGTCACAGCGAGATGTTCTTCGCCGATCAGGTGGACAAATGCTACAAATGCACCCTGAAGCAGGGCCAGACACTCTTCATCCCATCAGGTCAGCGCGGCAGCCCCCCACACAAGATTCTGCAGCAGCCAGAGTAAAAAAAAAAAACTTTTTAAAAGTTCATGGGTGTGGGACAAACACTGCTCTCTGCAGTCTGGAAAAAAAACACACGACAGGCAGCACATTTGAGGGAGTTTCACACATTCAGATGAAGATGTGATGTAGAAAGGAGTTTTAAATCTCACAAAATGATAAACTGTAAAGAAAAAACTGCATGTTCACACGCAGATCCACTTCTCTATTAATCTAATTTCCTTTCAGTAAACGGTTCCATCATCTGACTCTGGACTCCTCAGAAGGAAATCGTTCTCTCTCATGAACATTTTCAAGCGAACCAGAACCAGCAGATATTCTTAAATAAAATTGTTATTTTTTTCTGCTTAAAATGTTTTTTTGGTGTTGTTGTGGCATTTTTTCTGATAACGGAGGATACATATTAAGAAAATTAAGCTTAACAGTGCATTTCTGGGTAGCTGCCTTCTTCGCTCCCATCTAATGCCTCTACTTGCAGACAAATAGATTCGTGTATGTCTTTGTTTTCCTCGTCTGAGCTGGCATCTGGCTCAAAACTGTACTGTTAGGTTGGGGTTGTGAGGGGCTGTAAGCTAGCGGGAGAGCATGTAAGCAGATAGCTCAGTTGTGGGTGGCAGGAAGGGGGGCGGGGTTGCTCCTTGCAACAGTCCCGCCCACAACTCAGAGATTTGATTTGGGCTAAAAACACCCTCTAGGGATGCTTTTAGAATAGGTCCAAAGGTTATCAGAGTGGGTCGCTGAACACTTTGAATTTCTTTCTAAAATATGAAAACCCTGTTTCATTAGGAAATGGTACAGCCCTCCTTTAGTCTGTGCATGAGTCCAGGTGGGGCTCTACTTCATTGAAATTGATGAAAATAGCAGTGTGTTCTGCATATGCGGCCTGACGCGGACATTAATTTTTGTTTTGCCCCGTTTGACTCAGGCTGGATCAATGCCATACTGACTCCGGTGGACTCACTCTCCTTCTCTGGACACTTTGTGCACAACCTGAGTGTGGAGATGCAGATGAGGTGAGCGCTTCCGTCTTATTTCCCACATTCAGCCCCTCTGCTCCACCTTGAGCTTCTCTGCTCTTTAGTTTCTGGTCTGATCTGTCAGCCTCCTGCAGACAGCCACCCTGTCGGTGGCATGAAGGCGTGTTTTTGGAATTCTCCTCATTTGAAACTGTGTTTGATCATTTTCTCTGTGTCGATCCTCTCTGGAACGGCGCTCCCCTGTCCTCCTTAGAGCGTATGAAATCGAGAAGCGGCTCAAGGTCAGAAGCCTCACCCCTTTCCCCAACTTCGAGACGGCGTGCTGGTATGTGGGACGGCACTTCCTGGAGCGATTCAAAGGTGAACTTCACGTCAGCCTCATCTTTCTGGCAAAGTGGTGTTTTCTCTGTAGCTGTGCATCGACTGCTGTTTGTCAGAGGAAACACACAGACTGCAGAGTCTGCAGAGCAGATGAGGAGCTGCATGCTCTGATATTATTTCAGTTATTTAATCAAAGTTCACACATGATTCGCTTCAAAGGCTTTGGCCCACTCGCTCCATTACAAGCCTGTGTTTGTGTTTCCAGCATTTTCCAGCATGTTTGTGCGTGTGTACAAGACTCTGCACTACGTTTGTGTGTACGCGTGTATGCTGACGAGGGTGCGACACCACTTTATCACACAGAGCATGAATCTTTTTTTTATCATTATTGGTTTTGCAGTCAGTCTAGGCTGAAGGACAGACTGACTGACTAATTTTTTTTGTGTTTTTTTGGGGTTTAGTTGCAAAAGACATTTGATTCTCATTTAAATCGTGGAAAACATGAAATGTTTGGGCTCGCTAGATTTTAAAGAAACAAAAGCTAAAATACTTTCAAAACCACATTAGTCAATATTTCATTTTCTGACAGGGCACAGAGGACTTAAACAGTGGTTTAAACTAAGAAATTTGACAGCAAATGAGCTCATTTTAAATGTGATGCTAACTACAGCTCTTAAAAAAAGCGTCCTGCTTACTAGGGAGGCTTTTTTGTTCCATCAGACATGAAATGTAGCCTAATGGGAGGTTCGAGTGCAGAGGAACTTCACATTGTTGGTTCAGCTTTGATGCACTCAGAGACGAGTTAGCCTGAAAACCTGGAGGCTCCCAGACTATGGAGGACGAACCTGTTGTTCGCCCACCTTCATGCTGCCTTCAGCGCAGACCCGAGCTGAAGTTGTTTGTGCTGCACACATGGACGTCACCTGCTTCTCTCTTTGTTTCCTTCTTCACAGGTTTACACAAAGCAAACAAGCAGCCGGCTGCATACCTGATTCACGGTGCCAAAATCATTAATGGGGCCTTTAGAGCCTGGACGAAGAAACAGGTCTGAGCGATTCAACGTGCACAGCGTTTGCTCCATATGGAGAGAAAATAGTCTCACTGGATTTGTGAGAGCATAAAACTTGATTTGTAACTCGTACAAAAGGTTTTGTGCGTACCTGTGTGCTTGTACTAGTAGTATCCACATGCACACTGGAATATCAAAAACATACAAATGCAAAATACAATTTACTCACACACAACTCGACATTACATCACCTTCAAACTAACTATGAATTTTTTCTACGTTCTTAACCTTTATAATGTGTTGTGGTCACTAACTTTGAAATACAGGTTTTCCAGAACTCCCCGCTCCTTCTCGGCAGCGACACCTGTGACAGCGCCTCCAGCAAGGAGCTCTTCCCTGATTACGGTGATAGCCGGCAGCAGAGAGAGTCGACCTGGCGCCGCCTGCTATCGCCGCAATCAGTGACCTGCGCTTAGAAAAGAGCTCTGTTTAAAAACGGGTGTTATTTCAATTTGTGTGTGCATGAATTGTGTACATTTGTGATATCCCAGTGTACATGTGAATACACAATTGCTGTTGTGCACAAATTGTACTGTACAAGCTACAAATCAAGTATTACACACACAGAAATCCAGTGAGTCTATTTTCTCTCTATAGTTCCATTGCAGCATCATACATTTACATCATAGTGGAATAAATGATAATACAGTGATGTTACTTTCCTTACAACAGGCTCTGCTGGAACACGAAGACGAGCTTCCAGAGAACATGAAACCATCACAGCTCATCAAAGATCTCGCCAAAGAGATCAGACTGTTTGAGGTACTTTCAGGTGTCACTAATTTTTCAGAAGAGGGCATTTTAAGATGAAGCTGTCCTTTAAAGAGAATTGGAACTTGAATGGAGAGTCTAAAAAAGGGAGGAGAACCTTGTCTGGAGGAAAGCAGCTGAATGGTTTTTCGTTCCTTTCACCACTCCATCTAAAATCTCAGGATTCTGAAACACAAAGAGGCTCAATGATCCCACATTCCCATGAAAAGAAGAATTTGGTGTAAACTTCCTCTTTTTTATCTGCATGTAAACATTTAGTTAATTGACAGAGCTGTGTTAGAAACTGCGAGGAGATGGTTTATAAATGCTTATGAAATACAAATTCTTCCTGCTTTCACTTCCAGAATGCAACAAAAGTCATAAAAAGCGAACCAAACATCAAAGTTCCTGTCGAAGAGCCTCCGTCCGCCCAGTCTGAGCCGGAGGAACCCGATTCCCCAGAAGACATCCCATCGCCGAGCAGAGAAAAGTTCAGAAAGAAAGCTTCCAAACCGCCAAAACCCCCCAAACCCCCAAAGCTGCCCAAGGCCCCCAAACCTCCCAAAGTACCCAAGGTGAAAGAGGGAGGCAAAAAGAAGACAAAGAAGACAAAGGAGCTGTCGCTGCCTCCTAAACCTTCCAACTTTGCAGCTCTAGAGTCCCATGCCAAGGACATCTTGAGTAAAATGGAACTGCCAAGAAAGCAGAAGGTGAGCAGGTTAGGAAGCAGAAGTCGTGTCTGCCTCACATTTTCAGTTTGTGTCTGTCTGCCACAGAAACGTAAAAATCCTCATTCCTGCTGGAGTTTGTCTCGTACATTTAAAGACCAACTCTGATGGAGGTTTAACATAGCATTTTTCTGATGATTTTCTGATGGACATACAGTACAGACCAAAAGTTTGGACTGGACACACCTTCTCATTCAAATGAAAGGAAGGTGTGTCCAAACTTTTGGTCTGTACTGTATATTAAGAAAATTAAGCTTAAAACTGCATTTCTGTGTATTTCTTGATTCAAATCACTGTGAATCAGTAGCAGAGGAAAAAATGCCGTCGGAAAAAAATTGCATTTATACTTTTATTTATACTATACTTTGCGGGCAAACATATTTTTTGAAAGCAAAAAAAAGTTTTTGAAAGAAAAAAAAAGTTTTTTCAGGCAAATATTTAATATTTTTATTTGCTACTTAGGAAGTTTTGTTTGCAATGTGTTGGCATAAATATAACTTCATATAATATTAGGTTGGTGGTGTGAGAGGCTTTAGGATAGGAAGGATGTAACATCCAACTGGGTGACCTCTCCTCACCTGTGCTGTAGTTGCATCTCTGTTTATAAGGAAATATAGTCCTCCATTAAATCAGAGCTGCCAGTTTTCTTTTTATGCAATAATGAAACTTCCACACGTTCGTCAGGGCATAAAATATAAAGAAACTTCATTTCAAACCAATGTCAGGCATTTGATCACTAATGAATGAGATCCTGTGTTCAAATTGAACTAGAAAGTCTTGTTTTTTGTCCATGTGAAGCTGAATGGCGTGCACATGGCTCGCCTGGTTCCTCCCTCGGATCTGTTGATGGACTTTCTGATGGATGTAAGAGACATACCTTTTTATTTTGGCTATCATATCTAATCTGTTTTTCATGTTGAAACCTTGCAGGCTGTGAAGAACATCCCGAGTGTGTCTGAGAAGGAGCTGTCCAAGCAGAACAGCGTGGAGAAGTTTGAAATGCGAGAGCAGAACAAAAACAAGACCGAAGCGAAGTGGAAGTACAAGGTAAGCTGTTTCCAGCTGCGAGCCGTGATCCTTCTGATCCCCCCGTCTGCTCAGAGTTCAAAGGAGCGCGATCCTGATGTTCTCTGGAAAAGCTCTGAAGCTGAGAAAAAAGCTCCATCATCCAGGAGAGATTTGCTCACTTCACCTCAGCAGCAGTGCGGCACAAGTGTGAGGCTGGAGGCCTGCAGCTCATCATCAGAGTTGACCTCATAGAGTGACGCCATGTCCGCACCTCACATCTTCTAAGTATTTTCATATGCCCTCATCTAAAAGGAGTCAGTAGTATGATTATTGCTGAATAACAGGAAGAAGCTTTTTCGGAACTAAAGTGTAATTTTGCTGGGTGGAAGGCATTAAAGGGCTTTCGTTTCGTGGAAAATTCAATGCCAAACTGCTGTGGAATGCTGCAGCCTCTCCTGGGATCTTCATCCAGCTGTAACTTCACACCAGAATATGAGCAGATGGATGCTGCTTGCAGCATCGCTCTCCTTCCGTGATCCCTGTGTCTTCCAGAGAACGCTGCACTCGCTGATGCTGACGCCGCGCTGACGAACAATGAAGCTTTTATGACCCGGTTTCATATCTGGACAATAAAATGCTTCAGGCCACACAAAGAACCTTTTTCTTATGAAAAAAGTTCTTCTAAAACTGTTTTGTGAAAATAATAAATGACGACTGAAAGACCCAATTTGATCATCTTTTGATCATCTATTGTAAAAGCGTTCCTAGGACTAAACAAGACAACAAGCAGAGACAACATTAGGTTCAGCAAAACATAGTCAAATTACTACTTAAAGGAAATCATAGTTTGTAAAATGATCTAAACATGTTGATGCTGATTAAAAACGTGAGTTTAGTTGTAAGAAAAAGCCTCCATATTTTTTTTAATCAACTCAGTTTCTGTGATTCCTCTGAACACATGAGAAATTTTAACAGTTAGAGAGGAAAATCTGAAAGTCTGATGTCTGATTAAAAAAAAAAAAATCAAAGGTTGCTGATCTTCATTTATTGCACTGGAACACCTAATCGGTTTTTGTCTCAGAGGGCTCATAACAGACAAGTTTAGATTGTTTAACTTCTTTATTTTGTTAGCTAACTTGTAAATCTGATCAACGAAAGTCCCCCTCCTGCTGCTCAATGAGCCTCTATTAAAGTTTCCTCGCAGCTCATTGGTTTGTGATTTTCCTGCAACATTGCAGAACAGCAAACCCGATTCCCTGCTGAAGATGGAGGAGGAAGGCCGCTTCGATCGGACATCACTGTCAGGACACAAAGACAGATTCAGCTTCACCATGTCTCACCTGAGAGCTCCCAGGTATGTGAGGTTCGTCTCTGCAGGGAAGAGCCTGCTGCTATCAGTTGGGATATGTGATGGAAATAGAAAAGCATGTGGCCATTAGTACCATGTCCACTTAATCCTGCCTGTGAACGCTGTGATGAGCCCCAAACCCTCCGTTGTTCAACTTCAGTGTCTGTTTCAGCTCCAAGCTCCTGAAACCTCAGACCAACTCCGGTCTGTTTGGATCACTACAAAACCTTAAAGAGGAGAAGAGCAAGCCGGTGAGGGATGAGTACGAGTACGTCTCTGACGAAGGAGAGCTGAAGATCGACGAGTTCCCCATCCGGCGGAAGAAGAACACCGTGAAGAGAGATCTCTCCAGTGAGTTTTCTGGCCTTGAAAAGTCCACCCTGCTTAGTTTCCAGATACATGCTGCTGATCACCTGGTTTAGATGGAACCTGGAATCATCTGATCCAGCTGATCTGCTGTGGGATAAATGGGGATACCGAAAACACAAGCAGGGTGGCAGATTTCTGGAATACTTGGATCGGGTTCGGCTCCAAATCACCAGCTGTAAATGTGAGGATCCGTTGCATATCTTCCCAGTAAATAACTGGTTTGTGGGATTCTGCTGCATTCTGGGATTCCCTAATGTTATAACCAACATCGAATCAAATGGAAAACACATTTTAGTCGTAGGAAATATTCCTTCATGTCTGCCTAAATCTGAAGAATAGGGGGCATAAAACATGCTGATTATGTTCTGCACAACAGTTGGTATAAAGACAGAACCTAAAGAGAAAAACTCCAAGTATTTGAAATAAAAAATTGCCTTTTTTTTTGCAGAATGTGTTTGTGGACACCGACAGCTAAAGATACTAATGATACAAGGACAAAAATGCATTTTAAGTAACTTGCTTAGTCAACCAGTTACATTAGAGGATGCAGAAGGCAGATGGAGGAAGCTGATTCGCTGTGGCGACCTCTAAAGGGAAGAGCCGAAAAGAAAGAAAGGAAAAACTGAAGATCAACTTAGCCAAAAAAGAAGATGAAAGTTAGTTATCATTAAAACCTGATACTGTTTTCAAAAGCTGTACCAATTCCTGTTGAAAATTCTTTGATAAATGTTGAAAGCTTTAAATGCCTTTGTTATTGTTTTTAAACATTAAAATATGACAGCTAAATACCTAAATATAAGGTGAAAATTATTGCCTGAAGTTGCTAAAAAGTTGCCATAAATGTCAGTTTTTTGTGGATTAATAAGCTTTTAGATACTGTAGCTATCTATAAGGAAAACTGATGAACTCTTAAAGAGCGCCGGGTTTTTTTGAGGGACTAAAAACTTTTGTCGTTCACTTTCAAGACAACATCAAAAGTACACGTGAGTGAGAGATTTTTAGAGTTGATAAAAAAAAGTCATTTATTTGCATTGTTAAAATGAGCATTTTGTGACCTGTGGACATTAACTTCACACTTCTGTGCACACTTTTGATCTTTGTGTTGATTGGGTTTTAATCTCGTTTGGTCTTGTCCAGTTCTTTCAGACATCCTGCAACCAGCCAAAAAACCAAAGTTCCAGCCGTTGGGGACGAAGGTAAGAGCCTCACGACAACACAACTGCACTGAACACAAACAACAACACACGTGGAAACACGAGGAGTCGTTTGCTGCCAGTCATCAGGAGAAATGCACCGTTTCCTTCTTCCCTCTGAGATTTCTTGACTAAAAGTTTGTACAGAAGCTATGTGTTGTTGGTTATTTTGGTTTTAGATGGTTGTCCTGGACTTAAGAAGCTTTTTAATCTCTTGCTGCTGCAAGACAGACTGCTTGTGATTTATCCATTTCTTCATCCTTCGTATGAATAATATTCATTCATTTCCCTCGACCTTATCGACAGTTATCACTTAATGCAACTCTTTCAAATCACAGTTTTCTTTAAAGGCAGTCATCACCTTGATTTTGGAGATAAACCCATCTAGGAGATCTTAGCTCAGTCTTGGTTTGTTTTCCATGGAGGTTTTGATCCTGCAGGTTTGGTAGACTCTGGCTGTGGGTCACAGGTGGTGCACAAAGACACAACTGAGCAGCGTTTAGCAGGTCAGGGTGTTGCTTTTTGTTGCCAAGGCACTTTACTTTTCCCTCCATGGAATAAAAATAATACATAAACAAACAAAAGAAATGTGCTCACTGCATGGTTTGCACAGTTATCCATTTGTTGTATATGCATTGAAATTTGTGTTGAGATGAGTGATTCAGCGATGCTGAACACGCAGGCTGTAGTCCGCGGTGGATGGAGATTTGATTGACACAAAGGATGTTTCATTACAGCTCAGATGTGTTTGTGTTGTACAAATATTTAGAAGGAACACATTACCAGATATCTAATGTGTTTGCAAAAGATTTTTGAAAATGCAACTTAATGTTGACCAAAGAAAGCAGGGAGGCGCGGAGCCCCGTTTGTCACGCATGTCTGCACCTCCAGCAGACTGTTGCCTCCTGAGATAAATCGCACAAACCCTCAGAACAACCCGCCATCTAAATGCTGTGAGTTAGATAGCTGCACCCAAGACAGAGTCGTGCTTTTAATCAGGACGGACGATGAGTTGCTCGCTCATGCAGTGTTTTTCCTGTCATCGAAATATCAAGAGACTTTAATGATGAAAATAACGACTCCTTTATTCAGGCTCCATTAATCCACGTTTTATTTTTTATTTCTAAAAGTGCTCTCAGGAGATTCATTTTCTTGTGTGATTCATTAATTTATTAATCATGACTGGTAACTAATTTATATAAATAATCTATTTTCAATCTAACCTAATAGATGCAGTAAAAAGCCTAACATTAAAATATTTTCATTCAAATTTTTGACACTGTGTAAAACATCAAATTGCAACTTAAAAACTGGCTTTCATGAAGTTTACTTAATATTACAGCCTTCCAGCCTTTACTTTCACACTTAAAAAAGTAAGAACACTTTTCTGAGCTCTTACTTTTCTTTATTAATATCATATTACATATGTTGACATGCTTTTACAGTTTACTGTCCGATGCCATCAGCCCTCCGTGTACCCTGTTAGTACGATAAGGAACACCTCGTTGGGCTCTATCCTTTACATAATAGATATGAGTTGTGACATTGTTAGGGTCAGTTCTGTGCAGAACTGCAAAGTCGCAGATTGATGATGTCACAGCAGCGATGAATGCGCCATGTGAGCTGTGCACACGGACACCGAGACGTGCTCTGGGAGCACTGTAATGCAATGTAAGAGGTGTTTGCAGCTGAGTTCAAATAAAACGTTCATGCAAGTATACAGTAAGACCCTTGGTTTTTAATATTTGAGAACACGACAATATTTATTGATAAAAAATTAGATTAATGAGATTTTTTTAAAAGGCGCTAATTTGTCTGTAATTAATTATTCATGATTAATACAATAATTTGACATCCCTAATTTCTAAACATAGCATGTAGTCATGACGCTTGTACTACTTTAGTTCTGTGTGTTAAACCCATAGATTTAGAATAAATAAACCAAGCTTGTGGTCACATGACCCACAAGTTATTATTGAAAAATGTTTAATAAAATCAAGTTTTCAGGTCCCTGCGACAGACTGGCGACCTGTCCAGAGTGCCCCCTAACTTCGCCCACAAGTGGCCGGGATAGGCTCCGGCAGCCCCGTGACCCTGAAAGGGAAGAAGATGAATGACTACGTTTTCAGGTTTAAAGATATGAGGTCATCAGCGATGACCCAGCCAGACAGTTCTAAAGCTCCTGAATCCAGTTGCCAACCAGAAGAAAATTATTAAATTACAACTGTCATGGATATTAAATCTTACCGGCGTATAGAAACCGATTTTGCTTTACATCAGTGTGAGTGAGGGATCCCATGTTTGTGTAACAAGCCCTTACTGGGGTTTTTCTCAACATTCAGAGTTTAAACATGTTTTTGACTCTGTTTTTGACAGGATCAGATTAAGGACGTTTTGGTCATTAAAATCTCATATTTTGTCACAAAAAAGTGAAATGTTTTGGCCTTCTGTTGGTGAAGGTTCCCATTTATCCTGAGGGCGTTGTCTTGAGTCAAGTCATTTAGACTCCATCATCATCTGCCCAAGACTAAAATAAAGTATAAAGAAAGAAGCTAATTTAAGATAAAAAACATATCTGCTCTTTCAGGAGAACAGTCACCAACACAAGGATGTTTACATTTCTCCCCCTGCCCTCCTCCAGCTGAGGAGCGGCTTCTTCCAGACAACATTTTTCTGAAAGGTCAGGATTCTGTGATGTCATATCCTGCCAAGAGGGTGACAGCCACTGAGAGGAAAAACTGACTTCAAATGAGCTCAAAACAATCTGACGGGTGAGGTTACCCACCCGTCAGATTGTCCATTCACAGACACAGCTGTGGAGAAACTCCGCCCACATCACCCTCCCATAAACTCCAGTCAACACCATTCAACTCAAACTGCTCTGACATTGACTTTACCAAGTTTGCACCAACTGGACCTGCAGCTGCTGTGAAGTTATCCTGATCAAATGTGAATCCTGTAGCAGAATTCTGATCATAGTCCTGTTTAGTACCACTTTTGATGCACCTCTGCTAATCTCTTCTAATGTTATCCAATAAAAAAATCAGGTAATGAGGTCAAATTAAGGCTTTTATCAAACTTTTTTAAATTTGCGATAAATTTGTTGGATGTTTGGACTTTTTTGAATTATTAGAGCATTTTTCTCTTAAGTGTCACTCCAATCATCTTTTGATCTATTGTAAAAGTGTTCCCAGTGTTTTTTTTTTTTTTTTTTAAATTATGATTATGCTGTTTTTAGCCAAAGTTAAAAAAAAAACTGGATTGCTTTCAAGGACATAGTTTCACTAGAAATTCGAGCTGCGGGCGGGACTTTTGGCGCAAAGACCTCCTTCTTCCCCCTGTAGCTGAGAGCTCAGAGCGGGGAGTCTGTAGCCTGCCCAGCTTATTTTCTACGTCACAAATAAGCTCTTTTTCAAACTGCATTTTTTCATTTGCTTCTGACTTACAATAACTTGGATAAAGAAATAGTCAGAAACACAATTTTGAACTTCATTTTCTTTATGTAAGTCCTCCATTATCAGAAAAAAACAGTAATTATGCAGATTGACATCTAAAATAATGCTACCAAACTTAATCCTATCAATTCCTGATTCCTCATCAGTATCTGAATTTTAGGACAGTGATTCTGTTCTTTTTTAAAGCTCTGCTCACATGGAGCCAACAGGAGATCAAAGCTGTGTTTTTTCTTGTGTAAGCGTGATGTTGAGAAGTGGATTTAGGCTTTGAGAAAAATGCATCAAAAGTAGATATTGCATGCTCGTTTCCTCCAACGTGTCTGCCTCTGATCTGCCCACCATATTTGAAAACAGAGCGCAGACTCCTCCGACGAAGAGACTCTGCACATCGACACAGAGGCCAAGTCTGAACTCAGAGGTCGCAACTCCAAGATGAAGAAGAAGACCGTGAGTGCTGCAGGAATTCTGGACCTGCTTCAGGCCAGCAAGCAAGTGGGTGGGATCGACTACAGTACCAACAGGTAGGCCGGTCTGACGCTGACGTCAACATTTTCTCTTTCTCTTGCCTTCCAAACCAATGAAGCTTTTCATACTAAGATGGTTGAGCTGCGGTACACACACAACATTAATCTCTTAATGACTCCCAGGAGCCCTCTTTTCTTTTCAGTGAATTCATTTTGGGTCTCTGTATGAAGGCAAGTCACTGACAAACAAACGGCTCACGAGGTGACGACGGAACTAAAGGAAAAACTGAACCTTCTGAACTTTTCTCAGAGCTAAAATCCAACCAGAATCTGCCGCTGAAGTTTACAGAGATTCTGTCAGCGGGTTTGTGTGCAACCAATGTGTGTGTGCTTTTTTTAAATGCCACGCTAATCTATCATGGCCTCGGTGGCTCCAGGCTCTTCCCTTGGCCTTTTGCTGTTTGCTGTTCTGCTCAGCTCTTGATGGTCTATTTCCATCACACTGAAAGCTACAAATTAGCAATGAAAGAAAGAAAGAAAACATTTCTCAAAAATATTCATTTTTCAAGCTGGTTTTGTCTTTGAAGACGGAATAAAGTGACCACAGTGCGTTGTCGTAATGTCTGATAGTCAGTGTTGCAACTTGTAAGCGAAAACTCTTAATAGCTGTGTGAGTTCCTGCTCCTAGCAGCTCCCTAAAGCAACCAGAAATCTGCAGAATTCCTCAATTTTTCTAACTTTATGTAGTTTCTTTTGCGTCTTCGGCTCTGCCAGTGTGTGCACTCTTGTGTTATTGCTGTGTTGTGTTGTTACAGTCAGCCGCCTGCATCTCCCAGCACACAGGAGGCCATTCAGGGCATGCTGTCCATGGCCAACCTGTCGTCTTCAGAGAGCCTGCAGCAGCCATGGAGCAACAGCCAGTCGAAGAACAACAGCCAGTCCAAGAGCAGCTCGCACAGCTCACAGGCCGGCAAGAAGGGCGGCGGGGGCGCCGGCGTGGGGAGCAGCAACGGCAAACGGCCCATAAAACGTCTGCCAAAGAAACCCAGGAAAAGCAGCAGTATTGAGAGTCTAGATTACGACGATGACCAAGATCACATGGATGCATGTTTCAAAGACTCCGACTATGGTAAGCTTTCCCCTCAAGACCCCCTCCCACTTTTTAACTTGATCGAAGTCATACAAGCAACTAAGACGCAGGAACCTCCAAATGCTGACAGGATCAGGATCTTAAACCATGTTTGGTCTCTAATGCTTCAGATTGAGTCAAAACATCCAGGCTTTTGTGTGACAAAGTAAAAAAAAATACTATCTTGTCACTTTATTTTAATGCTGAGAGATTATTTATGCTCTCAAGTTTTAAAATGTGACGTACAATTTGTCTTTCACCACTAAGAGGTGCAGACTTCGTCCTGTTAACATTAAGTTAGAGTAGTTGTTAGGAGTCAAGAGTTGTTTACTGAAAAAAATATGTTAAGCTATTAATTCCTGATAAATGTGCAGATAGATTATCTATCTACTTCTGCCATTTTCTCTTTTTCTTTAAGTGCATCACTGCTTAAGCAGCAAAGCTCAACACCCAAAGCTTAATTATGTTGTTGAGTTATTAAGAACAAATAAACAAAAGTAAACACGTATACAAAAACACAATTGCTCTGACTGTTTTCACTTTACCAATGATCACAAACACTCATCTACATCCTGGGCGTAAACATCTAAATTCATTTTCCCTGTAATATTGCACACATGCAATACTACAGACTAAACCTACTTTGCAATGTTAAGAAAGGTTGCTTTTTTATTTCCGTCCAATTGGAAAGGGTGAAATATTTAACTGTTGATTTAGTTTGTGCTTATTCTGTGGACAAATGAATATTTGGTATGGGATGCTTTTGACCAATCCTTCCAAAACTATATATTGAATGTCTAAAATGTGAACCATCTATACCTGCTTATCCCCATATGGGTCCATGAGGTTGCTGTGTCCTGTTGGGTGAAGGCGCCGTACACCCTGGACAGTTTATCAGTCCATCACAGGGTCAAACAATCACATTCATACCTAAGGAGTCGCATATTAACCTTGTTAAGCCATGTTTTGGGGCTGTGGGAGGATGCTGCGGTGCCCAGAGAAAACCCACACATGCAAACTCCACACAGAAACAACCTGGTTGGGATTCAAAGCAGGAGGGAGGCCTTGTGAAGCCCCTAAATAACTCATATGGGACATACAGCTTTTTCTGCACTGCTCCAGCAGAGATAATCCTTTTACTGTGCGTTAAGAATGTCCCATTTGTTGTAATAGTACTGCTTTTAATCCCGTTCTTTATAATACTTTCTGGATTGTCTTATATGAGTAAAGATTAAAACATTTTTTTAACAAAATAATTCTGATGTAAATTCAACTGAACCCACTTTTCAAATGGGAGCTCTGATGCAAATGAAGAGAAAATAGTGAAAACACAGTTTTTTTTTTTTTAGAGATTTTATTCTGGAACATTTGGTATAAGCAGTAGATTAAAGTCTAGTTTATCTTTAATTTCATGCACATCTCTCCAACTTCAGCTGTTTCTGATTAAGCCCCATTGCAAACAATCCTGCAGATGAGGGTAAACGTATCAGCAGATCGTTTTCTTCATGTTTCATCGCTTAATTCCAGCAGGTGCTTTTACAACACATGGAGCCTTGAATGATCACCATGTGTGGGTATTTAATTCCTGATTGGGCCTGGAGCATTTCATCAGGATAAGAAGATGTTTATTTTTTAATCTTCTTCTTCAATTCCTCCTATTTGTGCCGCTTCATTTTCTTTGTGATCCCCTTCCAAATGCAGCGGTTTAAACCTGACTGGCTTGTTAATAAGCCATTAGCACAAACCACAAGTTGTTCTTCAATGTGCTTTTTGATCTCCTAATTACTTTCTAATCAGGAGTCTGGTATCTGCTCTCGAGTCTGCTGGCTGGAGTCAGGCATATCTCTCTGACTGGCACTGATCAGCTTTTGTAACATCAAGTCATTTTTTATGTTGATTGTCCACTTGCAGAGTATTTTTGCAGGGATTATTGTGCTACGAGCATGCAGAGAGGAAGAAACATCAGCAGCTGTTTAACAGCTGGAGCAAATGTATCCACTTCAGCAGGCCGGAACAGACCTTTTATCTTCTGCTTTGTCCTGTTTGACAGAGAAAATTAGGCACTAGACATGTAAAGTAATGTAAAGTAAAGTAATGTGTGCTTCTTTTTTTATTGTAGTGTATCCCTCCCTGGAGTCGGAAGAAGACAATCCTGTGTTCAAATCCAGATCGAAAAAGAGGAAAAACAGCGACGACACTCCATACAGCCCAACAGGTAAACCTCGCAGTGCCCGCTTTGTTGTACGGACACGTCCCAAATGCTAATCTGCATGTCTCTGCAGCTCGGGTTGGACCTTCGGTTCCCCGACAGGAGCGTCCAGCCAGAGACGGCGCACGCGTGGCCTCCATAGAAACCGGTTTGGCTGCAGCTGCGGCGAAGCTTTCTCATCAGGTCTGTCCCTTGTCTGTGTATCCACTTACGAAGTGTGTAGAAAATCAAATTGTTGCTCAAACTAGGATGCGCCAACAGGAGGAGCAGCAAAAGACCAAGAAAAAGAAGAAAAGCACCAAAAAGAAGGCCTTGCTGAGCGAGGAACCCCTGAAAGTCTCCCAGGACAGCAGCTCTCCAGAGCACAATCTAGACTCACAGGACGGGAGCCTGACAGACCAAGAGTTCAACACTGGAACGGTCAAGTCCCCGGGGGGGCACCATCCCATGGCGCCGGGGGTTTTCCTTGCCCAGAGGCGGCCATCCATGTCCTCTCCCAACAACAGCAGCAACTCCACCAACACCAGCAGCAGCAGCACGGCAAAGGGAGAGCGCGCAGGCTCAGTGGACACCAAAAGTGAGCCTCTTCCTTACATTTATGCAGACTATTTTCTTCAGTAGCTGGTAATCACTTACATATGTGTCGAACTCCAGGCCTTGAGGGCCGGTGTTCTACATGTTTTCCAACTAACCGGCCATTGTGGCTTCCCACTGGCAAAACACACACCTGAAACAAGCACCTGAAAAACCAGCAGTATCCCGGCCTCAAGGCCTGGATTCGGACATCCCTGATAGAGGCTTTTTCTAAAATTACTGGATGCATATGAAAAGCAACTTTTTTTTGGTAATTAACCTTAGATTAGTGATATTCTGGTCATAACCCCTCCCCCCAGATATTATTTTTAGTGTGTACATACAGAAAATCATGAAAATGTTTTCACAAATAATAAGATGATACTTTTACAATAGAATACAATATAGTATAGTATAATATAGTATAGTATAATATAGTCTAGTATAGTATAGTTTAGAAGTATACGAGTGTGTTATTAATTGTTTTAGTGTCTACAAATGGAGCTGTGTACAGTTGTTGGGATAGGCTCCAGCAACCCCATGACCCCAAAAGAGATAAAGCAGGTTTAAAAGATGGATGAAGTATAGCAGAGTATAATATAGTTTATAGTGGGTAGTGTCTTGTGAAATATATTTTTGTCAAGTTGAGTATAGTAGATTAGAATCTTTCTTGGCAAAGATAAAATACAGTATTGTGACAGCTGTTGGGTTTGTATAGAATTTTGGGCGTTTTCTCCCTCCTCCCTGAAGAGGAGGATAGATAGATAACATAACATTCACATTATGCTTTATGCATTCAAAATAATGCTTTGTGGCAGCGTCTCTGCTCTGATGCTGAAAGGTCATGAGTTGAAATCCTGGCTGAGTCATACCAAGGACTCTAAAAATGCCTCCCTGATGACGCTCAGCATTAAGGGGTTGGATTGGGGGGTTAAACCACCAAATGGTTCCCAACCTTGCGGGGTCTGCGGTTCACCACTCCCCCCGAGGATTGGTCAAATTCAGAGAACAAATCTCACACACCTAAGTGCGTGACAGTTAATGGGACTTTAACGTTTTTAAAGGGATGATGTTTTTGTCAAACGAAAGGCCACCGCATCGTCACCTCCTTCCCGCCCTTTTGTTCAGATGCTATATTTAGGAGCGGCTGCTTAGGTCAAAGGCCTCTTGTGCCAGATCTGCTGCAGCAGTCAGTCTTGTCATTTACAACTGTCCAACATGTCCTGTTTTTTTCACAAACTTAGTTTAGTGTTTAGTGTGCAGTGTCATAAAACACAGTGGGGTTGCAGCACTACTGGTTATACTGAGTGTACAGGCTTTACAGTGTGATGGTGTTTTGTAATCTCCAGGCTTCAAAGCTTACCTCCTACCGTTTCTCTGTTGTCCACAGCAAAGCGGCTGAAGAAAGGCATGGCAACAGCCAAACAGAGACTGGGAAAAATTTTAAAGATCCATCGAAATGGAAAGCTCCTCCTGTAGCAGCAGCAGTAGCCTGCTGAAAGACTGAAGACTCATCCAAACTCACTGAAGACAGCCACAACTGAGGAGCTGGACCACCGTGGGCAAGGAGGAGAATCATGCATTTTCAATTTCTAAAATGAACATCACTCAGATAGGTTTTTGCCTCTACTTATACTTTATAACTTTCAGATATTAAAGTGTACAGAAGCTATTATAAATATTTTTTAAGAGAACGTGTCTCATTTTCTTACAGTTGTCTGTTATTCAGGGGTTGTGAAGTGGAAGTACATAGCAGTCATTCCAAGATATGTGAAAGTATCCCTTGCATGTATTGAGTTGCATGTGTGCTTGGCTCAAGGCTGGGGGGGGGGTCTGGACAAGATGAAGTGGTAGACTGCCGCCCCCCCCCCAGTCCTCCTTCAGGGCTGGGCTTTCACTGTAAAGCTCGTTCTGATGGGACATGCATTTACCCTTCTCATCAGAAAGGAAAATAGCTGCTGTAAAGCACAAAGCCAGCTTGCGGTGTGTGTGAGGACATTTTAGGACAACACAAAGGGGGAGGAAGGGGGTGCACACCAGGATGCACCGGATCCATCGGGACGGTGCAGTACGTCTGACACTAAAGGGACCTGCAGCTGACGAGGAGCCGCATGGATGTCTTCTCCGCAGTTACATGGGGATACTTTCCGTCTTCTCTTGTTTTCACAGGCAGCACGGGCGGCCTCTGCTCTGCAGGCCCCTCACATGTAGAATGTAGCTCAGCCTTTCAATTTTTTTATTTTTTCCCCCAAAGTTGACTGTTTTTTTTAGCTATAAATAATATATATATATAAATATATATATATTTGTGTGTATGTGTGTGTGTATATATATAGATTTATAAACACACACAGAGACACACGCATTTATGTTTGTAAGCACATGGTATCATAATGTAGGAGATTAATTTTAGCAGTAAACTTTTTTTTTTTTAAATCCCACAATAAAAGGTGCTGCCTGGAAAACAAAAGAAAAAAATCATTTTTTTCTTGTCATATGGCCTTACATACACAGAGCTTATTGCATTGTGATTTTTGTTTGAGCAAGAGAGGAAGCTTTGATGGAAACTGTGGAAAAGGAAAAAAAACAACCTCACAAAGTTTCTTTGACCAGCCTCTTGTTCCATGTTCTAGCAAACGGAAAGTTTCAGTTCTTTTTTAGCACCTTGTGATGTGTTTCTGTGTCAGTGATGTAATTTATTAATGTTTGTAGCTTTTTTATACTTGTACAATTCTTAAGAGTTTTGCTTTTGAATATTTCATTATGGTTGTGGAAATACCCCTTTGATCGTTTGGTTTGTTTGTGCATTTGGACAGCAAACACTGAACATCATGAACACAAGTAATCACGCCTATTTCCATCCTGTCACATGTCTAAGCCACGCCCTTTCTCTTTGGCGCCCCCTTCTGTCTTGAACAGAACTTCAATTCTTATCAGATCAAACTGTCTGCAGATCACACCCTCATGCTTTTGTTTGAGTTTTAACTTTTTTGTTCATATTTCTGTGTGAAATGCACCCGCTGATCCACAGCAGAGAGCTGCAGCTGTCGTGTCCGTCTTCCCTGCTGCTCTTTAATGTCGTTTTCATTTGACTCCAATGTTCATTTTTCTGTATTTAGAAGTTTCTGTTCAAAGTCCTGCTTCACTTTTCTAAGTTGTGCAGAAATGACAAACTAGAGGAGCAAGCATATTGTTGTAGAATGATATGATTGTCACCTCGTTTACTTTTCCAATACAGTTACTGTGGAAAACGGATAATCTGTGCCTGTAATCTGCACTTTTGTTGTGGCGCCTCCTTTCTCATGTCTTTCTGCCTATTCATCTTAATTTGTTTCACAGAAATAGAAGGCAGAGCTCAGATACTGGAGCTTTCCTGTAGCTTCACTTTGAGCTGAACTGATAGAACTGCTCTGAGCAGAACAGCTGATCTGTGCGTGTACTTACAGACCCTTTACAAAAACATCTTCATGGAAAAGTGTATTCATTGCTCTAAATGCATTCAAAAAATTAAAGTTTTTATAGAATATAGATTCAGGGCCCACTGTTTAATTGATTTTAAGTATTTATTTGTTTGTTTTTACATAAATTAGGGTTCCAGCTCAAAAAACCTACCATAAAACAGAATTTCAAAACATTGGAATATTGTGGAGAAATCTGTCCAAATTTTGCAGGACATGAATGTTTTCAAATAAGTTCTGCTAACTAATTATCTGCTAACTCAAAGCACCTGCACAGGTTCCCCCGATGTCATAAAATGGTTCACATAGATTTAATTGCCTCAGTTTGTTTCAATACAAGGATGATTTCAGACTTGACAACTTACCAGAAGAGCATCATTGATCCCCTCTATTGTTTGGGTAAGCCACAAACGTTCCTAGCTAAGGAGGCTGGCTGTTTACACAGTGCTGTGTCTAAGCTGATAAATGGAAAGTCTAATGGAAGGGCAGAATGTGGCAGGAGAAGATGCACCTGCAAAAGGGATGACTGTGGGCTTCAGGAGATTATCAAAAAGATTCAAGATGCTGGCAGAAATCTAGAGTGTAATGAGGTGGAGGAACAGCTTCAAAAACCACCACATTGGGGAGATGGGCTACAACTGGCAGGTTCCTAGGGTCAAACCACTTCTGAGCCTGGGCCAACAGATTTAGGATCTCAACTGGGCCAAGGAGAAGGACTGGACTGTTGGCCAGAGGACCAAGGTCCTGTGTACCGATGAAAGTAAAGTGTGCCTTTCATTTGGGAATCAAGGTCAAAGGGTTTGGAGGAAGACTGGTGATCACCCAAGCTTTACCACTTTTGGAGGTGGGTGTTTCCCATTTTGACCAGTCTATATTCTGCACACATGTTCCTGTATATTATTTCAGCCGCTCTATGTATGCTTTCCCTGCCAGCATCTTACACCCTGCAGTTATGTGCTGGATTGTTTCAGGCGCCTCTTTGCACAGCCTACTCCTTGGGTCTTGTCTGGTGTGGTAGATCTGAGCCTCTATTGCTCTGGTGCTCAGGGCTTGCTCCTGAGCTGCCAGGATGAGTGCTTCAGTGCTGTCCTGTAGGCCAGCCTGTCTTGCCTCTGGTCGGAGGTCTTGATATCAGCCACTTCAGTTATGGTCTGGTGGTACATCCCATGAAGGGGTTTGTCCTCCCATGAGGATCTGTCCTCCAGGACCGTATCCTCTGCTCTCTATTGCCTGAGAAATTCACTGAGCACACTCTCAGTTGGGGCCTTGAGCTTGATGTATTCATGCAACTTGGATGTTTCATCCTGGATAGTGGCTTCCACGCTCACTAGTCCTCGGCCCCCCGCCTTGCAGCGAGCATACAGTCTCAGGATGCTGGATTTGGGATGGAACCCTCCATCTATGGTGAGGAGCTTTCACGCCTTTACATCCGTGGTCTGTATCTCTCTCTCTCTCTCTCTCTCTCTCTCTCTCTCTCTCTCTCTCTCTCTCTCTCTCTCTCTCTCTCTCTCTTCTCTCTCTCTCTCTTCCTTTGGCCATCTTATTATTCATGCAGGGTATCTGATAACTGGCAGTACGCAACTGTTTATTTCCCAGGTCTTATTCTTGCCATTGAGCTGGCTTTTCATGACTTGCCTTACTCATAGGATGTATTTGGCTGCTACAGGTTGCCATTTGCCTGTGGAATTCCAAGGTATATGTAACTGTCCTCAATGTCTACTATTGCTCCTTTTAGGAGTGAGACCCTTCCTTCCTTCCTAGATAGATAGATAGATAGATAGATAGATAGATAGATAGATAGATAGATAGATAGATAGATAGATAGATAGTATTTTGAGTCTAGTGTCAGATAAATTCATCTACAACAAAAGAAAAACACAGTAAGAGACCACACCAACAAGCTATCTATCTAGACCCCAAAGGAAGGGTCTCACTCCTAAAAGGAGCAATAGTAGACATTGAGGACAGTTACATATACCTTGGAATTCCACAGGCAAATGGCAACCTGTAGCAGCCAAATACATCCTACGAGTAAGACAAGTCATGTGTGTCACGTGAGGAAGATGATTTGTTGATGGATTTTTAAAAATCATATTTTTTTTGTTTATTTATCACTGACGACCCATGATCTACCCACATTCTTTGCAATTGACCGGTCGATGCACCCTATACATTACTTTTACTAATTTGTCCAAGTGCATCCTCCTTAGGAGTAACCTGTACAGGTGTGTCCTGTCTAGCTGTAATCGGTTTAAACTTTCCCTGTCTATGACAGTTGTTTTCAGATGGACCTTGTCCTGCTTTATTCTGATTTGGATATATACAATCTGGTTCTACTGTACTTTTTTGTTTCTTTGTCCTGTCCAGCAGTTGAATAAACAGATGCTGGTGAGAAAGCAGGTGAGCATACCAATTCTAGATTTATTCTGACCAAGGAACAATCATCAAAGTGTATCCTGTCCCATTGTATAATTTCTTGTTGTTGTTTCCTGTCCAGGTGTGTCCAGTAAAGGTGTGCTCTGTCTCATTAGTCACCTGTTAGTACATACCTTGTCAAGGTGTAACCTTCTGAGGAAAGTTCTATCCAGGTAACATGTTTTGCTGTGCCTTTTTCGAGGTGTTTCCTGTCGTTGCATGCTTTGTCTAAGTGCTTCCTGTCCAGAAGAACCCTGTACTGGTGTCATCTGTTCTCGTGTACCCTTTCCATCTGTTACTGTCAAGGTAAGCATCAAGGATTCCAAGTATTCCTGCCATACTGATCAGGATAGATTGAATGTTGGTTCAATTGATGGATACATGTCTGTTAAGTTTTTAAACACATTGAGGTTGAGTTTATTTTTTACAGCATTCAGATTTAATCAGTGAAATAAAAAAAGAGCTAGGTTCAATGGAACGTGAAGAGGAAGGAGATTATTTGAAAATTTGTTACAGCACATTTAAGAAGACGGTCTCAAATGGGGTTAGGCCGATTATGTCTTGATTAAACATCGATTACACTAATACAAAAAATACTCACAGCAACACCTTCTCTGCTTCATTTTCAATGTGGACACACAATACAAATGCAAATGCACACAACTGGGGGCCTATTTTTAAATATGTACCACAGTAAAACAAATGTATGTATGCACATGTGTCTATGTGGGTCATAATGAGTGGCTGTTGTTGTATCTATGATGGTTTTACCACTAAATCCTATAAAATAGCAAAGTTTAAGTTAGCTTACCTAATTTTAGTCATTACAAATTACTGGCCAAAGTATAAATTATGGCGTTAGATTAAGGTTTGTCTTACATGCAAAATTAACATTTAGAAAAATCAAAACAGCTGATTTAACAGTTTGAACATTCGATTTAAGGCCACATACTTTTATTGAGCCATTAATTGGCCAGTTAATTACTTGAATAACTTGCATTATAGAAAAATATTATGGAAAATTTTAAAATTATCAAGAATAAGTTAGAAAAGGTGTCAGAGAAAGAATAGTGATTCTGACAAATATCATGACTGAGTTATAACTGTTTATTTCTCAATAAAAATCTATGGGATTTTGGTTTCTTGGAGCCAGCGGGCACTTCCTGTTTGAAATGCAAAGAGGGAGGGGTCACTGAGTCCAGTTCTCAGATTCAGTCATTTCCTTCAATGACCCCCACCCCTTCTATTTTTTTTGGGACTTATCTGTTCTTGCAAAATTGACAAGATTGTTTGAGGGGATGTTGGACCAAAATACCTTTTCTATGCTTAAGCTTCATTAACAATGCATCTGTGTCTATGAAGCTTAAGCTGGTTGGTATTTGGCTCTAAATTAAGGAACTAAATTGAAGTGCTGTTCTGTAGCAACACAGACTAAGACCAGTGGTGTAGCTACACGTACAAAATGCACAGCCATTGTGCACAGTGTGTTAATAGTTAAACCAGGTCAAATTTCGACCAATCAGGGACTCAGATGTTTTAGGGATGGCGTCCCTTTTAATTCATGGAAGTACCATCCATTTGAAAATTGTTTTTGAAGGAGAACTGATTAATTGCATTATACTACAGTCTTTCATATAATGGAATAGAGCTATGAAAAAAAAATCCTGGAGAAAGATTCACGAAATTTCAACATTTCGCACCAAGTCTCGTCAAACTGTAGGTGGCAGACATGAGCTAACCTGTGTTTAGCACGTTCTTGAACGTGTGTCACATACCAGGTTTGTCCGAAGTTTCAGAAAAAAAAGTTATTAAGCAATCTTCCAGAATTTGTAAAAATGGATCACTTTATTTTGAGTTTCTCTACTTCAGACCAGCGGTAATTAAAAGAAGGTAGTTGTTTCTCTTTGACGTGAGCTGCAGAATCGAACTTATAACAGTGGCCATTAAAATCAGGAAACCCTTAGACTAACAGCTGCTAATGCATTTTACATTCTGTGGAAGACTACAGATGAACATTAAAGCTTATAAAAGGTAAATAAGTGATTTTTTTTTAAATTTTATTTTGTCAGGTAAACTGAGACCAAAAATAACCATTAAAAATAGAAAAGAAGAAAAGAAAAATATATAATTTCTGGACCACCTTCTTCAAGTGTAGAGGAGAGAACATTCCAGCTACAGACCAAGATGAAAGCAAGCCGTTGTCGTTTTGGTCCAATTTTTATTTAATGGTTGTTGTTAGAGCTGCTGAAATGAAACATGCTGCCCTCTGCACACATCCTCTTTTTTTCTCTCTTCATCAACACAGTCCATCCCCTCCAAAGGGTAAGTGGGATCATGACTTAAACGCCAGCATTTCATACACCAAGTCTGCAATGTTTCATTCTAGCAGCATTCATGGCCACGCTGCTGCCTGTCAGTGTTCACAGATGTGAGGGGAATCTGCCCTCAGCTGCCTTCAAAGGCCTCTGCTCTGCTACAAAACTCCCAAGTGAAACGTGGAGAAACGTGCCATGACAACGATGTCTTCATCCGAGGTTCCTTTTTGTCCTTGTGTGGCCCTCCAACAGTGGAGCCCACACCAGCATTCCTCCCCCACCCTGCATGTCCTGTTTTCACCCCTGTCTTTAGTTTGAGTCTTTCAACAGGAAGAATGCTCAGTGATTGTTCTGCCAACAGATTACTAAAGCTGTAAAAACTCCAGCTGCCCTAGGCGCTGCAGAGTCCTGCCGCCTGAGGCCGCGATGAAAAGCGCAGGATCGTCGTTTCCTGGATTTCTGCAGAGCCGATGAGCAGGAACTCCTTTGCTGCCTCAGATGTGCAGAGAGAAATTCGCCTTCTGTCAACAAGCAATCACACTTGTCATCATCATTATTCCGAGTATTTTTCATGAATCTTTTATCGTTACCACACCTGTAAAGGAGTTCACAAGTGACTAAATCCTGAGCCACTTTGGAAATCTCTGTCATCTTTAAGAAAACAAGTTGTTTTAACCTCAAAATTACAGTTTTAGTGAGTATTTCAAGAAGAACCAGAGGAAATGATACTTGACTAGTAAGTATAATCTTTAAATTAGAGGCATACCTGTTTGGTAATTAATGATTTAGAAAAGAATAATACTTAAAGTGGGCGGGTCAGCCTTGCAAAGAGACGGCTTCCATTAAGTTTTTACTTGTTAACCTATGTAAAAGTCTCAGCTGTAACGCAGTGTGAGCTGCACTGTTTATAAAGTAAAGGCCCGTACACACCGGGACGAATTTCGCGCACGATATTCGCCGACGTTTAACGCCTCGCAACTAAACAAAGGGCACCAATGTGAGTGTGCACACCAACGCGAAAAAATGCCACGCGTCAAAGCGTCACTTTTTAAAACACGCCTTGGGTTCGTTTTATAGGGTTTGACGTGCCGTGTCAAAAACTATACGACCAATGAGAATGGCGCTTTTGCACACGTGTCTGGAGCTTCTGAAGTTACAGTAAAACACAACTTGGGGGCGCTCAAACACAAAACTGCCTTTCTGAGCACACATACATACCAGCAAAGAAGATAGACGCCAAGTAGCGGCTACACTGCCGCAAAGAAATAATGACGGACATTCTAAAATATCCCCGAAAACGCTCACGATACATTTTCAGCTCTTGTACCAGTCGATAAAACTCACCATGTTCTTCTCTTCTTGTAACTATGGGATGTACCCAAAATCGGCGTCTTTTCCAGCGTCTTTCATCATTAAACAGAACAATAATTTCTTCATCATTGGAACTGGAGCTGGAGCTACTTGAAATATTCATGTTTTCTTTGTATGATTCTGACAAGCGCGTAAATACTGGCTCTCTTCTTCTGAGTGAAAAGCGATCACCTTGTGTACAGGAGTATTTCTGTTTTACATTAAGCGCCATCTAGTGTCAGGGAATGAAATTGCATGTTGGCTCGGCTCATCGTCAGCGAAAATCGCCTGGGTGTGAACACAAAAGACGTGGCGAGAAACGCTGGCGAATAACGGCTGGCGAATATTCGTCCCGGTATGTACGGGCCTTCACTCTGTTTTTAAGATAAAATGTGTAACAATCATGGCTTTGACCACGTCTATGTCACAGCACTGAACCTTCTATGTCCATCTGTCCCAGGCATGCCGGACGGAACAAAAGCTGGGACTCAAATACCCACAAGTCGCCTTATTTGCACACCAGACACATATATACTCACACCTGACCAGCTCACACACACACACACGTTTCAACAAACACAAAAATAAGGGGTGGGATTATATAAATTTGCTTTCTCCCACTCTGTGTCAAGCAAATAAATAAACTCATTTTGACAGACTTAATACTTATTAGTCTCATTGTGTCATGTTCTGTATGCATTGAAGCTAAATGCTAAATTTATGGTTTATATATACATTTATATCAATTTTATATATTTCAATGATTTAAATATTTTCCAATCATTTTATGACTAGCTATCTAAAGTTGTATGTCTGCTTCAGGTTTTTTTTATTTCCTTGCTTGAAACAAACCATTTCTAAGTCCACATTTTATTTGTACACAGAAAAATGGACAGTCCCCAAAGAGTTCATAGAATGTAGTGCCAATGATGGAATGTTTAGTTAACATATCCGAACTGTTCTGTCATCTCAGAGCACACCTTTACTGAACACACCTGTCCACTCATATAACCATTCATCCTCTATTGCTATTAATCATTCTGACTAGTTTAAAAAAAATAATGTTGTCAAATTTTCTTCATGATTTTGTACCTGCTTTATGTCAATAAAATAATAGTATTTCATCCTAATTAAATTGGATGACTTCTTTTCTCAGGATAGCGTCACCTGAAACTGAGGTCATCTGAGCTACAGAAAAACCCAATCTTAACCTTCTGTTTATAAAATCTTTTTAAATCTCATATTTTCAAATTTGGACTCGTTCTTGAACCAAACAACTGTCCTCCTGTGAAGCACCCGCAAAATCCAAATTGGATTTCATTGTGTCTGTTATGTTTTTGATCTTTTTCCTGTTTTGAATTGTCCTCACTGGCAGTCACACCATGCAGGTTTGAGTTGCCAATCATTCACAGCTGTCTTGATTTCAGTTAATTGTCCCCAGCCTATATATATAAGTGTCTGCTGTTCAATTCTTCCTTGTCAGATCATCTGCTTTGCCACCTTTTTGGTTTTGAGTTGAGTTTATTTGAGACATTTGTTTTAATATTGAGTTTGTTTAAGAAATGTTTCAGTTTTGCAACTAAGCCTGGTCTCCTGCATATTGAGGTCTTACACCATCAGTGCCTGACAAGCAGGATCACAGCATGTTAGCTGCTGACTTAAAAAAAGTGTCTGCAGAAAGATTTCCTCAAGATGTTAAAAGTATTTAACAGTTCATATTTCATTTTCATAAAACTAATTTTTTTGAAATGCTTCGCAGACCTCAGAATAAGTTGATCAGCAAACTGTATATTCTTGAAAAACCTTTATTGACTACTTCTTCATTACAGAAATGATCTGTCAATATAAAGGACATATATACAACAATGATCTAGTTAAAGCACATACAAATATTTTAACATAATACACTATTTTCAGTGCTGAAATCTGAGAATAAAGACGAATAAACTGGATTATGAACAATGAATCGGGAACGTAAGCAGGATTTCCCAGTGAGGATTTTATTGATGTAAATAAACCATTACATCTCTGTTGGAAGAATTTATGACCAAAACTTCTCAAAACCCTCTTTATATCTTTATCGTATCATTTTCTTTAACAAAGTATACATTCCTACATTATTCTCCTCCTTATACTTGTTTTAGGACATACCAAAGTGTGTACACGTGTGTTTAAACAGTTAATTCAGATAATGTCATCTAAGCAGTGATGAGTGAGCTGCATTGACTGACTTCATCTAGGATAATGTGCAGTTACATTCAGCTGGCTCTTCCAGCCTCCCCGGTACAATTACGGTGTTTACACTGAGCAAGAGGGGGGGGGGTGCTCTTTAAGGTCATGGTTTTGTTATGTGTTTGGATGTTTACTAAGGTATTTTAGGGAAACTCAAAGCCACAGCGGGCACAAAGGCTGTTTTTAGCATCGCTCCGGTAATCGCTGAGCTGATCCAGAGAACCTCCTGCTGCTGTGCCGAGGCTGCTGTCGTCACCAAAAACGAGAAACAAACACACAAACAGCTCTGCGGGTCTGCTGCAGCAACCGGAGTCCCTGCTCTCAAGTGCAGCGTGCACGGTTGTGTGCTGCGGGTGTTTGAAGCTGCCGCCCGGTCATCTGTGTGCCATTATTCCCAATTCTAGATGGGAATTCTGCACCGCTCGGGCAGCGTTACCTTTCCCTCAAACAAGTGGGGTTTATTTTGGAGCCTCTGCTTTTCGTCCGTGGCCGGATTGCCTGGGGAGATTGGCTTTCTCCGACTGTGTAACAGATACCATCTAAATCATTAAAGCTCATTTATTGCCATGTGCCACTCGGCGGCTCGGGTTCCTGCGACCCGAAGGGTCAAGCGGCTGAGAGCTCCCTGACCTCCAGCACTTCCGCTGAATATTAGCTGGGTAGTTATGCAGTCACAAGTCCTGATATAGAACATTGGTTCATTTAGATAATAGGCAATCAGAGCGGCGGGGAGTGCAGCGACCCTCCCACCCCCTATCCAACGGCCTTTCTGAGGCTCAGAGAAGACGGTAATGACGGCAGACAGAGGAAACGTGGGCCTCTGGCTTGGGGGGGGGGCGTTCATGCCTGTTGGCTGTAATGTTTTCTGTTATCGCAGATCTGGAGGACAAACCTTCAGCCTCTGAAGGTGCACATGTTCCAGCACCCCCAACACATTGGGGGGAGCTGTGGTGTCAACATATTTTATACTTTTTTAGGTTAACACACGTGCACAACATTTGTGCACTTAAGCAGTAATTTGCCCTCTGTCACAGACATCAGATTTTATCAGGTAACAAGTTAATCTATTTGCAGATATTTCACTGTTTCTTAGTTCACATGAGTTTGTTCATTTATACAATTTGATCCATTAAAAATGTAGAAAAATACATTACTTTCAAACAAAATATTTACCATTAAGGGATTAAAATGTAGTTTTCTGTCCCCCTTTTTACTCACTAATTTACCAAATTTCAGAAATAATAAGAAATTAATTTAACACAGAGAAAAACTCAAATTTTTATTGACATTTTAAAGATTTGATGCTCACGAATAAATAGAAATAGCAAAAGTAGTAACAGATTTACAGAGAGTTACATACATTTGTTATCAAATATTTACAGCCCTCACTCTTTCTCTATTCTTTTAGTAAACGAAAAAATATTAACTTTATTTTGTAAACATACATTTTATGCATTCAGTTGAACTTTGACTCCAGATAAGTTTGAATTTTTACTCCAAATGGTATCTGTAAAATACTTTAATATTGTTCACATTAATCTACAAGTTCAGGGCTTATACACATGTTGTTTCATGTTTCACAAATGCTTTTTAATGTCGAGTTTATTTGTAATTAGAAGTCCTCATTTACTCAGTTAAAAATGTTATTTTCTACATTTTTCACCTTAACTTGTTGAATTGATTGACTCTCTGATTTATGCTTTGGCCCTATGACGTTTCTGTTTTCTCCCCTTTTTGTCATTTGAAAACATTTGCTTTCATATGTCTTTAAAGTCTTAAATACGGAAAACTTTTTGTCTAAAAATTGGTGCTTATTGGTTGATTGAATTAAAGAAGCTTCTTCTTTTGTTGAAGAACACGTGATCCAAACGATCTGCATGACAGTAAAACTCCTCACTGCTATGAAACCAGCTTTGGCGTTCTTACTTCATAACGTTTATTTTTTAACTGCAGGGAGCTGAAATGAAGGACTCAAAGTTGTAATGCTGCTGGTAGGCTATGCAAGCAAAGATATTTGTATAAAATATAGAGTACAGAAACTGGTTCTCCGCTGATCTACCACCTAGATTCTGAAACCTTGCTGCCATGATGTCTCTTCAAACTGCACTCAAGGCTACGGCTGTGTCCGAATTCCTTCACTACTCACTTTATAGTGTGTTCGCCATCTTGTAGTGCTGTCCGAATCTACAATTCCAAAAACATGTGCCCTATAAATTTCCCAGAAGTCTCTGCGAAAAACCAGTGTGCATCGATGCTCATTAGATTGGCGAAAATAGACCACAATGTATTGAGTTTGAACTATTTTGGCGGAAAAATTGTATTTAAATGTATTTTTTTGGATAAACCATCAATGTTTTCATCTTCAGAACTCAGTGGATTCATAAATGCTCGCCACAAAATGCTCATATGAAAGAGATTATCACTTTGTGAAAATGATGATGCCAAATCAAATCAAACTTTATTTATAAAGCACTTTTCATATAAAAATATAACACAAAGTGCTTTACTTTAAAACACAACAAAATATAAAAACAAGCATTGACGTTTAAAAAATAGATAACTAAAAATAAATAAATAAATAAATAGGGCCCTCCTCCCCGTACCTAGCCCCCCACTCCTTTCACACCTCCCACCCCCTAACTGATGGGAAAAGACAATGAGAAATAGGTTGAGCACAAAAACATGATGCTGGAAACACTGGTAATTGGAACCTCCCCCTCCGTGAACAGCCGCATAGACAGCCAAATGCAGCATCACAGGCGGGGACCGCTCCACCACAGCTAAGCGGTGATGCAGGTCCCCACCTAGAGCCGCAGTGGCTGAACAGCAGCCGACCCAGAGGAAGAGGTTCCAGCTGAGGAAGCACCGGAAATAAAAATGAAGAAAAATGAGAATCAAAAAGTAAACATATTAATAAAAACCATAAAACATTCAAATGAGGTCAATTAAAATAACGCGTTAAAAATCTAGTTCAAGTTCATAAAACAAGATAAAATGGATAAATAAAATAAAATAAAAAATACATATAAATAAATAACTGAATAAATAAATAAAAGTAGTTAAAATTTAGCTAAAGGCCAGGTTATAAAGATAGGCCTTGAGCCTTTTCTTAAAAGCATTAATGCTCTCTGCGGCTCTCAGGTCCTCTGGCAGACTGTTCCATAAACGGGGGCCATAGTGCTGAAACGCAGCCTCTCCATAGGTTTTAGTTTTTACAAACGGAATGGTTAACAGACCAGTGCCAGAGGATCTCAGGGTCCTGCGAGGGTTCATACCTTACTAAAAGATCTGATAAATAAGAAGGCGCAAGACCGTTAAGACATTTAAAAACTGTTAAAAGTATCTTAAAATCAATCCTGAAGCATATGGGGAGCCAATGCAGGGATTTTAAAATTGGGGTGATGTGAGCCCGCCTCCTGGTCTTTGTAAGAACTCGTGCAGCAGAGTTCTGGAGAAGCTGAAGGTTCCTAATGTTTGTTTTTGGAAGACCAAGCAGGGCGTTGTCATATAAGCCGCTTAAAAAAAAAAGTAGTAAGCATGGTGTCCGACTTGCTTTTAAAATCCAGGGCACTACATAGTGTCGCACTATATAGTTTTAGGGATTAGTGTGGAAATTCGGACACAGCATACATTATTGCCCTGCACCTTTCTGGGTTTTCTTAGTCTTTAACATCAAAATCATGGTTTGTATTCCATTCCAAAAGTTGGTCTTTAGTTCAACAGTCAGTAACTCCTCTGACAGAAACTGAGAAAAATCCTCACAGCAGCCATAACTAAGCAATTATGATTTAAAGTTCCTAAGCAAATCAGAGCTTTTCCACTAACTATAACACCCTTAAACTCCTTCTTAACCCAGGTCTTCATGTAGTTACTAACTGTGGGTATTAATGCACTTTAATCTAGAGTTGGAAAGAAGGCAACTGGACTTCCATGGATTCTGGGAAATCACTGCCCAGAATCCATGGAATCCTGAAGCTACAATCACAGTACCTTTGGCAATGCATGCAACGCACGGGCCCCTTCCAGTGAAAAATCTATGTAAACGTGGGTAAATGCACATTTTGGGCTTCTGAGTTCAAAACTGCCACGTTTATGCGCCGCTACGCAAATTTCTACAAAAGTCTTTGGGCTCTAAATACACGTGTGGACATTGAATGCATGCGTGGGTTCTCTCCGGGATGTCCGGCTTCCTCCCACCGTCCAAAAACATGCTTTATAGGTTAATAGGTTTATAGATTAATTGGCAACCCTAAATTGTCCATAGGTGTGAGTGTGAGAGTGAATGGGTGTGTGATTGGGGACATTCTACCCTGCGACAGACTGGTGACCTGTCCAGGGCATCCCCTGCCTTCGCCCACAAGTGCCCGGGATGAGCTCAGGCAGCCCCGTGACCCCGAAAGGGATAAAATGGTATAGAAAATGATAGAGAAAATGAATGACATTGAATGCAGGTTGAAAGGTTTTTTTTTTTTTTTTACTTGTCCTGTCCAACAGCAGGGCAAACAGCAGCTGAAGGCTGACATCTGTCAGTTAAACCAGCTCAGATTTTGACCAATCAGGGCCGTGATGTAGGGATGGTGTGAGCTGTAAAGAAAAAGAGTTGAGCAAGAGTCGAGAGATTTGCACCACTTCAACATTTCACATCAAGCCTGTAGGTGGTGGATTAGCGCCAGTAAACAAAAGAAAAACAAGCCCCTCCCTTCTTGTCCAGTGTGAAAACCATGGGCTTAATACCATTCAATAAGCGCGTTCTTGAATGTGCATCACCCTTCTGGTGTGTCTGTATCTTAAGACAATTGATCATGCATGTTCACCGCATCCAAAAACATGCTTCATAGGTTAATTGGCAATTCTAAATTGTCCCTAGGTGTGAGTGTGAGAGTGAATGCCTGTGTGATTGTTGACATTCTACCCTGCGACCTGTCCAGGGCATCCCCTGCCTTTGCTCACAAGTGGCCGGGATAGGCTCCAGCAGCCCCGTGACCCCGAAAGGGAAAAAATGAATGTTCACCACAACACAGCTGGGTCACATCAATAGAAATAGAAATAGTAATAATAAGACTAAAAACATAAAAACATTTAAAGATTAAGATTTTCTAATAAAAAATGCAATAACACCATAACATATTCAAGAAGTAAAATCTATAGATTAAAATTCAAACATCCAACATAAGCACAAATGTGTAGTGGTTGCCATGAAGAATAGTGAGTGTTTGTGGTTCCTTCTGGTGGTACTTTTAGTTAGATCCCCTGTCCAGGGACTGATTTTCTCTGTTGGTTTTTATGAGATCCTGGATCCTCTCATGAAGGAGTTCTTCTATATCTGTAGTGACCTGCAGGTTTTCCAATCTCTGGACACATGAACCCTTCTTGTCTCCTCTGTAACGTCACTTTCATTTAGGACGGGGCATTGTGTTCATGCATGATGGTTCATCCCATCTATATTTGCATGAATCATGAAAGGGGAGCAGACATTTTTTTGGCTGCAGTGTTTGCGTTCCCCAAGTTTCTATGCTGCAGTCACGCGCTTCCGCACCGAGCTGCAGGAACTTCAGCTTGAATGCATGTCGATTGCGGCCGCATCGTCCTCGACCTCAGCAAGTAAATAAACACCTCAAACCAGCGGATAATCATCTCAGCCACTTTTGTCTCGTTGCAGAATCCCGCGGGCCCCCACCATAAATAAACGGCAGCAATCAAATAAAATAAATGAACTGTCAGAACACAAGTATTTAGAAACGGCACAAAAATTTAAGTAATTACAACTAAATCTGTTGCATTTCTGAGTAAGTGGTAACAGACAGGCCCCTACTAGGGGGGGTGATTCTGAACAGTCAAGCTGCCTGGCTCTCTGGTCCCCCCAAATACCCCAATCTTCATTGCACCCCACTATAGGGATGAATGTGTGCTGATGTTCATCTGAGGACTCTGCGCTCTCCTGACTCTCCAGCTGCTTATGGAACCCATCGAGTTCTGACTTGCATGAGAAAATTAAGTACGTCATGGAAAATTGACAAGCACAACATTATCCCATGTTTGTTTGAGCTATTTGAAGAAAATGTAGCATTGCAGTGATTCGTGATATTTCCCACATTCCCTTGTGAGCAGCATGTGACATGATTTATCATCAGATCATTTACATTCATGTGGCCTGCCCAGGAGAACTCACAGAACCCACCCCGCTGATTACAGAGCCGGCCTGAAACAATGAGCGCCGCGTGTGGACCAACTCGTCATTAACAGTACTATTTTTAGCCATTTCAACCTTTCATTAAAGGGATCGTGGCATTTATTTAAATTCTATTTTGGTGGCAGTTTCAGGCGAGCCAAGTAAACAAACCTGGAAACATCATTCGGTCTCTTGGTTGGAGGGGAGGGGAGGAGTCTATATGTTGAAGTGAACCCCAGCTTACATGTGACAGCCCCCCCCTCCCCCCCGCACTCCACTCAGAGCCCCGAAAAGCAAATGACAAAAATGAAATGATTTGCTTAAAGCGAACCCTTCCAAAATAAACAAACCATTAGGTTCTGCAGCAGGAAGACTGTGGAGTTGCAGCTTCAAGTGGATTTAAGACAAATTTCACCAATTGGCACACTTACAGGTGTAATAACACAAAGAGGAGGGTGGGGGGGGAGATTTCTCCAGACCACAGCTTTGGAGATCTATATCAGACTAGGATCGGGAGCTTCGCCTTAATGCTACGTTCACATTAGGTATTTGACGCATAATCAAGAACACACTTAACGGGAATTCTTGAATGTGCGTTAAGCACACGCTGTTCAACCTAGACCAGAGCTGTCAAACTCATTTTCACTGAGGGCCACATTAGTTAGTGGTTGTCCTCAAAGGGCCAGATAAAACTTATACATGTAACTAAATGTAATGAAAAATGAATTTAGCTTCTCAATGTTAACTAACTCAATATTAACTTATTATAACTTTTTAATGTGACAATTACAGTTGCATAGAAAACATATGTTTGCTTGTTACTCTAGCACAGTGGTCCCCAACCTTTTTGTCACCGTGGACCGGTACAACGCAAGGCACGTTTACCGCGGACCGGGGGGGGGTTTGAGGTGTAATGCAAGGCAGATTTAACGTGGACCGGGGGTGGTATTTTCTCTTTAGTAATGATAATAACAATAATAATTATAATTTTCCCCTTGTCAAAGCAACTTTCTAAAGAAGTTTGTTTTTTGCTCATTTTGGTTGTTTGGGTTAAATTTTAGTGGGGTTTATCACCTGATGTTTGGTGTCGCAACTTTGACGTGCGTTAAGTGTGACAGATGTAACAAAGTGAATCCGGTCACTTTTCAAAATAAAACGTTTTTGTCGGAAAAAAAACAATAAAATGGATATTATTTTTTCTTTCTGTGCGTCCCGGTGCAAAAATTTCCCGCGGCCTGGAACCGCTCCGCGGCCCGGTACCGGTCCGCGGCCCGGTGGTTGGGGACCACTGCTCTAGCATAATCATTTTAAATTTGATTCTGTCAAGTTAGGTTATATTGACAGTGTTTAAGTCCTAATGTATAGTTGCCCAATCCGATATTTCAAGTCAGATTCCCCCCAGATAGGAATGAATACACACCCATTTTTTTTATTTTAAGAAATCAAAAACTTTTTATGCTCTCGCGGGCCACATAAAAGGACATGGCGGGCCACATTTGGCCCATGGGCCTTGAGTTTGACACGTGCCCTAAACTGTCGCTATCCGATTCTAGCACATATATTCGCATTTGGAAGAGGTTTGGAGCGAAATGTCGAAGAGTTGCAAATGTCATGAATTTGGTCCCAGGCGTTTTCTTTCACAACTCTATTATGGTACCTATTTGAAAGAATTGGTGCCATGTAATTTGGGTACAAACTGAAGTGATTAATTTCTAATAATTATGAATTATTCTGCTTTATGATCAAGTTTGGTGTTTTTTGAAAAGGACGCCACCCATTTGTCATTGCCAATTCCTAGTCCCTAATTGGTCAAAGTTCAACTGAATTAACTTTTGATGTGCGTTCAGTGGCTGTGCGTTTTGTATGTACAGCCCAAAAACAGACACAAGAGTTTTGAACGCAGAATCCCGAAACACACGTTTTCATAGACTTTTCATCAGAAGTGATCTATGGAATGCACATTTCAGAACCCAAAGTGAAGGTAGCTTAACACCATGTCCCTCTGACCCTAAATTCACACTGGCTGCATCAAAAATGGTCACTTTGAATGAAAAAAAATGTGTGCAAACACATGTAAATTCTCGTTTTGGGTTTCATTGCCCAGAACAACCAGTTGAACTTTTGACTGCTAAATTGCAAAAACTGTACTTTGACCATTCAGGTACTAGGATTTGGTAGTGTCGTGTGGGCAGCGTCCAATCGTAGGTGTTGGAAAACAGTAAAAAAGAAAGAAGAGGCTCTTCCCTGCCGCTCTCTGCTTTTCCTGTGTGTAAAAACTATCGGCTGAATGTGTGTTCATGAAGCAGCGTACACCACATTGTTAAACGCACAACACATGCCTGGTGTGAATGTAGCTTGATGATGAAGCATTTGGACAGATTATTTGTAGCCACAGAGTAAATGCTCGTGTCTGCGAAAAGACCACAACAGTACATTTATCCAATCAGAGGCCGGATCTTGACCTGCTGAGGTGCAGATTCTTTCTGTGGAGAAGCAAAATTCTGCAGTTGCAGTAAATTAAGACACCATGTTCCTGTAAAAACCTGAACTGGCTTCATAGTCTGCATCTGAGATCTGGTTTCACGACTGAATGTTGAGTCACCTAATTAAAGAGCAGATAAATGTTTCATTTGGTCCTGGTGTGTAAAATGTCAGAAGTTCATTCACATTCAGACTTTCCGCTTCATTCAGTTCAAAAATACTTTCTTGATCTCCTGAAGGAAATGAAAGGAGACAATGGCGGAGATGAGGACAGAGCAGGGAACATGTGTGTCTGTTTTCTTTTCCAGGAGTGCCTTATTTATTTTTTGTTTCTCTGGTTTCAAAGCGTGGGCACAAACTGCAATCGAAACACGAATGATTAAAATTGAAGCCCTTTGATCCGAGAGTGTTTTTCCAGCCTGTGGCACAAACATTTGCAGTTTTGTCCTTTTGTACGAGATTTAATGACCTGTTGGGAACACTTGGCCTTAAATGATGTGTAACAAGAAATAAACTTCAGAGAGATCAGCCCCACTGTGGCCCTGAGCTCTGCAAAGCACATTCAAGGGTCTGATGTTTATGTCGGTTTGCATTTAATGCTTTGAAAAGCTCAAAAAAGCATTTTCGTTATAAAGAAACTGGATTGGACGAACACAGGTCTAAAAGTGAGGTACCTGACAACTCCTCATGGTTTCTGATGGTCCCTGGTTCTTTACATTGGCTCCTGCTGGTTCTGTCCATGGTCTCCGGTTTCTGCCGGTGGAGTTTGATCTTGGTTTATGTTGATTTCCTGACAGTCCCTGTTGGTTCCTTATTGTCTCTTAAGCTACCTTTACACTGACCTTGGCTGGTTCAAGGGACCACCTGCAATGAAAAGTAAATGCAAACATGTGTACATGCACTTTTCAGGCCTCTGCGTTCCAAACTCTCGAATTCATGCAAGTTTTTAAAATGTGTGGTCATTGAAGACACATTAAAACCTAAACCAGATTGAACTTTGACCAATCAGGGATTCAGAATTGGTCATGACATGTAGGTGACGTCCCTTTGAATTCTTGAAAGTGCCAACTGTTTGAAGATTGATCTTCCATCCATCCATCCATCCATCCATCCATACATCCATCCATCCAACCATCCATTTTCTTATAGCCCTGTCAGGGTCAGCGGCTTATGATATTTTTCTTATTTTTATTGAGACAATAATAAAAAGATCCCCTAGTTTTAATTATATTCTTCCCCTCTCGGGTTAATGCTCTAACTGGGCCCCAGACAGTCTGAAATAACATTTAAATGGCCGTTACCCAGGCGCAGCTCCCGCTCACTTCACCGAGAGAGACTGGATGATCAGGTGAACCCAGATACGGCAACATGCTTGCTGGCAACTCTGTAGAGCTCCCCAAAACATATAGCATCGAGCAGTCAAATTGATGCACGTCTAAAGATAGGTAGCAGATGCAAATTTGATGTGCGAATTGCGTTTGGTGTGAATGCAGCATAACTCTCAAGAATAAGTTGCTTTGTTCTGTGTCATCATTCATATGGGGCTGTAGTCTGTGATCTTCTGTGGGGAGTTTGCATCTTCACCTCATGCATTTGTAGGTTTTCTCTGGGCGCTCCATCCTCCTCCTACAGCAAACAAAACATTCTTCATAGATGAATTGGTGTCTTTAAATTGGCCATAGGTGTGAGTGTGCGGCCCTGCAACATGTGCTGATGGCATAAGCAAGGAGGTTTCTTATGGCCCTTCCTTTTTTTGATCACTTTTTCATTCCTGATGGTCCATGATGGGTTTGATGGTCTCATCAGGAACAATCAGCAGGTCTGGTGGGCTTCTGCTCAAAACTGGCTGCCCTGAAGAAAATGCATTCTAACAGCTTCCGGAATCTTTTACTTTTGTTCTAATGTAAAATTGTCTGCAGTCTTTTCCTGGAAATATTTGATCTAATGAGGATTAATTGGACATGCAGACATTCATTGATTCTAACTGAGGAAGGGGCAGTGCTCACCTCTCATGGAGCATTTTTGTGGCTCTCCTCTGATTTGATTTCCTTCTTGTGGAGGGTTTTTACTGTCTGGTGTGGGTCTGGGACAGGTGTACCCCCCCCCAGCACACACATCCAGTCAGTGTTGGTAAAAAGCTCTGTCCTTTCTCAAAGGAGCTCTGCAGGTTTGCTGATTGGGCTCCAGACTGCAGCTAGCATGCTTGAGTGAGACAAACCTGCGTCCGTCATTCTCTGCCAAAGCTCTCCTCTCAGAGGAAACCGTGAATGAAACCGGGGCCGCTCTGCCTTTACTCTGCTCTGCTGACATTAGAGTATCACAGAACAAGTTTTTCAGTTTGAAAACATTAGCCCAGACCATTCTGTTTCACAATAATTATGCTTAAGTGGAGCGTGCAGAGCAACAGATGGCTTTGGAAAATTGCTTTCATTATTGGAATTACCTGCCCTGCTGTGAGAGAGGAGAATGAGGAGCTCAGCATTGACCGCTGTCAGGTATGATATATGTGCTGAAGGCAGCCTGGACTGAAAGCTTTTGTGTGGTTCCCCTTCTGTCTCAGAGGAGTGTGCTAAAGTGTGTTTACGTGACGCAAAACGTCACGCTACAGACGGTTTCATAAAAACCTTTTCTTTGCTGCTCCGACACCTGCTGTCACCTGTGAGCTGCACCCACCACTGTCAGCAGACTCACACCTTCATGCTAAGGGACTCACAGCAATGAGCATCAACAGTTTCAGTTGTGTGGGGGGGCTTTTTTTCATCACTTCAGTAAATTAGTTTTAAAAGTTTGTCTTTGTTTTTCTAAGGGTGTATTCAGATTGGAAACATTTGGTTCGTTTAAAGTGAACCAGAATTCATTTCCCCCGATAATCCGGAACAAATTTTCTGTCTGAATACACCCAAGCGGACCCTGACCGGGACCAGGGACCGCTCTCAGACCCATCTTTGGAGGTGGTCTCGGTTTGTTTCCTAACGGACCGAGCTTCGATTTGCTCTGAGATTCTTCAGTCTCCGTTCTCGGAGTGGAACAACTGAACCAAAATGGCCAACGGAAACAGAGTTATCAATAATCTGTGTAAAAAATGTCTATTTTCATTAAAAAGATGAACCTCAATCTTTTATATGTTTCACATTTTGCTGGGGTTTGCCTCCTAATGTTATCCTTGAAAATCCTGAATTGTAATAAACAGCTTACTGCAAGCATGTCCAAAGTCCGGCCTATAGGCCAAATGCAGCCCACATCCAAATTTCAACCAACCCACAAGTTCATGTCATAAAACCAGCCACCAGCACTTCCTAAGAACTCTTGTGATTGGCTAAATTATGTTTTAAGTCGTTGTAAACCTGTGACAACAAGCTATGGGTAGTGGACCTTCAGAGCCTTAAGGGCCAAACAAGAAGAACTCGTTTATTAGTTTTAGAAATGAAAATTATGCAACTATTTGTGTATATTCCTACTTACAAGATTTATATTAAGAAGTTCACAGTGAGCATTTATTGGTACAAAAACTGTAATATTTTATATGAACCAAGAATAAATTTTAATGACAGTTGGGTTTTTTGGATGTATATTTTATTTTTAATTTATTTGGTTTTCAAATCAGAAATTCACATTAATTTTAGTAAAAATATATTAAGACTGTACCATGTGAAGAAATTAGAACTATTCCAAAATATCCCATTGCCATAAAATGCTTGGTAAATAAGTAATTTGCATTTGACCTATGGCATCCACAGTCATTTTTCCTAGAAAGAAAACTATGTGGGATATGCCACAGACCAAGTGCACTCATTTTGTTACAATGATGTCATTATGGGTTCTTATGGGTTAATGTTACCAAAAGGGCTCAAAGAATGCAGGCCAAATGATTGTCCCTCATAAATTTTCACCTCACCAATTCTGGCCCTCTTTTGGTAACGTTTTGTTACATCCCTTGCTTACCGACAAAAGTATATGGGGTGTGTGCATTTGAACCTGTTCAGTAAAATGAATTTAAGTTTAAATCTTTACTGAAATTCAAGGAAATTTGCAAAACAGAAGTAACTCTTCGAAAAAAAAAAATCCCAGAAGTCAAAATTTGACAGCAATTATGAACAAAAACTCCTGAACTTTGAGCATCAGAGCAAACCTCTTCAAACCTCTGACATTGAGGGTTTCCCTTCTGGTTTGAAAAAAGAAGCATCGAAGATCTGGCCTTTCAGAGGACTTCTGTGGTCTTCACGTAGATCAGAGCCGGCGTGAACGCCGCGAGGCCATCAGATGGACGTGTTAGCGAAAGCGGGACCACCCCTGGGGAGCAGCGGCTGGTTGGCTGAGATGGATTGGCCTCATGCTCAAACTCAAAGGTTGCAAATTAACAGTTAATTAGTAGTTGATAAATGACAGATTGACACAAGCCCTCGCTGCTATCTCACCAAGGCAAGTGTTTATGTGTGGGTAACAAGTGCTGAAGCAGACTGTTATGTCTGAGTTTTGTCACATGCTGAGATTGCTCTCAGATGTTAACCCCCTGCCCCCCCTGTGGCTTGCTCCACCTCTGCTTCTTCCTCCTTCAGCCAGTCACACAATTTGGATAATTCACATCCAGGAAAACAAATCTTGGAAGTTAAAAATTTCTTCTGCATTTGTAAGACCAAGTTCCCGCTAAGACTGAAGGAAGCAATAATTCTGAGCCTAATGATGTAAATTGGGGGGGGGGGGGGGGGATCTGAGTGCTTGACATGTAAGTAATGAGTGCAGAGGAAGAAATATTTAACCTCAGTAACTGCCTGTCGCCGCCAATGGGCTGCAAGTGCTGGTGATTCTCAGAGGAGTTCTTCATTGGAGGTTTGTCTGCCTGTGAACTTCTGCTAGAGCTTTTTTCCCTCCTCAGAGATGATTTGTTCCAGCGCGACAGCGTTCCTTGATGACCTGCTAAAGCCGGAAGTGAAAAAAATCTTAATATACTGGTATATTTTTCCAGTGTTGTAGATGGAAGCCTTAGTCACATGCACTTGTATGAGGGTTGACCGGTGCCGCAGATTTTTGGGCCGCCTGGGCCTGTAGAGGGTTGTAGAGAGGAGTGGCTGCACCTTTAAGGGAGCGCAGGTGAGTCTCACAGTTCCCTTGAAGTTTGTGCTGTCACCTCAAAGGGCATCATGAAAATGGAATGTACCATTGTTGTTCGTTTGGTAAGTGTATTGTGAAGGATTTGTACAGATGTAAGTTCCTCACTGGATGTACAGGTGATGCTGTTGTACGGAGCTCTAACGCCATACTCTACTTATTACCATAGTTAAGTGAACACACTGAATGTGCACAAATTCTGCTTGCATGGGTTGTGGAGGTGATACACAAGTGGCTGTAGGATGCCCAGACAAACTACACTCTGATTTACAAATGTCCTCATTTCTAACAGTCAGGCTGTGCACTCCTCATCACTCGAACAGCACCAATGAGCCCTTGCAACATGCCGGTAGAAAAAATGTGCGTGAACATTTTTACACTACGGACTCACCGACTTGTCTACAACCTTACCATTACCTCTGGGCCACCTGTGTACCCCTTATAGGTTTGCCCGCATCTCAGTTTGTGATCATGGCGTGGTGTTCTCCCACACCTGTTCCCCAAAGATGGAAAGACTGGGATTATTTTTCTTAAAATCTTCAATCGTTTTTTTAGTTTTCTTCATTTGTTTTTTTGTTTTTTTCCCATTCATGGTTCATCCATTTTCCTAACACGCTGATCAGAGTATTTCTGGAGACCTTGTGGCTCCAGAAAAAAACAGATGCAGCACATTTCCAGAGGATCTCCTGGTTTTTTTTTTTTCTCCTGGCTGACCACTTTTGTCCTGCATGGGTCAGGTTGTCCAACATTCAATCCCCTCCGTTCTGTCAGAGCAGAGCACGATGGATACGGTTTTAAGAGTAGGGTCCTCACAGAGCGTGGATTCTGAAGCAGGTGGGAGATGGCATCCCCAGCTCCAGTGCTGGAGCAGGAACAAAACTGATGAAGGTCCTGAAGAGTTCAAAGGATTTTCTTTCTATTTATGATGGACAGCACTGACATTGTTTCCTCCCTTTGCCTTACTGCACTAACTACTCAAGTGAAAAGTCAATTTCCGTGTACTCAAAGACCTTCTTTTTCTTCTTTTTTCTTCTATGGCTCTTGTCTAATTTATTTGCATTGATTCTACATCACCTCTTGGATAAAAAAAAAGGCATTTTTTGCTTCATGTGAAAACAAAAAATGGGTTTTAACCTCACTGTCCTGAAAATAAAGCTTTGCAATTGTGTTGTAGTATTCACAATTCTCTCCAAGAAAACAGCCCCCCCCCGGGCGGGATGTGTGACACCCCCACCCACCAAAAACCTGACGGGGGACCAGTTTTCACGTAGCTTCTTGTTCTCTGGGATGTAGTTTACTGGCAGAAACTGAGTCCTCAAGAAGAAAAAGATCAGTTTTCACCATAGAATGTAAATATTATCCCCCACCCCCACCCCACCCATCTGAAACAGGAACGCTTCGGTTCACAGGACGTCCTGTGTGTTTGAGAGCCGCAGAGCTGATGCCAGAAGATTTCTCACATTATTTCAGGGTTAGTTTGGCACACAGCTGAAACGCTGACTGTAGGGGCAGAAATGAACGAGCCTGAGAACAAGAGGTGAAAATATGTGAGTGGGAGGTCTGTGGGTCTGTGCGCGAGGTGGGGAGGGGCCTGATGATTCTGCCAAACAGATCCTGTCAGAGCAGAGTCTGAAGGAGCGGCCGGTGCGCTGAAGGTCTGCAGAAGTTCCTCTGGTGGTGCATGAAGATCTAAACTGCAGTGCTTGCTGAACAGACACGTGCACAAACACAAAAAATAAAAACTAATACCCATGAGTATGGAAATGAAGCGGATTTGTGCATGACCTAATAGTTTTTGTTAATTTTATTCATGCAAACATTCCTCCCTTACAAAGCCCTGATCCCATGGAGCTAACTTTTTTAAGCTGTCATTGCGCTGAGTCTATCCTGTCTCGACTCTGATCATTGTTCATGAAGCAGAGCTAAAGTCTCTTTCCTCAGAGCTGCGTTTATGCTTTCTCTCTGCAGACACAGAGCACCTGGGACAACAGCAGCCTGTTCAGAGCTGCTGCTAATCAGCAGAAACATAGACCGGCAATCAGCAGCAGCCACAAGAATACAATTAGGGAGGTATGCTGGCAGTTAGCTCACGCTGCTGGACTTGTGAAAACAGAGAAACATGGTGTTAAACGCTGCAAACACTTGAAAGAAGCTCTGTGGTTCATCCAGACAAAATCTGTTGATTGCTAAAATGATTATAAAGAGTTACCAAAGAAATGAGATGAAAGGGGTGAAGAAATGGAATCATTCTTTATGCAACTGCAGTCAATTACTGCAGTGCATTCATCCAGAGAACGGGTATCCTTTATTCTGCCTGAAAGGACTTTTTCCCCTGACATAAAAACAAACAATAAAAAGCAAAACCTGTAAGAGATCAATACAATTTTAGTTTTATATTGCAGCGCCAAGAAAAAGAGAAGCAGCTTCTGTCCAAGTCATATCTCTGAACCAAATTCACTCCAACACATAAACTTTAAGGTCAACTTGTAGTTTCAGTTAGAACAGATCTTTTTGGGAGTTTGATCCCAAAAAGAAGGCATCACATACTGAAAATGAGTGTCAGAGTTTAACCTGCTGCTGTAAAACAGCCGCTTGTGCATTTGTTTCACAGAATCCATTTCTGATATTTTTATGTTACACTGATGTCACTATGGGTTCTGTTGATTTAGGAATATACAAATTTGAGCTCTATCAAAATGTAGACTAATACAAACAATTATAAAATCTGAATTTTTTTACTAGGAATTGTTTTCCCTCTGCCACCAGCCTCTATTGGTCATTTGAGGAACTGCAACATTTGGTAATATTTGATCAATAAGGGAACAGAGGGCGGGGCCCTGGCAAGGTCACAGAGTAATACTTTTTGTGTTTTCCAGAGTGGCTGCAAAGCTGTGGCGGCAGTGGATCATGACCCCTGATCCAGAAAAAGATGCCCCCCTTTGGTTATTGCTAACCTAATGGAGGTTTGTGCGGGGCAGAAAGTGCGCTGTAGGTCCTTCTGAGGTTTTCGTGCAGTAAACATCTGCAGTTTGAGGTTGGAACACAGTTTATGTTGGTGAATGTTCAAGGCCTGGAAATTAAAACAGCAGCTGCAGGGCATTTAAATGTTCATTTGATCTGAGGGGGATTTTATGCTGGAATTCTGGGTATTTGGGACATGTTTCTGTATCTATTTATACATTGATGACATTTGTGAAATAATGTGAATCAGTAATAAACGGAAAAACTGTCGTCCAGTTTTTCCATTGAGCTTGTTTCTTAAATTCAGCAGAGCATCACATTTTCACCAAAGGACAACCTTTCATTGCTGCCGAAAACCAGGTCAGGTTTTATGGAGCTCATAACCGACACAATCTTTAAAAGGATTTCTTCTGGTGTTTTAAGGCTGAAATAACTGGAAGTTTCTGAGATGGGTCAGTCTTTTCTTTGAGGTAATGCCTGTCCGCAGTTTGGTCCAAACACAGAGCCTTTTGCTGAATTATCCTAATTAGTGAGACCATTACCCTTAATGGGGAGTAATGGGCAGTTAGATGTTGTTTGGTAAAACAACATGCCAGAGGCTGGAGGTGTTTTATTGCAGCTCTATATTAAGAGCATTTCTGGAGGGTAAAGAATGTTTCCAGATCGTCTGCAAAATTGTCCGGCTGCTAATTCTGTTTCCACATCCAGCAGCGCCGGGACCACCTACCAGGAGAAACACCAGCACCGTGATGGCTATGTGTGGACGGCTGGCTGCAGGGTTTTATCAGATTCCCTGCTGAAAAAAAAGTGAAAAACAGAAAATATGTGAATCCAAGAATCCACAAAATGCCAAAACACAGCAGCATATTAGCCCAGCAGAAGTTTGCATCATTAAGCCTGGGAACTCAATAACCTCTGACAACCCTACATGATGAGGCCTCTTTTTACTGTAATGTTGATTTTTTTGAACGTTTTAATTGCAGTGTTTGTTCTGCACTCCCAGTGGAGTGCTGTACACTTTCTGAAGCCACAAATGAAACGTTATCTGCGGGCCTGCCGAAATCCCCAAAGGCAGCAGAAATCTCATTATGAGACACCCTCTGCGTGAGGTGTCCAAATGGATTCCAGTCATAACCATTTCCAGGGGAATTCCTTCACACCACGGCCTCTATAAACATCTCCAATAACAAGTTAATTGCCTAACACAGTGAATGATAACCAGCTATTCAGCACCAGTGAGCTTTTAAGTGTGAAGTGTGGATACAGCATCTCCACGGCCCATGTCTTAGAGATTAATGATGCATTTTCAAACTAGCTGTATTCCATCTCCTGTGTTTAAACTTAGTTATGGCTCATTGCATCCAAACAAGCAGCATCAGTCCTGCACTGTCTGTTCTTTGTGGTTATGAATCATATCCTTTGAATGAGACAGATAAAAGACGAGTGAACAGGCTTGTCAGATTAGTGATAAACGAGGACGAAATGACAACAAACTCACAAGATTATAGTTTGAATGCTTCCTGTACAAATGAGTTAGATCAACAGATGGTGATGCTATCAGTTTTATTGTCTTGCACATTTTCTACCCTAAACAAACATAAGCTTGTACTGTTTATTAAATACAATAAGTAAAGTTATGGAAACAATTTAGAAAAATAAAGTGAAATAAAATATATGCTTTGAGTTTTGAGTTCTAACAACTACTGAACTGTTATCCTGAGCTCCAGTTTAAAACATTTTAGACCTTTCGCTGTATTTCCCAAGGGATAAAGCCTACACTCTAAACCAATAGCTAATGCCTTGCCTTCTTTTCTCAGCCAGTCACAATCATATTTCTACTTTTAAATTCACTGACGTTTTATTTTACCAGCTCAGTGGTAGAGTATTCATCCTGTGACTGGAAGGTTGTGAGTTAAAATCCAGGCAGAGTCATACCAAAGACTCTAAAAATATGCCTCCCTGCTTAACACTCAGCATTAAGGGGTTGGATTGGGGAGTTAAACCACCAAATGGTTCCAGAGCACAGCTGTGTCTGCAGCTCACCGCTCCCCAGGGGGAGGGGTCAAATACAGGGATGAAATTTCACACACCCAGGTGTGTGACAGAAAATGGGACTTTGACTTTTTTCTCTCTACATCCTATACGGTTTTGCCGGCTCTCCTCCTCCTCCCCATTCTCCACCAATTCTATGGTGTGGACTAGCCTCAACCACCGTCTAGGCTCTAAGACTATTAACTATTTTATGCACACTTTTGTATCAAACAAAAATCTTTATTATTTGCATTTCTAAGATCTCTCCTTATTGAAATGCAAAGTTTATGAACCAAGATTGTCATAAGGGGGGGAACTAAATTCAAAATATGGCTATTCATCTGCACCCTCGCCGCCCTCTTTTAACTCACCATCACTAGCTGAGCAGCTGCTACCTGCCCTTAACTCTCCCTGGTCAGAGCCGCATGTGACAAACTCATGAGAAAAAACAACACTTTTTTCAAATATGGCGGCTTTTGTGCTGGTTTTATCTCCATAGCAACCGTATTATTTTTTGGTCACCTGGGGGTGAGGACTAGGTCTGTCGTTTTTTGAAAAATCTGCAAAAGTAAACTTTTGGATTTCCTTGCCAACTGAGGTTTTTTGCTATCCATATTCCTAATATTTTTCTGAAATTATTGGTCATATTGTTTTGTTAAACTTGAGCCAACAACTCCCGTTTTACTTTTTTATAATTTCCCGGGGTATAATGTGTGAGCAACAGCAGAATGCCACTATTGCAACCTCGCCACACAACTTAAAAAATGTACAAACTTTCAAAGCCAACATTTTTCCCCAAGTAGCTTCCCATGATGCTCAAGAAGTTATGAGGCGATCGATTGAAATGCTTTGCAAAGATTGAAATCCATGACAAATCCACAAACAGTGATGCTGGATGTTAAATCCACTTTTTTCCCCCTTTCTGAGCAGTTGAAGTAACGCTTGACAACCACATGTCACAGTAATTCCATCTGGGTTTGGTAAAAGTTCCTCTGGTTACTTTCTGATCATCCTTGATTACATGTGGCAGCCTTTGACCTGTGTTTAAGACCCTTCACTGACATGCACAGTTGGTAATCACTGATTCAGAAACCTTGTAATTTGCTTTACGTAGTTTGTGCTCTCAGTCTCTGCTTTAACCTCATCTTCAGGCCCATCAAGTCAAATTTGATCTTAGGGTCTGAGTAAATGAATAAACCCTTTAGTAACTTCAAGTTTACTTGAAGATCAGTGGAGAGAGGTGCCTGCAGTTAAATGATAATGAATTGCAGACCTGCAACAGAGCTGCATCTCGTAATAATCAAATGTTCATCATGACTGAATGGAGCCATAGAGGAGAATTTGCTAGTGGTATTGTTAAAAAATGGACGATGGTTTAGTCCGTATCGTGCAGCAACAAAGTGGGGGAGTGAAGGTCAACGTGAGTTTCATTGTTATTAATTGATACAAACTTGTGGCTCAAAGCAATGTTGAAAAATGAAAAGAAATATGCAGGTTGAGTTTGAGATAGCCCACGAGATTCAGTAGCTTGTTTTTAAAGCCTAATCACAGCACATCATTAATTTTGCACTATTCTCATGATGGGATTCAATATCGTACAGTAACGTGTCTCACACACTGCTTTTTCTTCACTTTGCTGCATATCGTGACAATGAACCAGCTTCCACTAATTTGCAAAGGTGGTTTGGTAGGTTTTTCTGACGGATGCCCTTCCTGATATAACCCTGTATTTTATCCGGGCTGGGAACAGGCACAGGGAGACCCAGACTTGGGTCCCATATGGCTACATAGTTAGGCAGTATTTATACAGTACAGTTAGGCGGTATTTTGCACCTTCAGTCTGGTCTTGCCCAAGGACCCACATTGGATGAAGCTCATTGCAAACCCTGGTGTCCCTACGGCCAATTTTGGCATTCTTTTATTTACTCATTGGCAGAAAATAAACCAAGATGAAAATGTGTGAATTTGACAGCTTCAATTATGTCCCTCACAACCAGATTCTGATCCAGGTTTGTAATCATGGTTTAGATCCTCTTGTATATTTAAACTTCACCATCAGCTGTCACAAACACCTGTCATTCTAGCTTTTTCCATGTCCTTGTATGAGAGATCACAGCAGATGACCCCACCCTTCCATTGACGTGTTCTCCCTACCATGACAAAGGTGGATAAAGGTGGAGAGGATTTCATGTAATCCATGGACACCAGTGAAGATCACAAATCATTGAAGAAAAAAGGTTCAGCGCACTGTCTAGTGGGTCTAGATGACCCCACTCCCAATGTGCCTGGTATACCACAAGGGTTACACTACATATATATATGCACATGTGTGTGCAAAAGTGTCAAAAACAATGTAAATTAAATATAAATTGGAGTATTGAAGTAAAATATACATATGAAAGGAAGACCTCCGGATAGGGTTACTCCAAACTGCTAATAGTGATTTTTTTTTTGTTCCGCTTCTTTAATGACTTGCCTTAATTCTGTTGCATTTCAGCTAACTATGCAACTGTGACTCACCTCATTGATTTCATGTAATGTCCATCATGGTATCAAATCACATCAACATCCAACACAGCTGTAACTTTATCAGCCAGAAAACTGGAAAACCGTGAAATCAAACTTCTATTTTTCTTTTATGTAGCTGCAAACTGAGTGATGGAGACAGCAGGAAACATCTCATCTTGTTTCTTTTTATGAGGTTTGTATTTTGACTCTGTCTGAAATTAAGTGTGGATTTTTGTACAATCCAATACGCTATTAAAAATGACTGTTCTGGAAATGTTTTTATTTGGAGGAATTATTCAAGGTTAACCATCTGGACGAGCCTGGGCTGGATTCTCTGATCTGAGGTTCTGCAGTCAAATCTAAACCAGCAGGGCTCAAGGCTGCAGTCTTATAACAGGTTAAAGTCCCACTTCCATCATCTTTTAATCTACTTTAAAGGTGTTCCCAGAGGTCTTTTAATTATGATTATGCCCATTTTAGTTCAAATCAAAAAACCTGTGTTGTTTTACTGGGACCGCTTCTGCAGAGCCGCAGGCGCTTAATTCTCTTAATATATGGTCCTCCATCATCAGAAAAGTTCCAGAAGAACATGTAAAAAACAACAAAAATACAAAAGGATTAGTGCCTGCTCAAAGTGCAGATTTTGATTTCTGTCATGTGACACTTAGAAATGACTGTTCCACCCTCTTTTTATAGTTTGTTTGCCTCAAATAAGATGGCTAACTATTTAAGATCCACTTTAAAGTAAATATACAAAATAAGTGTTAGTATGAGGGTTCAGTTTTGTCCAAAGATGAAGACACTCAGCCTTAAAGCGAGCGCAAATGGTTAGTATTTGCACACCCTCCAAGGTTAGAGACTAATTTAACTAATTTAACAAAAAAAAACTCAGGATAAGTCTGTGAGTAAGAAAACTGACAAACCATCAAGCTTTACCAAAGATGGTGTGAAAGTCACACAGCAAAGTTAGTGCAATGCCACAAAATTAAATTAAGGAACAAAACCTGCTGAATATGTGATGGCATACTCAAATATATAAACTGACATAAAATCCAAGCATATGTTTTTGTAACCATTGCAATTCAAGGTTGAATATTTCAATGGAACCTCTGCCCCAAGTGTGAAACGGCAAAAAGACCTCCACAACACCAGGGGGCGCATGAACCCCTCTCCAATCAACTCAGGACCACAGATGAAATTTAACCCTGGTGCTATCCAAGGCATTTTAACATTGCGAGTAAGGTAATCTAGACCCCACAAGACAGTGCGCTGAACTTTTTTCTACAATGATTTGTGATCTTCACTGGTGTCCATGGATTACATGAAATCCTCTCCACCTTTATCCACCTTTGTCATGGTAGGGAAAACACGTCAATGTAAGGGTGGGGTCGTAGGATAGCACAAGGGATTAAAGCAGTCTAATTTACACTCAGCTAAATATATTTGCTACAAAATGTAAAATCTTTACATGTAACAGTTTGGAATGTCTTCTTTTTGCTGCTTTTATTTTCTTGATCCAAGCTCGATGGATTTCAAACATTTTCATTGACACTGTTTCATTGAAAATGTTTGAAATATAAAACATTAAGTCTTTTTGCCACTGACTGTATTAAAGAACTGGACTAAGTAACCCCTTACTCCTGTTTCAGACATGAAGTACCCGCTGGCTTCAAAAAGCCAAAATCCCATAGACATCTATAGAGAAATAGATAGCTATTATTCAGTCATTCTATTTGCCAGGATAACCATTCTTGCTCTTATACCTTTTTTTTTTTAACACTTTCTTGATAATCCTAATTTTTTTTCATTACATTTTTTCTTTATTGCAAGTTATTCAACTGGCAAATAAGATGCCTCTATAAAGCATGTGGTGTGGACTGGCCCCCACCTCAAACAATCGAAACAAAGCTATTCGAACAAAATCCTCACAATGGTTTTTTAAATAGCAATTATGAAATCATAGACTTCTCGAAGTAAAGATCTAATAAATATGAGCATTTTACAAAGACTGTTTATGAATCCACTGTGTTTATGAAAAAAATTAATTTAAATATTTTTTTTTCTCACAAAAACGCAATGCATTGTGGTCTATTTTGACCAATTTAATGAGCATCGATCCACATTTTGCAATGACTTCTGGGAAATTTCTAGGGCACTGGATTTTTGGAGTTGTGGATTTGTACAGCCCTACAAAATGGCTCACTATGTAGCGTGTACTGAAGGAATTTGGACGCCAATTCTCTGGCTATAAATGGCGGCGCCTCTATCGTGAGAGAATGGTGGCTGAATTGGCTTCATTTTGTAGGAACCAGAGGTAAGTCTACAGGTGACATCACACTCGCTCAGTCCAGTTTTCATATACAGTCACTGGTTTTTGCCTTTCTGATCAAAAGTTTCCGCCACAATCATTTTTCTCAACCTGCAGCATCCCTCTAAACAACCTAAACAGTTACTGACTGATTAAAGTTCTTGTGGTTAGCTCAAACAGAACGCCGGCAGTTAGGAGGGATGTGGCAAGATGCCCCCCCCCCCCCCCTCTTTGTGAGTGAACACATGGATTTCAGTCTGCTGAATGTCAACATTAGTAAGTCGTGTTCCACTTTGTTTCCATGATTTCTGCACAATTAAATCATTAAATGTCATTATCAGACGTGAGTAATAGCCCCTGCGGCAAAGGAGGGGGGGCAGCTGAGAAGCCCAGCTGAGGGTGTGATGCACCACAGATATCACACTTAAGGAAATGTTTTTAGTTTTGGGGGGGAGATTCTTCTGTATCTCACGTTTGAAGCCTTTGAGAGTCAGCATCAGCAAGAGGATTTAAAAATGGAGAAGTTTGATAGAAGTATAACGTTACATAATTAATGCTGTTGGGGGGGGGGGCTAAAATGAAGGGCAACAGAGTTTAATGATCTGCATCCACTTTGGCAAAAGACTTGAGTCTGCAGAGCCAAGTCAGCGTCCTGGAAAATGAAAGAGACATTATGAGTGGAAACACTTGTATGCAGATCATTACTTCACGCAGTAATTATTACATACGCGGTCTAATGAGTCATTGTGAGAAGATTAGCTTGTTAATCTCCAGGAAATAAAGAGCCTGGAAGTCACGGAGTGTGCAGAGCCGCAGCAGGAGTGATCAAAACATGGCTGCTTTTGTAAATACAGTCAATCGATACCTGTTGGCTTTGGAAAACAGGACTCTGGAGAGGACCCATCAGCTGTTGCCTCATGCCTCTGCAGAGAACACATGCCTAATAGCTCTAACAGGCAGTTCTCAGTTACATGTGATGGGAGACAAATGGCTTTTATTCTTGAGAATAGCAAAAGCAGCTCTTTATAGTGTAGTCCATGCAAATATGTTGTGTGTTGGCTGCTTGGGTAACAAATTGCCGTATCATGTGTTACAATTACCCCCTCACTTGGGCCAGCCAATACATCTTCCCAATGAAATGAGTTGAAAGCTATGAATTATGGCCATATTTCAGTCTAAAAGAAACAAACCGCTAATTGCAACTTGGCCTCTCGGTAATTTCAACAGAGATCCCAGAAAGGCTCTCGAGCATCGGGGAAATCATTTACTGCTGCTTCTGCTTTATTTTGGTTTCAAATAACAGACACTACTAATTTGGTGTGGGACTGACCCCCTGCCACCACCCCCATTCCTGCCCCCCCCCCGCCTTTGCCCCGTAGGGAAAACTACAATCAGCCCACATCTCCTTTGACTTTTTTCTTCTCCCCTCTTTTCCCTTGCAAGCCCTCTTGACTGCCAGCCAGCTGAAGGCTGCCTCTCTGAAATGTTTCTGCTAATTCCCATTTCCTTTACAATCACAAACTTTCATGTGAGGGCTGTCTGGGGCCGCCGGGAAGGGGGCTGGTAATTACTCTGGGGTCCCAGGCATTAACCCGACCAGGTGTCACTGCACGGCCTGTTTACCTCTGTGATTAATGAATGGACTGCGAGCCTCTCGCTGCCCCCCACCCACAGCTCCTTTTATTCAGCTCGGAGCGTGCCACTGAATCAATTTACAGAGCAGTGACAGGTCTGAGCCACATCAGGCCGACCAGCCCACCCTTCCCGTCTCGTCTCTCCTTACCCAGCTCTCTCATCTGTTCGCTGTGTTAAGCTAATTAGGAACAAGCTCCATGAATGAGGAGGGGGCGCGTGGCCTGCGCTAACGTTTGTGTGCTGCAGGAGGGATAAATAAATGCTGCCCCCCCCCCTCTCTGAAAAATGCTGGAGGAGAGGTGCCAAAGACAAACCTTCAGCCTGCTCTTCAAGAGCACAGTAACATTTATTTACAGTCCTGTCTTGCGGTGACAGAGTTAAACCGGTAATAACCTTCTTCCTGGCTTGAATTAAAAGATTAACTTTTCATCGTTTGCCTTTTTCCCTCCTGATCGAACAATAGCTCATGCCCGGCCTCACCTGGTGACTCACTACGAACAGTAAATATGTTTTACTATCTCGACAGGCTGCAACAAAAAGCTGTTATCCACGAAGCGATGACAAGAAGCGTGAAAGCGGGACTTCACCTCATGTCTGTCAGAGAGGATATGTAGGGAGAGGAGGGCAGGCTTTGTGTACACAGGTGATTACCTAATCAGCATGTCCTCACTCAGAGGGGCCAGCGAGGGTTCATGTCACTCAGCTGCCACAAGTGAGTCTCCTGAAGCCAAACACAACCGAGCTGACACCATCCAGGCTCGGCGGCACACGAGGAGAACACAAAGTCCAGCTTTTTTCTCCCAGTTTTGCAAAGAGCAACAACTTGTTCCTTTGTTGCACCTTTGTGCACCATCAAACTACTCATCATCCAGAACAGAAAGCTGCAGATTGTGCAGGAAGAAGTCAGGAGCTGAAACCTTCATCCACAAAGCAACCACACATTTGAGGTGTCTACACTACAAAAACAGAAATAAGTCAGATTTCTAAGTGTAGATTTTCTTTAAATGAGCAAAAAAACACAAGTCTCCCAATGGGGTAAACAAAACAAAACAAACAAACAAACAAACAAACCAAAAAAAAAATATATATATATATATATAAATCTTACCAAGAATTCTTATTATCAGAAAAAATTCTAACCACTAAGAAATGTCACCTCAACTAAGATTATTTTACTATTAAATAACTTTCCTAACAAGATTTTTTTTTTTGCAAGACAGAAAATTAGACTCATTTTTTAAACAAGGGTCGTTTTACTTTTTCAGAGTCAGCTTTTGGAGTGTATGTGTTAGCTGCGCACTTAAAGCCAAAGGTACTAACGATGAGTTTAAGGAGGAAATCTTCCAGGCTTGTATTTTTTGTTTTCAGTCACTCAGACTTGTAGAAACACAAAACCCACACAAAACAACACTGGCTCAAAACCACCAGTTTTTTCAAACAGGAAATGTAATATTTAACTGCTATCATCCTTTTAAAAACAATATTTAACAACACTAAAGCAGGGAAAACTACATTCAAAGTTATGCCGATGTGCATAAAATTTCCATAAAATCCAAAGTGCATTCAGACTTACCGTTGCACCACCTTTTTGCCCTCTCAACCCCCGTCCCCCAAGGAGCATTTGAAACACAGAAACAAACGTTTTCCTGTGTGTGGCGGTGGACGAAGTCAGTGCTGCTCTGCTGGCACAAGGATGAATGGAGGCTGTTAAAGATGTAATGGATATCAGATACGTATCAGAAAATTAATCTCGTTATGAGAGTAACAGCAGTATCAGTTTGTCTTGGTTAAAAAGGTATAAAATTGTTCAGGAAGTAAGTTTCTGGAAAAGTTGTCAGTTTTTTCTTCCTGTTGTGTCTCTGCTGTATGTCTTGTTGTGATGCCAAAAGAAGACGTCCAATCACAAACTTGCTTCAATTACAATTAGCTAAAGGGGATCCATAGTCAGGGGTGTGTGTTGTGTGCACTAAACATATGATAACCAGTCTAAAAGACTCAAAATGTCAGGTTTTTTTTTAATTTTGTTTGAAGCTGATATGTCCTTAAGACATTTTGTTTTTGTTGCTTAAAAAAAGAGCACGTAAGGAAAAAAAAGGAAGTTTCTCCATTATAAGGCATTTCCATTCATAGTTTTAAACGGCAAATGAATAATACATATTAGATTGGATCCATTTAGGTAATAGAACAGGACTGTGTCGTATCGCCACAAAGATAGTTGAATCTTCAATGTAAGATGTGCATCAAATTATTTATTTATTTAAACATTTAAACATGAGGATGATAAGCCCCTTATTATCAACATCTCATTTTCAAGAGGGTCCTCGCTTTTAAATGTTTTCACGAGTAGCTGAGAAATGATTAACTAGAGAAAAAGGACCAAAAAAAAGGAAAAGATAACAAACAATACAATCTAGCTCACGGCATGATTTTAGCGCTCTCGTGTACAAACAAACATATGCACACATGCACATACACACTAACTCTCAATATTCAACACAATTTTGAATGACATCGTACAAAATAAATATGATTCAAAGTTTAAAGCAAAAACATGAACAAATAAATAAATGAAAATAAAAGTCTACATTTGGAAGAAATAATAATAATAATAATAATAACAGCAATAATAATGAATAAATAAATAAAATAAATTTTACAAGAAAAGTAGTATTACTAACATCAGATAGTCCCAAAAAAAAAAAGAAAAAAGAATTACAAGAATGTTTGAAATGAATGGAGAGAATAATGCAAGAAGGAAGGGTACACACCTCTGAAGGAGGTGATGCTTGCTTTTACAAGGATGCAGAGAGCTCAGTGCTCCAGAAGTCTATCCAAAGAGTCGGGTTAAGGAAGCCCAAAAAAGAAAAAATGAAGTTATTTTCATCCATGCTACGTGAATAACTTTTTACCTTTTTTACCCTCAGATGTGCAGCAATAGATTCATGTTTAGACATTTAAAAAATTTGGTTCATGTCAAAAGTATTTAAAGGGAGGATTTACTCATTCAGTGTGTAATTACAAACAGAGGTGGTCCTGGCCAAGGTTTTGCTCAATGGTTTTTCTGTCCCCTTGGGTGTTGTTCCATGAATCCTGCAGGTTCTACAGTAGATGGCGTGGTAGAAAACGCTGAACTGAATAGAGCTAAACTCCAATGAGACTTCAGTGGGACCACACAAGGTTTCTCTTATTTCTTTTTTTGTTTCACACAAGGCTTCTCATGTCACAGAGATGTCAGGAGGAAAAAAAGTCAAGAATTTCCTGTGATCTTCAAGCTGCTCAACAGTCAACTGGGATCAGAACAACTGTTCTCAGCTCACGCTCATCCAGAAGGCACCACCCAGATCAGAAAATCCAACCGATACTATATCCCATCACTGATTTATTGATTCTTTTTTTTCCTTTTAAATTCCCTCTGATCGTCTGAATTTTCATCTGAATACAATTATGAGCGTCTGCTGAAACCAGCACTGATCGTCGCCTCTCCTTCCTCCTGTTGGTGCTCAACTGCTGAACACAGTTTAAATACAACTTCTGACACTAAGAAGTCACTGTTGACTCTGGTTGTCAAACAAAAGTAATAAAGTAAATTGTATTTTTTTTTTTCCTTCCAGGAATGAACCGCTGCCCAAAAAGTTGTTACTGGTAAATGTCTGGGCCGACACATTTGTTTTCAGATTTTTTTATACATGCTTTTTCTGTGTTTTGGTTTAGGAAGTTGTTTCAAACAAGTTTGAAGTTCTGTTTTTGACATTTTTCCATAAATGTTGCTTTAATCCTCACATAATATCATTTGTAACAAATTTGAGAGAATTTACAAGGCAGGTAGAGCAGTTTACCAGTAAAGCAGATTTGGTTGCCTATTTACATGACGAAGAGACGCGTGGGCAAGACGCTGTGCCCCACATTGCTACCGCTGCTTGACTTTGGCGCCAGTGTTAGCCAGTGAACCCACCATGTGCGTGTGAATGTGTGTGCATGGGTGAATGGGACTGTGACTGTAAAAGGGCTTCAAATCAAGGTAAGTGCTATGTAAATATGTGTCATTTACCTTTGGAAGTCAAAGAAGTAAAATACATAATGAGACAAAAGAATTATTAAATTATAAATAGTCAAAAAACTCAGAGGGCTTCTTGCCCTGCAATGATCACAATTTACATTTAATGGAGCTGGCTATTACAATAATTCTGCGTTTTGTGGTACAAGCACCACATTTGTAAGGATTCAGTGGTTTGGTTTGGTTCTTTGTTTTTGGTTTTCTTTTTGTCAGCCACTCCGCCTTCAGGTTCATGATCTACAGCTGTCTTCAGTTCAGTTAATTACTCCACAGCCTATATAAGTGTCTTGGTTTCTGTTCATCCTTGTCAGATCATCTGCACTGTTTTGTCACTGGTTTGTTTCTCCCCATCGATTTGTCATGTTTCAGTTTGTTTTTTAAATGTTTTATTTACCCACAACTAGCTTGGTCTCCTGCATTTTGGGTCTTCCACCACCAGTTCTTGACACATTTAGCATGGATATAAAATAGGATCCTGTCTTTCAGAAAAGTACCTTTGCCATGAGAAAATCCAAGATTTTAAATTATATTCAATATAATTATAATAGTATTCTGTGGGTACCCCTCATGTTGAAAGACTGCATTTAGTGCTTGAACAGCTCATATTGTTGAGACAAATAAACATTGAGTATTTTTTGTAACAATTAAATGTATGGCCAAAATCTCTTCATTGCTAACGTGCTTTTCTGCAAGAAAGGATCCTATCGCCTCGGTCACAAACACAACTGCCATCGCATGATGGGGAAGCATCATGCGATGCATCACAGCAGCAGTCAGATGGGGACGAGACCCTTACAAGCTCAGGTGACAGCGACAGCACAGGGCGGTGGGAGCCGGATCGCCGTCCGGCAGCAGCTCTCATTGAGCGATGTGGAAATGTCTCCAGACGGCAGCTGTCCATATAAAGTGCCACCAGCCTGTAACCCGGGTGTATATAAAAAAGCAGGCTATTCTGCCTGTCATTGGTCTTTCACCGTATGACCTCGAATCATGCCCAGGTGGTCACCGACTGAATCTCAACTTTGTGACAAAAGTCGTCCGGATGCTGTAAAATTTGTACTTTTTCTTAAAACCTCCCCAGCCTTTGCACAGCGTGTAAAAATGTGACAGCTGCTTCCTAATTATAGATGCCGCCTCGCAGCCACCTTCCAAATTTGCTGAAAAACGCTCCATGCAGTGGCATTTTGGGATTTGTGACTGTAACATAAGGTACATCCATGTCAAGTTTGACTCTTGTACCACAAAATGCACGATTTGTCTGAAATATCGACCTAACCGGCTCCACTCACAACAATCAAAATGAAACAGTAACTCCAAGTAAAGAGGATGAGGAAAACCTGCCTTCACACGAAGCCCAATTTTTGCTTCATGAGTGAACACATCATGGCACTCAGAGCCCAGACCCACTTGTGTCAGATAAGAATCCAACATTTAGCTACACATTGTGCATGCTGTTCTCACGTGTGCTCTTTGGATACAAAGTTCTGCTTTGATTCAAATGACATGTTTACTTTCAGTTGTAGCTTTCCATAACAGAAGCTGAAAATATTTTCATTTCAAGCAAATCCAAACTGTAAAAACTCATCTTCATGATGAAAGCAGTTGACACTCGGCCCAGTTTAGTTCATTTTAATCTAAACATTTTATTTTCAGCAGTTTTCTGCCGTTCTGATCATAATGAGCACTGCTATGATACGAGATTCAGCTGCAATTTGCAAAACAAAACTGTGGGACAGTGCATGGACACGTTGTATGACTTGTGCAGAACAGAATGTTGATCATTTTACTGTTTTGTTAAATCACTCCTGGGATGTGGTTGAATTGCTCTGAATTCTGCAGTAAACTCCAATGGGCTGTGAGGTTAAGGCGGATTCCCATTGGCTGCATCCTGGCATGTCAAAAGCAGCATATACTAGCACACAAGGGAAACGACAGAGAAAAGCACAGGTGTTCCAGCGCTCCTTGAGCCGGCACAGACTCTGACGTGTTTTTGTTTCATTAACACTGCCTTAATCCTTCTCAGCATCCAGTACACCTGCACTGTGACTGCTACGCTTTTCTGAGAGCTGCAGCATTCCTCAGTGACAGCTGGACTCGACACGCCTCTCCAGTCACAACAATCCAGAGCCTTCCCTCCTCTATCCCTGCTCCAGCTGACTCAACCATGTTGTTTTGACAGATTGTGTAGAAAAAACAGCTGCCGGAAGAGAACGGCCCAGCTTCATGTCAAAGGTTGCTCAAGTGTTGGCTGACACAATCAAAATGCAATCCATTAAGAGGCGGGAGATGATAGCAGTGCTGGTTTGTAACTCATCGGCTCTGTTAATGGCTGTCTTAATGTTGGCTGTGAGTGGATGTCATGACATGCCAGTTGAACCTGAATACGCGAGTAAGAATGTGTCGTGACACAAAGCAATTACAGTAAACAGGATCATTTTATTTTCATTTCTCACTGATCTACTTGAATTTGCCTCACAAGTTGAAAGTATCAACTTGGGTGGGAAAGAATGTCATTCACAAGAGTTATGTAGGACGGAAGAAAGAGAAATAAAACATAACAGCGTGAACAAAGAAGATCTGACGTTGACTTTGTTTTTTTTGCATCTGCTTTAATGCTATATCGAACGGTAGCCCTGCAGTACAAATCACATCAACAAATTACTTGAAAAACATTTTAAAGATCACAACGACAATTAAAAAAGCAAAAACAAACATTACATTTAAAAAAACGAAACAAAATTTCAGAAACCAAAACATAAAAAACAAAAAAACTTCAGAAAACACAAGTAACTTCCAGAAAACAAAATGAAATGCTAAAAAACAAAACGGGACATCACTGATTGATAATAATCACAATAATCATTTTAGTTGAAATGATAGACAAATATCATCCAATCAGGGAAGTCCCATAGTACCTACCTTTTCTCATTGTCATTGTGTTGTTTGTTGATGTTTTTCATATATTTGTTTTGTTATTTTGTTTGTTATTGTGATCTTAATAATATTCTTGCATTGAGTGATTTGTTGATGTGATTTGCACAATAAGGCCAGAGTAATGTCAGTCCAAATCTAAAATCAACCTGTTCTGAGTTTTCCCCCATCCTCCTAAAAATGACTGCTTTGATTTCTTTACCACAGAGGATTTGAACACCTCACATCAGAAAATTACAAACAAACCACAAGGGGGCAGTATAACAACAATGGGATAGGTTGTCTCTGGATTCTGTCGGTAGAATTCACAAATGTCTGCTGCACTGCTCAGAAGATAAGAAGAATTGACCTTTTGTATTGCATCTGATGTTGGCTGTGCGAGAATAGGGCAACGTCATCAGCAAAGTCTAGGTCAGTGATTCTTAAGCATGGGGCTGCGACCCAATCTCAGTCAAGTGTTGTAGCATGCGCCAATATGCAGTGTAGCTCAGTCAAAAAAATGAATTACCGAATTTCCACATTAATCCCCAACTACTAAAAAACTCTATATTGCAGGACTATGTAGTGCCCTGGATTTTAAAAGCAATTCGGACACCATGCTCACTACTTTCTTTAACGGCGAACATGCCGTCATCAATTTCACAAAGTGAAAATCTCATCGATATAAGCGTTTTGCGACAACCATTTATGAATCCACTGTGTTCTGAAGATGAAAACGTAGATATTTTATTTAAAAATTACATTAAAAAACATTTTCTTTGTAAAAAATTGTTCAAACGCAATGCATCATGGTCTATATTCACCAATCCAGTGGCCATTGATGCACACTGGCTTTTCGCAGAGACTTCTGGGAAATTTCTACGGCCCTCGATTTTGGAATTGTACATTCGAACACTACAAAACAACAATATAGTTCACTATGTGGTACGTTCGCCACCTAGACTCTAGGACATCGGTGACCAGGTTTACTGGATGCCAGTTTTCTTCTTGTCCATTGTCTGCTTCATCACCCAGTCAATGATGAGGAGAAACAACAAAAAACATAGTGAATCAAGAACTTATGCCTTTTGACTCAGCTCCTTCTTCACTACAACTGATGGACACATTTACTGCATCAGTACATCCGCTGAACCTCTCTGCCAATCAATTTCACTCTCCTTCCTTTGCTAGCTTGTGAACAAGACCCCAAGATATCTAAAACGTCCTCACTTGGAGTGGGAGGTATCCACCCACTCGGAGAGGACAAACCACCTTGACCTCCGACTTGGTGGTGCTGATTCTCATTCCAGATGCCTCACACTTAACTGAACTCAGCCCCAGTGCACACTGAAGTTCCTGGTTCAATGAAGCCAACAGAACATCACCATCTGCAAAAAACCGAGAGGAAATCTGCAGAAAAATAGACGGACATAATTAATGTCAGGTCTGATTAGCATGACTGGTCCCATATCTGCCCTGAACTCATCCAGAAGCTCAAGTGTGCTGTTTCTCTATGATCTTTGTCTCTGGCATTCTAATCCGTGACACTATTAGACACGATTTGTTCCATTGTAGACTTCTTCTACTCCTAGAAAATAATCTCTGCGGCCATTTTTGCCATTTTTTAAACCTGAATTTGATATGTGCAAAAGCTGCTGCACCTTTGTAAACTTTGCAAATGCTAAAGTGATTGATTCACTTCCTCTAGTGGTATGCTATCTTGCTCATTTAACAGAAAATAGTATGGATTATTCATAATAATATTACATAGTAAAAGTATCTCAAGACCAGGTACACTGTAAGTATGTACTATTATTTTTCTTTTGACAACTGTAACACTTCAACCGTGAACCCATTTATCATAATTCCAGCAGACTCTGAAGCGAAGGAAAGCCGCCTTGCGCTATGCAACACTTTACAGTAGTCAGATATTTACAGTAATGTTCATAAGTTTACATACCTCGGAAGAAATTATGATTTCTTGGTCATTTTTCAGAGAACATGGACAAAAAAATTGTGTCCATTCATAGTTCATGGTTGGGTGAAGTCATTTATTGTAAAAAAAAAAAAAGTCAGTTTACCCTTTTCAAATCATAATGACAACAGAAACTTCACAAATGACCCTGTTCAAAAGTTTAAATACCCCTGATTTTGACGACTGCAAACATGCACGCAAGCTGATACAAAAGGTTTTGAATGACAGCTAAAGATAACCATCCTCACCTGTGACTTGTTTGCCTGTAATCAATGTGTGTGCACAAAGGGTATTGGAGTTTCTGGGCTCCAAAGAGACCCTTGCATCCTTCATCCACTGAAATTTCTGGATTCTGAGACATGAGGGAAGTTAAACATCTGTCAAAAAATCTACGGGAAAAGGTAACTGAACTGCACAAAACAGGAAAAGGATACAAGAAGATATCCAAGGAACTGTGAATACAGATCAGAAGGTTCAAACTTTGATAAAGAAGTGGAAAGTAAGGTGTTCTGTTGAAACCAAACTAAAAAAATCATTAGGGAAGCAAAGAAATACCCACAAATACCCACTTCAGCTGTGTTCCAGGACTATTTGAAAAACTGTGGTGTGGATGTTCCAAAATGTACAATAAGGAGGCATCTGCAGAAAAATGGGCTGCATGGTCGAGTCGCCAGAAGAAAGCCTTTTTTTCTACAAATGCCACTAACTAGCTTGCTCACAATACGCTAAACAGCTCAGAGACAAGGCCAGGTCCACCTGTCATTGGTTACAACAGAATATGAAGAAGGGTTTTGGGGATATTCCTGTCCAAGGGGTCTGCAACCTGTAGTTCTGGACCCACATGTAGCTCTTTTATCCCTTTATTGTGGCTCCTTGGCTTTAAAAAAAATGCTCTGTTGGTCATAAAAATGCGATTTTTCACTTGATTTTCCTGCATTTTAAATCTGCTGCAGCAGGAGGCTCTTGTTTTGCACTTTGTTTTGAATGAAAATTGCTGTAAAAAAAAAAGACATTTAAAGCAGTTTTAATTCAATTATTGTAATTTATTAAAGCTACATTTTAGAAATGAACGGTTTAATTACCACAGCAACAACATAAAGTGTATTTTTCTAAACTGTAAAGTACGAGTTTGCGACTCCTTCGGCAGGTTTTATCGTTTAGGGTTTTGGAGACTCCTATAGGAACCAAAATGATGAGAAATTTTATCTGTGCTCCATAAAGTTCAGGGTTTCTCCTTATGTTTTGTCTCTGTTTTTTTACCTAGAGCTGCAATTAACCTTTCTGTGACCTCACACCTAAATGTCTGAGTTGTGAAAAATGAGCAGCTCCACTTATTTCAGGGATGTTTCAGAGAACAAGAAGAGAGCTGGAAAACGACAGCCGTTTTATACAAACATGCAGCTTTACGGCGGAGCTCAGCCGCCATCCGTCACTGCTCGCTTTGTAGGTGAAGGCAGTCTGACAGGAGGCTCATCAATCCGTTCCTGGTGTACGCCTCGCTGTTAAACCGGGGGGGGTATTGATCCGGGCTTCAGAAAGGACTCTTGACCTGCACCTCCGTCTGAAAGCTCTCCGTGGAGTCCTGCTGCAGCCGGAGGAGGCAACGACACCTGCACTCTGTCAGGCTGCTAAGCCCCCACCCCCGCACCCTCCATCATGACATCCAACAATGCTTACAGGACCCAGAAGAAGGCAACACAGAAACGCATTAGATCCATTTATGCCATTTATATTTATGCCACGATGTCGAGAGCTCAGCTCAGCGTCCAAACAGGACATTAGAGATCGGAATTGATGCAGAGCACTTACGGCGCTCATCCACCTCTTCCAGTGCCTAGTGCGAAAATGCTTGTCTGTTGTAAATATTAGGCTCAAGCAATTTTTCACGTTGTCAAACAAAGTTGTGCAACGGCTTTTAACGTCCTTAATCTCTGGATGACGGTTAAAAACAGAGCCTTGACCTGCTGTGACTCACATCTGCCCTGCTTCTCCAACACGCCGTTAAGCGTTTGACTGATTTTAGGTTTCAAAAGAAAATATATATTAATACATACTGTATATATTTACATATATATATATATATATATATATATATATATATGTGTATGTGTGTGTGTGTGTGTGTATATTTATATATGTATTTACAACAGTGAACGATAGAATCCAGACATCAATAAGGTCACAGTTACCTTTATAAAAGATGTAAGCAAACTTTTTGCATGTTAAGATTCCATGGTGGGACATCCTAAATGGCTTGATGAGTGATCCTGATGATGAAGGCCATTAAAGATCACCACAGAAATGTTAGAGCGCACCTCTGAGGGCCTCACATTACTAAAAATAATCCTGTTGATTCATTTCAGAGCTTCAGCAGAAAATGGAATGTCAGTGACCTGGTGTAATCCTGTCAGTCGCTGTTGTACATGTAACTTTGAAACTCTGATGAGTTACATATTACTTGTTAGTATTATTCAAATGTAATCCACCTTACAATTTTACTCCCTTAGAGTTGTACATTTATTGGAAGTAGAAAATGCAGAAGTAGAAAATGCCAGCATAAAGTGACAAATATTATACATTTTGATCAGGCCTAATATGCTAGTTAGGATATAAGCTATCAACAAAATAAATAGAGATCAAACAGAAAAGCTGAGTCTTTTGTGCCTCCAAAAGACTGAAAAATAATGCTGAGAAAGGAAAAACAAAAGAAAAGCCAGTGAGACACACTTATGATGAACACACGAAATCAAAGTATTTGGATGGATGAAGGTGATTAAGAAATTTTGCTCAGTAATTTCAGCAAGTTTCAGTAAATCCAAATAGAGTCTTTTTTAATCAATTAATAGCTTGAGGTCTTACTACGGTGGCCCTGAAGTTCAGATCACACCAACAAATCACTTAATGCAAAAACATGTTACACAATGCATATCAAAAAACAAAACAAATAATAAAAATACAACATTACATTTTAGACATCTAAACAAATTCCAAACCAAAGCACAATTCTAAGAAAATTAAACGAAATAAAAAATTTAATATTGCAGAGTAATTTCCAGAAATCAAAATGAAATGTTAAAAAATAAACCACAACACAAAACCGTAACAGGTAGGTATTATGACACATTGTTGATTAGATGATGACGAGCACGTCCTTATTGGAGCATTTACAATATTGTTAAAATTATGGACAAACGTCCTCATCCAATCAGCGACGTCCAATAGTACCTACCTTTGTGTTCGAATTTTTTTTTCTTCTTTACAAAAACAGAGAAAAGGCAGGTACTGTGGGACATCGTTGACTGATGATGACGTTTGTCCATCATTTCAATTTAAAGTTATTTGAAGCGACGCTGTATATGCTTATTGTGTTTTTTATCTTTTAACATTTCATTTTCTTTTCTGGAAATTACTTTTGAGTGTAAAATGTGTCATTTTTGTGTTTGGAAATTTTGTTTTGACTTCTAAAGTTTTATGTTATTTTTTTTTATTATTTGTTTTGCCTTTTAATTGCCATTGTCATTTTTAATAGGATTTATTGGTGTGATTTACACTTCAGGCTGCTATATCTTGCTGCAATCATTTGGACTGCTGCATTCTGGGATGTAAGACCACTGAACCATTGATGGGTTACTGAAAGTTTAGTGAGTATAATAAAAATTAAAGTCATAAATCGTGCCTTACACTACATTTCTACAGTAAAATTACTTCTTTATTGTAAAGCACTGTTGTTAATAATCAGTTACTGCCAACACAGGTCTTGGTGTGTTTTACATGTACCTTTGTTCAGCTTCAGTCTCCACAGCTGTTTCTTTTCCACCTTTCTCTGTGAACATTCAGCTCCCTGGATTCAGTCTGACGTCAGTCTGTACAGAAATGAATGCAAGTTAACACAATAACCTAATGTGGGTAAGTGCTTTAGCTGTGCACGAGCACGTGCACACATGTGTGAAAATAACTGCAGAGTTTTGTGAGCGCAGCCACGGTCAAGTGAACTCAGAGACTTTCCATCTGCCAGCGAGGAATTTCATGAACACCAGAGACTCGATACAAGAGCTGACTCTAAACTAGAATGGCTCCGCCCACTCTTTGATTACACTCACAGGAAGTGGAAATAGACCATTTTCAGTCCAAAAAAAAGTACACAGCCGTATATCCAGTTAATGCAATATTTAACATTTTCACATCAATTGTTAATTTTTTGCAACTAAAGATGCAATATAAGCAAGTTTAAATGATCTAAAAAAACAAATCCCTTTGGGTGTGGGTTTAAAGATGAACAATAATGCGAAAAACTAAACATTTACTACATTAAAAATAATAAAGTCTTCCAGTGGGAAGGCAAGCAGATAATTTATCTTCCTCTTTTAAGCCATTTCCCCCAGTTTCTTTTCTCATTTCTTTTTACTACTTTTTTTTTTTTGTTGAATTGAAATGTTTATGAAATTTTATAAGTTTGGATGTGTAATGAAAGACAAATATTCTCTTTTTCAGGTTTGCTTGTTTAAAGACATTCACAACTTTTTGTTGTGTTTTTTAGTGCAAACTTTGTGTTTGAGAAGAATCAAAAGCTTCAAAAATACACAATTGTTTCTTTCCACTAAACAGGTGGAGTTAAAGTACAAAAATTCATCTGTGAGGCCTAAAATTAGACCTACAATTACATTATTTTGCATAAACTGTACTAAGGTCAAGCCTTATTCAAAATGTGTTTGAAAACAACCCCACACCTAAAATCAAGAACCTGCTGAAAGTCCAGTCTCAGAGGGCCTCATGTTTCTCTCCCTGACCGGAGATCACTCCTTCGAGTAATAGGTAGTTATGATAAATATAATCATGTTTCATTTACTATCTAAAATGTTATGGATGGACCCTCTAGAATTTGACCAAAAAACATCAAAGCTTGATGTTTAACCTGATTACTACTAAGTCAATCTAGTTACGAAACACCTTTGTGTTAACAAAACATGACTTTGCATCACCAAACGGACAAAGTGGTTCCAGTGAAACACAAAGCAGCGCAGGCTGAATCCTAGCAAGGACTAAAGAAAACAAAAGTTAGCCCGCAGCCTCAGAGAGCGCTGAAGAACCTAATTAACGTGTTTTATTTTAGAAAGCGCCTGAGTCACTTCAGGAAGCCAGAATTATGCTCTTGTGAAAAGAAAACAAGCATTTAAACAGTCCCTATAAGCTCTGAGGCAAACACTAAGAGCTTTTGTTTGTATAAGAAACATTTACAAATGTTTAATTTATTTTTGAATGTAGGTTTTGGTGCTGCGTCCATTTTTTTTTCCCCTCATCAGTGAACAGTTACATCATGGTGGAGAGGCACAGAACAGGAAGTCCCTCCTCCCTGACCTCCTATGACAAATTAAGGTTAGCTGTGCTCCCCAGGTGAAACAGCTCTCCCCTGACCCGAGATTTGGAGGTTCAATTCCTGGCCTTCATTGCCTACAAGTCAATGCTACCTGTATTAGGACCCTAATTTACCCCAACTTGTAGTGCCCCAGAAAGCTATGTTCACAAGCATGTGTTCACACGTCGATAGTGTTCACACTGGACGAGCAGGGAGGGGCTTCTTCTTCTTTTTCGACAGTTTACTTGTGTGTGTCAACCACCTACAGTTGAAAGATTCTTGGTGCGAAATGTTGAAGCAGGTTGTTACCTCTCAGCTTTAGGCTTCGGACTGTAGTCGGAAACCGCTGATGCCCCCGGTCCGTTCCCAGCTGGTAAAACGAGACGCCGTTGCATCTGAACAGGGCCGGCAGCCTTTTATTTTCCACTTGAACACAACTGTCCATACAGCACAAACGTCTGCAATTTTGGTTTCACTGAGTCTAAAGGTCAAGGTTTGACCTGGTTCAACTTTTAATGTTCAATGGCTACACATTTTGTACATGAAAACAGTCACAGAATCTTATAGTTACATGTGAACGCGAGAGCTTTGAACACAGAAGCCTGAAGCACACAGGTACGTTTACATAGACTTTACATTGGAATTGGCAGCTTGATCGTGTGTTGAAGAGAGCAGTGAACGCAGTTTAACCCTAGAGCACTATTGGAGAGTGATTTTCACGCGACCAAAACTCTTTACATGAATTACAATATGTCGCGTGCACAGGAGTCTGTGCCTTCAGCAGGGAAGTCTCACATGTCCCAGGAAGGGGTGGACCAAAGACCAAGTTTCTAGTATCATATTATTTTTTTTAGGAATTTATTGTTTGCAAATTCCTAATTTTTTCGTCATTTTTGAGCATGTTTTCAGGAACTTCTTGTGTTTTTCATTTTCATTTTGTCACACATACCACCGTTGAAAATAAAAGAAAACCACTCTAAATTATCATGTGCTGTCATGTTTTGATCTAACTTCTATTTTTTAAAATACTTTTTGTTGGGTATATTATATTGGGTAAAACTTACCCGGCAAAAGTGATGGTGCAACTTTTTATGGCAAAAGTGTTCTAGGGTTAACTAGAAATGTGGTGAACAATGTGAGTGATGCTGGTGTATGACAGACACCCGGTCTGTTTGTGCTGCAGCAGCTCTCCTTTCCAGCTTTGTGAACTTTTTTCATCTTTGCAGCAAACCAAGCCATGACGCTGCAAACACTCAATTCAGTTCAATTCAATAGCCCAGTATTACAACAATAGTCGTCTCAATGGGGTTTCTAATAAACATGAAATCATAAAGAACATGAAGTCATACAATTCAATAGGTAATGGCTGAACAAAACCAAACATGACCTCAAACGGAAAGAGCTGCAGCTTCTGGATGAGCTGCTTCCTAAAGCAGGCCTGCTGTTATTGCTCAGCTAAATGTCTCCATGTTTCTGTGTGCACATGCCGCCTCCTCCTCCTCCTCCTCCACTTTTGGCTGTCCAGCACGCATTAGAACTGTCACCCCTCGTTACCGCATCCAAGGCCATCATAGACGATTTGGCGCTCCTTGCGCCAGGAGTTTCTGATTGTTTTTACGTGCATATACCTAAGGCCAGGAAAGAAACACCTCCCTCATTTCAGAGGCACACATCTGGAAGACCATGAAGACTAGGTCTTCCTGTCCACGAGTTCCCAAGGCCCCGCTCTATTTTAATCCAAGCTGAATATTCCAAGAGCATGTAATCAAAGCTAATGAGAGAGAATTGGACCAACAACACAGGGCTGTAAAAACAATTGCCGGATATCGGGTAATGTGACTGTTTATTTGATGAGCTGTTCACATTGTACAGCTATGGAATCTATTTAATGTTCAGAAATGCATTTTTGTGTCGCTACAGTCTCTCTTCTCTTCCCTGAGTTCTGTCTTTCATATTAGTTTAATCGATTCAAAATGCTGCATGATTTCAGTTAAATGATGCAGCTGCCGTCAGGCTGTCACAACATGAAGAATGACAAGGGCTTTTCTTGCACTCCTTTAAATTGGTGTACATGGGAATGGTGTGATGTAGGCCCACACTGTCCTTCTAACAGGTTATCAATCACAGTCTGTCTCTGCCAGCTGCTGTTGGATTTTTGTTTGTATGGAAAGGAAAAGCGGCCAAGGAAAAGTAGCTTTCAACCGTTTCTCTACCCTCACGTCCTCACAGCTCACATTTGCACAGTCAAGTTTTTGTCAATTTTTGTGCAGCTTTTGAAAAGTAAAGTTGTAAACAGGGGTCACGTTCCTCTTCATCTCCTTCCCACCTGTCAGTTTGCAAAGCAGCCTTTAAACACACGTCTGCCATTTGTAGAACCAAAACAGAGCAATTTTTAGAGCAAAGCATGTTACTACAGCACACATGACAAACAACAAGGCAAATCCTTATGTTGCTGAACATGTCTACAAACAGCTGTTTTGTTCTAGCTGTGTTTTGTTATGTAACATCTATCTACATGTTAATTTCGATGCACCATAGAGAGGGCATGCAAATGCAAGCATCAGGTCATCTGCATCATCAGCAGCTAGCACATTCAGGAGATTTTCTTTCCCACGTAATTGTCAATGGCCCAGAAAATAAATGCAAAAGCTTAATCTATCCATCCATTTTCTAAAACCTGCTTAATCCTTTTGGAGGTCATGACGTTGCTGGAACGTATACAGTCACTGTCAGGCAAATGTGGGGTAAACACTGGATGGTCCTCCAGTCTTTTACAGAGCCAGCAAAAGCTAAATGGAGAAGCTAATTGGTTCAGCAAGTCTGATTGAAAAGTTGATAGGAAAGTTCAGTGTAGTTATAAAGATGGATATAGAACAAATGCTAAGAAATATAATATTTATCAGGCAAAAAATGTTTAAACAATAGCTAATAATCGTGTGGTTTAGTTCTTCTTAACTGTGTCACAATTATAATTCATTATTTAAGAAGAAACAATGCAATACCTATAAAAAAAATTCAACACTTTGCAATGTGTGCCCTGCGACAGATTAGAGACCCCGCCTTCGCCCAAATGCTGCCACGACAGGGTCCGGCGACCTTTTGACCCCAAAAAGGACATAGCAGGTTAGAAAAATAGACGAATGAATGCCTTTGCAATATCATTAATTTATTTATTGAGTTACTGCTGTTGTAAGCTTTATTAGTATTACACTGCACTAAGACACCAATACATGTTTTCTTATGCTAAGATTATTTTGCCATTCATTTTTTTTGTGTCAAGACAGAAAAAAAAATACATTTTTGTTGTGCAAAGCTGTATTATTGTTGCACAGCACCTCCTGGTCCTCCTCCATTTAGTTCATCGTATTGCATCTTTTGGTTAAGCATGTTTACGGGAGGATAAGAAATCTTTAAAAAATTGGGCTGATGGTACAGTGAATTCACCAATGTTCAAGTTAAAATGTAGCCCCACACTAACAATGAGTTCTGATTCATCCTGTGGCTTCAGAGTTTCCCTGAAAACATTATGATTGGCATGATACCTGTCCAGACTCGTGCACTGACCCAGGTTTGACCTGACGGTTGTAAAGCTTGTGTAACGCAGGCTTAATGCCATTTTTTTTGTTGGTTTGGCACGTTGTACATGTCATTGGGTGTCCATTGTGCACCTAAAGGAGGAAACTCTGCGTTTGAGATGGAACTGTGCCAAACAATCTCAGCCTTTACAAATAAAGTTAATCTCTGCAGAAGAATTCCAGCAGGTTGTGCTATAAGAAACGTGTTTGATCTTGAAGAGATTACAAAAAAGCTCTGTATGTTTGTGTTAGTAATCTGTTATTTTACCCCTGTGTGGCATGCATAGCTCATCCTCCAACAGAATTTGAGATTTAGAGCCTGTTTTTTTTTTCCTTTTTAATGGTATTTTGCCTGCATGTTAGCAGTCATGGATGTGTTCTACTGTACATGCATAAAACTGGAGATGTACTTTTTGGGGAAGTACTGCAGATGGCCGCAGAAGAGAAATGTTGAAACTTTAACCATTTGCTGCTGCAGCTTCATCAGACCGGTTTCTGATCTAAAGAGGTTAAAGATTTGATGTGTTTGGGAAAATAAACCAGAGCAGAGCTTTCACAGCCATGCTGTGCAGACGGTAATACTTGAAACTCCAGCCAAAGTTAAATTGCTGCCTTGTCAGGTCTTACTTATGAAAGTGGGATTGATTTTCAAGCTGGATTAAGAAAGGAAAGGGGAGTTTCTGCTGTAATTGCAATATAATGAGCGTTTCACTGACCTCCTGCCACAGCTTGGCCATGTTTTTTTATTTACTCATCCACCAAAGGGAATGACTCCATTAAACTGATGGAAAAAATGTGTTTCTCCGTCTCTGCAGGAATGTAACTTCTCCCAACAGCTGTCTCATTTTAAAGAGCATAAAGTCAGGGAATTGCCCGTCTCAGATCAATCACGCCGGTTGACGTTTCCTGCTAACTGTGCTAACAGAGTGAAGGGGGCTCTGCAAGAACAGCATCATCTTGCTGGAGGAGGCCATGTTTATGTCTTCTAATGCCTTTTCCCATTAGCTGGACTCTGAGAGCTGCGATCTGATCCAAGGAAATCACCTGCCGAAGGAAACTCGACTTTAACACGTCTCCATTAGCTTGGAAATGCAGGGAGTGCCTGTGTGGTCCTGCTGGACGAGCTCACCAAAACAACATCTGACCGTGCTTTTTAAACATGTCTTCCACATGCAGCCATCGTTTGTGTCTGCAGAAGTGTGTGTGTAGGGGGCTGAGCTCAGGTAAATGCCGGGCTGAAGCCCAGGTATGCCTTGATGCATGCACAGAAAGATCAGACAGGATATGTGTGGGCACTCCGACCATCTTTTAAACTATTCTAAAAGTATTCCCAGAGGTTTTTAATTATGATTATGTCGTTTTTAGCCAAAATCCAAAAACCTGTGTTGTTTTCTAGAACATCGTTCATACAAACCGGCAGGAGTTTGTCAGAAATTCGCCTCTAAGTTGTGAGCAGGACTGCTCGTGTTGAGTAAGCCTGCCCTCATTTCCCAGTATCGCTGTGTTTACTCTTTCTCCCTCTAGCTATCAGCCCCTTACAAACCCCAACATCACATTACTGGTGCAAAACTGGCAAGCCCCACTGGAGTCATCCAGCCGTACAGTTTTGAGCCAGATGCCAGCTCGGACGAGGAAAACAAAGACGGACATGGATCTGGTCGACTGCAAGTAGCAGAATGGAGCAGAGAGCTGTGGCCACAAAAAGCTCTTTTTCTTACTGAATTTTTTCGTATGATTCTGATTCAAAACAATTTGAACAAAAATACTCAGAAATGTAATTTTGAGCTTTATGTTCCTAAGATGTGTCCTCCATCACAAAAAAAGTGCTAAAAAAACAACAACATCATTTTCTTTGGGGTGGGTCTTTGAGATCTTCATTTTATGTGTATATCTTACTTCAATACTCCAATTTATATTTAATTTACATTGTTTTTGGCACTTTTGCACACACATATGCATATATATAAATAGTGTAACCCTTGTGTTATCCCAGGCACATTGGGATTGGGTCATCTAGACCCCACCAGACAGTGCGCTGAACCTTATTTCTTCAATGATTTGTGATCTTCACTGGTGTCCATGGATTACATAAAATCCTCTTCACCTTTATCCACCTTTGTCATGGTAGGGAGAACACGTCAATGTAAGGGTGGGGTCATAGGATAGCACACGGGATATACAGTACAGACCAAAAGTTTGGACACACCTTTTCATTTAAATGAATAGGAAACTTTTACAATTTCTGATTGCTCGTTCTTTTCTAACAAATATGAAATTCTATAGAAAAAATCTTCATCCATATATATATATAAACTTTTATATATATATATATATATATATATATATATATATATATATATATATATATATATATATAAAAACGCCCCTCTCACCCTCCGCGGGTGGTTTCTCCTCCAAGCTCGGGTCCTCTACCAGAGGCCTGGGAGTTTGAGGGTCCTGCGCAGTATCTTAGCTGTTCCTAGCACTGCGCTTTTCTGGACTGAGAGGTCTGAGGTCTTTCCAGGTATCTGTTGTAGCCACTCCTGAAGCTTGGGGGTTACTGCCCCGAGTGCTCCAATTACCACAGGCACCACCTGTCACCTTCACTTTCCAGGCTTTCTCCAGTTCTTCTCTGAGTCCCTGGTATTTCTCCAGTTTCTCATGTTCCTTCTTCCTGATGTTCCCATCGCTTGGCACTGCCACATCCACCACAACGGCTTTCCTCTGTTCTTTATATATATATATATATATATATATATATATATATATATATATATATATATATATATATATATATATATATACAACCTAAAATCCTATTTCTTTGCATGTTTGGATCCCCCTAAGTGTTTAGGATCCTTTAAAATATTAGATCAAGACAAGTAAACAAGAAAAAGGTGTTTATTACCACGAGTAAAAAACTCCAAGCCTTCAATCTTGTGTGCAATCTATGTAGATTTGTGGAAGTTGTTACATAAATTGCATCCAGGGAAAACTGCCTCCCCATGGATATTATAATGTTCCAACTGTTCTTTCTAAATTAGAAAATGTGTCTTTAAAGTTTGAGCTCACATAAAACCTAACATTTGTTTATTTTGTCAGTGCGGCAGAGGGAATTCTGAATGTGAAACACTGAGGACTTTATTCAAACTGAAAGCGCGGCTCTGCGGTCTGTCCCACCCCCTCGTTTCCCCCAGTACCCCCCTCCCCCCTCTTCTTCAAAGTGCTGACAGCTGAGCTCAGTAATGAAGGGGAGTCAGGGGAGCCGTGTCGCTGAGCACACCTTTGGAAGGGTTTTCAGGAGTCTGACGTCAGCAGGTCTGCCTCAGTCTGTCTGTCTGCGGTGAACAAACTGACCTGCGATCCACCATCAGAGCAACGTTCAGGCCTTCGCTCTTCTGAAGTTACACAGATGACTGTGGCCTAGAAAACCATCCTCACAGCACGGTTTTCTGGCCTGCGGCTCCCTGCTGTGAACCCCCCCCTCCGCCTGGTTCTGTTAGGGAGTCTTACGATGCTGGTTCCATTTTCAAACCACTTTCAGTTGAAACACTTCATTCCGCCCTCCACTCTCTTTGGATTTGGGCCAAACTGCTGCCTCCACTGCAGCTTGAGCACATTCAACATGAACACAAACCTGCCGCTGTCCCGCCATGGAGCTCGTGCACCGTCTGTGCACAGTTCAAGGCATGCAGCGGCCAACATTCAGTCCACCAGTTTCCTCAAGAGAAGTCAGACTCCTGCTTCCTCAAAGTCAATAAACTGAAAATGTGTCAGTGAAACTGTTCAGAAGAAACTCATGAGGAGGCGAGTTGTTAAAGTCTGGAGGAGATCTGGTTCGTTTCAGACACATCCACAAATCTGTGGATTCAATGCATATTTGCATCTGGGATGAAAGAAGCTTAAATGTCCGACGCAAATCTGTGGGAGCAGAAATGTGCGACTGCATCAGTTATTTAAAACAACAGCTTTAAAAATCTTAATAATGTAGGCCAGCGTTTTTCGAGCAGTGTGAGTTGAGAGATGGTCAGGTGTGCTATGGGAAATCATTCAATTTCCCCTAATTGGTCTGAAGAAACTATTAACCCTCTCATGTCATGCAAACAGGCTCAGGTTTTTTTAAAACTATGTAGGCATGAATATGAAAGACCGTAAAAGACTTATTCTTTTCTTTGTGTTTATTCTTAGTCAAGATACTTTATAAGAATGACTGTATTTTGTTAATACAGTCATTAACAAAATGACCGGAAAGTTTCCTTTTTAAAAAAAAAAAAAATACTGTAATTCTGATTGGTGGTGTGCCTTGTGGTTCTTATCAAGGAGAAAGTGTACCTCGGCTCAAAAAAGATTGAAAAACACGATTCTAGGTCAATTATTAATCTTGAAAAGTTAAAAAGCAACAAGTGAGGGGGCGGGGGGCTGTCTCTTCTATAGTAATTCAGAAAAATCTCTCTGGATCATTGTTTTCATTTCATTCGTCCTCACAATGAAGATGCAGGATTCCATTGACTATATATGAGAACTGGACTGAGTGAGTGTAACGCCACCCATACAAAATGACTAACTTCCAGCTCCACTAAAATGAAGTCAACTCAGTCACCATGTTGAAGCCAGAAATCGTTAGTAAGCAGAGGTTGGTCCAAGTTGGTCTGAGTCATTGTTTCCATGGCAACAACTCTTGTCAATCAGCTTGTTGGAAGTCCACACCTTTACCACTTGAATGTGGGCTTCACAAAATCCGTCAAAGGTTTCAGATGTTGGACATGGGGGCCCGCAGGCGCCACATAGTTTTATTGAGGTCTCTTGTTGATCAGCTTATAGCTTGAATAAATTGCACTACAGAAAAAATATCATAAAAACATGAGGATTATTAAGAATATGTTAAAATAGGAAGCAGAGCAAGAATTGTTGTTCTGACAAATACATTGACTGAGTAATAGCTTTTCATTGCTCTTTAGAATCCATGGGATTTTTTGGCTACTTCCTGCTTCCTCTTTGGTACTCCAGAGGGGAGGAGTCACTCAGTCCAGTTCGCAGATATGGTAAATGGACGTTGGAAGTCTCAGAGGTTCCACAAAAGCAGCTTCAAAATAAAAGCATGAACTCAGTTCTTTCTTATAGCTCGTGATGCTTAGTGTGCTGACTGCAGTCGTGCGGATTCTCTTTGGGCATCCAGTCACTTGTGTTTCCATCACAGCTGACACTGACAGGTAACGCCGACCCCTTCCCTCCCCGCGAGCTGTGAAGCAGTCTGGCAGGAAGAGTGAATGTGGAGCTGCAGAGCGTTTCTGCCAGGATAATTGGGATCATACGCCACATGTGCAGTTTTGGCTCAAACCTCAGATTAATCAGGGGCTTTTAATCGAGGGGAAGGGTTCCTGTGTGGGTGGGGGCAGCTGCTTGACTCTCTCGCACCCAGGATCCTTCAAGGCCCAGGGTCTGCCTAAGCATAGACTATTTGACTCTGAATGCCCCCCCCCCCCCCTTCATGGTTCAGCTGCACGGATGATCCAAAGCTGCTGACTCCTCCTCTGATTGCAATTTATGTCTGAAACCATCACTGTCTTGTAGTGTGTGTGTGTGTGTGTGTCTGTGTGTGTGTGTGTGTGTGTGGAGGGGGTGGGGGGGGGGTGCATGTGTGAAGCCATCACAGTGCGGCCTTTTGCAGGTTTAATCACTATTGTGGAGGGAAGGCTGCCACCCATTTTCAGCTGGTAAAGTTTTTAAAATGTTCTGCTTCCTGAAAGTCTTCTGAGTTTGGAAAAAAACTCCAATAAAAGAAGCGAGGAAATCCCTGACCCAGAAGACTGCTCCTATAGGAGGAGCGTGCACGTATGTCCGTGCGCAGACGCTCAGCTCACCTATTGTGGACTTAAGCTCAGGAGACATATTAAAGAGTTCAAGTAGAGAAGAATAATCTAACCGGAAATGGAAGCTTTATAAAGAGGACTCACAATATCACAATCAGACAGTTGAACAAACTGAATTTACCAGACAGTTCAGGGTTTTATGAGCATTATAGAAAAGACGGTTAGGTAAAAGTGGAGATGTTGATCTCATTATTAATCAGTATTTTCTGTGCGAGCTGTCATTACATGTTTTAATTGTTATTATTTTGATTGTTGTAGTACCCCTAGAAAACATATCTTGCCCCCCCACACACACACACATGCAAACACACTGGGGCAACCAGGAAATAAGTCAATAGCTGTGTCAGAATTCCCACCCTTAGCCTAACCACTAAAAAACTCTATAGTGGGGGACTATCTAGTACACTAGGTTTTCAAAGAAATTCAGACATCTTGCTCACTACTTTTTTTTTTTTTAAACAGCGAATACGACATAATCAATTTCATAAAGTGGAAATCTCATTGATATGAGCGTTTTGTGATGACCATTTATGAAGTTCTGAAGATTAAAATGTTGATATTTTAAAAAAAGACATTTGAATGCATTTTCTTTGCAAAATATTTCAAATGCATTGTGGTCTATATTCGCTAATCTACTGAGCATCTACTGGTTTTTCGCAGAGACTTCTGGGAAATTTCTAGGGCCCTCGATTTTGGAATTGTAGATTCAGGCAGCACTACAAAATGGTGAACGCACTATATAGTGCACTAAGTAGTGAGAAGGAATTTATACACAACCAATAATTCTTCAAATTTGAAAAACAAAAAAACTGCCAGTGGGTAATAAATGCTCTCACCAAGAATTTTAACTTTACAAAAAACGTTAATTCCTATTACACGCTTTAGTAAGCTCAGATGATTTTGCTATTTATTTTCTTAAGATTCACATAAGCAGACATGTGAGATATAAGAAAATAAAATTGTATAAATAAAAAACTTTTTCTAAGACTTATATTCATTGATGTTTATCATTTTTTTCTTAGTTTTAAAATAATCAACTGATGATGTATTGGATAGAATGGGGAGGGGCAAAACTGAGGAAGAGAAGGGTTGTGTTGGATGCAGATCTCTGTCACTGGCTTACAATGCAGTTCAGAAAGAGTCATAATCTTCCTGTGGTGTCAGTGCAGAGATTTTTATTGCATTTTGTTCTTATAATTCAGAAATGACTGTGGCTTTATCCCTAGAAAGGTTTGAAGCAAACAGGTTGTGCAGAATTCAAATGGCCTTGCCTCAATTCTCCAGGAAATAAGCAGCAAATACGTCACTGAAACAGTTTTACACAACTGTGTCTGCTGTGAGCCTCTGAAGACATTTACTATAGATGACGGAGAATTTCCTGCACCTCAGTCCCAGCTCAGACAGATTTCAGCAGTATCCTTATTGAGGTTGGCTCACTTCACAGCAGTTTTCAAATCTCTGCACTGACTGCAGAATCCCTTTCAACATTCTTTGGGATTCTTTTATTTTTATGTCTACACTCTTTGGCATTCTCATTCACTGCTTTTTCTCCTGAACTGCAGTTTTCTGAGTCCGTACTAAAACCTTCTCTCATTAATGTGGGCCTTCTCTGTGGAGCTGAAAGTCTGATGACTTCATCTATTGAGGAGATCAAAAAAAGGCTCAAAAGTCAAATCTTGTTAAAACTCAATTTGTATGTTTATTTATGTATTTTTAAAGAATATATATATATATATTATATGTGGTTTTTCTGCAAATCTCTGTCATTTTCTTATTTGTTTAAGGCTTGAAGTGTAATGCTTGTAATTGAATGGAAGGTTTTGCCAATGGGATTTTAGAATTCCCTTTTTGTTTTATGTAAAGTTATAGTTTGGTTGGGATCACTTTTTCTTTGTTATTTTTTTTAAGTGTGTGACTACTACAAAAGTGCGTGAGTTCAAACTTAACTTTCAATTCTTTTGTGATGCAGAAGCTGTATAAAACGAACTGTAAATAAAGGTTGATTTGGATCTTGAAGAAAAGACAGATTTACTCCAAACTCGTTCAGGGTGTTTAGACATGTTTTAAATAAATGATCAAATATGATCTGAACTATTTTCCTTCAACTAACAATAAAAAAAAACAAATGTCATGATATAAAAATGATCGTTTTTTATCAGTGTATTCTCCTTGATAATCTCTGATGTCAACGACAACAATCTTTTCAGGTTTCACTGAAACCAACCAGATGCCGCTGCTCTTTGCACGCGCTCGTCTCACACGGCCACAGCCGCGAGCGCAAAGACCAGCAGCACACAGATTTAGTGGAGGGAACTTCGTCAGCTGACAATGACGGACGAATTATGCTCGTGCAAAACCAAATCATAAAAACGCCATTATTTTGTGAATAATAATAACAGTAATAATCTAAAACTGCAATCAGACTTCTTAAGGTCATAAAAGACGTATAACGCACCGCGCACAATTATAAAGCAACACAAAAGCAATAAGATTAATTCTAATATATCAGCGTTCTAGCCAAATGGTAATTTTTGTGCACGCTGTCGCAGTTTTCTTTTATTGTTATTATTGTTCAAAAATGTTAAATATGTTGGAGGTTTCGAACAAAAAAGTTTGGGAAATTAATTTGAGTTTTTTTCCGTTATTGTGGAAGCTCTGTGAGTTTTAAAATGTAGGTCAGTTCCCCCTCAAATTTTTGTCAATATAATAAATTTTTGTTTTTTTTCTTCTTTTTCAAATTATTGGGTTTTTATCTTGAGACACGCATGTCTGTTGTGCGGATGCGCCACTGAGGCGCGAAACAGCAAAAACAGGAAAAGGCTGAAGCTAAAAAGTCTTTTTCAGTCAGAGGACATCCAAAAAGAATTAAATTCGTATATTTTCAGCTCTGTTGAAGCATTAAAATGTTTTTTTTTTCCTCCATAAAATCGACTTTGACCTGCATCTTTACCAGCTGGCTCAGCGCGCGTCAGGCCGGCTGCCTGCGCGCGCACGCACACACACGGGGGGGTCATTTTTAAATGACACATTTTACAGCAATAAGCAGAAGCCCGTCCCTCTGAGCTGTCACAACTCAAAAGTCATCTAGTCTACGCTTCAGTGAGCTGCTGCTGAATGGAGAGAAAGGAAAAAGGTATAAAAAGCAAACATGCAGAAGAATTTTCTTCTCTTGCACCGTTTCATAGCTGCAGTCTGATCTTCGAACTCTCCTTAAATCCAGACCGAAGGAGGAACCTCCTCGTCTCTACTCCTCCAAAACCATCAGAACCAGAAAAGCTAAATATATCAGATCAGAACCTCCCTGAGCCGAGGAGCACCCACTTTCCCTACCAGACGGCAGAAACATCTGGGCACGTGTGACCTTCAGTGAACAACAGGATTAGTGAAAATATATTTAATAATTAAGTTGCATATTACACAAAAGAGGAATGCATGAAGAGATGAGGCTGGAGGAGGGACAGACCTGCTGCAGCAGTCTTCTCCTCAAAAGTCCATCATGACAGGCACGCAGGTGCTTCTGCTCCCTGCAGGGGCCTGCAGCTCTTTAAGGAGGGGCGCTCGCTTGAATTTGTCCACACATGCCGAGTGTCCCACATGTCCCAGAATTGTGGGAAAAGGAGGGGGGTCACTCCTCCTGAGTGTTCTCCTGGGAGCTGGAGGCCTCAGATTGACGGTCCGTCTCTGCTGCAGACCGGTCCTGCTCTGAAAGCTGCTCACTGCTGGGGATGGAGTTCTTCTTTGGACGACCTTTGGGCTTTGTGGGGGATTCCAGACCTCCACCTTGCAGAACCTGAGGGATGCATGAGTGCGAGTGTAAATTTAACTTTCCTTTTTTATTTTATTTTATTTTTTGTAACATAAACCATTTTTAAAGGTGGAAACAAGCTTGTTTTAATCTGATGTGACCTCCTGACCAGAGTTATTGTACAAATGTGCACAAATAAATAAATAAAAATGACTTCAGGTTCAATTTTAATTTTAATTTGGCAAAAGTTAAAAGGAGAGAAATATTTGTAGCGAGATGGCAGCTGAAGTCAGACTCACCATTTTCTTCCACTTCATCCTTCTGTTCTGGTACCAGGTCTTCACCTGCAGCTGACTGAGGCCCAGAGACTCAGCCAGGTCTATTCTGGGGTGGTGGTGGTGGGAGGGGGGCAGAACAGGAGACCATCATTCATAAACAAAGCAGAAAACATTTCTGTTTCAGGCAAATCTAATGTAAAAATGATCAAACGACTTTATAATCTGAGCTTCAATGTTCTGGTTTGATGTTAGCATTTTGATTTTCAAACAGGGAGTTCTGGACCCCAAAAATGCTTGAAAAGCCATAAGAACAAAATTATTATTCAGCCAACATTTTTTTTTAAAGTTTTCCCTGAAGTCAAAATATTTTTGTTTCAATAAAAACATTTTATTTATCTATGTATTTATTTTCAAAAGACTAAAAAAGGAAAGAAAAAAGGAATGGAATCTCCTAGCAGTGAATTAACAGTTATGCAGAATGGTTGTGTTCTTATTGCATGCAGGAAGGGACATCTGCGCTCCACGCGGGACTCACCTGTCGGGCGTGGACAGGTACTTCTGCTTCTCGAAGCGCTTCTCCAGACCCATGAGCTGCAGCTCCGTGAACACGGTGCGGCTCCGGCGGCCCTTCTTGCTCTTGCTGCCGCCGTCGTGCTCCAGCTTCCCGCGCAGGTGCAGGTCCAGCGGGAGGTGGTGCGACGCGGCGCCGACCTGCAGGCCCGGCCCGGCGGACAGAAGCGGCGAGCCGAGCGGGGAGCAGGACAGCGGAGACACGGGGAACTTCAGGAGGCCGGCCTGGTCCGCCTTCAGCACTGATCCCAGAGGAGACAGACACGCAGGAGTGAAGGAGGACTCACGGCGCACGGAGACACGCAAAAATGTCCAGAGAAACTTGTGAACTAAGACAAAAAAGTCTTTTAGCAGTAACATTTGATCCCACAAATTCAACACAAAACATTTGTTTTCTCAGTTTCTAACCAAAAAGTGGCCCAACTAGCTCATGTCACCAAAGTCACATCATAAAAAATCATCCTTCTAGAAGACTCTGTTTCATGTTGATTTAATGTTTCATCCTGTTGTTTAGTTTTCAAGTTTAGAATTAGCATTTTATGGCCTAATTAAATTCTTCTGTATGTCTAATTTTATGGTATTGACATTTTGACTTTGACTCTGTTATTCTATTCTATTCTATTTTTTCCCATTTTCTCCTAAATATGTGGAGCGATTTCAGCCTCTGTGGAGCGTTGATTTAATTACATTGATTTAACCTCAAGTTTGAACCGCAACTTTGGACCGTTTGATACAGTCAGTGACGATATCATTATTTATACCAGTCTCCAGGCCGGAGATGATGAAATGGACGCCTTTAAGCCCTTAAATTCTTAAAGGTTTAAGTTTACAATTTATTTTTTAACATTTGGACTTTGAGCCTGTCATTACAATTCTGTATTGTATTCTATTCTATTTTGTTCTACTCTACTCTATTCATTAAGAATTTAATACTAAATGAAAATGAAAAGCAGCCTTTAAGCTGCAGCTGACCTCAAAACGTTTGGATGAATGTGAACTAGTTTAAAGGTCAGAAAACACAAAAACTCAATTAGGTAGACATGAAGAAAGACTTAATAATCACAAGAAACAGTTTCATTCTTAATTTAATTTTTTTAATCCTTAAAGAATGTAATATAAATTCCTAAGACAAATGCGTAAAGTTTCAAAAGTGTATTTTAGACGAACTCTACACACTAAAAACTAAAAAGAGACCACTTTTTTCTGGGTTATTTTAACTCAGGAAAATATATAACGTGGACTTAACACTTGGATTTAAACGAAACCACTATAACCCCCAGAATTCGTAATGCTTTCAAGATGGCCAAAAATGTATCCTATGACTAATCTAAGAAATGGGTTGAAGAGAAAAACCCCACGTGTTTTAAGAGTGAAAGAGACCCGCAGATACGCGGCGCGTGCTGCGGCCTCCGCACTGACCCGCAGAGTTCACGCACAAGAATGGAGTTGGACCTGCGGCAGAAGGATGGAACCGCTGAGCCACAGCTTTCTCGTGTGTTTTTTTTCTCCATAAGCAGCAGCTCAGAGTTGTTCATTGGTAAAACTAAACTAAACTGTCAATTCATCCAAAATAATATCCAACCTGTTAATATTAGTTAAGAAAACCATCATTGACTAGTAAAAATAAATGCAAATGTGGCTTTTATTTCGCCACTTGTTGTTGTTGTTGTTGTTATTATTATTATTATTATTATTATTATTATTATTATTATTATTATTATTATTATTATTATTATTATTATTATTATTATTGCTCCCCTCACCCAGCTGGCTGTGAAAGGGCCGCGCGGACAGCAAGGCCTGCACCCCGAACTTGAGGAGCTCCCCGGCCGGGGCGGGCGCTTTGTGCTCCGGGTGTTCGGTGAGGATCTCCTCGATCATGAAGCTCCGGTACCGGTGCGTTCTGAGGTCCGGGTGGACGTCCGGAGGGTAGAACCGCGCCGACATGTCCAGAGGATGCTGCATGTTGACGGACACGAAGGGGAGCTCCTTCAGCGGCACGAGCCGCAGGTCATGTTCCGCGCGGGTGTCCGTCCGTGCGAGCAGCGGTGCCTCTCTGCTAGGGTCACTAATGTCCCGATCCCGCTCTTCCGGAACAAATACGTCCAAAATCCGGGAATCCCAGCGCGTGCATGCCCACTCGGCGTGTTTGTGCGCGGCGGGAGTATGAGAAGCGCGGCTCGTCTATTCAGACTGAGACGGAGCGAGAACGAGGTCCGCTGACTGGGTCCTAAAGAGGCTCCGCCCACTCCCAGGCTTTTCGTAGCGACAAGTTGCACCTGGAGGCACGCGCGCGCGCTCAATGGAAATCAGTTAAAACACCCAAATTGTTCCTGCAGAAACAGAATCTTGAAACACTCAGAGGACATGACCACTCACGCAAAGTTTCTACATCATCTTGGAATCACGTGACCGTGCCCACGCCCAGAGTTGAACTCTAACGCGCAGGTCTGCTCATCACTGAGCTCAGCAGCAGCATCACAGCAGATATAAGGATGTTCGTGACATTTCTCACTTGATCCTGCCCCAGGTCTCTGTGTGTCCGCGTGGGATTAAGATCATCTTTTTTTTTTTTTTTTTTTATTTATTTATTTTTTTTTTAACTTTTTTTACGTTACGCCTGTTGTCGCATGAATCCACAGCATCAATCTCAGAGATGACGTTCTTTGACTCTAAAACTAACACATTTGGATAATTAATCCCAATCTGGATGAATTAGGACGAAAAACAAGAAATCATCCGTCAAAAAGAAGATCTTTGATTTCTCAAGATGATCTCTTATTTGTCTATTTATTGAATTATTTAATTTAGTTTAAACCTATATCGCTCTAAGAATGTGTATGTGGCGACTTCAAAACCAAACAGTCGCTGAGAGGCTGACGCTGGGTCCGGGTATTGAATGACGCGCTCAAAAACCCATAAAGCATAGCGAAGTTTGTATTTTGAAGTTTTAATGATGACAAAAAAGGTAATTAGAGGTAACCAAATTAACTTATTGTTGTGATAAAATGGAGAAAAAACAAGGAATCAAGAAAAAAGCACTAAAACGTATAAAGCAAAAAATACGGCAGCCCAGCTCACCCCCCCCCCCCTTCCATTTTACAGCAAGGAAAAACCACAGGTGAGTTAAAGGCAATTATGTCACCGCCCACAAACATGTGACCAACCAACTGATTACCCTACTCAATGACAATCAAAACAAATCTATAGTCATTCACCATAAGAATTAAATTCATGGCACCTAGAGTCTGTTAAGATATATTTGTATTAATCTCACAGTCTATTCCAGAATTTAAAAAAAAATGTATCTGTCTATCTATCTATCTATCTATCTATCTATCTGTCTATCTGTCTATCTATCTATCTATCTGTCTATACACACACAAAGGCAGTGGCTATCAAATAGAAATAACTGAATACGTTGAGTGAAAACAGTTTTGACACTGGGAAAGGGAGAGAAAAAAGTAAATAAATGTACAAAAAAGCGTAATTGTTTGTTTATCTCCAGGAAGCTAACTTTTATTACATTTTTGATGGGTTTTTTAAAATCCAAAATCACGACATTGTATTTTTCCTCAAGTGTGAATTTTTAACTTAGGATACCTGCACGTTTTTTGAGGCGCATGCGCTTCACAGTCCCTGCACCCATCCCTGCACAGAGAAAAGGCTGGTGTTTTAAGAACAAAGCTGGAGCTCTCCTAAAAATTGAATCTTTTAAATCTAAGATGAAAGAGTGTTTTCACGGTTTACAGCAGCCTATCACGTTACTGTACGCACTTCTGATTGCTGAGCTGAACAAAGCGAGTCGCAGAAGCTGAGGCTGAACCTCCTCAGAGGCCGAACTGCTCTGGGACTGGAGTCTGAAGCGTCAGCAGCAGAACACAACGGAAAATCCACAAAGTGCGTCATGTAATTATCAAATTTGAAAGCATCCGTGCACTTGTTTTTTATTTTAATGGATCATTATTGATTATTAATTATTTCAAACAATGTAACATTTTGATATCTTTCAGGTGCATGAATTCTTTTGATGGATTCATCACTTTTATATTAAAACTGCTGAACTCATTCAGCTCCACTGCTGTGAAATGACTGTGCTTTCTGTGTTTTTTGAATAATTTATTAAAACTTGTTTCATAAATTATATTTTTGCAAAAAGAACAAACAAACAAAAATCTGCTACTTGAATATGTAAAAAAAACATTCCTTCCTCTCTATTGCTTTTTGAATAGAAAGTCTTAACAGCCGAGGAGGTAGAGGCTAAAGGAGCGATTTTCTGTCTGCCAAACGGCTCATGGAAGAAAGTTAAAGCCGCTGGAAGGTGGTGAAATCCCGCGCATCACGTTTGCTCACACCAGCGGGCAGTGTCTCCCTCTAGTGGCCACTCCGCATACAGCAGGCAGATTAGCTTGTAAAAATGTGAAGATGTGCTGTCAGTAGGGGTCTGCGGGACCCCAAACAGGGTGGGGCTGCTCTCATCTGTTGTGCTGCACACAGATGGAACCTGCTTCACTTTGATTCTCTTCCATGTGTTTTGTCTTCAGTTTTTATTTATTTTACCAAGTTTAACACATGATTTTTAATCTTTGATTGGATTGGATTTATTTCAAACATCCAGAACAATACAAACCAATAAAAAATGGGCAAATTAATAAATTAGACATAAAAACAATAAAAAGCTTCAGACTGAACTTGAAAATTGCTTTTTTTTTTTTTTAAAAAAAAAGGGGGGGATGGCCCTGTATCTGCTCATATATTAGTCTTTTATTTTCTACATAATCATATTTTCTTTTTTTTCAACATTTCATAGTAATTAATTGGATATTTCATCAATTTTGTTCATCCATTTTGTATTTTAAGAACAGTTTCTCTTTAAGTGTGATAGTTAATTGTTTAATGTCCGGACATTGTTTTTATTGGTTCTCAAGGCTATTCCATTGTCTAATTCCTCACACTGACACACACACACACACATTTCTTAACTGTTCAAAAATCCCTACTAAAATTCTGTACAGGTTGCATCCTGAAACCACACCTCAGTTATGACATCATGTGATGTCATAATAGGATGTGGTTGCATCCTGAAACCACACCTCAGTTATGACATCATGTGATGTCATAATAGGATGTGGTTGCATCCTGAAACCACACCTCAGTTATGACATCAAGTGATGTCATAATAGGATGTGGTTGCATCCTGAAACCACACCTCAGTTATGACATCATGTGATGTCATAATCATGTGAAGTGATGTGATTTCAGGATGCAATTTTAATGTAAAATGACACATGACTACATCATCACTTATTGTTATGATGTCATACCAACAAGTGATGATGTAGTCACGGGTCACTTTACATCAAATCCTTCCTCTGGAAAAGTTCACATATATGGCTGAAACTGAAACCAGATTAGGATATTTCACTTTTAAGATAGTGTACGGCTTCTAAATGGAAAGCAGCAGAAAGCCTGCAGGGAAAGAAGTGAGGGCTGGGAAAAGCATGCCGGGGGCTGTTAAGAAAAAGCCTGAACCCAGGGGGAAACAAACAGAAAGGGAGAAAAAATCAGAAATGAAAAGTGAAACAAAACGGGGGGAGGAATTAGAAATGGGAAGTGAAACAGATCCCTCACAAAGTGACCGTTCAGTGCAGCTGCTGGAAAAGCACAAGAAATTGTGCAATGAGACATGCCAGCAGATGGTCTTGGAGAATCTGGACATTTACACAAAACACATTGGCAAAATTGGGGAAGAAAACGGCAGGCTCCAAATAAAGAATGAGGAGCTCGAAGAAAAATACAGTGAGTGTCTTCAAACCTGTGAAAGATTGAAAAAAGGCATTCCAGATTTACAAAGAGATGCATTTGAACTTCAAGCAGAGAAAAGAAATCTGGAAGAGCAAATTAATGAAATCAAACTGAACTGCACAAAAGAAATCCAAAACATTAGTTTTATCATGACAAAACAAGTTGAAAACCTGCAGACACAGTTTGAAAACGCTCTTTTGGAAGTGATAGATGAGAAAGATAAGGAGATCAACTGACAGTCAAGCTGAGTACGCTGAAAAGGTTTTAGCTCTTACTGAAAGTATTCAGACGGAAAGACTTGCACTGAGAAAGAAGAATAAGGAGCAAGAAACAGGTCATAGAGACTTTGCAAAATTTACTTGCAAAGAAAGATGAAGACTTCTCTGAATTTAAAAAGGACACTTCCAGAAGACTTGCTGAAAAAGATCAATGTATAAAAAATGAAAGGTTTGAGAGGAAAAATATAAAAAAGGAGTTGACTTTGGAAATAACAAAGTTAAATATTAAGATTTCCGAATTAGAGCAACCCAAACAGGTTGAAGGTGCTCTAAAGGACGAGATTTTACGTTTGACAGAACTTCTCAACCAACAGGAAGAAAACATTCGGTCTTTACAGCAAGAAAAAATGAAGCTCCAAACCGAAACTTTTGCCAGCAACGCTTACAGAATGTTTTTAGAGTTAAGGATCTCCAAACAAGCTAAACGGATGTCTAACAATGACTCTAAGCATGCACAGGATTTAGAAGAACATGAAAAGAACAAAGCGTTTCTGGCAACTAAAATAGAGGGTTTGGAAAAACAACTGAAAACACTTGCGGATATAAACGACAAATTGGATCTCCGCTTGTCAGAAGCAAAGTCAACGGAAGGGGACATGCTTTCTAAGTTTCAAAACCTGGAAGGGATGTTACAAAACTGCATGCAAGACATCAACAAATGCAGCAAATATGATTTCCAAGACTCTGCATTTGAACTTCATTTCAACAAAATTATAGAGACCTACTCAAACAAAGACAAGTACAATGGAACCTTGTTGAAAACAGAACATGAGAAGGAAATTCAAGCAATGAAAATGGAATACGACAAGGTTTCTGAAGAGCTTGCAGTTTTGAGGGCCAAAGTTGAGAAGTTTGAGTACTTGTTCAGAGACGCATGCAATTGGTCTATAACTCAAGACAATCAAATGAGGACACTAGTTGGCATGTGGAGGGACAAGTACGAGACGGTCAAAGGAGAGCTGCAAAGTACAAAGGTTTTGTGTAAAGTTCATCACACGGACGAGGTAAAACCGAAAGTACAGTGTTGGCAGGAGAAAGACAAAGTTAAAAAGACTTCTCAGGTTGGTCTTTCTCGGGTTGGACCTTCTCAGGTTGGAACTTCTCGGGTTGGACCTTCTCGGGTTGGACCTTCTCGGGTTGGTCCTTCTCAGGTTGGACCTTCTCGGGTTGGACCTTCTCAGGTTGGTCCTTCTCGGGTTGGTCCTTCTCAGGTTGAGCCATCTCAGGTTGAGCCTTCTTATGTTGGGCCCTCTTGTATTGGCTTATCTCGGGTTGGACCTTCTCGGGTTCAGCCTTCTCAGGCTGAACCTTCTCGGGTTGAGCCTTTTCAGCCCTGGCCTTCTCGGGTCTGGTCAAAACCGATTGGGCCTTCTAAGGTCGACCCTTCTCGGGTTGAGCCTTCTCGGGTTGGGTCTTCTCGGGTTGGGTCTTCTCGGGTTGGACCTTCTCGGGTTGGGCCTACTCAGGAAGACACTTTTGAGCCCACTCCTTCTGTAAGCGCACGTCCCTGGAAATGTTTTAGCAAATTATGGAAAGCCAAACCCTTCAAGAGTATAATCCCATTTACTGAGGAAGAGCTTTCCACTGAAAAAGAATCAGAAGGCAGTGGGACATCAGCCTCAGGGAGCATTGGTAAAAAGGAAGACAGCAAGAAATCTAAAAGATTCTTCCAAAAGAAGGAGGGTTATTTTTAGTTTAGGTTAGACGGGATTATTAGAATAATAGTAGGAAGTTAAAAAGGGCATAATATAAAAGGAGGTTAGAAAAGGGAGCAGTGGTCAGCACTGTCTCCTCACAGAGACATGGTCCTGTGTTCCAAAAGAAGGAACAGTGGTTGGGGGTTGGGGTTATTAGTTACATAGTGCTAGTAGGAACATAGTTTTTTTTATTTCATTTTAGTTTTTTTGAGTGGGGGGATTATTAGCTAAATAGTAGGATTATTGCCGATGTTGTTCAATTTCATTTCTAAAGGTCCTTTACTGTTAAAAGCAGTCCCTCACCCCCCATTTGACTGCAGGGTGGGGGGAAATAAAGTGGTCATTTGTTACTTACAGCAAATCAAGACACAGAACATAATGTGGAAAAAAAAGAAATAAAAATCTGCGTTGAAAAGGGCTCAAAACTGGGAGGCCACTAAAGGTGAACCCCAATAAGGCCACTATATTTAAAAACAATAATTGTCCCAACATAAAATTCAACAAAAACAGATCATTTTCTCTTGGTCTCTCAACTATGTTATATTAAAATTATTTACATATAAAATATAGAGGGGGAATAATAATAAAAATAACCAAATAATGCATCTAAAAGAGAGTACATTAGTACTTACATGGGCTGGTCCCAAGTCCAGAAAAATGCAGATGGTTCGGTTAAGGTGTGCATCCAGTATAAAACCAAAGACAAATCAAATATGCAAATCAGAGGGAAGAGACAGATGTGACAGAATGATTGCTGCTTTTAGCAGTACCTCTGTCTCTCTGTGGCCCATTGACAATCTGTGTCCTGCGTTGATCTACATAACGGGACACCATAGACAGGCGCTCAGTCCTGCTGCAGAGCATCTGTCAGTCTTTGGTCAATAAATGGTAACATACAAAATTCTATTAACTGACACTTGCCTAGTACACAAGTTGGTCCACGCTTATTTTATCCTTTAACACTAGAGGTTTGGCTCATTTTTTGAGCTACCATAACTCTTTGACCATTCACAAAATAAATACAATTCCAATGGATTTTGAAGCTGAGAAAAGCAGCTTTGCGTTAATATGGAACACTTTACAATAATGAAGTGTTTATACAATTAACATAAACCAGCTTGATTGGATGGAAGAACTCTGAGGTAACCTGCTTATTGGTTAAATAAGACCTGCAGACCACCAGCTTCCAGTTGGTCTTAAGGTTTACAAGAAACCTTGACCTCTGTCCTACACCTTGAAAACACAGCTGCTCCTGCTTTTGGCGGCATATAGGCCAGCCAAGAGACATAGTCTCTAGTGTGTTCTGGGTCTCCACCCTTTTAAACATAGGGAAATGTATAATGCCTTCTGGGCCACTCACGAGCGTCCAGAAGGCATCCGGACCACATGCCCGAGCAACCTCAACTGGCTCCTCTGGATGTGGAGGAGCAGCGGCTGTACTCCGAATCTCTCTATGGAGACAGAACTTCTCACCCTATGTCTAGGGGTGTACCCAGCTAACCTACGGAGGAAACTCATTTCAGCCGATAATTCTTCCGATCATGACCTAAAGCTCATGACTATAGATGAGTAGTGGAACAAAGACCGACCTGTAACTTGAGAGTTTTGCTTTATAGCATAGTTCTCTCTTTACAACAATGGACCGTTACAGCAGTATGGTGGCCCAGAAGGGTCACAACACAACACTTTGGATTCACAATACAACACAAAATAATACACAACAATTCATCACAACAGTCACACAACAATTCATCACAAAAAAACTAACAACACAACACTTTTTCTCAAGACAGAAGTATACCTGCATAAATACCTGAATAATGTATTAAAACTTGTTCCAGAAATTAGATTTTTGTAAAAAGAACAAACAAACAAAAATCTGCTACTTGAATATGTAAAAAAACATTCCTTCCTCCCTATCAGTGACGTGCAGTCAGTTGAGGCAGAGCCTCACCTGTCATAATCGTGATAAAATAGAAAAATTTAAATGAAGTAATTTATTTTCCACTGATCTTTGTTAAATATACTTTATCAGTCAACTCAACACGTTTTCCAGAATTTCTGAGGTTAAAATCTCTGAATTTGAGTGTTGCGCGATCACAGACGGAGCTGAATCTCCGGGTGAGGCTCGGGAGCGCTGTGCCTCACTTCTGACGGTAGGGCTCAATGTTAACACAGACGTGCGCTGAAAAAAACTGCTGTAGGCCTGCAGAATAGGCTTCAGGTGAGGCATGCCTCACTAGGGGGCAGACGTGAGCTGAAAGCTGCTTTGTAGCTAAACTGGTGCTGTAGAAACAGACTAGGAACGTCTTTCTCCATTGAGAGGAGAAACTCATATAAACTAAAGGAAAAAAAGAATGCTTGGAAACAGATCATAGAGCTTTTTGTGGAAAAGGATCAACACATGGACTCAAAAAGTAAGGCCAAACATGTTTTTCAATGTTTGTTTTTTAACCCTTGTGCTATCCTAGGCACTTTACTGTAGGGAGTTGGGTCATCTAGACCCACCAGAGAGTGCGCTGAACCTCTTTTTTCAATGATTTATGATCTTCACTGGGTCAATGGAGTACATAAATTTTTTTCAACCTTTATCTCACCTTTGTCATGGTAGGGAGAACACTCACAGTAAGGGTGAGGGCATCTAAGATAGCACAAGGGTTAAAAATTAACGTTGGGAGCAAGTGGAAAAAAATGTAAGTTGAAATAATTTATTTTAATTTATGATCATGCTCAGACACATTTGATAGTTGAAGTTGGAAATTACCAGAAATAGGTACTGAGGGTCAAATGTGTGCTGAACACATATGTATACTTTCATTTGTTTACAATATATATTAATATTTACACAAGAAGAGTGTTTTATCCATCTATAAAAGAAATATTCTCCGTAGGACAAATATGTTCCTGTGTGTATTTTATAAGCTTGTTAGCTGCCGTTGGATGAATGGTGAAATATTTAGTTCTTTCATTGTAAATCTGACTCCAGAGGATTCAGTGCCTCGCCAGTCACTGACCTCACCGCACGTCACTGCTCCCTATTGCTTTTTGAATAGAAAGTCTTAACAGCCGAGGAGGTAGAGGCTAAAGGAGCGATTTTGTGTCTGCCAAACGGCTCATGGAAGAAAGTTAAAGCCGCTGGAAGGTGGTGAAATCCCGCGCATCACGTTTGCTGACACCAGCGGGCAGTGTCTCCCTCTAGTGGCCACTCCGCATACAGCAGGCAGATTAGCTTGTAAAAATGTGAAGATGTGCTGTCAGCAGGGGTCTGCGGGACCCCAAACAGGGTGGGGCTGCTCTCATCTGTTGTGCTGCACACAGATGGAACCTGCTTCACTTTGATTCTCTTCCATGTGTTTTGTCTTCAGATTTTATTTATTTTACCAAGTTTAACACATGATTTTTAATCTTTGATTGGATTGGATTTATTTCAAACATCCAGAACAATACAAACCAATAAAAAATGGGCAAATTAATAAATTAGACATAAAAACAATAAAAAGCTTCAGACTGAACTTGAAAATTGCTTTTTTTTTTTAAAAAAAAAAGGGGATCACCCTCTATCTGCTCATATATTAGTCTTTAATTTTCTACATAATCCTATTTTCTCTTTTTTCAACATTTCATAGTAATTAATTGGATATTTCATCAATTTTGTTCATCCATTTTGTATTTTAAGAACAGTTTCTCTTTAAGAGTGATAGTTAATTGTTTAATGTCCGGACATTGTTTTTATTGGTTCTCAAGGCTATTCCATTGTCTAATTCCTCACACTGACACACACACACACACATTTCTTAACTGTTCAAAAATCCCTACTAAAATTCTGTACAGGTTGCATCCTGAAACCACACCTCAGTTATGACATCATGTGATGTCATAATAGGATGTGGTTGCATCCTGAAACCACACCTCAGTTATGACATCATGTGATGTCATAATAGGATGTGGTTGCATCCTGAAACCACACCTCAGTTATGACATCATGTGATGTCATAATAGGATGTGGTTGCATCCTGAAACCACACCTCAGTTATGACATCAAGTGATGTCATAATCATGTGAAGTGATTTCAGGATGCAATTTTAATGTAAAATGACACATGACTACATCATCACTTATTGCTATGATGTCATACCAACAAGTGATGATGTAGTCACGGGTCACTTTACATCAAATCCTTCCTCTGGAAAAGTTTACATATATGGCTGAAACTGAAACCAGATTAGGATATTTCACTTTTAAGATAGTGTACGGCTTCTAAATGGAAAGCAACAGAAAGCCTGCAGGGAAAGAAGTGAGGGCTGGGAAAAGCATGCCGGGGGCTGTTAAGAAAAAGCCTGAACCCAGGGGGAAACAAACAGAAAGGGAGAAAAAATCAGAAATGAAAAGTGAAACAAAACGGGGGGAGGAATTAGAAATGGGAAGTGAAACAGATCCCTCACAAAGTGACCGTTCAGTGCAGCTGCTGGAAAAGCACAAGAAATTGTGCAATGAGACATGCCAGCAGATGGTCTTGGAGAATCTGGACATTTACACAAAACACATTGGCAAAATTGGGGAAGAAAACGGCAGGCTCCAAATAAAGAATGAGGAGCTCGAAGAAAAATACAGTGAGTGTCTTCAAACCTGTGAAAGATTGAAAAAAGGCATTCCAGATTTACAAAGAGATGCATTTGAACTTCAAGCAGAGAAAAGAAATCTGGAAGAGCAAATTAATGAAATCAAACTGAACTGCACAAAAGAAATCCAAAACATTAGTTTTATCATGACAAAACAAGTTGAAAACCTGCAGACACAGTTTGAAAACGCTCTTTTGGAAGTGATAGATGAGAAAGATAAGGAGATCAACTGACAGTCAAGCTGAGTACGCTGAAAAGGTTTTAGCTCTTACTGAAAGTATTCAGACGGAAAGACTTGCACTGAGAAAGAAGAATAAGGAGCAAGAAACGGTCATAGAGACTTTGCAAAATTTACTTGCAAAGAAAGATGAAGACTTCTCTGAATTTAAAAAGGACACTTCCAGAAGACTTGCTGAAAAAGATCAATGTATAAAAAATGAAAGGTTTGAGAGGAAAAATATAAAAAAGGAGTTGACTTTGGAAATAACAAAGTTAAATATTAAGATTTCCGAATTAGAGCAACCCAAACAGGTTGAAGGTGCTCTAAAGGACGAGATTTTACGTTTGACATGAACTTCTCAACCAACAGGAAGAAAACATTCGGTCTTTACAGCAAGAAAAAATGAAGCTCCAAACCGAAACTTTTGCCAGCAACGCTTACAGAATGTTTTTAGAGTTAAGGATCTCCAAACAAGCTAAACGGATGTCTAACAATGACTCTAAGCATGCACAGGATTTAGAAGAACATGAAAAGAACAAAGCGTTTCTGGCAACTAAAATAGAGGGTTTGGAAAAACAACTGAAAACACTTGCGGATATAAACGACAAATTGGATCTCCGCTTGTCAGAAGCAAAGTCAACGGAAGGGGACATGCTTTCTAAGTTTCAAAACCTGGAAGGGATGTTACAAAACTGCCTGCAAGACATCAACAAATGCAGCAAATATGATTTCCAAGACTCTGCATTTGAACTTCATTTCAACAAAATTATAGAGACCTACTCAAACAAAGACAAGTACAATGGAACCTTGTTGAAAACAGAACATGAAAAGGAAATTCAAGCAATGAAAATGGAATACGACAAGGTTTCTGAAGAGCTTGCAGTTTTGAGGGCCAAAGTTGAGAAGTTTGAGTACTTGTTCAGAGACGCATGCAATTGGTCTATAACTCAAGACAATCAAATGAGGACACTAGTTGGCATGTGGAGGGACAAGTACGAGATGGTCAAAGGAGAGCTGCAAAGTACAAAGGTTTTGTGTAAAGTTCATCACACGGACGAGGTAAAACCGAAAGTACAGTGTTGGCAGGAGAAAGACAAAGTTAAAAAGACTTCTCAGGTTGGTCCTTCAGGGGTTGGACCTTCTCGGGTTGGACCTTCTCAGGTTGGAACTTCTCGGGTTGGACCTTCTCGGGTTGGACCTTCTCAGGTTGGTCCTTCTCGGGTTGGTCCTTCTCGGGTTGGGCCATCTCAGGTTGGTCCTTCTCAGGTTGAGCCATCTCAGGTTGAGCCTTCTTATGTTGGGCCCTCTTGTATTGGCTTATCTCGGGTTGGACCTTCTCGGGTTCAGCCTTCTCAGGCTGAACCTTCTCGGGTTGAGCCTTTTCAGCCCTGGCCTTCTCGGGTCTGGTCAAAACCGATTGGGCCTTCTAAGGTCGACCCTTCTCGGGTTGAGCCTTCTCGGGTTGGGTCTTCTCGGGTTGGACCTTCTCGGGTTGGGCCTACTCAGGAAGACACTTTTGAGCCCACTCCTTCTGTAAGCGCACGTCCCTGGAAATGTTTTAGCAAATTATGGAAAGCCAAACCCTTCAAGAGTATAATCCCATTTACTGAGGAAGAGCTTTCCACTGAAAAAGAATCAGAAGGCAGTGGGACATCAGCCTCAGGGAGCATTGGTAAAAAGGAAGACAGCAAGAAATCTAAAAGATTCTTCCAAAAGAAGGAGGGTTATTTTTAGTTTAGGTTAGACGGGATTATTAGAATAATAGTAGGAAGTTAAAAAGGGCATAATATAAAAGGAGGTTAGAAAAGGGAGCAGTGGTCAGCACTGTCTCCTCACAGAGACATGGTCCTGTGTTCCAAAAGAAGGAACGGTGGTTGGGGGTTGGGGTTATTAGTTACATAGTGCTAGTAGGAACATAGTTTTTTTTATTTCATTTTAGTTTTTTTGAGTGGGGGGATTATTAGCTAAATAGTAGGATTATTGCCGATGTAGTTCAATTTCATTTCTAAAGGTCCTTTACTGTTAAAAGCAGTCCCTCACCCCCCAACTGACTGCAGGGTGGGGGGAAATAAAGTGGTCATTTGTTACTTACAGCAAATCAAGACACAGAACGTAATGTGGAAAAAAAAGAAATAAAAATCTGCGTTGAAAAGTGCTCAAAACTGGGAGGCCACTAAAGGTGAACCCCAATAAGGCCACTATATTTAAAAACAATAATTGTCCCAAAATAAAATTCAACAAAAACAGATCATTTTCTCTTAGTCTCTCAACTATGTTATATTAAAATTATTTACATATAAAATATAGAGGGGGAATAATAATAAAAATAACCAAATAATGCATCTAAGAGAGAGTACATTAGTACTTACATGGGCTGGTCCCAAGTCCAGAAAAATGCAGATGGTTCGGTTAAGGTGTGCATCCAGTATAAAACCAAAGACAAATCAAATATGCAAATCAGAGGGAAGAGACAGATGTGACAGAATGATTGCTGCTTTTAGCAGTACCTCTGTCTCTCTGTGGCCCATTGACAATCTGTGTCCTGCGTTGATCTACATAACGGGACACCATAGACAGGCGCTCAGTCCTGCTGCAGAGCATCTGTCAGTCTTTGGTCAATAAATGGTAACATACAAAATTCTATCTGGATTAACTGACACTTGCCTAGTACACAAGTTGGTCCACGCTTTTTTTATCCTTTAACACTAGAGGTTTGGCTTGTTTTTTGAGCTACCATAACTCTTTGACCATTCACAAAATAAATACAATTCCAATGGATTTTGAAGCTGAGAAAAAGCAGCTTTGCGTTAATATGGAACACTTTACAATAATGAAGTGTTTATACAATTAACATAAACCAGCTTGATTGGATGGAAGAACTCTGAGGTAACCTGCTTGTTGGTTAAATAAGACCTGCAGACCACCAGCTTCCAGTTGGTCTTAAGGTTTACAAGAAACCTTGACCTCTGTCCTACACCTTGAAAACACAGCTGCTCCTGCTTTTGGCGGCATATAGGCCAGCCAAGAGACATAGTCTCTAGTGTGTCCTGGGTCTCCACCCTTTTAAACATAGGGAAATGTATAATGCCTTCTGGGCCACTCACGAGCATCCAGAAGGCATCCGGACCACATGCCCGAGCAACCTCAACTGGCTCCTCTGGATGTGGAGGAGCAGCGGCTGTACTCCGAATCTCTCTATGGAGACAGAACTTCTCACCCTATGTCTAGGGGTGTACCCAGCTAACCTACGGAGGAAACTCATTTCAGCCGATAATTCTTCCGATCATGACCTAAAGCTCATGACTATAGATGAGTAGTGGAACAAAGACCGACCTGTAACTTGAGAGTTTTGCTTTATAGCATAGTTCTCTCTTTACAACAATGGACCGTTACAGCAGTATGGTGGCCCAGAAGGGTCACAACACAACACTTTGGATTCACAATACAACACAAAATAATACACAACAATTCATCACAACAGTCACACAACAATTCATCACAAAAAAAAACTAACAACACAACACTTTTTCTCAAGACAGAAGTATACCTGCATAAATACCTGAATAATGTATTAAAACTTGTTCCAGAAATTAGATTTTTGTAAAAAGAACAAACAAACAAAAATCTGCTACTTGAATATGTAAAAAAACATTCCTTCCTCCCTATCAGTGACGTGCAGTCAGTTGAGGCAGGTGAGGCAGAGCCTCACCTGTCATAATCGTGATAAAATAGAAAAATTTAAATGAAGTAAATATTATTTTCCACTGATCTTTGTTAAATATACTTTATCAGTCAACTCAACACGTTTTCCAGAATTTCTGAGGTTAAAATCTCTGAATTTGAGTGTTGCGCGATCACAGACGGAGCTGAATCTCCGGGTGAGGCTCGGGAGCGCTGTGCCTCACTTCTGACGGTAGGGCTCAATGTTAACACAGACGTGCGCTGGAAAAAACTGCTGTAGGCCTGCAGAATAGGCTTCAGGTGAGGCATGCCTCACTAGGGGGCAGACGTGAGCTGAAAGCTGCTTTGTAGCTAAACTGGTGCTGTAGAAACAGACTAGGAACGTCTTTCTCCATTGAGAGGAGAAACTCATATAAACTAAAGGAAAAAAAGAATGCTTGGAAACAGATCATAGAGCTTTTTGTGGAAAAGGATCAACACATGGACTCAAAAAGTAAGGCCAAACATGTTTTTCAATGTTTGTTTTTTAACCCTTGTGCTATCCTAGGCACTTTACTGTAGGGAGTTGGGTCATCTAGACCCACCAGAGAGTGCGCTGAACCTCTTTTTTTCAATGATTTATGATCTTCACTGGTTCAATGGATTACATAAAATTTTTTCACCTTTATCCACCTTTGTCATGGTAGGGAGAACACGTCACAGTAAGGGTGGGGTCATCTAAGATAGCACAAGGGTTAAAAATAACTTGGGAGCAAGTGGAAAAAATGTAAGTGAAATAATTTATTTTAATTTATGATCATTCTCAGACAACATTTGATATTTGAAGTTGGAAAATTACCAGAAATAGTTACTGAGGGTCAAATGTGTGCTGAACACATATGTATACTTTCATTTGTTTACAATATATATATTAATAATTTACACAAGAAGAGTGTTTTATCCATCTATAAAAGAAATATTCTCTGTAGGACAAATATGTTCCTGTGTGTATTTTATAAGCTTGTTAGCTGCCGTTGGATGAATGGTGAAATATTTAGTTCTTTCATTGTAAATCTGACTCCAGAGGATTCAGTGCCTCGCCAGTCACTGACCTCACCGCACGTCACTGCTCCCTATTGCTTTTTGAATAGAAAGTCTTAACAGCAGAGGAGGTAGAGGCTAAAGGAGCGATTTTCTGTCTGCCAAACGGCTCATGGAAGAAAGTTAAAGCCGCTGGAAGGTGGTGAAATCCCGCGCATCACGTTTGCTCACACCAGCGGGCAGTGTCTCCCTCTAGTGGCCACTCCGCATAAAGCAGGCAGATTAGCTTGTAAAAATGTGAAGATGTGCTGTCAGCAGGGGTCTGCGGGACCCCAAACAGGGTGGGGCTGCTCTCATCTGTTGTGCTGCACACAGATGGAACCTGCTTCACTTTGAATCTCTTCCATGTGTTTTGTCTTCAGATTTTATTTATTTTACCAAGTTTAACACATGATTTTTAATCTTTGATTGGATTGGATTTATTTCAAACATCCAGAACAATACAAACCAATAAAAAATGGGCAAATTAATAAATTAGACATAAAAACAATAAAAAGCTTCAGACTGAACTTGAAAATTGCTTTTTTTTTTTTTAAAAAAAAAGGGGATCACCCTCTATCTGCTCATATATTAGTCTTTAATTTTCTACATAATCCTATTTTCTCTTTTTTCAACATTTCATAGTAATTAATTGGATATTTCATCAATTTTGTTCATCCATTTTGTATTTTAAGAACAGTTTCTCTTTAAGAGTGATAGTTAATTGTTTAATGTCCGGACATTGTTTTTATTGGTTCTCAAGGCTATTCCATTGTCTAATTCCTCACACTGACACACACACACACACACACACACACACATTTCTTAACTGTTCAAAAATCCCTACTAAAATTCTGTACAGGTTGCATCCTGAAACCACACCTCAGTTATGACATCATGTGATGTCATAATAGGATGTGGTTGCATCCTGAAACCACACCTCAGTTATGACATCATGTGATGTCATAATAGGATGTGGTTGCATCCTGAAACCACACCTCAGTTATGACATCATGTGATGTCATAATAGGATGTGGTTGCATCCTGAAACCACACCTCAGTTATGACATCATGTGATGTCATAATAGGATGTGGTTGCATCCTGAAACCACACCTCAGTTATGACATCAAGTGATGTCATAATCATGTGAAGTGATATCAGGATGCAATTTTAATGTAAAATGACACATGACTACATCATCACTTATTGCTATGATGTCATACCAACAAGTGATGATGTAGTCACGGGTCACTTTACATCAAATCCTTCCTCTGGAAAAGTTTACATATATGGCTGAAACTGAAACCAGATTAGGATATTTCACTTTTAAGATAGTGTACGGCTTCTAAATGGAAAGCAACAGAAAGCCTGCAGGGAAAGAAGTGAGGGCTGGGAAAAGCATGCCGGGGGCTGTTAAGAAAAAGCCTGAACCCAGGGGGAAACAAACAGAAAGGGAGAAAAAATCAGAAATGAAAAGTGAAACACAACGGGGGGAGGAATTAGAAATGGGAAGTGAAACAGATCCCTCACAAAGTGACCGTTCAGTGCAGCTGCTGGAAAAGCACAAGAAATTGTGCAATGAGACATGCCAGCAGATGGTCTTGGAGAATCTGGACATTTACACAAAACACATTGGCAAAATTGGAGAAGAAAACGGCAGGCTCCAAATAAAGAATGAGGAGCTCGAAGAAAAATACAGTGAGTGTCTTCAAACCTGTGAAAGATTGAAAAAAGGCATTCCAGATTTACAAAGAGATGCATTTGAACTTCAAGCAGAGAAAAGAAATCTGGAAGAGCAAATTAATGAAATCAAACTGAACTGCACAAAAGAAATCCAAAACATTAGTTTTATCATGACAAAACAAGTTGAAAACCTGCAGACACAGTTTGAAAACGCTCTTTTGGAAGTGATAGATGAGAAAGATAAGGAGATCAACGACAGTCAAGCTGAGTACGCTGAAAAGGTTTTAGCTCTTACTGAAAGTATTCAGACGGAAAGACTTGCACTGAGAAAGAAGAATAAGGAGCAAGAAACGGTCATAGAGACTTTGCAAAATTTACTTGCAAAGAAAGATGAAGACTTCTCTGAATTTAAAAAGGACACTTCCAGAAGACTTGCTGAAAAAGATCAATGTATAAAAAATGAAAGGTTTGAGAGGAAAAATATAAAAAAGGAGTTGACTTTGGAAATAACAAAGTTAAATATTAAGATTTCCGAATTAGAGCAACCCAAACAGGTTGAAGGTGCTCTAAAGGACGAGATTTTACGTTTGACAGAACTTCTCAACCAACAGGAAGAAAACATTCGGTCTTTACAGCAAGAAAAAATGAAGCTCCAAACCGAAACTTTTGCCAGCAACGCTTACAGAATGTTTTTAGAGTTAAGGATCTCCAAACAAGCTAAACGGATGTCTAACAATGACTCTAAGCATGCACAGGATTTAGAAGAACATGAAAAGAACAAAGCGTTTCTGGCAACTAAAATAGAGGGTTTGGAAAAACAACTGAAAACACTTGCGGATATAAACGACAAATTGGATCTCCGCTTGTCAGAAGCAAAGTCAACGGAAGGGGACATGCTTTCTAAGTTTCAAAACCTGGAAGGGATGTTACAAAACTGCCTGCAAGACATCAACAAATGCAGCAAATATGATTTCCAAGACTCTGCATTTGAACTTCATTTCAACAAAATTATAGAGACCTACTCAAACAAAGACAAGTACAATGGAACCTTGTTGAAAACAGAACATGAGAAGGAAATTCAAGCAATGAAAATGGAATACGACAAGGTTTCTGAAGAGCTTGCAGTTTTGAGGGCCAAAGTTGAGAAGTTTGAGTACTTGTTCAGAGATGCATGCAATTGGTCTATAACTCAAGACAATCAAATGAGGACACTAGTTGGCATGTGGAGGGACAAGTACGAGACGGTCAAAGGAGAGCTGCAAAGTACAAAGGTTTTGTGTAAAGTTCATCACACGGACGAGGTAAAACCGAAAGTACAGTGTTGGCAGGAGAAAGACAAAGTCAAAAAGACTTCTCAGGTTGGTCCTTCTCGGGTTGGACCTTCTCGGGTTGGTCCTTCTCAGGTTGGACCTTCTCGGGTTGGTCCTTCTCAGGTTGGTCCTTCTCGGGTTAGGCCTTCTCGGGTTGGGCCATCTCAGGTTGGTCCTTCTCAGGTTGAGCCATCTCAGGTTGAGCCTTCTTATGTTGGGCCCTCTTGTATTGGCTTATCTCGGGTTGGACCTTCTCGGGTTCAGCCTTCTCAGGCTGAACCTTCTCGGGTTGAGCCTTTTCAGCCCTGGCCTTCTCGGGTCTGGCCAAAACCGATTGGGCCTTCTAAGGTCGGCCCTTCTCGGGTTGAGCCTTCTCGGGTTGGGTCTTCTCGGGTTGGGTCTTCTCGGGTTGGACCTTCTCGGGTTGGGCCTACTCAGGAAGACACTTTTGAGCCCACTCCTTCTGTAAGCGCACGTCCCTGGAAATGTTTTAGCAAATTATGGAAAGCCAAACCCTTCAAGAGTATAATCCCATTTACTGAGGAAGAGCTTTCCACTGAAAAAGAATCAGAAGGCAGTGGGACATCAGCCTCAGGGAGCACTGGTAAAAAGGAAGACAGCAAGAAATCTAAAAGATTCTTCCAAAAGAAGGAGGGTTATTTTTAGTTTAGGTTAGACGGGATTATTAGAATAATAGTAGGAAGTTAAAAAGGGCATAATATAAAAGGAGGTTAGAAAAGGGAGCAGTGGTCAGCACTGTCTCCTCACAGAGACATGGTCCTGTGTTCCAAAAGAAGGAACAGTGGTTGGGGGTTGGGGTTATTAGTTACATAGTGCTAGTAGGAACATAGTTTTTTTTATTTCATTTTAGTTTTTTTGAGTGGGGGGATTATTAGCTAAATAGTAGGATTATTGCCGATGTAGTTCAATTTTATTTCTAAAGGTCCTTTACTGTTAAAAGCAGTCCCTCACCCCCCAACTGACTGCAGGGTGGGGGGAAATAAAGTGGTCATTTGTTACTTACAGCAAATCAAGACACAGAACGTAATGTGGAAAAAAAAGAAATAAAAATCTGCGTTGAAAAGGGCTCAAAACTGGGAGGCCACTAAAGGTGAACCCCAATAAGGCCACTATATTTAAAAACAATAATTGTCCCAACATAAAATTCAACAAAAACAGATCATTTTCTCTTAGTCTCTCAACTATGTTATATTAAAAGTATTTACATATAAAATATAGAGGGGGAATAATAATAAAAATAACCAAATAATGCATCTAAGAGAGAGTACATTAGTACTTACATGGGCTGGTCCCAAGTCCAGAAAAATGCAGATGGTTCGGTTAAGGTGTGCATCCAGTATAAAACCAAAGACAAATCAAATATGCAAATCAGAGGGAAGAGACAGATGTGACAGAATGATTGCTGCTTTTAGCAGTACCTCTGTCTCTCTGTGGCCCATTGACAATCTGTGTCCTGCGTTGATCTACATAACGGGACACCATAGACAGGCGCTCAGTCCTGCTGCAGATCATCTGTCAGTCTTTGGTCATTAAATGGTAACATACAAAATTCTATCTGGATTAACTGACACTTGCCTAGTACACAAGTTGGTCCACACTTATTTTATCCTTTAACACTAGAGGTTTGGCTCATTTTTTGAGCTACCATAACTCTTTGACCATTCACAAAATAAATACAATTCCAATGGATTTTGAAGCTGAGAAAAGCAGCTTTGCGTTAATATGGAACACTTTACAATAATGAAGTGTTTATACAATTAACATAAACCAGCTTGATTGGATGGAAGAACTCTGAGGTAACCTGCTTATTGGTTAAATAAGACCTGCAGACCACCAGCTTCCAGTTGGTCTTAAGGTTTACAAGAAACCTTGACCTCTGTCCTACACCTTGAAAACACAGCTGCTCCTGCTTTTGGCGGCATATAGGCCAGCCAAGAGACATAGTCTCTAGTGTGTTCTGGGTCTCCACCCTTTTAAACATAGGGAAATGTATAATGCCTTCTGGGCCACTCACGAGCGTCCAGAAGGCATCCGGACCACATGCCCGAGCAACCTCAACTGGCTCCTCTGGATGTGGAGGAGCAGCGGGTGTACTCCGAATCTCTCTACGGAGACAGAACTTCTCACCCTATGTCTAGGGGTGTACCCAGCTAACCTACGGAGGAAACTCATTTCAGCCGATAATTCTTCCGATCATGACCTAAAGCTCATGACTAAAGATGAGTGGTGGAACAAAGATCGACCTGTAGCTTGAGAGTTTTGCTTTATAGCATAGTTCTCTCTTTACAACAATGGACCGTTACAGCAGTATGGTGGCCCAGAAGGGTCACAACACTTTGGATTCACAATACAACACAAAATAATACACAACAATTCATCACAACAGTCACACAACAATTCATCACAAAAAAAAAAACTAACAAAACAACACTTTTTCTCAAGACAGAAGTATACCTGCATAAATACCTGAATAATTTATTAAAACTTGTTCCATAAACTAGATTTTTGTAAAAAGAACAAACAAAAAAAAATCTACTTGAATATGTAAAAAAACATTCCTTCCTCCCTATCAGTGACGTGCAGTCAGGTGAGGCAGAGCCTCACCTGTCACAATCGTGATAAAATAGAAAAATTTAAATGAAGTAAATATTATTTTCCACTGATCTGTGTTAAATATACTTTATCAGTCAACTCAACACGTTTTCCAGAATTTCTGAGGTTAAAATCTCTGAATTTGAGTGTTGCGCGATCACAGACGGAGCTGAATCTCCGGGTGAGGCTCGGGTACGGTGGCCGTGAGGTGCAAGACACGTTTACATTTAAGATACAACCGACAACAAATCCCAGTACAAATTACCAAATCCTGCAACACAACAGCAAAACACGGAACAAATTACCAAAACACAAAACAAATTACCAAAACACAAAACAAATTACCAAAACACAAAACAAATTACCAAAACACAGAACAAATTACCAAATCCTGAAACACAATAGCAAAACACAAAACAAATTACCAAAACACAGAACAAATTACCAAATCCTGAAACACAACAGCAAAACACAGAACAAATTACCAAATCCTGAAACACAACAGCAAAACACGGAACAAATTACCAAAACACAAAACAAATTACCAAAACACAAAACAAATTACCAAAACACAGAACAAATTACCAAATCCTGAAACACAACAACAAAAGCGGAGACACATATTTTTTTATTGTATTACTACAATAAAAATTACTACAATATTTAGCACGTCAAGGATTCTGTGTCACTTTCAGTGTTTTGCACTTCCCGGCCGCCCGGCTGAGAAGTGCAAAACACAACAGCAACAAGAGCTGCTAATAAAGGTTGATACAGGAAGTGACGTAACGATAAGGTCTATGATTCGTTGTTGAGCTGCACGCGGGTAGTTAGCGGCAAAATCAGTCGGGTCCAGAACAGGTCACTAACTCGAGCCAGGTGAGGCTAAACAATGTTTTGCCCTTTTTGTGGGGTCCATTTTGGGGCATTTGTACCCTTTTGTGCATCTTGCGGACGGTCTCTGGAGCTGTTAAGAGGCACGGAGCAAGCCGGAGGATCAGACGTCCTGCAACATTGTATCAAGTATTTCAATGAGGGTCACTCGTACTTGTGGCATGCCGATGGCTATGACAAACTTAAACCATTTGGTTTGGCCATTTCAGGATGCATAGATGGATTTTCTCGTAAAGTTCTGTGGCTCAAATGTGGAGCAACGAATAATAACCCAACAGTTATCGCTCACAATTTCCTGTCATGTGTACGAAACCTCAGTGTAGTCCCCATGAGGCTCAGAACTGATTGGGCACTGAAAACTGCATCATGGCTGCTGTTCAGTGTACACTACGCCACCAACACAATGACCACTACAGCGGAGAGTCCAGCCACATCTTTGGTTTATCTACCAGTAACCAGCGAATTGAGTCCTGGTGTTCTATCTATCGCAAAGGAAGGTAAACATATAATTTATTTTACTTTTATGAAATTACTGTAATCGAATTAAAAATATATTTTTCATAGGGCTCAGTTTTGGATGGAGCTATTTGCTGATCTGAGAGATGCTGGCCACTTTAACGGGAGTCAGGAGCATCAGAGGCTGTTGAGATACAGCTTTGGTGATGTTGTTCAAAAAGACCTAGATGAGTGTGTGAAGCTATGGAACACTCACCGAATCCGTCCCTCGAGAACAGCTTCATGTCCAGGAGGAGTGCCCAATGAGCTGTACTATTTACCTCACAGGTAATGGGTTGTTAGTTATTATTTGCTTAAATGTAAATAAATACTGTTGTCTTCCATTTTATTCAGGCATGGGTCCAGGGACTGTGGATTCATTATTCAACATGATGAGCTGGATGCTTTCCCCGAGTCCAGTCTGTCACTACCTTCATCCGGGGACCCGGAGTACCTCGACTTTGTTATGGACCACAATCATTTTAAAAAGCCAGAAAACTGGGAGTCAGCCTCAGAACTATACATGAAGCTCAAAGAAATTGCTCAGCTCTAAATTAGGATCAAATAAAATTACCACTGTAACTAAGTGCATGTCTTTTGTTTTTGATGGTTGAGCTGCTAAAAGTCTGCATATAATTTTTCCATTGTATTTTTTGATTTTGTAGTCTGTTCACCCAAAAGTGATAGGGATATGTGACTATATGTTAAATTCTAAAAAATAAACAAACCATAAAAATCTGAAATATTGCACATTTTTTATTAAAGATCCTGAACATTGTTAAATAAAAAAAAATGTTTAAAAAAACTTTGCGCAAGTTTAACACAACAAAAAAGCTCCCCAAAAAGCATATTGTACTTCTAAAATTAAAATGTAACAGAATTTTGAACAATTATATATTAAAAGAAAAGGCAAGCCCAGTGATTTTCCACTGCCACTAGCAGGTCCCTAGCTCGCTCAGCAAGCGACCTAGTAAACAGCTATAAATAATAAATAAAAGCTATAAACAGCTGTAAATAACAAAATGAAAAGAGCTGCCTTAAAATAAGTATTACTCAATTACTCAAACCTTGAGTAATATGGCTTATGAGCAGCCAAACCCCGAAGAATTTCGAATTCCAAAGTCCATCTGTGACTTGAACAGAGTGTACGACTCCAGCAGAGGCAATTTTATTGTGTTGAGGCATGTATTTGCCATCGGAAACATGGAGTTGTCGAGGAACTGTAGCCTCGGCAGTGGGTCCAATCCAGAAGGGGGAAGTGATGTTAGCCCAGTGGCAAACATTAAAACATCCTCCAATGTTACAGGACTCTGTCCTTCTGGAGAAGAAAAAAAAAAAAAAATCAGAGTTTTAACAAATAGTTCCAAACAACAAAAGTATTTACAAACCTTCACAATCTAGGAGATAGTCTGCCCAGTAGCCCACAGTTTGACCCTCAAGCAGTCTCCTGTTGCTGCCTGATGGACTAAAGTCCGGTTTGAAGAGTCTCTCCAGTTCCAGCCCAGTGAGCTGCTTTTCAGTGTGACACAGGACTGGACACAGCAAAGTTGGGTGTTGCTGCAGCGCATACAAAAAATGAAGAGCCGAAAGACCATCTTTAAATCTAGAAAGAAAAAAAACATGTCACTTCCTGCCCTATATTAATACAGTGAAAGTACTTAACAGACCCTGTAGAATGTGTATTCAAATTACCAAATAAGGTTGTTCCCATATACTGGGATCTATCCTATTACATACTGTATTTACAACACAAACATGGCATTAATATAAGCCATTTTGTGAATTTGCAATTTTATAAGAATTGTTTTAAATGTTTTTTCTATCTATTCAGCTAAAAAGGGTGGCTAACCCTGGTCCTCAAGAGCATCAACCCTGTCTGTTTTCCAGCTCCCCTTGGACTGCATGATGCTGACAACCTAAATCATCATTTGTTTACAACAGAAGTTCCTTTTTCTTCTTCTACGGCCATTTCCGGTATTTTAGACTGTTCTGCACATGTCAAATGATTTATTATGATGGAAAGTATGGTGTATGTAAAAGTTTGTTATAAACGGTTAAAGTTTTTCCGGGCTCATGTAGACAGTTCCATTCTAATCCAATCTTTGATCCGATCAGAGACATTTTGTGCATGTAACCGCATATAGGGAAACGAGCAACACCAGGGGTAATCTGGCCCACCTCCATGTTTGGTCCAGCCCCCTAAACAATATCAGAGCCGCATTTTTATTTCCAGTCTGGCCACAGGATATTGACCCACATAGAACATGACATTTTAATTTGTCCTTCTGCAGTCTGTGCCCCAATCTAAACCTCTCTAAAAATCCCTGTCAAGTAGAAGAGAAGACAGTGTTCTCTTTCTATGTCGCAGTTCATCTTTTGCGGTTTCTCTCACTCTGTTACAGAGATTCTGCTGCTTCTTTTTTCAAACGGCGCACCGTGTTCTGATTGGCTGGAGATCTTGTCAATCAGTCTCCTTCGTGACGTGTCTCCTCTACAGAAACGCACAGCTCTTAAGATCTGCAGAAATCTTTGATCGTGATCAGATCTTTGTTTTCATTCTATACTTATGGACTTTATTACCATGAAGGTTTGAACTTTGAGATGAATGTGTGAGAAAAGTGAAAAGTGCAGAAAGTGTGTAGTGAGGAGTTTTACTGCCATAAAACGTCGGGAATCCTACTCCGCAGATTTCATCGTTCTCGGTTATTCTTAGAACGTAACTCCTGAAATAAACGAGGGAACTCTGTTCTGGTGAAAAGGTGATGCAGATATCAGTCCAGCTCCAGCAGAAGAGAAAAAAAAAACTAAAGCGTATCTCAGGGGTAGGCAAACTTTTAACTCGCAGGCCTCATAGGGTTCTAAAATTTGATCGAAGGGCTGGACCAGGAGCAGATGCACAGAGTGTTTTGGTAATCCACCTTATAAGAGAAAGAAACAACACAAATTATTAATAATAAATGATCATTTAAAACAGAACATTTTTAAATTTTTCTTTCAAAACTGTGGCTTTTGTTGACCTTAAACATATGTACAGTATAATGCTATATGGATACATTTTCATTCATTCATGATACTTTTAATGAAAACAACACTATTTATGAAATAAAAAAACAACCAAATAACTTTTTTTGTGATCTTCATAGAAAAAAAAAAATCAGGAATAATAACAAATTTCAAACATATAACCAATAAATAGTGGATCCCCTCACATCATAGTCTCGTTACCTTTGGAAGCTGCAGCTCCTCCATCAAATAGTTTGCCCTAAACTTCACGAATCAAACTAAGCAGCTGCACGTCTGATTCTTATGGTGGAGTTTCAGAGCCACGGTAAAAAATATTTCTGGAAGATTTATGGCGAGATCAAAGTCGAAATGTTGCCCAAGAGAAGTAAGGCCAAGCCTTTAAGAATAATCCAGTCTTCACAAAACAAAATAGCTAGTGTCAGTAAAGCAGAGTTTCATCTGTCCATCTGGAACCTTTGTCATAAACCTGTCATGCACAGAACACCAATGCGGAAGGTAAACAGTGTTTCATACGCCCCTCCTCCTGATGAAACGTCTCGTTTCAACATAAAACAAAGATGAAAATAGTCTGTTATATTAGCATTACAACCTCAAAAATGCTAAAAGTGTACCTCCTCAGATGGAAATATCCCTCAGACTTTGAGATCTTTTGTGAATAAAGAAAGGATTGAAGTGGACAGCTACAGGGATACTGACAGCTTCATCAACAGGCTGCAGAGATCCTGCAGAACGCCGATAAATAAATAAAACATTAATACAGTCAATCACATAAATGAGCTTCCAAACATTTGGAACGTTATCAATAAGCATTTAGCTCACCTGTTCAACAAAGTTAAGTCAGTCTGCTCTACTCCTGTGTGACGTTCACTTGCTGCTCTGTAGCAACATTTCCACTTTTTTGTCGAAATTTTATTTTGACTTTACTCTCGCCATTTCGACTTTAATCTCAACATATATCCCCAAGAATTTTCTTCTCACCGTGACCCTAAAACTCTGTTTTAGTTTCTCATCCAGTGATAATGAAAAAAAGTCAAATTCTTATATAAAAAGAGGTTAAAACCCGAAAAAGCAAGAAGGAGGAAGAAGAACTGAGATGCAGAAGAAAATAACCAAAGATTGACCTCTGCAATTAATTTGAATATAATCTTACCTGTCAAGTACAGATGAGTTGCGGTCGATTATATACCATCGGAGATAGTCAGACACAATGTCTTTCTTTTCTTCAATCTTTGAAATATGTCTCAGACAACCTGCTGTTTGCAGCATAGTGCTGTGTTTCATGAGACATTCACGCAGGACATCCACTGATGTAGAATTCTCAAGCTGTAAAACATAAAAATTGACATAAACACTAAATTCAGTTATTGCATCTCGCTGAAATTGTTTTCTAGGATGAAAAAAACCCTTGGTGTAAACATATACAGATGGAGCTTATATAGAATAAGTCATAAAAAATGAAAAGTGCAGCAGAACAAGCAAATGCAATAATTCTACCTTTTAACACTGAAATTGTGTGGTGTTCTCACCTCTTGTAAAGCTTTCCTTGTATCGTCTTCAGTTATTGAAGCAACTGTTGCTCTGAATGGAGTCTGTCCAGCAAGATAATGAACCAGATTTTCTGACAGGAAGTGAGGTCCCGGACCACCGTGCACAACTGACACAGCAATCATCTTCCCTGCTATGTAGTAGGCATCCTCCCTGACAGCTTCAATAAATAGAGATTTAAAGATGTTACACACACACACCGTATTTTCACGACCACAGGGCGCACTGGATTATAGGGCACAGTCTCCGTTGTGTTTTTTTTTTCTATATTTAACACATGAAAAAAGGCACACCTGGTTTTAGGGTGCGGGCATGTTATAACATCCCGGTAAAACATGAATGCTAGTTGTGTGTTTAAAAAAGGCAGTGGGAGCAAAACTGAGTTAGTTGTGATTTATTTAGTATTTTTTCAGTCATCAATCAACATCCAAAAATCCATCAAAGTCCTCATCTTCTGGAAAAGCGCAGTGCTAAGAACAGCTAAGATACTGCGCAGAACCCTCAAGCTCCCAGGCCTCTGGTAGAGGACCCGAGCTTCAGTGAGAAACCATCCATGGAAGGGTGAAAGGGGAAAGTTTTTTATATATATGCAATTACTAAAGCATACGTGTTGAATACAGCAAATATCTGACCAGCTTACCATTTGCATTGTAGACCAAGAACCGATGTCCTTCTGGTCCATCAAAAATGGGACGGTCTCTAAGATGTTTCATTAGCAGACTCAAAAACTCTCGCTTTGGGCCACCTGCATCAAATCAAATCAAATCAAATCAAACTTTATTTATAAAGCACTTTTCATATAAAAATATAACACAAAGTGCTTTACATTAAAACACAACAAAATATAAAAACAACCATTGACGATTTAAAAATAAATAAAAAAATAAATAAATAAATAAATAAATAGGGCCCCCCTCCCCGTACCTAGCCCCCCACTCCTTACACACCTCCCACCCCTAAGTGATGGCAAAGGACAATGAGAAATAGGCTGAGCACAAAACAGGATGCAGGAAACGCTGATAATTGGAACCTCCCCCTCCGTGAACAGCCGCATAGACAGCCAAATGCAGCATCACAGGCGGGGACCGCTCCACCACAGCTAAGTGGCGATGCAGGTCCCCATCTAGAGCCGCAGCGGCTGAACAGCCGACCCAGAGGGAGGGGTTCCAGCTGAGGAAGCACCGGAAGTAAAAATGAATAAAAATGAGAATCAGGAAGTAAACATATTGATAAAAACATTAAAATAAGGTAAATTAAAATAACGCGTTAAAAATCAGATTCAAGTTCATAAAACAAGATAAAATGGATGAATAAATAAAAAAAATAAAAAATACATATAAATAAATAACTGAATAAATACATAAAAGCAGTAAAGCATTAGCTAAAAGCCAGGTTAAAAAGATGAGTCTTGAGCCTTTTCTTAAAAGCATTAATGCTCTCTGCGGCTCTCAGGTCCTCCGGCAGACTGTTCCATAAGCGGGGACCATAGTGCTGAAACGCAGCCTCTCCATAGGTTTTAGTTTTTACAGCTGGAATGGTTAACAGACCAGAGCCAGAGGATCTCAGGGTCCGCGAGGGTTCATATCTTACTAAAAGATCTGATAAATAAGAAGGCGCAAGACCGTTAAGACATTTAAAAACGGTTAAAAGTATCTTAAAATCAATCCTGAAGCATATGGGGAGCCAATGCAGAGATTTTAAAATTGGAGTGATGTGAGCTCGCCTCCTGGTCTTTGTAAGAACTCGTGCAGCAGAGTTCTGGAGAAGCTGAAGGTTCTTAATGTTGGTTTTTGGAAGACCAGCAAGCAGGGCGTTACAGTAATCAACTTTACTCATGATAAAAGCATGCATTAGCATCTCCATATTAGCCAGAGAGAGTAGTGGGCGGACTCTAGCCAGATTTTTGAGATGATAAAAACCAGTTTTAACCACCTGTTTTATATGGGGGATAAAAGTCAGCTTAGAGTCAAAGATAACACCCAGGTTTCTGACTGTTTCTGAATGACTTAATGAAAGTTCCTGTAGCTTCAGAAACTGTTTCTCTCTCTTGGCTTCAGGACCGATAACTAAAATTTCCGTTTTGTCCTGGTTGAGCTGCAGAAAATTGTTTGCCATCCATAATTTTACATCTAAAATACAGTTAAAAAGTGCTTCTATTGGTCTTGTGTCATCAGGAGACATAGCTATGTACAGCTGGGTATCATCAGCATAGCTATGAAAACTGATGTTGTGGGTTCTGATGACATTCCCCAGAGGAAGCATGTAAATGTTAAAAAGCAAGGGGCCAAGGATAGAACCTTGAGGCACACCACAATTAATTTCATGGAGCCCAGAGAAGTGTGTGTCCATGCTTACCATAAAGTTTCTCTCCATGAGATACGATTCGAACCACTTGAGAACAGTCCCTGAAAGCCCAAGACTTTTAAGTCTGTTTACAAGGATCAGGTGATCAACAGTATCAAAAGCTGCACTTAGATCTAGTAGAACTAGTACTGAGATCTGACCTGAATCCAAGGCACATCTGACATCATTAACGATTTTTAACAAGGCTGTCTCTGTGCTGTGGTTCGTCCTAAAACCAGACTGGTTTATCTCAAAAACGTTGTTTTGAGAGAGAAACTCATTCAGCTGAATAAAAACAAGTTTTTCTAAAACCTTACTTAAAAATGGCAAGTTGGACACAGGTCTGTAGTTATTAAAAACTGAAGGGTCTGAATTAGTTTTCTTGAGTAACGGTTTCACCACTGCCGTTTTAAAGGCAGCAGGAAAAATACCCGTCTGTAGAGAGGAGTTCATGATATTTAAAATCTCACTCTCAAAAGACCCGTAAAAGGATTTAAAAAGTGATGTAGGGATGGGATCTAAAAAACAAGTTGTTGGATTAACTTGGGAGAAAACTCGACCAAGTGTTGCAGCTTCAACCAGGTCAAAACTGTCCAGTGCTTCCTCAGGTAAAATCAAGCCATCATTACCAATAGAAAGGCTTTTCTGTCCTTTTATAATGTTAGATCTGATAAAATGGATCTTGCTCCCGAAGTGGTCTGCAAAGTCCTCACACAATGAGGCGGAGGCTGGCATTGGGTTTTTGTTTGCCTTTGAGTTGATCAGGGACTCAATTGTGGTGAAGAGGACTCTGGGGTTATTTTTATTTACAGAAATGATGTTCGCAAAATATGAATTTCTGGTCTGTTTTACTGTTTGATTATATAGTTTTAGTTGGTTTTGGTATAATTGATAGTTTATTTCAAGTTTGTGTTTTCTCCAAAGTCTTTCGGCAGATCTACAACGTCTCTTCAATTGTTTAATTTCCTCAGTTCTCCAAGGGGGCGTGGCTTTGATTCTTATCTTCTTAGATGTTAGTGGAGCAACTGAGTCGAGACTGAATTCTAATTTACTGTTAAAGTCCTTCTTCAAAAACACCAGCATCATCTGTAAAGTTAACTAGCATGTCACAGGTTTCAGAGTAGGATGAACGCTTGAAACCTCTAACTGCTCCATCCCAAACATTAGCCCTCGAGATGTTGAACCTGCTGACTCTGTCATGATCAATATCATGGGACAAGTTGCCTATAATGTCAGACAGAGTAATGTTTGTGTCTTCCCTATAACGACAAAAGTGACAGACAATAATCAATTGCATGAATTGTTTTGTATCAAATTTATGCACACACAGAGAAAGAGAGCTTACACTGATGTGTGTGCATTTGGTGAAGCAACTTCAACCACATCTTCATCCTCTTCCTCAATACAAGGTGCACACAGTTCTGTGTATTGACTGTTAGAAAATTATCATTAAAAATATATTCCATTAAATTATTTTTATATGCAAAGATTTTTACCAAACCTAAAGTTATTTTATAATTCATACTCTAGATTAGAAATTAAAAGAAACACTATCATTTCTAACTTACCTATAAGGGCTCTTGACTGGATCCTCTATGTCAGATGTCACAACCTGAAGAATAAAAAAATTAGAACAGCAATATTACCACGAAATTACAAGCTGACACAAAATGCCTGAGTACCTGTCCAGGTTGCAGTGTGGATGAATGTCCTGGACCTTCTCTAAAATATGATTTAAAAAAAGTCCATGAAATTATAACATTAAGATATAGACTATAACAACATTTTGGGTAATAGTTTGATTCAGGCCTACAAGAGTGATAAATACCGTATTTTCCGGACTATATGTCGCACCAGCCCAAAAATGCATTATAAAGTAGAAAAAAAACACAGATAAGTCGCATTTTGACTGGAAATTTATTTGACAAAATCTGAGACCAAGAACTACTAACTTGCACAACCGCATATGACACAATCATAGTAGACTGTTTATCTTTTTTATTATATTTTTGATGTTATATTATACAGATTATTTCTGAATGTCATTTTTGCTGCCACAGATAAATGAAATTTCTCCATTGTGGGATTAATAAAGTCATCTATCTATCTATCTATCTATCTATCTATCTATCTATCTATCTATCTATCTATCTATCTATCTATCTATCTATCTATCTATCTATCTATCTATCTATCTATCTATCTATCTATCTATCTATCTATCTATCTATCTATCTATCTATCTATCTATCTATCTATCTATCTCATAATTTCACAGTAATTCTTTCTCATATTTATTCATTCCTTTCATGAAGCATCATTGGCCAACTAATACTCTGTTTTCATCCTGTATTTGTAGAAACAGTTGTCATTTTTATTGCATTTCTGAATCTATGAAATCATTGGAAAATAGAATATTATGTTGTTAGCCTTCAAGATCTTACTGTAAAAAAAAGTTTGCTGATTCTCTGAGTCACTTAACAAACTCTTAACACTGAACATACCTCATAAATCAAATTGACCCAGGAACATCATCTCTGCTCCTCACAAATGAACATAACAGGAGGGTTAACAATGGATTTATTTCAATTTATTTCTAATATAAGTCGCTGCGGAGTATAAGTCGCACCCTTTGCCAAACTATGAAAAAAGGGCGACTTATAGTCCGGAAAATACGGGTACAACAACTTCCTTGTACATGACATACAGTAGAACATCTCTAACTGTGTTTATCAGGGACAAAGCTCTAGGCTGGTAACATTAACAAGAAAAATGTTTCTTTTGTAAAAATAAATAAATAAAACATGTATTTACTCTGTTTCAATCTGTTTGGGATCAGGGGTGCTGTAGTCTTGTGGCTCAAAAATCTCAGAAGAAAAGTATACTTTTTTAAGATTTCAACAGTTCTTTTACTGTTTCCATACCCTTACAATGGTGTAAAAGTAGTCACTGTATATGAAATTAATTATGTCCCTACCAGTTGATTAAAAAATAAATAAAATACAGCAATGGATTTTGTAAAAATGTTCCCAAGTACAGATTTAATGATAAAAAAACATACCACAGTGTCGGCATGATAGAACTCTGCTGTGCTTTTAGATGTGATGACAACTTCGCAATCAGAATCGGAAGTATCATCTGCTGTAGAAGGAGTTGAAAAATACGTTATTGTGTAATAAAGAATATTTGTTATGTAAAAACTGTAGATACTGAGAACAACATACCTCCTTCAAAGTGTCTCTCAGAGCAAATGAAAAGAGTGATCCTGGAGTAGTTCTTTCCTATTTCTTTTTTATATTCTTCAAGTGTGAAAGGTCTTTCTGTCCCTGGCACATTCACCACCTTGGTGCAGTCTGGGTATAAAAGAACATATGGCCCCTCACCCAGGTCCTTGTTAAATGTGGTCATTTTAATAGCAGCTCGTTTCAGGAGGTCCTGCGCCGTTATCTCCGGGTTTGTGTTTAATGGGAGAGTTTTTCCTCTCACGGCTTTTAAGTCATATCCTTGTCTGCTCATTAATCCAATGTTTATCTAGTAACAAAGAGTGATAATAGAAAAAAAAAACAATATAATTTTTTTTCACTGTTACATTGTAAAAAGAGTTATAACAACTTACCTGCACAGTTTTGCTTTGTTGTTTAAATTGTACTTTGGAGTGGCTGAAAGACTGTCTCTCTTTTGATTTTGAGTTTCTGTAATCCAGAAACTGCTTGTATGTGGGATTTGTGTTTTCTGCCGGCACAAAAACAGTTCCACATCAAAACAGTTACCACTATATCATTACTCAAAGCATGATGACACTGAAGTTGGCTTCCTATTCACAGCTTCCTATTCGCGAGGACACTAAAGGAACATTGAATTTTTCCACACTGAGAACCTCTGAAACCAGGTCCAGTTGAAAAACCACAGTATGTGGAATGCTCAAAGTTGGATTAAACTACCCTTTAGATACTAAAGAATATATTAGGAAACAGTTTCTAATTTGTGAAACGTTGTGTTTTTTTGAAAATGCGAAATATGATCAAATAAAGGTCTGACAGATCGGAAACTGTGAATAGAAAGCCAACTTCAGCGTCGCTAAAGCATGTCAGTACTATAGAAGATCACCTGAATTCCCTGAATGCATGTGACAAAGCACGTTAATTTCATGCATTGTTATTCCATAAAATATATTACAAAGACTTCATTCTTTACTTAAAAAAAAGTTAATGCTGTCACACTTACTTTGCTTCGAAATACCTGAGTGTAGGCCCGAAGGTCCGGGAGCGTCTGATCCTCCGGCTTGCTCCGTGCCTCTTAACAGCTCCAGAGACCGTCCGCAAGATGCACAAAAGGGTACAAATGCCCCAAAATGGACCCCACAAAAAGGGCAAAACATTGTTTAGCCTCACCTGGCTCGAGTTAGTGACCTGGGGGGTATTCCAGAAAGCAGGTTATGCTAGCTCCCACTATAAGTTTGAGGCTAAGGAAGTTGATAACCTCAGCTTTCGGTTCCAGAAACAGAGGTATGTTTCAGGGTAGGTCAAGTTGCCATAGCAACTCATGCTCTGAACATAACCTGGTCCGGAGCAGGTTTAGTTGGAGCTTAGTTTGTTTTGAGAGGGGTGAAGCAGCATGGCGTGTCCATTTGAAGATGATTTAGTGGATGAAGAAGCTCAGATAATACTTTTTCCACAGTGAGAGGCTGATAAGACCACATATGGATGTTGGAAAATTAAACTTGTTTACTTTGATCTAACTTAATTATTTGCTTCGGTTAAGAGAAAATTTTTTTTTGTTAAGTCACCTTAAAAATAGCACATAGTTTTCAGACAATTATTTTCCTTTCATTCAAATTAATTCAATAAGTAGGTGTAACTTTGGTGCTGCTGTCAGAGCGGCACCGCAAGGGATTCTGGGATATCATTCCATTTGCCTGTCTGGACGGATTTGGGTTGAAGTGTGGCTTTTTGACTAAATATGTTTAGTTGTTTAGCTGTTTTACTGTGTTTTGCCGAGTTATTTTGTCCTACTGTGCTTACGTCTCAGCACCATGAGTGAGAGGGAAGGAGAGGATGATGAGTTTTTATAGCACCCCTACACTAGTATTCTGAAAGTACAATGATGGGAAAGTCTTTAATTAATTTTTGAACTCCGTGCATTTTTTACCGTTCTGTTTATTGTTATACAAATTAGCATATTCACCGGCTCAAACTTGTACATATGAGAGTTCAACATATATATATATAAACGTCACAAGGATAATGGAAACAAGATCAGAAACTCGTGCGTTTACTTTGTCTGTTGATTTTCTCCAAGCAGAAACTCTTTTCTTTTTTGATGATGCAGCCGTGTTACTTTTTTGATGGACGTATAATCTTCATACGCCGTCATTAAAATCTCAGACTCCGTCTCACTTCCGTCTCAAGTGTAGCGCTTTCTTTTTTTTCCCCACGCGTTTCCATGGTGACTCCAGAAATCGGCGATTTATTGAGAATGTCTTTATGTACACGACGTGCACGTGCGTTGACCCAGGGTTACCAAGTCGAGCGTAATTACGCCAACTCATATCTGGTCTTCTGGAACCAACATACCCAGAGTAAGCAAGTTCAGGCGGATTTCAGCCAGAGTTCAGGCTTAAAGTCAGGCTAGTTTAAACATGCTTCCTGGAATACCCCCCAGTTCTGGACCCGACTGATTTTGCCGCTAACTACCCGCGTGCAGCTCAACAACGAATCATAGACCTTATCGTTACGTCACTTCCTGTATCAACCTTTATTAGCAGCTCTTGTTGCTGTTGTGTTTTGCACTTCTCAGCCGGGCGGCCGGGAAGTGCAAAACACCGAAAGTGACACAGAATCCTTGCCGTGCTAAATATTGTAGTAATTTTTATTGTAGTAATACAATAAAAAAATATGTGTCTCCGCTTTTGTTGTTATGTTTTAGGATTTGGTGATTTGTTCTGTGTTTTGGTAATTTGTTCCGTGTTTTGCTATTGTGTTTCAGGATTTGTTAATTTGTTCTGTGTTTTGGTAATTTGTTTTGTGTTTTGGTAATTTGTTCTGTGTTTTGGTAATTTGTTTTGTGTTTTGGTAATTTGTTTTGTGTTTTGCTGTTGTGTTTCAGGATTTGGTCATTTGTTCTGTGTTTTGGTGATTTGTTTTGTGTTTTGCTGTTGTGTTTCAGGATTTGGTAATTTGTTCTGTGTTTTGGTAATTTGTTATGTGTTTTGGTCATTTGTTTTGTGTTTTGGTAATTTGTTCCGTGTTTTGCTGTTGTGGTGCAGGATTTGTTAATTTGTTCTGTGTTTTGGTAATTTGTTTTGTGTTTTGGTAATTTGTTCCGTGTTTTGGTAATTTGTTTTGTGTTTTGGTAATTTGTTCCGTGTTTTGCTGTTGTGTTGCAGGATTTGGTAATTTGTACTGGGATTTGTTGTCGCTTGTATCTTAAATGTAAACGTGTCTTGCACCTCACGGCCACCGTACTCGGGAGCGCTGTGCCTCACTTCTGACGTTAGGGCTCAATGTTAACACAGATGTGCGCTGAAAAAAACTGCTGTAGGCCTGCAGAATAGGCTTCAGGTGAGGCATGCCTCACTAGGGGGCAGACGTGAGCTGAAAGCTGCTTTGTAGCTAAACTGGTGCCGTAGAAACAGACTAGGAACGTGTTACTGAGGGTCAAATGTGTGCTGAACACATATGTATACTTTCATTTGTTTACAATATATATTAATAATTTACACAAGAAGAGTGTTTTATCCATCTATAAAAAAAAATATTCTCTGTAGGACAAATATGTTCCTGTGTGTATTTTATAAGCTTGTTAGCTGCCGTTGGATGACTGGTGAAATATTTAGTTCTTTCATTGTAAATCTGACTCCAGAGGATTCAGTGCCTCGCCAGTCACTGACCTCACCGCACGTCACTGCTCCCTATTGCTTTTTGAATAGAAAGTCTTAACAGCCGAGGAGGTAGAGGCTAAAGGAGCCATTTTCTGTCTGCCAAACGGCTCATGGAAGAAAGTTAAAGCCGCTGGAAGGTGGTAAAATCCCGCGCATCACGTTTGCTGACACCAGCGGGCAGTGTCTCCCTCTAGTGGCCACTCCGCATAAAGCAGGCAGATTAGCTTGTAAAAATGTGAAGATGTGCTGTCAGCAGGGGTCTGCGGGACCCCAAACAGGGTGGGGCTGCTCTCATCTGTTGTGCTGCACACAGATGGAACCTGCTTCACTTTGAATCTCTTCCATGTGTTTTGTCTTCAGATTTTATTTATTTTACCAAGTTTAACACATGATTTTTAATCTTTGATTGGATTGGATTTATTTCAAAGATCCAGAACAATACAAACCAATAAAAAATGGGCAAATTAATAAATTAGACATAAAAACAATAAAAAGCTTCAGACTGAACTTGAAAATTGCCTTTTTTTAAAAAAAAAAAAAAAAAGGGGGATATGACTCGCCCTCTATCTGCTCATATATTAGTCTTTAATTTTCTACATAATCATATTTTCTCTCTTTTCAACATTTCATAGTAATTAATTGGATATTTCATCAATTTTGTTCATCCATTTTGTATTTTAAGAACAGTTTCTCTTTAAGTGTGATAGTTAATTGTTTAATGTCCGGACATTGTTTTTATTGGTTCTCAAGGCTATTCCATTGTCTAATTCCTCACACTGACACACACACACACACACACACACACACATTACTCAACTGTTCAAAAATCCCTACTAAAAGTCTGTACAGGTTACATCCTGAAACCACACCTCAGTTATGACATCATGTGATGTCATAATAGGACGTGGTTGCATCCTGAAACCACACCTCAGTTATGACATCATGTGATGTCATAATAGGATGTGGTTGCATCCTGAAACCACACCTCAGTTATGACATCATGTGATGTCATAATAGGATGTGGTTGCATCCTGAAACCACACCTCAGTTATGACATCATGTGATGTCATAATAGGATGTGGTTGCATCCTGAAACCACACCTCAGTTATGACATCAAGTGATGTCATAACCATGTGAAGTGATGTGATTTCAGGATGCAATTTTAATGTAAAATGACACATGACTACATCATCACTTGTTGGTATGACATCATACCAACAAGTGATGATGTAGTCACGGGTCACTTTACATCAAATCTTTACTCTGGAAAAGTTTACATATATGGCTGAAACTGAAACCAGATTAGGATATTTCACTTTTAAGATAGTGTACGGCTTCTAAATGGAAAGCAACAGAAAGCCTGCAGGGAAAGAAGTGAGGGCTGGGAAAAGCATGCCGGGGGCTGTTAAGAAAAAGCCTGAACCCAGGGGGAAACAAACAGAAAGGGAGAAAAAATCAGAAATGAAAAGTGAAACAAAACGGGGGGAGGAATTAGAAATGGGAAGTGAAACAGATCCCTCACAAAGTGACCGTTCAGTGCAGCTGCTGGAAAAGCACAAGAAATTGTGCAATGAGACATGCCAGCAGATGGTCTTGGAGAATCTGGACATTTACACAAAACACATTGGCAAAATTGGGGAAGAAAACGGCAGGCTCCAAATAAAGAATGAGGAGCTCGAAGAAAAATACAGTGAGTGTCTTCAAACCTGTGAAAGATTGAAAAAAGGCATTCCAGATTTACAAAGAGATGCATTTGAACTTCAAGCAGAGAAAAGAAATCTGGAAGAGCAAATGAATGAAATCAAACTGAACTGCACAAAAGAAATCCAAAACATTAGTTTTATCATGACAAAACAAGTTGAAAACCTGCAGACACAGTTTGAAAACGCTCTTTTGGAAGTGATAGATGAGAAAGATAAGGAGATCAATGACAGTCAAGCTGAGTACGCTGAAAAGGTTTTAGCTCTTACTGAAAGTATTCAGACGGAAAGACTTGCACTGAGAAAGAAGAATAAGGAGCAAGAAACGGTCATAGAGACTTTGCAAAATTTACTTGCAAAGAAAGATGAAGACTTCTCTGAATTTAAAAAGGACACTTCCAGAAGACTTGCTGAAAAAGATCAATGTATAAAAAATGAAAGGTTTGAGAGGAAAAATATAAAAAAGGAGTTGACTTTGGAAATAACAAAGTTAAATATTAAGATTTCCGAATTAGAGCAACCCAAACAGGTTGAAGGTGCTCTAAAGGACGAGATTTTACGTTTGACAGAACTTCTCAACCAACAGGAAGAAAACATTCGGTCTTTACAGCAAGAAAAAATGAAGCTCCAAACCGAAACTTTTGCCAGCAACGCTTACAGAATGTTTTTAGAGTTAAGGATCTCCAAACAAGCTAAACGGATGTCTAACAATGACTCTAAGCATGCACAGGATTTAGAAGAACATGAAAAGAACAAAGCGTTTCTGGCAACTAAAATAGAGGGATTTGGAAAAACAACTGAAAACACTTGCGGATATAAACGACAAATTGGATCTCCGCTTGTCAGAAGCAAAGTCAACGGAAGGGGACATGCTTTCTAAGTTTCAAAACCTGGAAGGGATGTTACAAAACTGCCTGCAAGACATCAACAAATGCAGCAAATATGATTTCCAAGACTCTGCATTTGAACTTCATTTCAACAAAATTATAGAGACCTACTCAAACAAAGACAAGTACAATGGAACCTTGTTGAAAACAGAACATGAAAAGGAAATTCAAGCAATGAAAATGGAATACGACAAGGTTTCTGAAGAGCTTGCAGTTTTGAGGGCCAAAGTTGAGAAGTTTGAGTACTTGTTCAGAGACGCATGCAATTGGTCTATAACTCAAGACAATCAAATGAGGACACTAGTTGGCATGTGGAGGGACAAGTACGAGACGGTCAAAGGAGAGCTGCAAAGTACAAAGGTTTTGCGTAAAGTTCATCACACGGACGAGGTAAAACCGAAAGTACAGTGTTGGCAGGAGAAAGACAAAGTTAAAAAGACTTCTCAGGTTGGTCCTTCAGGGGTTGGACCTTCTCGGGTTGGACCTTCTCAGGTTGGAACTTCTCGGGTTGGTCCTTCTCAGGTTGGTCCTTCTCGGGTTAGGCCTTCTCGGGTTGGGCCATCTCAGGTTGGTCCTTCTCAGGTTGAGCCATCTCAGGTTGAGCCTTCTTATGTTGGGCCCTCTTGTATTGGCTTATCTCGGGTTGGACCTTCTCGGGTTCAGCCTTCTCAGGCTGAACCTTCTCGGGTTGAGCCTTTTCAGCCCTGGCCTTCTCGGGTCTGGTCAAAACCGATTGGGCCTTCTAAGGTCGACCCTTCTCGGGTTGAGCCTTCTCGGGTTGGGTCTTCTCGGGTTGGGTCTTCTCGGGTTGGACCTTCTCGGGTTGGGCCTACTCAGGAAGACACTTTTGAGCCCACTCCTTCTGTAAGCGCACGTCCCTGGAAATGTTTTAGCAAATTATGGAAAGCCAAACCCTTCAAGAGTATAATCCCATTTACTGAGGAAGAGCTTTCCACTGAAAAAGAATCAGAAGGCAGTGGGACATCAGCCTCAGGGAGCATTGGTAAAAAGGAAGACAGCAAGAAATCTAAAAGATTCTTCCAAAAGAAGGAGGGTTATTTTTAGTTTAGGTTAGACGGGATTATTAGAATAATAGTAGGAAGTCAAAAAGGGCATAATATAAAAGGAGGTTAGAAAAGGGAGCAGTGGTCAGCACTGTCTCCTCACAGAGACATGGTCCTGTGTTCCAAAAGAAGGAACAGTGGTTGGGGGTTGGGGTTATCAGTTACATAGTGCTCGTAGGAACATAGTTTTTTTAATTTCATTTTAGTTTTTTTGAGTGGGGGGATTATTAGCTAAATAGTAGGATTATTGCCGATGTAGTTCAATTTATTTCTAAAGGTCCTTTACTGTTAAAAGCAGTCCCTCACCCCCCAACTGACTGCAGGGTGGGGGGAAATAAAGTGGTCATTTGTTACTTACAGCAAATCAAGACACAGAACATAATGTGGAAAAAAAAGAAATAAAAATCTGCGTTGAAAAGGGCTCAAAACTGGGAGGCCACTAAAGGTGAACCCCAATAAGGCCACTATATTTAAAAACAATAATTGTCCCAAAATAAAATTCAACAAAAACAGATCATTTTCTCTTAGTCTCTCAACTATGTTATATTAAAAGTATTTACATATAAAATATAGAGGGGGAATAATAATAAAAATAACCAAATAATGCATCTACGAGAGAGTACATTAGTACTTACATGGGCTGGTCCCAAGTCCAGAAAAATGCAGATGGTTCGGTTAAGGTGTGCATCCAGTATAAAACCAAAGACAAATCAAATATGCAAATCAGAGGGAAGAGACAGATGTGACAGAATGATTGCTGCTTTTAGCAGTACCTCTGTCTCTCTGTGGCCCATTGACAATCTGTGTCCTGCGTTGATCTACATAACGGGACACCATAGACAGGCGCTCAGTCCTGCTGCAGAGCATCAATCTGTCTTTGGTCATTAAATGGTAACATACAAAATTCTATCTGGATTAACTGACACTTGCCTAGTACACAAGTTGGTCCATGCTTATTTTATCCTTTAACACTAGAGGTTTGGCTTGTTTTTTGAGCTACCATAACTCTTTGACCATTCACAAAATAAATACAATTCCAATGGATTTTGAAGCTGAGAAAAGCAGCTTTGCGTTAATATGGAACACTTTACAATAATGAAGTGTTTATACAATTAACATAAACCAGCTTGATTGGATGGAAGAACTCTGAGGTAACCTGCTTATTGGTTAAATAAGACCTGCAGACCACCAGCTTCCAGTTGGTCTTAAGGTTTACAAGAAACCTTGACCTCTCTCCTACACCTTGAAAACACAGCTGTTCCTGCTTTTGGCGGCATATAGGCCAGCCAAGAGACATAGTCTCTAGTGTGTTCTGGGTCTCCACCCTTTTAAACATAGGGAAATGTATAATGCCTTCTGGGCCACTCACGAGCGTCCAGAAGGCATCCGGACCACATGCCCGAGCAACCTCAACTGGCTCCTCTGGATGTGGAGGAGCAGCGGCTGTACTCCGAATCTCTCTACGGAGACAAAGCTTCTCACCCTATGTCTAGGGGTGTACCCAGCTAACCTACAAAGGAAACTCATTTCAGCTGTTTATATGTGAGACTTTTTCCGATCACGACCTAAAGCTCATGACCATAGATGAGTACTGGAACGAACACCAACCCTTAAATTGAGGGCTTTGCTTTTTAGGAACAGTTCACTCCTCACAACAACGGACTCTTACAGTACTACGGTGGCCCAGAAGGGTCACAACACAACACCTGAGATTTGCAACACAAAAAAATACACAACAATTCCTCACAACAGTAAAAAAAAAATACTCACAACCCAAAACAATTAACTTACAACACAAAATTACTGAGCCCTCCAGGGGTAGCTCTGTCTTGTGAGTGGTTAAAAAGAAATATAATCAGATAACTGTGCACACGGATTAGTAAACTGTGCACATGGATTGCTAAACGTGCACACAGATTGCTAAAAGGTGCACACAGATTAATCAATTGTACTCGTACTGTTGCGCAATCATACACAATTATGCGCACACATTGCAATGTCTCTGAGCAGAGCAGCTGGACTCAAAGCTTCATGTTTGGAGGCAGAGAAGGGTGCTCAACGAAGGAGGCTTACATTTAACTTACAACACAAAACAATAATTCACAACACAGAGCAATAACTGACAACACGAAACAAAAACTCACAACACAGAACAATAACTTATAACACGAAACATTTAACTCTCAAGATAAAACAAAAACTCACAACACAGAACAACAACTCACAACACAAAGTAATAACTCACACCACAAGACAAAACAATGACTCACAACACAGAACCATAGCTCACAAAACACAACACAGAAGAATAGCTCAGAATACAAAACATTTAACTGACAACATGAAACAAAAGTTTAGAACACAAAACATTTAATTCACAACACGAAACAATGACTCACAACACAGAACAGTAGCTCAGAACACGAAACATTTAACTGACAATATGGAACAATAGCTCACAACATGAAACAATTAATCACAACACAACAAAATCAACTCACAACACAACACTTATTCTCAAGACAGAAGTATACCTGCAACTGAAGTTGCGATGCTTTTATTCTGAAATTTCCACTGGGCTGAAACATTGGTAATCACGTTTCCATTCAGGGTTAATGATTCTTCTGCCGCTTCTATCCCTGTTTGGACCCGGCGACAATGAATTTTCAGGCAAAGTGAACGGACACCCCCCCAAGACGATGTACATCACAGTGAGCGATAACGAAAAAAAAATGGATGAGCTGAAAGCGTGTATGCAGTAAAAAAAAAGCGTCAAAAATCAGTAAAGAAACCAATACACACGTGTCTGGGATATCCTGAGGAAGTTTAGAAATCATTATGGTATGGCCACACGGCCTACGGCTTAGAGGTTATAATGTGCCAAACTCTGAGAATTGGCAATTTTCATGTTTTTTGACAATATGGGAAACGACATTTTTGTTTGTCCATTTTTCGTGAAATTGCACACACATGCCGCCAGCCCAAGTCTGCAAACACCACAGAAGTGTCGTTGACCTTTTAACTTGGAAAGAAGCCGCCATCTTAAATTTTCAAAAAAAGCACCTTTAAAACCAGATAAAATTAAAAACTCGTCCTAGGGATTTTACGAACATCTCGTAACTTTTTTGCATCAATGACAAGCTATTGTGGAAAAAATGTTAGAATTAGAAAATGTAGAGTTTTAATGACGTGAGCACAGCAAAAATCACAAAAGTTACGATCTTAGCTAGCTTGCACATCTTTCATAGGGATGTCGTAAAAAATTAAAATGCGATTCCCTGGTCAAAACTTAACAAAACAATGTAACGAAAAGATCGATGTACAAAAGTGGGTGTGGTAAACAAAAAACAGCCGCAAAAGAATGTGCTGACTCAGCTAAAATGAAAAAATTCGGAATTTTTTTTTCAGACACGACTAACGAAACCAATATATCCTTGTCAGAGATATTAAAACAACATTTTTAAATCATTATTGGATGACAACACAACCTTACAACTAATCTGTGATTTCGCAATTTCCACGTTTTTCCACAATATGGGAAAATTTACTTTTTTTTAAGCGATTTTCACAAAATATATCAAACATGCCACTAGCTTAAGTCTACAAACAACTTTGGAGTTTACCGACCTTTGACCTCGGGAAGAGGCCACCATCTTGTATTTTTTTAAAAAGCTCATTTAGTACAATATACAAATGAAATCTTGTTGTTGGGATTTTTATCGTTCGTCTCGTAACTTCTTGGGCATCAATAGAAAGGATATTGTGGAACAAATGTTGCAATTAGAAATAGTAGATTTTGAACGGCGTGCGCGTTGCGAGCTGGCAAAAGTGGCACACTCTTATAACTTGCATGTTTTTCAATGAATGCATGCATCCAAGGTTTGAAGTGAACATATTGAAATATATTGGATACAAATATGTAAGAAATGTGGGCGTGGTTAGCAAAATACCTTCGTTGCTAAGGATTTCCAAAAGTTTTTTTTTTCTGATTCGTCTGAAACTGATGTCGAACTGCTCGTTATTCCCAGGAGGCCAAAATTAAAAAGGTTGGTATGGAGATAAAATCCACTGAAAAGCCGCCATTTTGAAAAAAGTGGATTTTTTGTCAACTTATCACATACCAGTGTAAGCATTATGTTTCCTGTGTCAGTTGGTGATGCTAATTATGATTAATTATGATTCATATCTTTTTAAAATTCTCACAAAACATTTATTTCAGCATGAATATGCTAATGAGTCTTCACTACCAGGTTATACAAATTTAGACATTTATTTGTTTTTTGATATTATTGATTTACACACACACACAACTATATATATATATATATATATGTGTGTGTGTGTGTGTGTATATATATATATATATATATATATATATATATATATATATATATATATATATATATATGTGTGTGTGTGTGTATATGTATGTTTAATTTTGCAGTTTGTTTGACCGTTAAGCATGGCATAACTATAGTTAATTTGTTTCTTCAATTTTAACTCAATTTTTATTTTCTACCCGTTATAACCTTGTGGAAAAGCCTTGCATTATTAAATTATGTGACTTTTTTTTCTTCTATCAATAGTTTAGTATTTGTTCCTTCTGGCTGCAATTATTAATCATTTTTTATTAATTTAATGAATGTTTAGCCATGTTCTTTCATGCTTAATGAAATATAATTATAAAATAAAATAGTAAAGTCAGAAAAGGTAAAACAAACAAAAAAGCATTGAAATTCTTTTCGAAGTGACGTCACTGACGTGTGCCTGTGCGCACGTGACGCATGCAGGCCGTTCCACACAACATGTCAGGCGGCTGAAATAGTTAGCAGTTGGAGTTAGGGAGTTAGCCGGAATGACGCGGCTGATAGGAAAGCCGCACGCCCCGCGTGCCAGCGACTCCTCTGCTGTAACCCAGGAGAGATGACCGTTAGACCCCGCGGAAACCGGCCCGATCCCGGGCTTCAGGAAGCGGTGAGTCGTGCTGTTATCCAGATGTTTTGCTAGCTTAAGCTAACAGCAAAGAAAGGGTGATGAGCTCCGTTATTCTGCAGCATCAGGACCGCTCCGAACCAGAAAAAAACTGTTCCCTTTGGAACCCACGGAACCGAGTAACAGGTCACGGTTCAGATAAAAAGCATTTACTGGGAGTGCGGCGTTCAGGGAGCCTGTTGACATCACCACAGGAGGAGAGGTTTGACAAGTCAGCCCGATTCAATTCGGTTTTTTTTTTCTGAAGCACTGCATCACAAGCGAGGTTGTCCCAACAAGTAAGGTGTTGCATGAAAGGCTAACATCACCCTATCATTACTGTTTATATTTCAAATCATTTACACACGTTTTATTCGTTTTATTCAAATTAATCCCAGATGATTCCAACTATTCCAATTACCCATATACTGGGAGTGACACAAACACTTTACCTTGCTAAACATTGTTGTACTTTAGCCATACAATTAAAGAAAAGGCTTTTGGACTGTTTCATGTATATAGGTTGTCCACCTAAAGAAAAAAGTAATAAATAACTAAAAAAATCCTACAGAATTGGTTTTACATTACATCCCTCTCTGTTGGAAGCCGTGCTTCCACGTTCGTTGTTGTGTATCTGGATGTGGTAATTTGTAACGAGATTGTTTTTGTGATTCGGTATTTGGTCATTTGCACCCGGATTTTCTTTTGTGTTCCGTGATTTGCTGTTCAATTCAATTCAATTCAATTTTATTTGTATAGCCCAAAATTACAGCAACAGTCGTCTCAATGGGCTTTGAAGTAAAACATGAACTCAAAAGGATCATGAATACAAAGAGTCAATAGGAAAATACTAAAATATAATACTAAATACTAATACTAAAATAAACTAACAAACTGACTAAGCTATACTGGGATCCCTGCCCTTAGACCCCCCTTCACAGTAAGGAAAAACTCCTAAAAAACTGGATTCCGAAAAAAAAAAATGAAGAAACCTCAGGGGTGCCCACATGAAGGAGGGATCCTCCCCCAGGACGGACAGGCGATGTACCAGAACTCATAGAGAAGAATTAACTTATCTAACTCTACAACTACATATTTAAAGTCCAGCAGACGAGCTTCATCCAGCCGGGGTTGGGGACAGTCAGGGGCGCGAGTCGAGCCGGATACAGGATCCACAGCCAGGTTTAGGAGCAGGAGCAGAGACGAGGTACACGGTCAGGAACAGGAGCACGGATGAGCCAACTGGAGTCTGGAAGCACTGCGTTCTGAACAAGCTGGAGACTTCTTAAGGAACTCTTAGGACACGCTGCTAACAAGGAGTTACAGTAATCCAGCCTCGACGTAACAAATGCATGGATGAGTTTTTCAGCATCACTCTTAGAAAGTATATTTCTGATCTTAGCAATATTCCGCAGGTGAAAAAATGCAGTTCTACATGCTTGAGATATGTGAGCCTTAAATGATAAAACCTGGTCAAATAAAACCCCAAGGTTTCTAACTGTGGAATTGGGGGCTCTACTTACACCATCCAGGGAGACTATCTGAGCAGACAGAGCATCTCTCAGGTTTTTAGGACCTAGTACAATAACCTCAGTTTTTTCTGGGTTCAAGAGGAGGTAATTAATTGTCATCCAGGTCTTGATGTCTCTGATGCAGGCATTCAGTTTCTCTATATTGTCATTCTGGTCAGGTTTCATGGATAAATACAACTGAGTATCGTCTGCATAACAATGAAAATTAATGCTGTGTTTCCTGATTATGTTTCCTAGGGGTAGCATATAAAGCGTAAACAGGATAGGTCCTAAGACTGAGCCCTGTGGGACTCCGTAGTTAACTCGAGTGCACTGAGAGGAATGTCCATTTACATTAACGAACTGATACCTATCTGACAGATAGGATTTAAACCACTGGAGAGCAGATCCTCTGATCCCTATGTCATGCTCTAATCTATGGAGTAAAATACTGTGGTCGATAGTGCCAAAAGCTGCACTGAGGTCTAACAGGACAAGAATAGAAAGTAGTCCCTTTTCTGAAGCCAATAACAAGTCATTAGAGACTCTAACTAGTGCAGTTTCCGTACTGTGGTGGGGTCTAAACCCCGACTGAAAGTCTTCAAAGTGGCTGTTGTCCTGTAGGTGGCAGTAAAGCTGCTTAACTACAACTCTTTCTAGGATTTTAGAAATAAAGGGGAGGTTTGAAATTGGTCTATAGTTGGCCAAGATGTTAGGATCCAAGCTGGGCTTTTTCAGAAGAGGTTTAACAACTGCATATTTAAAAGATTGTGGCACGTAACCTGTTTCCAGAGAGGTTTTTATCATAGTTAATATGGAATCGTTAATTAGGGGAAAAGTTTCTTTAAAAAGTCTAGTGGGAATTGGGTCTAACAGACAAGTTGAGGATTTGGAGGACGTAATAATTGATGCTATTTCTACCTGATCCACAATAGTGAAGCAGTCTAATGTTACAGAGGTTTCTATGGATGCCTCCATTTCTACCGCTTCAGCCTGCTCTGGGCTGATAGAAGGAATAACTTGATTTAACTTATGTCTAATATTTGAGATTTTACTATCGAAAAATGTAAGAAAATCATCAGAGCTGAGAGAAACAGGAACATGTGGTTCTACTGAGCTCTGACTGCGAGTTAATTTAGCAATAGTGCTAAAAAGAAATCTTGGATTATTTCCATTCTCTGATATTAAGGTTGAATAGTACTGGCTTCTAGCACTACGCAGGGCTTTTTTATAATTTAATAGGCTAAGTTTCCGGATATTCAGAGACGGCTCTGAACCGGAGCGACGCCATTCTCTTTCCAACTTACGAGTTTCTTGTTTAGGAGAACGTGTTTCAGCGTTAAACCACGGTGCTACTCGGTTTTGTCTAATGAACTTAAGTTTCAGGGGGGCAACAACATCGAGTGTACTCCTGAGGGCTTGTAAGGCATCATTAACAAAGTGGTCATTTATACTAGGACTGATGCTATGGGAGCTGGTCTCAGAGTATTTTCACAGAATGTCACTAAGTACTGGCTGAACCTGTGTGTTTAAACTCAGACACAGAACGGTCAGTTAAGGTTCTTCTAGGCTCTTTCTTATTCACTGGGGCAGTAGCATGTTCTAAAGTAAGCTGGAAGGTAATCAGAAAGTGATCAGAAATGATGGGGTTAAGAGGAAGGACACTCTGTTAAAAAAAACTGTTGGGTTTTAGAATTTGGTCATTTGTACTGGGATTTTTTGTTGTTGTATCTTAAATGTAAACGTGTCTTGCACCTCTCGGCCATTGACAAATAGACCATGAACGCCTGTTGAAAGTTAAATCAGGCTGAACTTTGACGAATCAGGGATTTGGTATGGATGGTCCTTTCAATTCACGGAAGTGCCAACCAGCACTTTATGCCCGGTTGGAATCAACATAAAGTCAGTCATAAATCGGAATGGAGCTGCGACCGAAAAAAAACTAGCGCATGATTTGCAAGATTTGTACCACTTTGACCTTTCACACCAAGTCTCTTACAACTGTAGGTGGCAGACATTAAATAGTAGAAAAAGAAAATAAGTAGCCCCTCCCTGCTTCCCCAGTGTGAACACTATGGGCTAATGATGCCTACAATTTACAGCGTGTCCGTAACTTTATACTTAAACACCCACTCCAATGAAAATTGTGTTTTTGGTGTTTTTAACAAGTTGTGGGATTTTTCTCATGATGGTGTACATGTATAAAGAAAATTAGGCTTAAAATTGCATTTCTGAGTATTTATTTATTCAAATCGTTGTTAATCGGGAGCAAAAAGATGCAGTTGGAAATAGAGCGGCGCAAGCTCCCTGCTCCGCTCCATTCTGATGCATTCACTTGCAGACATAGAATCATGTATTTCCTCATCCCAATTGAGATCTGGCTCAAAACTGTATGGCTGGATAGCTGCAATATTGGTCACCATTTTTGTTTTACAAGTAATGTTAGGTTGTGAGGGGCTGTAAATTAGCGGGAGAGCATATGGTATGGGTGATGGGCGGGTTTTCCGCACCAACAGTCCTGCCTACGACTCCTTTAATTTCTATTTACCCATTGGCACTCTGCAGAAACTATGTCCTAGAAAACGACACAGGGTTTTTGATTTTAGCTAAAAACTGCATTGTCATAATTTAAAGGCCGCTGTGAACGCTTTAACAATACATCAAAAGATGATCGGAGTGGGTCTTTAATACTCATTTTCTATTCATATTATGAAAGATTACAATCTTTTAACACTTTCAAAACTGAGAGAGAATCTATTCCTCTCTGTTTTGAGGGGCCACAATCATGCAACGAAAGATCCGGTGTCATGTGAGGGCCTGAAGACCATAAATATATGAAGAAGTCTTCAGTTTTGTCCCTGACACACAGGGATTTCTCCTTTTCTCTGAATCGTTTTGAGCTGTTCTGGACGGGGCGGGAGACTATTTGAAAGGCTTTTGACATTTAAGATCATTGTTTTAAAATTGTTTCACTATCTTCATGTATACCGCTTCTATACAACATCTTTTTTAAAACAATAATCATAGAGATATCAGGTTGATACATGTTTTTCTAGCCAACTATTTTTATCTGCAGGAGTACAACTGAAATGAGCTCATTTAGTGGATCAACATTTCAATATTTGCTCCAACATCCATGCCAAATGTAACAACCTTTCCAGAATGTGGTTCCATGAAATATACCCGTTGCTTTTTAAATCTCTTTAGTCTCGTCATTAGTGGCATGGGGGGAGGGGGGGGGGGGGTTAGGAGGATTGTTTTCCTCTATAAAGTTTGCATGCGCTGGGCTGCTGAGGATGAAACAGGAAGCTGTAAGGGTGCAGAGTTTCCCTCCCGCCACTCGTCCTCAGACAACACCGGCCTCGGAGGCCTGAGCAGCAGGAGTAACGTGAGAAACATTTACTATGCCTGGAACCGGCGCTCGGAGAGATTTGTGTGACAAAAGTGGGACTTGGTGATGCAGGAATCAGACCCTGCGGTCAGTCACGTGCTTCGGATGAATTTGTAATGTGCCCAGAAACGTGTCGACTCACCTGGTGGCTGCAAATCTGATAGTGCCGCTGCACGTGTTTGCTCTCATGTCAGGGCCGCTTGTTTCACCGGCTCCTGGGATCAGACGTGTCCCACCGGCCTTCCCCCCCCCTCTTACAGGCTGATACATTCATCTGTTTCTCCCCTGAGTGCTCCTGCCAGGCAGCGTGCTCCCCCCTGGAAATTTTATCTGTGCACACACCATGTCAGCGTTTGTGTGATCAGCACGACTCGAGCTTCTTCTCGCCAGCTCTTCGGTTGTTTCAGCTGTTTTTTTTTCCCCACTCCCCTTCGACAACATGTTTGCTCTCACCTTTCAGGCATGGCTGCGGGTGTCAGTGTCCTGACTGAGAGGGCCGAGTTCACCGGTGATTCAGAGAGGCCAGCGCAGAGATGGAGACAGGTAGGACACACACACACACACTTCTTTCTTTAACATTAAGGAGACAATAATTCAGTTTTTTTTTATTACATGTCAGAGTCAGTGTTGCTCTGCACTGACAGAGTCGCTCAGCCAATTTTTGTTTTGACAGTCGTGTTCTGCAGTATGAGGTGTTAAACACCAACATGTATGTTAGAGGCTTCTGTTGATGATACTTCTTAAATTATTTTACCCAAAACAGAAACAGGAGGGAAAAAAGATCCACCAATGTCAAAATAAAATCTTTTTTATGACAACTCAATGATGTAATCCTTAATAAAATGGTTTTAGATTTTTTTTCATATAAAAAAAATAATACCACAGGTTTTTTTTGTCTGTCAGACATACTAACAGATGATTTTTCTTGTTCTACAGGAACGTTTTAAATTGACAGCTTTAAAGATTTCTAATTTTAGATGTTAAATGTTCATTTCTGATATCTGTAACTTCTTTTTGTAATTCTACTATTATTTGATTGGACAAATATCCAGTACTATAACAAGAGCTTGACCTATATATAGTTTTTTTAACATAGTCCCTCAGGCTGCAGAAGTTCTCTGAATGGATGAACTCAAACCGAAACAAAAACAAAAAATTAAACATTTGGGGAGAAAAATGCAGTTTTTTTTCTTTAATTGTCATTTAATCTCCATAAAGTAGAAGATTACAGTTAAAATAACATCTGGAAATAAAAACTACTTTGGATTTGCCTTCACTTTTAATGAGCGAAAGAAGTATTGATAAATAAATGATGCAGATGATCTGCTGTACAAACCAATTCTAGTGCTTAAAGCTCTTTTGTCTTTTTTTTCTGTTATACCACTGATGTTTCAAGTGACTTAAAAAAAAATCCAAATGTGAAATCACAGCTAATGGAGTTTGCATGTTGTCCTCATGCATGAGTGGGTTTTCCCCTACGGTCCAGAAAGATGCTTCATAGGTTTTTGTGAGTGTGTGGCCCTGCAACAGATTGGTGACCTGTTCAGGGTGCAGCCTACCTTCACCCAGCAGTACCTGAGTTGGCTGCAGCAAACCCATGACCCAAAAAAAGGGATGCAGCGGGTTCAGAAGATGGATGGATGGATGGATGGATGGATGGATGGATGGATGGATGGATGGATGGGTGGATGGGTGGGTGGTAGAAAACAAGCAAAAACTAAAGCAAAGAGGAAGTGCCTTGAATCATTTTTCATTAAAACTGAGCCACACTTCTGACGAGACAACAATTTATGCTTTAGACTTAATGAAAAAAAACCTTCAAGGCTGTGAAGATGTAGTTTGAATAAATACATGACTTTTTTTTTGGCCTTTCCAGCTAACGCAAGAGTACCCACAGCAAAGTATACCAAGATGGGGGAGACTCTCAGACACGTCATCCCTGGTCACATGCAGTGCTCCATGGCCTGCGGGGGCAAAGCCTGTAAATATGAGAACCCGTCCCGCTGGAGGGACGAGGAGCAGGCCATTAAGGGCCTGTATTCATCCTGGTATGTTCATATGCTCAAAGTGTTTGCAGTGAGAGTGGCTGGAGATCAGCAGAGCTGTTGATGATCACGATTCCTGTTCTGAACATGAACATTTTACCCAACCCGGCTGTTCATGTACTTTTACTTTTGTCGATTTAAAGCCCTGGGTACACTCTTTTTAATAATCTCTGAAAGATATTAAAACGATTTTAGAAATCCAGGAACACAAAAGCCGCTCACAAACAGCTTTAAGTTAGAACGCCTAAATTCCTACACTTTAATAACAAGCTTCTGGAATTTGGTTTTGTCTTTTAAGACATCCGTTCTCCTGGCTTCCCGATGGACTTCCAACGTTGAACTGTGTTTCTACTTTCTGAGTGTTTGTTCTCCTCTCCTGCAGGATTACTGACAGCTTGCTTGCTATGGCGAGGCCTTCAACTGAAATCATAGAGAAATACGGCATCATTGAGCAGTTCCAGAGGTACTGCCGTCTTCCGTTACTCAACATCTTCAGCATCGGTGCTCCAGCAGCCCGAGAGTCGTGTAAAGTTGGGGTGCTGTGCGTTTCCGTTGTGGCTGATTGCGTTCTTACTTGTTGTGTTGCGATCGGCGGCTCTCAGATGCGGTTTGAGGACCGTCATCAACCTGCAGCGACCCGGAGAACACGCCAGCTGCGGCAACCCGCTGGAGCCAGAGAGCGGCTTCACGTACCGACCCGAGACCTTCATGCAGGCGGGGGGTGAGCTTCCAGTGCAGCAGCAAACACAGTTCGGCTCAACTCTGAGTTTAGAGGGTTGTCTGGTCTGAAATGAAAGCTCAGTAAACTAGTAAACATTCAGTCATTGCAGCATCAGGTGAGCACATACAGTGGTTTCCCAGTACGTCATGAACTATTATTATGTTAACGCTACATTTTTAAAGACGGCGATAAAAAGCTTAAAACCTGTTTTTGAAGAAAAAAAAGAATTGTTGAAAAAAAAAAAACCTTTAGTCTGTTCTGATGGAGAAATTCCTCCTCGTATTTACCTCAGACCATACAAATAATAATAATATAAATATTCTTTGCAGTTTATACATTTACTCTGTTTAAAAATACAATTGAGCTGTTTATTTATATACTTAATTTTTCTTTAGTTCTCATTTGTTTTTGTTGTTTTTGCTTTACATTTATTTAGTCTCTTTAAAAAAAAAGTTTTTTGTTTGTTTTGTTTTTTTTTTTGTGTTTTCAAATTTTCTTGTCTTTTCTTTGCTTTTAATGTATTTGTTTGTTTTGTGTGCTTTTTATTTCTTGTTCATTTATTTTTTGTTTTTTCGTTGGGTTTCTTATGTTTTTAATTAGTGGTAACCCGATCAGTATCTGACATTTAATTTATTCCTATTATGATTAGAGCTTTATATTTCCAGCTTTTTATTCCAGACAATAATAAGCTTAGCCGGAGGTTTGGCTAAGCTTAGCTAACGAATTGTCTTTGTTTTGCTTCTGATGTTTTTGTCTGCTTAGTTTTATCTCTATAGTTTAAGGTTGCTTTTTTTTTTCATTTTTGATATTTGTTTGTTTGGTAGCTTAGTTTTGATTTGATCTCTTTGTTTTCATAATCTGGAAGTCATAAAGCAGATGACATATTGAAATCCTGTCGTTCTTCATCAATCCTTTTTTCGTTAATCCTGTGATTTTCTTGATCAAATTGGAGAGGCTGCAGCTTATTTTCCTCAATAGCTCCATAGTTGCTCATCTAAGCAACAAGATGGATGCCTAGAAGCTCCACAGGCGCTATGTCCTTAGAGAGCTGGGTCAGGATTTATTTTTTCCTAACAAGCTCCTCTGAGGTGTCAGCCATTTTATCTGATTGAAGGTCCCCTGATGTTTTGGGATTTTTAAGCAAAGCCTTCTGGTGACTTCTTCAACTGCTTTCCTCCAAATTTTCTAAAGCATTGTCCCAGCTGCTGCAACATTTTTATGGTTTTTTTTTAGTTTTTTTTTTCCTTTTTTTTTTTTAAAATCATTCATTTTGGGTTTTTTTTTTCTACAGCTGCAGTTCGACTGCTGATGACTTGTACTCGTCACAATTGTCAAGTATGACTTGTATGATCATTTGTGAACATCATTAATGAATGGCGCCCGTGAATGTTCCTGCTGCCGTGGCCTGTAATGAGTTCATCTCATGCCAAAGTTGGGGCTTTGGACTTAAATCTTTCATGCAGAAACTTGGGAACAAGCATCATTCATTTATTCTTATTTTGTTGCTTTAGGTCAGGGGTGCCCAGATGCAGGCCTTTAGGGCCAGCCTCCTGCTAGTTTTCCAGAAATTCTGCCTTATCTGCTGTTGATTACCTGGATCATATGTTTAGCCAATAAGGAGCTTCAATGACAGGATGGTTGGAAAACATGTAGGACACTGGCCCTTGAGGCTTGGACTTGGTACCCCCGCTCTAGGTCATCTGCTCTGGCAAAACAGAAACACCAGCTGTCAGTGATCTGAACTCCTCCTGTCGTTTGATGTATTTCAGTCTACTACTACAACTTTGGATGGAAAGACTATGGGGTGGCCTCTCTAACTACAATCCTGGACATGGTGAAGGTCATGTCTTTTGCTGTTCAAGAAGGAAAGATGGCGGTTCACTGCCATGCTGGTCTTGGAAGAACCGGTCTGTAACACCTCCTGAGTTGGTCTGTTTAGCTTTATGCTACGTTCACACTGGGCATGTAATGTTTAGCATATGGTGTTCACACTGGACTTTCAGTAGCCGATACCAGCCAATGACGGCCACCTACAGTTGGAAGAGGCTTAGTGCGAAATGTTGTAGTGCAAATCTTGCTCCAGGTTTTTTTTTTTTCTAATCATGATTTCACGATTCCAATAAAAAAGATACTTGGTATTGTAATTCCAGCCAGGCACAAACTGCAATTATGAATTTCTCTTCCATGAACAATTTTAAACGGTTGGCACTTCCGTGAATTGAAAAGGACGCTACCCATACGTCACTCCCAAATCCTGACTGGCCAAAGTTCAACTGATTTAACTTTTTAATGTGCCTTTAATGTCTGCACCTTTTTGCGTAAAGCCAGAAACTGACTTAACATTTGCGTAGCAACACATAAATGCAAGAGTTCTGAATCTAAAACCTCAAAACGAGCTTGTACCTGCTTTTCCATTTCTTTTCCTGACTTTTCATTGGAAGTGGTCGCTTGAAGAGGTCGTGTGAACATAGCATCAGAGTTTTCTGCTAAAGGTGTTGGTCTTTGTGTCTTGTTTCAGGCGTGCTCCTGGCGTGTTACTTGGTCTTCACTGCCCGGATGAACGCAGACCAAGCTATCCTGTTTGTGCGAGCAAAGAGACCCAACTCCATCCAGACCAGAGGGCAGCTGCTGTGCGTGCGGGAGTTTGCCCAGTTCCTGGTTCCTCTGCGGAGCGTCTTCTCCTGCGCAGAACCCAAAGCGAGCGCTGTCACTCTGTCGCAGTACCTCACCAGGCAGCGACATTTACTGCACGGCTACGAAGCGCGACGGATGAAGAATGTGCCAAAGATTGTGCACCTGGTGTGCAAGCTGCTCTTGGACATAGCAGCGAACAGGCAGGTGGTGGTGGAGGAGGAGCGGCTGGAGATCCCGGACCTCACAGCTGAGGTGGAGAAGACCGTGTCCCAGCAGGCTCTGCAGCAGCTTGGGAGGGAGATGAGGGGAAAGGGGATCCCTCTCCCGGCATGTGCACTGAATACTCTGAATCCATCCGCACTGCAGTCCAGAGCTGATCAGCCTCTCGCCAGTGACAACGAACTGGACCCACTCTGGAGGCAGCAGAACCTGGAGAGCCCTCTGAGCTCCCCTCTGTGGAGCAGCCGCAGCCTCAGTGACTCAGTGCTTCATAAACTGGGAGAATGGCAGCAGAGTTTTGGAAATCTAAAGAACAGCAAAGCCCCCCACAGCTACATTAAGCGCTCCTTGTCCCACAGCAGCCTTGATTCCTGCAGCCCCCTTGATGTTCAACCACAATATGGGACCCTGGAACCCAAAGTGACAGTGGAGCAGGACTTCCTGTCAGAGAAGACCCTTCAGAAGCGACACCAGAGTCTGATTTTTGACCCATCGGAGCTGAGACCCCTTTGTGACCCCACGCCGCATGACGCACTGCCCACCAGCAAAAAGCCAGCTGGTGATCAGGAAGGAACCAACGGACGAGTAACTGCGGGGTCCCCGTCGATCTCTGTCCAGGCTGAGCTCCCGGCGGAGAACAGACGCCTTTGGGTGGCTCAGGCTCTGGCCTTGATCCCAACAGACCGGGAGTTCTCCCCCCAGGTCCAGATGTGGCAGGTATGATTTCATCCCATTGATGATCGTGGGTCACTATAGAACTGAGCTGCTGATTCATCAGGGTTTCCACAGGCCAATTGAAAAGCTCAGTCTGATACTCGATTATATTAAACATTGTATCCTTAGTTTTTGTAAAAATAAAAACGTATCTGCATCTGTTGTGCACCACTGATCCAGGAAAAGCTGTTGAAACTGAAATTTGTCCGCTATGTTTCTACATTAATACAGAGGTCCCTCGTTTATCTTAGGAGTTCTAAAAATGGTCCATGATAGACAAAATCCACAAAGTAATCTGCTTTATTTTTTACAATTATAGATGTTTTAAGACTGGGAAATCTCTCACTATCCACTTTTAACAATTTTCTTAGACAGGCATGAACATTTGTTACACTTTTGTTTAAACTGTCTAAATCATGGGTTCTCAAAGTTTTTGTAGCGGAGGGCCGAATTAGGAACTCGACATTAGACTGGGAGCCAATTTTGGGGGGAAAAAATGGATAAACAGAAGAAGTTGTTTTTAATAACTTTAATGACATCATTTGTTAACCAGGCCCTCCAGATTTTAGCCCTGTTGCTGCCCAGATCTACCACTCTTCTAAAAATTGTATCTTTTGACAGACTTATTTCTTTAAACTTTTTCTTTTGCTCTAGACAAACAATGTCAGCTACTGTCAGCATACATTCTTTTTACAAACTCCCCATGACTGAAGGGCTTGCTACACCGGGCCATTTCCAAAGCCACACATAGCTAGCTTTTGTCCCAGCTGCACTGGATCTAGCTATTTTTGTAAACATCTTGGTGTGCAGTATAGCCTCGTAATTGTTGGAGCTTATTGTTGCGCTGCTTGCCAGTAAATTTGTCATAGTTTTTAAGATTTGTAACATAGTGACGATTTATATTGAATACTTTGAGCATTGCATTTACCTGCTTGCAAATAAGGCACATGACTTTATTCAGCCCATGACGTTCGACAAAGTAGGCATTTGTTCACTTAGCTTGAAAGCGCCTTTTCTTCTCGCCAACACAACATTTTTCCTCAAAGGAACCTGCTCTGGCTCTCCTATATTTAGGGCCACAAAATATCTTCCCGCGGGCCGCCATTGGCCCCCAGGCTGCACTTTAAGAACCCCTGGTCTGAAAGTTCAAACTTCTTGTAAGTCTTCAGAAGGTTTTTTACAAACTGTTGCTGGCATTTTGGCCCATTTCTCCATCCAGATCTCCTCTAGAGCAGTGTTGTTTTAAAGCTGTTGCTGGGCAACACTGACTTTCAACTCCCTTCAAAGATTGTTGTCATGCTGAACGACCATGCCACATTTCATCTTCTGCTGATGGAAGGAGGCTTTCACTCAAAATCTGACCATTCATGGCCCCATTCATTCTTTCTTTTTCTTTCTTTTACACAAATCAGTCGTCCTGGTCCCTCTGCTGAAAAACAGCCCTAACTCATGATGTTTCCACCCCAATGCTTTACAGTAGGTATGGTGTTCTTTGGCTGCAACTCAGCATTCTTTCTCCTCCAAACACAACAAGTAGAGTTCTTACCAAATAGTTCCATCTGACCGACCGTAGGACATTCTCCCAATCCTCTTCTGGATCATTCAAATGCTCTCTAGCAAACTTTAGACGAGCTGCACATGTGCTGGTTTGATCATTTTGCCCTCACGGGATGAGATCTTGCACGGAGCCCCAGATTGAGGGAGATTATCAGTGGTCTTGTATGTCTTCCATTTCCTAATATTTGCTCCCACCATTGATTTCTTCACACCAAGCCTCTTACCTATTGCAGACTCAGTCTTCCCAGCCTGGTACAGGTCAACAATTTTGTTTCTGGTGTCCTTAGACAGCTCTTTGGACTCGGCCATAGTGGAGTTTGGAGTGTGACTGTTTGAGGATGTGGACAGGTGTCTTTTGTATCAATAACAAGTTCAAACAGGTGCCATTAATACAGGTAAAGAATGGAGGCAGAGGATCCTCTCACAGAAGAAGTTACAGGTCTGTGAGAGCTAGAAATTTTGCTTGTTTTTAGGTGACCAAATACTTATTTACCACCATAATTTGCAAATTAATTCTTTAAAAAATCAAACGATGTGATTTTCTAGATTTTTTTCTCATTTTGTCTCTCATAGTTGATGTATACCAATGATGAAAATTACAGGCTTCTCTCATCTTTTTAAGTGGGAGAACTTGCACAGTTGGTGGCTGATTAATTACTTTTCCCCCCACTGTTTAGCGAGGGACCACTGTATAGCTGAAACCATGATATGATGTGAAAGAGGAATAACACATCTTTGCTTTAGAGCAGGCAATAAATATCTAAATCTAAAATTCCATCATTTGTAGGTGCAAAATAAGAAATTTGAGGGGCGACTGCAGCCAACATGGAAGATTTTCTCTATCTCTGCACATATAGTCTTTCCTATTTGTTTCTGTCTATTGTGATGCACAGACTGAGCTAAACTCCAGGGAGGGGGCCTGGGAGAGGCTGTGCATGGAGAGGGACCCCCTAGTGCTGTCCGGTCTGATGTGGTCCTGGCTGGAACAGCTCAAGGATCCCATCATCAGCACCGAGGACATGAAGAGCCTAGCTGAGACGAGAGGGAATCCGCAGAGCGCCCTCCACAGGCTGCAAAAGGTAGATGATCCTAAAATCCTCTGAGATGGAGGAAAACCTTTGCTTCCAGGGTTCATGGGTTTTTTATTTGAATAATGTAACTTTCATCCATTTAGTTCTTTTCAACCACTCACGTGTTCAAGGCTTTTTCCAGTACCTGACAGTTCTGAAGGGTTTGTTTTCTCCACAAGGACATGGATCCGTCAGCTGTCAGGGTGTCAGATCTCTTGTAACTGTAAGATAAAGTTTGGCATGTTCTCTCTGCTGCTGACCTGAGAAATCGAGCAGCTGCATGTGCTCCTCCATTTCTCCAAAATGATCATTTCAGATACTAGTCAAATGATGCTACAAAGTTTATTTGACTGTATAAATTACTGACTGATTGGATGCAAAATCTCCCTCTAAAACAAAACTCTGTTCAAAATCGGAATGAGGGAGGTGTTCTCTCTGGGACGTCCAGCTGAGCTTCTGACAGGCATCTTTCAAGCTGGTGTCAGGCTTTAGGGTTGATCAGGAGGGCTTGTGTGAAGCTTTGAACGTGCTGCGTCTCCTACCTGCTGTCAGGGCCCTAGGCTCACGCTGCTCTGCGTCCTTGACTGCGCGGCTCAACTCCTGCCGCTGCCTGAAGATCTGAAGGCTCGTCTTCTGGCCCGAACTGTCAAAGTGTTCACAAAGGTGAGTTTGGAACGATAAATGATAAAAGACAGTTTTCTCTCACACACTGCTGCAAGAACAAAGGTCTTTTGAACCTTTCATACCTTATGAAGCTCGTGCACTGCAACTGTGCAGATTCTTGAGCTGAAGATGAAGAGGCATCTGTGTGAAGAAGAAGAAGACTGTTTTTGCTGTCAGAAGCTTATGAAGAAGAAGAAGAAGCTCTTTACATTTGTATGATCTCCCTGTTTAGCCCCGTCGTCTGTTTAACCCTTTACCATCAGAAATGGCGCAGGCGACACCTAAATAACACACGCTCTTCGACATACCGCAACTCTTTGACCATTTACGCAGTCAACGTGAATTTGCTGATTCTGATGCGAAGATTGCAGCTTTTCATGTCAACTTTGACATCAGCAATGACACCGAAGCAAAGACCCACTCTTGAAGCATTTTTTAATGATGGAGGGAAAACATGAAAGAATTTAAGATTAAAATTGCTTTTCTGAAAATGTGTTTTTTTTTTCTAATAATTGTGAATCAGGAGCAGACGAAAAAATGCAGTCTGAAAAATCTCTACGTTTTGACGCAGCAACTAAAATTAAAAGGTTTTTTTTATTACATTTGTTCTATTTCTTAAGAAAAATGCCACAAGTACATGTAAAAAACTCAACACGCATGATTTTCATCTGAGGGACATTTTAAGTGTCGCACAACGGCCCAAAGCTGCTTTTCTTCGCATCAGAATTTCCTGGAATTTTGTTAATTCTGTAAATTGTTGAAGATTTATGGTGGTTGAAAGAAACCCCACCCACTTAAATGTTTGTCCAATCACACAACAGCAGTTACTGGGTGTATGAGACAACAGTTCTGATAGGTTGGTGTGGAGAGAAGCTGTGACAGAAACGAGCAGACAGCTTTGTGTGTGTGTGTGTGGGGGGGGGGGGTGTGTGTGTGTGTGGGTGTGTGTGTGAGTGAGACAAAGTCTCTTCCTGCCGAGTTTATAAACTAAAAGGCTTGTTTCTGCAGACGGACCCGGCCTCAGGCGTGCAGTCCTCACTCACAACAGTCCTGAGCGCTCTTCTTCATGACCTGCCTCAAAAAAGCTGCACAGCCGAGTAAAGACTCCGGATCACTGTGACGGGTCGGACCGGCCCGGCTCCACTCTGATTTGTGGCTCCTCCCCTTCCTGAGCTCTATGAATCAGTGCAGGCGGCCTTCATCCTCGGTCTGCACTGTGCTCCCAGTCAAACACTGACTTTACTGTCTTGTAAGTGGGCTTTACTACCATGACCAGCTGAGGAAGACTCTCCTCCAGTTTTCATTTGATCCTTAAACATGTCAGAGCTGCAGAAGCGGCCGTGTGTCTTATTTATTCCAATAATTTAACCTCAGTTTACAGCTTCTCTTTTTTTTGAGTGACCGTGAGCTTCTTCATCAGAGTCTGCTGCAAATTTGCAGCAGCTTCGTGTCCATCTGCAGGGAGGGGCTGAGCAATTTAGACAACAGCAGAACCAAAATTCACTTTTTTGGGTTTAACAAGTCAAGTGACCAAAGCAGAAAACGGGAACATCACAATATCCCGTGTAAATCTGCCCCTTATTAAATGCGTCATAAAATGTGTTCAAACCATCAACCAAAAAGTGATCAACCAATTTTAATTTACTTTTTTGTCTTTTACATGTTCCTAGAAATACTATTTGCAAGTGTCAAAATTTAAACCTTATCTAGAGTGCAAATTTTATACATCTACATACATCACTGCTTCATGTACTTTAGCAAAAATCTAATAGATCTTTTGACATTTTACCACATTTATTAACACTTTTAACTCTTCGTTAATGGAAAAACATGCCTGTTGCTGTTTACATGCAGCACACGCTCCCTAAATAGTAGTTTGTCAAACGTTTTAAATGTGATCCTTTTTAGCTGAAGGATGACGAGTCTTGTTCTGGATGAGTGGATGGTTTGAAGGAAAATTACCAAATGTTTTTTTCAGCCAAAAAGGTGAAAAGTGATTCATTTTAGGACTTAAGCCTCATTTTTGTCACGAAAACCTTTGATGCTCTCAGCGTCTTCAGACTGTTAACTAGGTCGTACTTGTCTGTTTGAACAGACCCCCAACTTCCATTTCCATATTTCATGCAAACCAGGTGATAAATAATGTTGCAATTCCAATAAAAACCACTAGAGGCAGGTTGCAGAAGAAATGCATGTTCCAATTTATTAAGCACACCAAAGTCAAGATTTGAAACCAGCAAAAAAATGTTTTGTGCACTTTAGTTTTGATGACCTTTTTTGTGTGTTTTGCACTATTTTCAATCATTACAGATGGGGGGGAGGTTTGAAGCTGAAATTTGGATTTTATTAGAACTCAAATTTGCAAATTTTATGTATGCGGGTTTTTGTTTGGCAGGTTGGATGGCACATGGGTGGATCCAGCAAAGCCTCAAGCTTTACTTTGTCCTGCTCAAATACCGTTTCGGTTATGTTGTTGAAGTTGGCGGAGCTGTCAAAGGACCGCCCCATTTTAAGGACTGATGTCGACTGTGCAGAGTTTCATAGGTCAGTGGTCCCCAACCTTTTTGTCACCGTGGACCGGTACCACGCGAGACACGTTTACCGCGGACCGGGGGTGGTATTTTCTCTTTAGTAATAATAATAATAACAATAAAAATAATTTTCCCCTTGTCAAAGCAAATTTCGAAAGAAGTTTCTTTTTTGCTCATTTTGGTTGTTTGGATTTAATTTTAGCGGGTTTATCACCTGATGTTTGGTGTCGCGACTTTGACGTGCGTTAAGTGTGACAGATGAAACAGAGAGAATCCGGTCACTTTTCAAAATAAAACGTTTTTGTCTGGAAAAAAAAAAAACAATAAAATGGAAATTATTTTTTCTTTGTGTGCGTCCCGGTGCCAAAATTTCCCGCGGCCCCGTGCCAAGTGTCCCGCGGCCCGGTACCGGTCCGCGGGCCGGTGGTTGGGGACCACTGTCATAGGTGACAGCAGAGATGATCGCCCAGTTAGGAATGTCAATGCAGCAATAGTTTAAAGCAACCGGGATAAATATTTGCAGAAACGGGTCAACTTTTCAATAAACAAGCCAGAGTTAATTGCAAAAACAGTTTTCAATTGTGTTCATAATGCTCTTCATTTTTTATCCTTAAACCCCCTCAGATCATTATTAGCTCTCTAGATGCACCGGGGTCTGGAGTTTAGCCATGAATGGATCCAAAACAGATCCATACGGCACATATTCCTCTTCAGCAACCAGGCTCTTTAGCTGCTGAAGTTAGTGGAGACAACAATAGCATGGCTCGACTCTATCCCTGCCCATCACATGTTTTTGGGTCACTTGACTCAAATAAAATGGCCGCCTTTTTACAATAATTGTTCAGCCCTTGTCTGTGGTGGTTCACAGAAGCTCATGTTGGTTCCGATTCTGTCAGACCAACAAAATACCAAGAGAGAAGCAGAAACAACCTCTGACTATTTTCTAAAAAATGTGTGGAAATGTGCCAGCATTCATCACTGTGTGAGTCAGCATGTGGTTTGTTTATATTCTTTGATGTCACTTCCTGTGTTTCTGTGGCATAAAACTGCTTTGTAAGTTTGTGAAAAATGTTTAAGTAATACAACTTTACTAGTTAGGTACAGCATTTCTTTCATAACAAAAGAATATTGGCTTGAATGTTACATTTCTGACATTACTTATCTTGTTCATTTAATATTTATGTACTTTTTCGCACTGACCTGACTTAGCTCCTTTATTTTCAGATAACTTTCAATAAAATTTAAATTAAAAAAACTACTTTCATGCAGTTTTTGTTCATTTTGATAACTTCAGCTATCAATGTACCTTTTTATGCATTTTCAATGACAATAACCAACTGCATGAGAAGATCTGAGACCACAGAAGAAGACTCTTCAGATCTTATGGAGAGATCACATTTGGACATCGGGAAAGACTCAGAATGGGCAGGGACTGCAGATGAAGTGTAATTTTGTTTTTGGCTTGTGTTCACACCCCCAGTTCCAACAGCTGCTCACTAGGATGTGGTACGGCCCAAAGCTCCAATCACAGATGGGAAAAGCACAAAAAACAAAACCAGTTAGTTTTAATAACGTCCTCACAAAGTGCCTGACCTCTTTGCACCACATTTATCCTGCAGACAGTCATCAACTCCCCTTTGTGAACCGCCACCTTAACATGGTGGAGGGGTTTGAGAGCTCGAGTGATCCCTGGTAGGGTCTCCCATGGCAGACAGGTCCGAGGCGACGAGCCAGACAAAACCCGCTTTATGAGTAGTAGCTACCAGGTTTCTGGACTGGCGTCACCGGGGTCCTATTGTGGAGCCAGGCCTGTGGTTGTGGCTCGCAGATGAGTTTCTGGTGGCCGGGGCCCTCACCATCAGGTCTACCCCAAAGAGATGTCATGGAATCACTCCCCCACGGACCCACCACTGACAGGAGAGCCAAAAAGAAGGTTTGGGTGGCAAAATATTTCTGTTTTTTGACAGGAAGTGGTGATTGTGCTGAGTTTCGTCTTTATATCTGTCACATTGTGTGTTCTGTTCTGACAGGAGTATGACTTAGTATTTCATGTAGTAGAATAAAATGAAAGCCCCTCTCAAATATTGGAGGGATAAATTATTGCTTGAATAGTTACTGACAGTGGCAGGACTCTGTGTAAAAGATGTTATTTCATTCATTTCTTGCTAATATTATACAAATCTTTTGGTATTTTATTAAGATAAAAGATTAAGATGTGTAATATTTTAGACCTGAAAATGCTTCCTGGTCTTTTCTTGGATCTTCACATCACCAGTAGTTTCATGCATCACCACTAGATGGTGCTGCTATCATTCACATCATGCAGCATCAGCATCATTTGTGCTTTCTCTGAAGGCGCACCTGCAGGATCGGAGTTTACTGAGCATTTAGACTAGAACGTTTCCGTCTCTTTTTGCCCTTTTGGGTCTACACTTTTATATATTACTCCTCTGCTTTAGAACTTTAGATTGCACAGAACTTTAGTAGCTGCACAATATTTCACTATAGCAATATTGCATCAGTATTTAAATTAAAAAAATCCCAAAGCTCTAATATCTGCCAGACATGACAGAAAAACTAATTCACAAATTGCAATAATTTTATATCTTACGAAATGTAATGTATGTATTTGTTGGTAAAAAAAAATGCTCTTCTTATAATTATCCTTTTTTTTTTTTTTTTTTTTAAGAAAACCAGGTTCTTCTAAACATGCCCAATTAAGGTAAGAAACCTAAAATAGGATCACTGTGTATATTTATAATCCTGTTATGATGCAGGAAAACCAAAAGATGTGGATTTATATGATGATTTAAAGCATTAATAAAGGTTTTTTATTTATTAAATGTTTGTTTTGAGTCAAACCATGAAGATCTGCTGAGGGAGCTGAACCTGCAGGGTTTCTGACGAGATGGCATTAATTAAAGTCCTTTCAGGCACGTATCTTAGGGGTGTTCAGTCAAATAATGGGTCGTTTATCTGCATGAGGATGATTGTAGTTTGATTTTTTTTTTCAACTTTTTTTTTACATTTGAATTAACATCCAAAATAATTGTGTCGACATTTCGTTCTGTGTCAGCTAACAGAACTGCAGTTGCACACTAACTCCATAAAATAACCCAAGTTAGCGTCTTTTTAACCGAACTCTGAGGTTAAAATGGGAATAACCTCTTTCTTTGATATTTTAACTCAAGAAAAAAACTAAAAACTCATAAAAGCATAAATGTGTTTAAAAGGAAACCACTATAGCCCCAAAATCTATTGCTTCTAAAAAGTACCATAAAAATATATCCCAATGCATAACGCAGGAGTTGGGTTGAAGAAATAACTCAAGTGTTTCGAGACAAATCATGACTGTCTGGCACAAAGTCTACATAAAATAAACAATAACAGCTGAAATTAAATATTTGTAAAGTTGCGCCTTTACGCGCACCTAAACAAAGAATCAACAACGTCCAGCCTTTGATGGCCCTGCTCCGCGCTCGGGGGCCCCTGTGGGAGGGGCCGCAGTTGTCAGTCTGCTGCGCCTGAGAAGAGAGAGGAGCTGGTCAGACGCGCGGGTTCGGCGCGCCTCTTCTAATGTGGACCCGGCTTTATGGGCATCCGAGCGCGTGCCTTAAGCTCCGTGTGTGCATGCGTCTTACCTGGGATCTTAGCTCTGGGGGGCAGATCCCCAAGGAACACGCCTAGCCAGAAAAAGGTAGAGACGCGCTCAGACGTGCGCTCTTGGAGGGATCACAGAGTTGAAGGCGCACTCATGCTCGCGCGCAGAGCCCCTCACCACCCGAACGCGTGGAGAGTCCGTTTCCACAAACCCAGGAGCTCCTTTCTATCCGCGCGATAACACCTGAGAACACCTGGAGGTTCTACAGGACACTAGGGTGGGGGGAGCTGAGCGGAGGCACCATGAGCCGGGGGAACCGGCGCTGGATGCTCCGCTTCTTCCTGTGCCTCGGAATCATCTATCTGAAAATTGGGTAAGACTGTATTTTCTATTACATTCTGAAAATGAAGTTTAGTTCATTACCTTTAAACCAAATTTAAGCCACAGACCCTCACCCCTATCTTCTTGTGCAGTGAATGATGTTCACCTGCGGCAGTTTTGCGTAAAAGCTTTTAAAGGTGGCGCACAGATAGGCGAAGGAAACGCAGAACTTTAACCCTCCTCTTCTTCTCCCACAGGGGGCTTTGGTCGGTGGTCGCACTGGGAGCGAGCATTATCTGCAATAAAATCCCCGGTCTGGCCCCCCGTCAGAGAACGATCTGTCAGAGCCGACCCGACGCCATCATCGTGATGGGAGAGGGCGTTCAGATGGGCATCCGGGAGTGCCAGTTCCAGTTCAGGCACGGACGCTGGAACTGTTCGGCCCTGGGGGAGAGGACAGTGTTCGGGAGAGAGCTCAAAGTGGGTATGTAGCAAGCGCATGCGTGAACATATCCGTTCTCCATCCAGCAAGACTCTGCAGGATTATGCGCGCGTGCGCCAAACCCTGATGCGCTCATCCAAAAATTGAAAAATGTTGTCATTGACACAAAACCCCACAGATAATAAAATGCATGAAGATGCTTTTCATGCAGAAAAACAAAAGATGCATGAATATAAAATGCAAAGAATCGAATTGACAAAAACGATCAGCCACCAAATCAAATTTTTTTGACATAATAATTATTTAAATTTCGCCTTAAAACATTTTCTTAGTTTATTTGTTCTGCCGTTCTGAATCAGAGCAAGAAAAGCAAGAAAGCACCTGCAGGGTCAAGCACAAAGGACGATAAAACCAGTCCAGGTCCAGAACCCTGTGGGACACCACAACCAATTGGTGAATGAATATGAAGCACAATGCAATATTTTAGATTACATTAATTAAAACAGATTTAGACCAGCACCTTCATTATTAACATAAGTTTTAAGCTTCAAGTATGTTTATTTGTGTTATAGAAGTAGTACATTATATTATTTAGTTAAGATATTTTCGAAAGCACAAGTTCCTAAACAGTTGTTTCATTACCTCTGGAATAAAAAGGCACAAGTGGGTCTTGAGTCAGATTAAACATCAAAGTCAATAGTCATTTTTGGAGTTAATGAAAGAAAAACGCTTAAAAGACTCACTAGGGCTTTTGGTGTTTTAACATGTTCTTGTGGCATTTTTCTCATGATGGAAGACATAAGCCTAGTGTCCACTGAGCGGTATACAGTCGGGTCCGGTACGGGAAGGAGTGGTACGGTCTGGTTCATTCTGGCGAGCGTTTCTTCTCAGTAAAGCCTTCGCCTTCACAGAGCAGTTTGTTTCATCCAGCATCTCGTCTTTTTATTGCTTTACTTCTGGCACATCATGTATAAAAGGAATTTAATGTGAGTTTTTTTAAATAAACTTCGTTAACTAATATTGCACATACGTATTATTAAACATTGACACTTCACACTATGTGCAAATGACAAAATCTTCACATTTGCCAGAAAAAAGGAACAAAAATGTCAAAACAGCCAAAAAAACAGGAAAAATTAAAACAAAAAATAATAAAGGTAAAGGATTCTGCTAAAGTCTCAAATGTGACCACGTTTTAACGGTTGTAACAGATTTCTTGTTAATGCAGGATTGAATACTATTTACGTAAAATCATTTCTGAATGAAAAATATAAAACACTTTTCTTTTGTAAGCATATTTACACTTATAATATTTATAAGTGTTTATATTTTGCCATTATATCAAGTAAGTTAACTATAAACATTTTCTCTGCATTAAATCTTCCTTGAATAAAATGTCCCAAAACAAATTGTTCGTAGAATAATTTAATGTGTCTTCACATAGATGGGTTGTTAAAAAATGAGTCAAATCTTTCCAAAATATTTGAGTTTTTAATTAAACATTTTGGAAAGACTTGACTCATTTGACTCGATGAGGCACAGTTTTTGGTTAGGGGATGGCAAATGAGCAGTTTAAGTCCAAAATTTAATGTTGTTCTAATGAAGATTGCGGGGGGCTAAGATAAATACTGCTGTAAAGAGGAAAAAACGTTTGGCTTGGATCCTGATTCCGGAAAAGTCACGTGTGTTTGTGCTTTCTAATGTCGTAATCCTTTCTGCCGATTAACGGGTGGCTACAGCGGCTCTTCCCCAACCGTTCATCTCCACTTTCGATGGACCCACAACCGATGTGGGCCCCCAAGAGGTACGGTTCGGTACTGTTTAATGGGTCAATTTTACAATGGAAACGCTCAAAATACCGGACCGGACCGCACAGGGGAAACGAGGCTATAGATTAGGAAAATTAAGCTCAAAATTACATTTCTAAGTATTTCATTATTCAAATCGTTGTAAATCAGGAGCAGTTAAAAAAAAGCCCCTACATCACTGCTACCGTTGTAGCATCCACTAGCAGACAAATAGATCCAGGTACGTCTTTGTTTACTGGCGTGCTGTCATTTGGCTTAAGACGTTACGACTGGATAGCTCCAATATTGGTCACTATTTTTGTTGCACTGGGATTGGTGGTATTAGGGGCTGTAAGATAGCGGGAGAGTGTAAACATATGACTGATGAGAAGTGTGGAAAGGCTTACTCTGCACCAACAATCCTGCCCACAACTCAGAGGCAAATATCTATTATGTCTATTGCCGCTCTGCAGAAACTATGTCCTAGAAAACCACACAGGTTTTTTTACAATGTCTTCGTGGAGTGAGGACAAGAGCGAGCACCAAATATTTCCTCAGAAAATGGTGCCTCATTCTTTAAAGAGAGCACACTAGCTTCTTCAACCAACAGTAACCGCTGCCTTGCAGCTGCATGCTTCTTCTCTGCTGACGCGCCTGCAATGTTTGTGTGTTTGCAGCTTAACTCTTGCATAAATAGTAGAGATAAGGTGGACAGTGATTGTTGAAAATTGCTATGAACGCTCAAAAGCAGTGCAGAGGAGACATCCCTCCGAGGTACTTGGCCTCTGACATTTGGACAGATGTCTGTGAGTCTGAAGCCAAGGCTCTGCTGTTGGTGGGAAAACAAGCCTCAGACTTGATGGTGTTGGTGGAATAAGGCTCGAGGCGATGCTTGTTCCAGAGACGGCACCATTTCCCAACAATCCCATACTCGGGAAGCTCCTCACATCGTCTCACAGACGCAGCAACCGCCTGTGAAACACGACAGCCTTGAAACGCTCCGGTCAGCACGTCATCCCTGACTTTCAGCGATCCGACGCACTTTCAGCTTTAACAGTTACAGTCTGAAATACTCCGATTACTATTCTTGTTTTCACAGTCTGCTTTAAGGCGATGCACACAGACAACAGCTACAAGATACACAAACCTGTGCCTGCCTTTCACCCACCCTGAGCTGCACCTCCATGCATGTTCATAAATTACCACCTCCCCTCCCATAACCTTCAAGTTCAGACATGTACATTCTTCTTAGTTTACAAATTTACCTCCAGGTTTTGCAGCTTTGGCAATAGCCACCTTTTAAAAATGATTTTAGTCTGGTGTTTCAAGACAGGCTACATACTGAAGTGTACAGGGAAAAACTGCTCCAAATTGTTTATTTGTGTTGCGTAGATTAAAAAAGTTACCCAAATTTAGAAAAGGGTTCACATAGTTTAGGTCCAGCTGCCCTGAGACCATTGTTTTGTCTCAGTGAAGTGAGACCCTGATAAATACCACAACTCGTATAATCTGAATTGCTGCTGGCAGTCATGCACCGGTGTGCAGAAGTCTGGCTCTGACCTGAGATCCTCCCCGTCGACCAACCTGACCTCCTCTGGTGTCGGTGTGAGTTCCAGTGTGAAGACTGACCTACTCACTGCCATCTGAGGGGCAGTAACCTCCAGTTTTAACCTTTGTGCTCTTCTATGAGCCCACTCTTACATTGACGTGTTATCCCTACCATGACAAAGGTGGATAAAGGTGGAAAGATTTCATGTAATCCATGGACACCAGTGAAGATCACAAATCATTGAAGAAAAAAGGTTCAACGCACTGTTTTGTGAGTTCTAGATGACCCAACTCCAAATGTCAAAGTGACTAGGATAGCACAAGAGTTAAAGATGCTAAAGCTGTCAGATGCTTTGTTTCCACTTGCACAATTTCCTGAAAAATGAGCATCAGAAAGCGCTCTAAAAGCAGCCTCTCCACCAGTTGTTTCAGGAGTTTCTGCAGAAGCCTCTTGTCCTGCCTCTACTCCAGGAAAGTTCTGCAGTTTTCTCCAACTGCCATAGATCAACTAGTCAATATTCACATTCCACAAACTGTTAGTTTCATCATAAGTATTAAATTATCGCGCAATAAATCAATGTGCAGCTCGGATATGATGTTCTTCCTTTAAATGCTTGATTTGATTACTCCTGCGTCAGAATTTCTACATGGTTGGGCTGAGAGTTTATCTGCCTATAAAACACTTGATTAATGCATCGACTTGTGTTTCACGATCTGCTTTAAATCTGCTATGCCAAATATGTGAGGAGGCCTGACAGCGCCTGCAGGACGGAATCCTGTTGTCTGCTCGTGTGATTGAAGGAGTTTCTTTTCTCCACCGCAGGCAGTAAGGAAGCTGCTTTCACCTACGCTGTCATCGCTGCAGGGATTGCACATGCAGTCACTGCGGCCTGCACGCGCGGGGGCCTGAGCGGCTGCGACTGCGACCAGGACAAACAGGGTCTCTACAACCAGGAGGAGGGATGGAAGTGGGGGGGCTGCTCCGCAGACGTCCGCTACGGCTTGAGCTTCTCCAAGGTGTTTGTGGACGCGCGGGAGATCAAGCAGAATGCCAGGACTCTTATGAATTTGCACAATAATGAGGTGGGACGGAAGGTGAGTCTGCGCAGAACTGTCATCCTCACAGCATGTTAAGTTCTAAAAAAAAAAAAAGTTGAGACCTCACCTGTGCTGATGCACAAAGCACCCACCTGTCTGAAGGCTGGATGTGACCATGATGTCAGGGGCTTCACATGAGACTATGCATACCCGTGTGTAAGAAGGAAAAAAATTTTTTTTACAGATTTATCAAGATAGGATGAATGTCTGCATGGATCACAGACAAAAGAAGAAGCCACTGAAAACAGAACAGTGAAGGAAAGGAGATCTATTTTTATCTACTTCACATTTGTTTTGGTATCTGAAAAAACCATAGTAGTAGGTTTAGGGGCTGTCATCTGGACTTAGGTTTCTAAAGTTAGAAGACGTTTCACCTCCTAAAAGGCTTTGTCAGTATTGACAAAGCCATCAACCTGACAAAGATGAATGAGAGTCTTCATCGACGTATCTGAGAAAAGAAAATGCTAAGTGTGACGGACCTCGACCATGCCCTTCCTTCACCCTACCACAGCTGGTACGGGCTCCAGCAGGCCCCCTACTCCTCACCGGTAGATGAATAAAGACAGCAAATGACTAGAAAAAAGGAACAGTTTCAGTGCAAAGGATCAAAAAAATAAACAAATGTTTGCCACCATTGCAGAGAAGAGGCTTTTTGAAGCTGGTTGTCCTTGTCTATTGTTGGAAAGTTTACTGGTGATCTCAATCGAGGACTCCAGTTTAAAAACCAACTTCAATGAAAAGGGTGTTTTTAACATGTTCTTGTGGCATTTTTCTGATGATTGAGGACATATATAAGGGAAAATAAGCTCAAACTCGCATTTCTGAGCATTTCTATATTCAAATAGCTGTGAAACAGGAGCAATGCTGTGTAAAAAAGAGCTTAGCTGTGATGTCGAAAAAACGCTGGGCAGGCTCCCTGCTCCAAATAGATCTGTGTCTTTGTTTTCCTTGTCTGAGCAGGGATCTGACTCAAACTGTACGTCTGGATGGCTCCACTATTGATCGCCATTTTTGTTGCATCTGTGGTGCTAGGTTGAGGCTGTAAGCTAGCGGGAGAGTGTGTACACATAGAGCATTGCAACTGGGAAGGGAAGCTCAGCATCAACAATCCTGCCACAACTCAGAGGCGAATTTCTAATGAACTATTGTCGGTCTGTAGAAGCTTTGTCCTAGAGAATGAGACAGGTTTTTTTTTTTTTAATTTAGAATAGTAACAGTATAATGATACTTAAAATGCCACTTGGAACGTTTTCAGAATAAATCAAAAGATGATTGGAGAGGCCGTTCTTCTCTAAGACCCTCTGTGGACAACCAAAACCCGGAGCACCCACACAAGTACATGGGACTAAGGCTTAAGTGGGATGGACCACCAGTGCTAGATAATCAATTACTTTACTTTAGTTACTGGATAATATTGAAATGAATTTACTTTACTTCTTTCCTAATTTAAAATGTAATTCAGTATTAGTTACTTTATTTTTTACCCCCACTCGCATAGAAATTCGAACAAACAAGATACCCTTGTAAAATCCACAAAATAAAAACATAGAGGTTACTACACGGGGCAATCGGGTTTTTTAGCACCATCTCATTGATTTCATCACATGAACATGAGAAGCTGTACATTGTATAGTACACAGTGTAAGCTATGCACCTCCAAGGCATAGCTTGCATTTAACTGAGATGTTTTTGCCTTTGTTTTCAACAAATTGGAAATAATTGTAAAATCTCCAGTTGCTGAATGCTCCTATAGATTTACCCACGTCCATATTTCCTCTCTTCATTTTACTTTGACCAATCTCCAACTCTGCATTAGTGCGCATACGTCAATAACTCTTTTTTTTATTAGTATCCATTTTCATTTAAATACCGTTTTTCTCAGTCGCTTTAGTACAATTCTCAGATCAGAAAGTCAAATTACTTAGTCATGTTGTCATTATAACTGTGTAATTTAAAGGGAGGTTCTGATGTAAACCATGGCTAAAGTTTTGAGGACAATTATTGTAAAATGTAAGTTACACCTTTTTTGTTTGATTGCAAGAGACTGGACAAGATTCACATTTACACTTTTATTGTTCATATTGTAATTTGTTGACAGACCATGTCATACTAACATAGAAAAAACCCACTGCAAACAGTAACACAAAGGGAAAAAAAAGATAGGACAATATTCTGTACAACAGTACAGGCAGTGCAGCAGGGATTGGTGTGGTCTTCCTACACCTCTTGTCGTTCCTGTATGTTAGGCCACAAATTCTCATCCACATCACAGCGAATATAATGGAGATGTATAGAAATATGTTTGTCTCATTATGACAACTTGGTCAACCATTTTGTAGTTAATGACTTATACGATGAACTAATGACTAGGTGTTTGAGGAGTAAGACTATTGCACAGTGAACTATATAGTACATTTTGATCAACATGACATAAACAATTGATAATGTAGCAAAGAGCAGAGAATTGTACATAATCATTTGCATGGATGTACCAAAGCAATTGCAACTTGTTCAAAGAAGGGAGAAACTGCTTATATGATGTGCACAAGTGACATCGTGATGTGAAGATTGAACAAATAGTTTTGGGAGTTTCATTCTGATCTGAGAATTGTACTAAAGCGACTGAGAAAAACTGTAAGAGACAATGTCAGAACCAACTGTTTACATAAATGTATTTGTTTTTATTAGTCATCTATGCTTTCACTGCACCAAAATGTGAATAAAAAAGTAATGATGGTTTCTGTAGTCTAGTAATTAGAATTTAATTACCGAAATTTGTACTGTAATCTATTAAATTACTCCGTTACAGATAAAAGTAATTAATTGTTCGTTACATGCCCTTCCTTCACCCTGATACTGCTGGGATAGACTCCAGCAGCCCCGTCCCCCCACCCTCACTGGGAAGGTTGGACAAAGAAAGTTAATTACTAGAAAACAAATGAGCAATTCCACTGCAAATGATCCAAAAAGTAACAAATCTTTTGCCCCCATTACAGAGTGGAGCCTTTTTTTAAGCTCATCATCTATGTCTTTGCTGGGGTTATTATGTTTAAGTTTAAGTTTATTGATGAACTTGATTGAAGACTCCAGTGTAAGCCACTCACAAAGCTGGTGTGCACAGCAGAGAGATTCACCACTCTACTCACCAATTGTTTCCTTACAGACAGTTTGATTATAAATGTACAGAAAGTTTAAGATAAAGAAATGTATTAACTCTCCACATGCACAGAACTTGCTTTACTCTGAAAAACTTGCATCACAAAAATTTAGTAGAATATGAAAAAAACAAACCCAGGCTGTACAACAACAATGTCACTGTCAACCATCTAAAAACAGATTAATCTATCTGATCTGAACTGCTGACTGAAAATGAATTATGCGACAGTTTTTGCGCGGTGGATGTGAAAACAAAAATGCAATCTCCTCTTTGCAATATCGCTTTAATTATGTCACAGAATGAGCAGTGTTGAAGTAGAAAATTAAAAAGCATTTCGCAGGATTGATTTTTAATTTTATGTTTTAAGTCAGATGATGCAGTTAGATTGTGAAAATGAAAAAGCATTTCCGTTAATCCATTTAAATTTTCAAATAAGATATTTCGAATTGAATTTTGGTACACGTTCACTGGAGAAATTTTTGAAAATGAAATGTCAAATACCGTTTACTATATCATTTTAATGAAGGGATAGAATGAGCGGTGTTGAAGTAGAAAATAAAAAAGCACTTTGGCGGATTGATTTTTCATTTTATTTTTGATTCAACGAACGCACCTTTAATGTGAAAATGAAAAAGTGTTTTCGGTATTGACTTTCATTTTGAGTTATGAGAAACGTATGCTTCCATAGACAGGTCTTTTCTCCACAGACCTTGAAGATCCTCAGCAAACAAACCCCTCAACCTTTTGCAATGACTGAATGTCATGCATAAATATCAATTTCCTGACTGAGTTGGAATAAGGTGTGCCTTGTTCTGTTTTAGTTATGGCAGAATGTGTAACGGTGCACACAGTGGAGTGCAAAAACCTAATAAACTCTGAGTTGAAGTCCTCACCAGGCGGGTTTGTATTTCTGAGTCTGCACAGATCCACCTCGTGAATCTCTTAATTTGCACCTCGTCCTCTGGCTCCTCTGTAATTTTTGCAGCAAAGCGTCCATGTTCGCATGCAGAGATGCCCCTTTTTGTTTCAGCACGAGTTCCCAGTTTCTTGAGAAGAATAAACAACATGGAAAAGGTGCTGCCAGAGGCTTAAACGCCCTCCGCTACACAAACGGCAGCAGCTTTGGTGGGACTTCACTTCACTGAGTTCCATGAATCGAATGTTTGCCGGCTCTCTGGGGCTTGACTGCACTAAGCTGCATGCATCCAAGGCTTTCAACAATTACCCCAGCAGACTCCAGAGAGTCTGAGGCCACGTCGGAGTGGCAGAATCAAAGACGCAGGATGAGACTCCTTGTTGAACCGGGCTGCCACACAGTGAGAGGTAGGCGGGGTCAACTCCTGTGCCTCGCAGCACAGCGCTTTCTCCCCACACGGTGAAAGGCACTTTCCACAGCCTGTTAGCGCTGTCTGCAGACTCCACAGAAACCTGGAATAAATCGACAGCTGGAGGCCTCAGTACTTTCCCACCAAAGTTGCTACATCTCTGTTGTCCAGGGAAGATTTGGAAGGACAAAAACAAGACCAACTCTCTGCACCAGCAGCCCCCATCAGTGTTGATGATATTGATCTTTAGTCAGCAGGTCGCCTGTTTATTACTCCAAACAGACCCCTGTGTGGTCTACAGATCTTTGACTGCATGGAAACTCTTCACCTTTTCTGAAAGAGGAAAAGAATTAACTCTGATTGACCTCATTACATTGTTGTGCTTTTGCATTTCAGATTATAAGTTTGCCGCTTTTTCTTGATGAGTGAAAAGGACACCAATAAATCACTCAACAGAAAAACATAATAAAACTTAAGCGAAGCAAATGGTGATTAAAAAAAAAAACCCAGCGACATCACATTTTAGAAATCAGAAACAAAATTCCAGAAACCAAAACAATGAAACAAAATAAAAATGAAAAGGTTTGGAAAACAGAGGTAACTTCCAGAAATCAATACAAAATGTCCAAAAAACACAACACAATGACAAACTGGAATTGGTAGGTATTATGGGAGATGACTGGCTGGATGATGGAGATTGATTTTTGATGTTGAAGTGTTCAAATGCGTCTTCAATGTTTGCAAACTTATACAAGTTTCATGATTAGTAGGGAGCGTGTCCAGCTTCGTTTCACGGCAAAAAACTATTGGTGGAAATGATGGACAAATGTCATCATCCAGTCAGCGATGTCCCATCATACCTACCTTTTCTGGTTTCTTCTCTTGTTTCATTTTTTTATATTTCTTTTTTATTTATTGAATTTTCTTTTTCCAAAATATGTGTTTTTTTTACAGTAACCATAAAAGGCAGGTACAATGGGACATCCCTGAAATGAACACCTTTTACAACAGAGAAATTAATCCACACTACCTGCAGCCATCTTCAAAATTTACCCTTTTACTGCAATATATAATCCAAAGCAGGAGTTATTTTAATGCAATAGATTTATTTTTGAGATGGAAAAGTTTTTCCAAACTTTAAAAGGAATCATCAAAGAAATGCACAGCAAAGAACAGATTCAGATAGGGAGTTTCTGTTTAACAAATATTTAATTTGTGCCTAATTTAGGAAAAAAAAATCAATTTAAATACTAATCATACACTCACCGGCCACTTTATTAGGTGCACTTTGCTAGTACTGGATTAGAACTCCTTTTGCCTTCAGAACTGAACTGAAATTTTTTGTTCTGAAAATTAGTTCTGAAATTACTTAATTAGTTTGCTCTGAAAAAAATTAGGGACCACTGGTGTTGAGGAAGAGAAAACAGATCCAGAAAATCATCGAACACAATTCTGACAGACTGTTAAAGGGGATAAGCATGTGGGAGTCTGCAAGCCTGTATTGGGATGCTGTATGGTGGTCAGCTGCTTCTGTGTCTACCTTTGGTAGCAGCCTGAAGGTCCTCTAATAGTTGAACATGACAACAAACAAAGCTCAGACTCATCTTTAAGTGCTGCTTGATTGCAGTTTGTCTTCTGTCCTGCAGGTGCTGGAGAAGGCCATGCGCCTGGAGTGCAAGTGTCACGGTGTTTCTGGATCATGCACCACCAAGACATGCTGGACCACACTCCCCAAGTTTCGCCAGCTGGGACACATCCTGAAGGAAAAGTACCAGCAGGCCGTTCACGTGGAGCCAGTGCGGGCCAGACGCAACAAGCGACCCGCCTTTCTGAAGGTCAGGAAATCCCACCTGTACCACAAGCCCAAAGACACAGAGCTGGTCTACATCGAGAAGTCGCCCAATTACTGCGAAGCCAATTCTGTGATGGACAGCACGGGAACGCAGGGGCGTCTGTGCAACCGAACGGCTCAGCAGCCCGACAGCTGCGCCTCCATGTGCTGCGGCCGCGGGTACGACACCCACCAGTACTCTCGCGTGTGGCAGTGCAACTGCAAGTTCCTGTGGTGCTGCTCCGTCAGATGCAACACCTGCAGCGCGAGGACGGAGGTGTACACCTGCAAGTAGAACCCATTTCACAGAGGCTGTTAGAATACCTGCTATCGGTGGACCTGATATGCCTCTCTGTGCTGTCTGCTGTCCATGGAAACTGGAGCCTCCATCTCTCTGAACTTCATGGCTTTATGAACAAACCTCAAGTCGACTGGATGAAACTGTTTTCTCAGTGAAGATTTCTTTGGTCAGTTGGAGGAAAACATTATAGACGCGTAATTTTTTGAGCAAATGTTCTCTTTGGATGAAGAGGAACAGCTTTCATCAACGCCTGTGAGTGAACATCTAAAGAAAAGCAGAAGTGTTGAGTTGCTTTATCCTTGATCTTCATCAAACCAACACTCAGCCTCTCCCCAGGTTTGAGTGATCACCTATGCAGCTCCGTTTCCACAGGAATCAAACCATCGCTGGCTGCATGCTTAGCCTCAGTCACATGCACTCGTACAAGGGGTTAATCCGCATAGATGCTGCGTGTATTTGTGTTGTCTTGGCCCGTGGAGGGTTGTGGACAGGAGCATCTTAAGGGGAGTGTCTTTCAGTTCCTTTGAGGCTCATACGGCCACCTCAGAAGACACTATCAAAATGGAATGTCCCATTGATGTTCGTGCGCGTTAAGTGTTTACTATGACCTGTCACTCGCAGCATGCCCTAGAAAAAAACTGCTTGAACATTTTTGCACAGCGAGTGGTCTAGATCTCAAAATTATGGGCTGGTCACCTGCATGCCCCGTTTAGGTTTGCCCATTTTTGTCATCTCTATCGACCCGTAAGGGCATGCAGGCAGTTGGGACCGAGGCCTTTCTTTGCTGATGTCTGAGAAAAACTAATAAATCATCACAGAAGATCCATCCTATCTTTGACCTTCATGACTCTACCACCCACCCGAAGCTTCTTGTTGGTTTGCAATTTCTGGATCTTTTCTTTATCTTTCTATCTTTCTTCATGGCCACTTGGATGAGTGGTGTAAACGTTGCTAGACAGAAGAAACTTCAAGACAGCATCACCTGGGTAAATGAAAACCCTTACCAATAAATACTGACATGGTTTCTTTCTTTCTTCCTGTGATCTTTCCTCTAAAAAAATTAAAAAAAAAAGCATTTCCTTGATCTTCCAGTAAACAGTCGAATAACATAGATGTCACCAGCCTCAGTTGCTGCTGTCTATTCAAAGCAACCTCTTCAAGGAGCTTTGTTGTTGTGTCAACAGTTTCTCGATCTTCCAGTCAGTTTTTTTTTAACTGCAGACTCATTTTCTAGTTTAAACCAGAGCAGGTTTGTTTTCTTTAAAAGCAAACGAGGAGGTGAAAATAACTGTTGTTTACCAGACTAATGTACTAATTATTGGTTTGTTTTCTAAAGCCACAATCCTCCTCGCGTTTAGGACATGACAAAAAGCAAAACATTGAGTATGACTGCATTTGTTTCTGCGAGTGTACACAAAATTAGTGACATTTTTGCATTTCTGTTTTTGTCTGGTACCACTATTTCTTTGTTCTGATCCAGAATGGTTTTGTTTGAACGGAAGTGGTTTCTGCAAAGAATAATTTATTACTTTAGACAACTGCTGATCATGTCGGTCTTATTGAGTTTGAAATGATTTAAAGTTTGCCATCGAATCATGGTGGTCTGTCACATCTAAAATCTGTTTTTCAAGTTCAAAGCTTACACTGGTGTGATTTTTTTAGTATTAAAAATGACAGTGAGTCTAATCCAAATAGTCTGACTCTTCAAATGAAACATTCAGGTTTTGTTATGACATTTTGGGTCAAAGGTCATGGTGTCAGTTCCGACCCACCTTCCTTTTAGTTTGCAGGTGGGACTAGGTGCATAGCAGACTACCAGGAGTCCACAAAGATATAAAGGCCATAAACTGTCTGTTAATAGAAAACATTTGTAAAAGAGTACTTATTTTTATAGAAATGTGTCCTAATTTATTTCCTTTTCTGTGAAAGCTTCATAATAAAAGCACTCTAACTGCTGTTACTGAGCTTATAAAAACTGAATGAAAAATAAACTTTTTTTTCAGAAATAATTAAGAATGTTCTGATAAAACGTATTTTGTCTGTTGGGGGCCACTGTCTGGACTTCATTTTTAGGAACTGAATTAATAGACTCCCTTTTCATGGTTGCTGATGTCTTGTTTAACAGAGCATTTCATGCACATTTTTTATTTTGCAGACCACATTTCTGTTTATATGGTCCTCTTTCAGCTTGTGTTTGAAATGTGTGCTTAATTTATTGGAAAGGGAACTCTGTGTATCTGTAGAAATAATCATGATTTGCAAAAAAGCATTCACATTTAATTTGAAAGTAATGCAAGTTCAAAACTGTCATTAACCAATGATTTTGGCTTGATCAACCCATCAAGGTTTAGCACAAATAGTTTTGCTCTCTCAGCTTCAGTTTGGTTTGGTGGTTGATCCGTAAATTAACTTAAAAATGGACCAATGAAACTTGAACATAACTAACATTTCCATGCAGCTCCTTCAAATTAAGGTTCTCATTTAAACTAGGAGTTGGCTTTGAAAAATGTGGAAAAAATCTTTTGGCAATACTTTCAGCACAGACAGATGCAGCTATAACTGTGGATAGTTGTGTTCTTTTCTGCCTAATAAAAGAATTTTGACTCCAACTATAACTTTCTAGGTTTTGTTTTCAATGCTTTCACGACCCTAACATGGCACACAACCTGAAGATTGTTCTTTTGGCCTTCCATATGGAGAGGCGCAATAGCATGTACTTTAAGTGTCTGTGGTGAAAAGCAGAAGAACACATAACTGCACATGCTTTTCTGTCTCATGTCAGTTAATTTACATTGACTCTGTTTTGTCTCCGGTCCGTTCCGCCTTCCCTCTGACTCCTGGGAGGAGGGGTTTGTCCTGCCACCCCTGTTTCCTTTGCTCATCCAAAACCTAAGCCTTCTCCTTCCTTAATGAGTTCCTGTAAAAACCATTTTTGTGTCATAATTGTTGTTTACATTTTAGTACTTCCAAAAGTAAACTGTCAGTGTTATTTTCACTATTGCATGGGCACTTCACCTTAAATATAAAATAACGTTTTATTTTTTAAGTACAACAGGAGTTTTTATTTTGAAAACCTGATCTATTTCCAGTTTCCCTGCTTTTGCAACCAAATTGACGCTTGAACAGACTGGAAATAGAAGTCCTGCATTTAGCTTGTATTGCGGTGCGGAGGGACAGGCATGGACCGCAGACATCCTGGAAACTATGTAAACATTCTGATTGATTAATGAACATTTTATTTTTTGTGTGGCAACACAACGCAACTGAGACACACCACAGACGGACCAATTCTGATGCATTATTTTTATTAAAACTTACCTGAGGACTTTGTTGCGTCACAAAAAGCCGTACAAAATGGAGAAACTATCTAGAATTTCTCTGGACAAAAAAGAAAAACAGTGACTTGGATAGGCTCCAGCAACCCTGTGGTCTTAATGGGATTACACAGGTTCAGGAAGTGTCAACTGCTAGCTGCCTTCATTCATTGCTGTGGTGTCAGGAATCCCTGCAGTTTAAAGTCCTGGTAAGGACTATTTCCCCATCAGCCTTCAAAGTTCATACATTATCCAAATACTGATCTTTTAAAAGTATTTTAAAAAACTGTAAAGAATTTAAGAAGTACAAACTAGAGATTTGTTAATACATTTTGTCAGCCGATGTCTTCAAACTGTCAGAACATATGGTGAATACTGCTGAGCCTTTTCAAATGCTTTGTTGTTTAGAAAGGGAAGTGCGTGCTTTTACTGGAGTATTTAGTGGATGTCACTTCTCTTGGCTTTAATATGGCTTTTTCCAAACAAACAAACAAACAAGTGTGATTACATGTCTTTGTCCTGTTTGGCAGAATTTAAACATGCAGAGATGTGAGCAAGTGTCTCCCACTTCTCTGAGTTTCATGGGGAAAAGATGTTTTACACCTTTTCAGCTTTTTGTTTTGGACCAAGTGACAAGTTCTAGTTCCACCGAATGCAGAAGCCTCATAAAGCAGATGAAGCGCTTTTTTGTGGTATTTCTGCACAAAGTGTCTCTGAAGCAGAGCCTCTTAAAGTTTAGTTTAACATTTAAAAAGCCACTGAAATCACACAAGAATGTGCGCATGAACAGAACAACATTCATAGATCATGAGTCTTGATTCTTGTAATCGACAGGTCAGTAATCAAGTATTTTTAGAGATTAGATTTTGAAAAGGTGTTTAAGAAGGCTGTATGTTTATTGTTTTGGACTTGTATTGACACAATTTTTTAAACAAAAATATAACTCGTTCTAGTCTGAATAGTAATGAAGATGCTGTATAAAGGCAAAGGCTCGGACTGTGCGCTGGGAAGCGTCTGGGATATTCAGGCCAGTTGAACTGCTCTGAGTGATTACAATGGGTTTTCTTTTCAAGCAGTGGTTTTAATCTGTGCCACTGTGGGTCCATAATGTTTCAGCCGTTTGGTGGATTCTGGACCACCCTGATATCTGCCCTAATCAATCCCCAACAGCGTCGTCGTGACAACAAGATTCTGCCCTCAGAAATGCATCCACGGTCACAGAGAGGCCAGACTGCACCAAAAGAAATGGTAACCCCGCTAAAGGCAACCATTCAGATGCTGTTTACTCTGTGAACAGGGTAAAAGGGGAGCAGTTGGGGAGGGTGGGGGGTTATCTTAGTAAGAGATCGGGTTAATAATGAGCCCAAACATTCCTTTGTTAATTGTTGCTTCAACAATGTGACATTTAAAAAGAGCTTGGTCTTCACGGAGGATCTGAGCTCCAACAGAAGTCCTACCTCCACTGATGTAGACACTAAGTTTTTCTGTATTACAAAACTGGAGATTTAGTTCATAATGGAAAACATTCAGTCCCACATTGTCACAATCCCATCACCGTATCCTGCTGTTGTCGCAAACTTCTTCCTCCTGAGCTGCTGAGTAGGAATCCGGATGTAACAGGACAAACACCTTCCAGAAAGTTCCTCTTTTGTCTCATGAGTCCAGAATATTTTGTCTAAAGGTTCAGAAATAATCCAGATGTTCTTGTCAGAAGAACTCAGCCTCTCCTCTGACTTATATGGATCATTTTTTGTTCCAAAGTCTCTTGCTGACTGTTGAATCATGAAAACAATACAAATGAGTCAGCGAAGCCTGGTGTTCTCTTGTTCTGATAAGTCCTTGTTGTGAGTCATAAAGACTGGTCATTTCCTCCTGAAGGTTCTCCACTGACATACCAGCAAAATAGTTTCATCTGAGAAACCCTCACAAGTGGATCAAACAGTGAATTGAAAGATTGCTCTTTGTTCAAAAGCAGGCAATTGATAGTTTTCATGTGATGTCACAATATAATTAAATGATGATTTTTTTCTTTTTTGGTGGATAAGGGGGTTGTGTATTTGTATTTACAAAGGGCACTGCTACTCCTGTAGTGGATCTCTGCTTTCCCCTTCAGTGAGGCTTACTAGTACCTGATTGAAAACTATCATTAGACGCTTAATTAAATTTTTTATGGCTATAAACACCAAAGCATCTCTGGCAGGACTGAATATTTCATGTTTAGGCTGATACCTTTTGCGGGGGGGTTGCTACCTCTGTGGTGTGCAGGACACCTGTGAACACCTGCGCTATGATGCACGGCTGCTAGTTTGAGCCCGCTGCTACTCTTTTGTGTCTAGATTGCTTCATAGGCCTTCAAAGCCTCACAGCTGCTGTTTAGGATTTCAACACAGTTAAATCAGTTCATTAAAACTGTTTCTGATGTTTTCCGATGTGTTTGGTGCTCTGAGGCAAACAGCCCTGGAAACTGTCACCATGCCTAAAAATCTAATAATCCAAGACAGCAGCTGTGTGAATGGCATCATCATACCTGAATCTGAAGAACTGAGGCTTTTCTGGGTCCAAACTCCTCTTCAATTACTATTTAACCTAATGACTCATGACCAGTCATTGATGTGTATATCAGTGTATCACTGTCTAGTCTGAATAGTACTTCACAGAAAAAAATAAGTATTACAGTAAAAATCTTAGTGCAGTAATAGGTACAGGGAGTTTTCTTGACTGAATGTCTTGCTTATACCATACTGTTAGAACCATAAGGCGCACCAGATTATAGGGCAGAATGGGAATTGCTTCTTTACCCCTTTGGTGCTTCCCTATTGCTCCAAATAAGTATTTGGAGTTGTAGCGATGTCCAAAATTGTTTTTTTAGGAGGGAGCCATAGGGACTTAGGGTAGGGTAATCAGCATCGAGCTTGTGGCGCAGAGGAGAAACGCATTTCTTCACCCTGAAGTTTACATTTAAATGTAAGTATTGAGTTTTTTATTTTTCATGTCTTTTTAACCCTTTATAGGGCAAGTGACTGTTTTTGGTAATTTCCACACATGTTAGTTATCACGCCCAACCCCCGTCTCAGTGAGTTGAAGAATCATGTGATCTTTACCCAGCCAATCAGCAAAGATCATTCTACATTATAGGTTACTCAATTGTGTAACTTGACCAATCAGCAGAGACCAGGGTCACATCAAATTTCCCTTTTTCTCCAAAGTCAGAAAAATCTGCTTTTGCAGCTCGGTTCACTGGACATTTTCAAAGAAATTGTCAAAACTAACCATGGTAAGTTGATGAAACTCATACATTTTATTGTTGAATAGTTGTGTTAAGTATTGACATATAAGTTGTTTGCAGATAATTTATTGAAATGAGTGAAAATACGGCATGAAAAATGCAGGCACCATATTTGATCATACGCCCTTTTCACTATAAACTATATTTTACTTGGAATGTCCGTTTTTGGACATATGCCCTATGCATCTAACAAACCATATTAGTGCATTTTCTTTACAAATAAAGAAATACAACCTAGCATATTATGTTTTAATGTTGACAAATGTTTTTATCTCACTATACAGTGATTCAGAGAGAATGTAAACACTGTTTTAGTTTCTGAATAGTGATAAAGAGTGATGTTTGTCAGTTTATGATGTTATGACAATTGTTTTATTGCATGTGTTTAATTTTTAGCTTCCATCAATCTTTTATGGCAAGAGGAGGGAGACTGCTGTTGTGCCAGTCCACCCTGACATTAGTGATGATGATGAGGATCAAGATGATGATGTGTCAGACCCTGACTTCCTCCCACCCACCCACAACCAGGACATTCCCAGACCCTCACACACAGTTGTGTGAGGGTCTATTCAACACTTTTGTTATCAGCACTTTTTGGTATTAGCACTTTTATGTTCTAAAAGTGATGTTAAAATGTTAAAATACATAATATATGTTTTTCTTATATTTACATATATATGTATACTCATTGGAATTTGTTTTACCACTCACGGGCAAGTAACCAAATATGGTCACTTCATTTGCATTGATTTTCTACATGAAAATAAAATAAATTGAAAAATGTTACCAATGAAATGAAGTCGTGTTATGTTCTCCAATAACACTCTAAGGTTGAATTTTTGAATTTTAAAGTATTTCATTGAGTGCCCTATAATAAAAACCAGTGTTGCTACATATTTTCTGAGCGCAGGCAGCATTGTACTGTTATAGATGAACAGCAGCTATTGATGACGTCATAAAGCAGTAGTAATGTCCGAATTTGAAAACACTATTTTTTCCATGTCTCTCTGCTTAAAGAAATGTAAGGGCAGGGAGAAGCTGTAGTGGTAGGAAAGCAAATTAGATTCAGCCTAAGAGTAATATCAATGAACAGAGCTTGATCATTCCATTTTCACACAAGACACACCAGATTATAAGGAGCATTACGTCAAAAAATATGTTCTAGAACTACACTAACCACAATGCCTTAAACCTTGTGCTATCCTAGGCACTTTACCGTTGGGAGTTGGGTCATCTAGATCCACTAGACAGTGCTCTGAACCTTTTTTTTTTCAATTTTTTGTGATCTTCACTGGTTCAATGGATTACATGAAATTTTTCCACCTTTATCCACCTTTGTCATGGTAGGGAGAACACGACAAAGTAAGGGTGGGGTCATCCAAGATAGCACAAGGGTTAAAGGGCCAATGGAGTTGATGGAAATTTTCTAAACTATTGTTTTGTTTTGTTTTTCTATGTGTCTCTTTTATCTGGAATTAGCAGCCTCGGAAGAGAATGCAACATGACAAATAATTTAAACTTTATTCACAATAACTATAAACATGGTTTAGTTGTAACATGTTGACAGTAAATGAGAAATGGACTGAGTGACCCCCCCCCCCCCCGTGTTTCTATGGAGAGAAAAAAAAACAGCTGTTACTCATTTATTGTATTTGTCAGAATAATCATTCCTGCTCTATTAACTATTTTTAAACATGTTCCTGCTAATCTCAAGCTATAAACTGGCCAATCAGATCAAATAGTTGATTGACAGATTCTCCTGAGCCTACATTCAAATGCTAGGGGCGTGAACTTCCAACAAGCTCACTCCTAATTGGAAAAAGTGATTGCCATAGAAACATTAGCTCAGACTGAATCCAACCAAATACGGCTCACTGACAATTTCTGACTTTAACATGACGGCATCCGTATTGCAACTGAATTGTCTTCATTTTGTTGGAGCTAGAATTAAGCCATTTTCCAAGGGTGACATCATACTTACTCGGTCCTAGCTCTCACTTGCAGTCAATGGTTCCACTTGTACCACATAAAGCAAAAGATAAAACACTAATTGTTTTCAGTTCATTTTTGCAGGACTGTTCACATCACTCTGCGAGGCATCGATATAACTGTAGCTCAGACAACTCATCCAACGGCTTTGTCGTTTACCAAAGTTGACATTTTTGAACGCCATCTACAACAAAATATTGCTTTGAGGTCAGTAGAAGACCAGAATTCATACACAAGGTACGCCAGATTACAGAGTGCACTACTGAATTTTGAGAAAATGAAAGGATTTTAAGCCTTATGGTTTAACAAGTACAATATATTAGGAAGGAATGTTTTGAAACAGTGCAAAAAATCTATTGTGTCTTTACCTTCTGATGACCAGAAGCCGCTGGTTTTCCTTTGAAATTTTTGCACCTAAATGATTCTCCATTAGTTTCTTTATGATATTTCAGTTTTTAGGTGTGCTTCACTTCAGTCAGACAACTATTGTGTTGCATTTGTCATGCACATATCTTTATGACCTCTGTGAGGAATTACCAAGATAGGACGTGCTCCGATTCTGAGAGTCCACAGCTCTGGAATTCACACTAAAACAGCAAACTTCAGCAAAATACAATTTATGCATTAGTCACCATGGAGGGAAGATAGTTTTCTGCCCAGACATTTGCTTTAGAAGTAATATTTTTTCTTTTTGACATGAGTCTTTATAAGAAATTCTTGACTTTACGGTTCTGGAGTTCAGAGTTGGGTCATTGTGATGGCACGGGCTTACAGACTGGGGAAAGAGATAATCATAAATAATGCAGACTGCAAGGCTTAACCACCTAAGCTGGCAACATTAGTTCTGAGGCAGATCCGTCAACTCTCTGCCATCTTGCATATGAACAAGTTCAAACAAGTGCACGGCAGGGTTTTACGGGGGAGGAGAACTCGGCTCCTGGTTTGGAAGCAGTTCCCATCCTGGGAACATTGCAGCCCAAACAACTCATTAAATTCCACCTTAAATTACAATCGCTAGTACACAGATCTATTTCCACTCCACAGAACACCTTTTCCAATGAATCACAGTGAAGACTTTTGGTCCAATATCTGTGTCTGACCTCCCAAATGTGCTTCTGGAAGAGTGTTCAAATGCCCACAGAAACACATAAACCTGTGGGAGCCCTACTTTACACAGAGGAAGCTGCTATACGTGCTAAAGCTGGACCAACAAAATATTAATAAATAAAGCGTTGACCTGCAGTGGAATATCTCCTAAAGACCCACTGCCAGTCAACGCTTCTGATGCATCAGAATGGAGCAATAAGCTATTTTTCAAACTGCTTTTTTTTGTCTGCTACTAATTCACAACAATTTGAACTTTAAAAAATTACTCACAAATACAATTTTAGACTTCATTTCTCTATGTCCTCCATCATCAGAAAAATACAACTAGAACATGTTAAAAACACCCAAAACAAAAATGTTTTCAGATTGGGGGTTTAATCGCAGACGTCTGATACATCTGCACTTCAAGACTTCACTTATTTTATACAGAACTCTCAACAAGCCTTTCAAGCTTGCCAGAAAACATCATTCTAGTCCTTTAGAAAACACCAAGTGTTGCTTGAAAGGTGGTCATGTTTGGTTGGTCTTTCTCTAATTGGCTAAGAAAGTCTGGATAAAGGCCAGAACTGGGATGTTCTTGGTATAGACAGCTGGAGAAAAACATCTTCACACTGGTTATATGGACATCTTGATCCTTAAAATGTGGAAAAAGAAAAAATCAGATAAATCCTAAAACTATGCAATCCCATCTAGACGCAAGACAGTCTGAAGAGTGTAGAGTGTTTTGGACACGCAGATCAGATGAGCTATTTTAGCCCAGTGAGTGTTTAGTAAATGGAGCTTCATAAAAAAAAAAAACAGGTGGGGAAACCAGGCTAAATTTTTTGTTGACTACAAAATTTTGCAACCATTTCTGTGTAGTAATCCACAAACATTATGACCAAAAAAGGAACATAATTGTTAATGATCTTTAACAGGATAGTAAAACTCAAAAAGTCTTAATAAAGGTTGCCACTGGCATTGGATCTACTCTCTTTTTGGAAAAACAAAGATTTGATCTTTCTTATGGTCCCTGACTTTCTTGCTTTGTGCTTTCCCATGACTGCCCCATGTTGCTTGTGACTCCCCCCTTCCTTAATGTTTGGACAGCTTGTGGCCTCCTAAAGAAGAGAAAGTTGTTTTTTCTATTAACGAACAGCTTAATACTCTCTCTTCTCCATTCGCAGCAGCTGAAAGTCTTCTGATGATTTCCAGCGGCTCCCCTCTGTGATTCCTTCTTTTTTGGATTCCTGCTGCTCCTCTGCTGCCGCCTGGTTGGATGAGAGCCTGGTTTTGTGTGAGGTCAGAGGTGGGTGTCACTGCAATCCTATGACCTCATAAACACAGCTGCCTCACCAATGAAGCCCCACCATCAAAAAAAGTATGGATGGCGGCGAGGCTTACTGAGGCAGAACCAAATCAGCTACGAGCAAACAAACAAATGATCAAAACAACGTTGCAGCAACAGATCACAAATCAGCACATGGATGCATTCAAACATACAAATACTAAATCGAATTAAAAACATGAGAATAAATACAAAAAAGTTCAATTTTTGATGGTAATAGTGCTTTGTTTAACTGTCACATCTAATATTTTAATGTTTCTGTAATTTCACTATCCTTTTTTTTGCTTGTGATTTTTGTCATGTTTTCCCTGCATATTGTGTTTTGTCCTGATCCATTTTTTAATTCCTCTCCTTGGTTTTCGCAAATTTTCCAATGTCAAAATCCTAAAAGTGTCTGTGACAGCATTGAAAACTGTCACAACAGCTGAACTAAGTCTGTTCACTATGACCTTGAATTCTTTTCCAGCTGTGTCTGTGAGGTTCTGCAGAATCTCTCAGCTCTTGTTGGTTTTTTTTTACAACACAACAAACATTGTGGAACCTTTTAAAAAAAATTACTGAGTCAATTTAGTCTGAAGTCTGTGTTTCATCTGCTGCTGAAGCAGAGTGGTTTGCATTTGGACCCTCTGTATCCTTAAGTTAAAAATCCACTCAAATGAGAATGGTGTTTTTGGTGTTTTTAACAGGTCCCTTTAGCATTTTTTAGCATCTTTGAAATATTTCTGTAATAAAATTGTTTTGAACCAGAAGCTGATGAAAAAATGCTGTTAGAAAAAGCTGTGATGTAGAAGCTGCATTTGTCAGGCCTCAAGCTCCCTGCTGATTCAAATCCCAGCTAGGTTGTTTTCTGTATAGAAGTTGCATGTTCATCCTGTGCATGCATGTATTTTCTCCTGGCACTCCATATTCTTCCCCACAGTCCAAAACAACATGACACCCTGGTGACCTCTGTGGAGTCCTTCTGCTTCCTGGGCACCATCATCAGCCAGGACCTCAAGTGGGAGCAGAACATCAGCTCCATCACTAAGAAGGCTCAGCAGAGGATGTACTTCCTGAGGCAGCTAAAGAAGTTTCACCTCCCTGTAAAGATGTTGGTAAACTTCTTCACTGCCATCATTGAATCCACCCTCATGTCCTCCATCACAGTCTGGTTCGCTGCGGCCACGGCCAGAGACAAGGCCAAGCTGCAGCTCGTCATCCACTCAGCGGAGAAGGTGATTGGCTGCCACCTCCCGTCTCTCCAGGAGCTGCACATCTCCAGGACCCGGAGGCGGGCGGCCCCTCCCCTCTGGCAAGAGGCTCCGGTCCATCAGGATCAGGACCTCGCGCCACAAGAGCAGCTTCTTCCCAACTGCAGTCAGCCTGTTGAACAGTACCCCAACTCCTCCCAGCTGACCCCCCCCCCCCTAACCAAAGGACTATCGCTGCCACTTACAGGCCCCACCATCCCAGTCTACCTGCACATCCACTTCTCTTCACTGTACATATACTGTTGATAACTTCATTTTAACTTATCCTTAATTGCACTATTCAAATACAATGTCATGTTGTATGCTGTGTTGTACTGCTTTCATGGCATGCTGTATGTTGTACTGTTTGCACTTTTATTTATTTATTTTTTCTTATCTGAGATGCACCACCTGTCAAATTCCTCGTTCTGTAAAGTGCGCTCTACAGAACCTGGCAATAAAGCTTTTCTGATTCTGATTAATAGGTTAATTGGAGTCTCTATAAAATCCCTAGATGTGCATGTGTGGCCCTGCAACAGAATGGTGACCTGTTCAGGGTGCATCCAGCCTTCGCCCAACAGTAGCTGGGTTGGCTCCAGCAACCCCATGACCTCAAAAGGGATTGAGTAGGTTCTGCTGACGGATGAATGGACAGATTCTTGAAAAGTTGTTGACAGAAATTCAAAGGGGCTTCTTTGTATCCTCTGAGCTAATAGAACTCTCTTGAGAATAAAAAAGATCCTATATGCATGGGTGTGTGTGGCTGTCTACTGCTGGACTGTCAGTTAGTGTTTTCAGTTCCACAGCAGTCTTTAACACTGACAATGAGGCCCAAACTGTCGGTAATAGAGGCAGCCATGTCTGTGGAGATCCTAACAGACTGCAGTCGGGTCACACCTCCAAATAAAGGAGAGAATCCTAAAGAGACAGTCTTATTCAAATCGTTCATGGGAGGCGTCAACAGAGATGGCGGCCTCATTTTTCTCCTTGACTACAGAAGCACTCCTTCAGAAATGTGCTCAGAATCTCTGATGTGACACAGCAGTCCCAGTCTGGTCCTGCCTGTTTTCTAATGCAGTAGCTGTCCCCCATCTTCAGCTAGGCTAGACACTGAACAGCTAAACCTAGGAAGAAAGAGGGCTTGCTGAGCTGAGCTTAGCTTAGACAGTTAAACGTGGGTTTCAGAGTTTTCTCCCTCTTTCAAAAAAGTCATGGCCATGCTGTGACCAGCCCTGAATGTCGGAGTGCAGATCCTTCCCAGCTCTTATGTATTCTAAAGCTGCGTTCACACCAAACGCAATTCGCAGCAGGTGAGGGGTCCAGTTTCCATGTAAAGTCAGTGATACAGATGCAATCTGATGTCCTGCGGCGCGATTTGAGTGACGGGCGCGTTTTTGATAGTGTTTTGGTAATCCACTTTATGAGAGAAAGAAATAACATGGAATCTAGACAAAAACATTTAGGTTGAAGATTAATAGGCCCAAATTGTCTTGGAAAAAAAGAATGAAAAAATAATCCTCAATGACATGAACTGCGTCCCCTGCTGTCCATCAGAGGACAGGAAGGCAAAAGATGACAGGCAACAGTCAACCTGGTGAAGAATTGAATTTTGAGCAGGAACGCAGTAACCATCAGCTAACTATCATGACGATAAAACTATGTTGAAAAATCTTACTTTTTGGGATTGTCTTTAAAAACTCACTGTTTGTTTCCTGATCTTGGCAGTCCAAAATTAAACCTAGAAACAAGTCACAACTCAAAAAAACTGTGTCAGAGAAGGACTCTTTGGCAAAAGCTGATATATTAAGCAAATGATTCTTGAAGTATGTTGAGTTTACCATCTATCTGCTGAACCCGCTGAATCCCTGTCAGGGTAACAGGGTTACGGAGCCAGAACCAGCTGCTGTTGTGCAAATGAAAGGTGCACCCTGGACAGGTATCCAGTCTGCTGGCTGTTGGGTTTACCACTGAGAGCTTTTGAGGCCTACAGAACGGTCTTTCTTGTGTTTTCTCAGAGGTGTGCTGTAAATAGCTGTAGATGAATCCCAAAAGCCTCACAGTCAACCCTTCAACCCAAAAGGCTTGCCTTCACAAACCAAGTCTCCACTGAACCCCAGAGCCATCAAGCTGCAGCTCCAAGTTGAGTCCCATCTCTGTGACAAAGCTCTTCCGCTGTGCTTGTCTAGCTGAAGTCAAGAATTAAAAACAGCTTCAAAGTCTCACTAAAGAAACTTTTTAAGGTCTTCAAAAGTCTCTCAACTTGAGTCATTTAATATGATCATAAAAACTACTCTTGGTCTGAAAACATCACACGATGAACAGATCAAACAGATTCTTTCACCCGTTTTGTTTAACAAACAGACGGCTGGGTAAAATATCTGCCCCTCCACAGAAAATGTGGCGTTTTGAAGGGGAATTAGCAGGTAACTCAAAGTCATGTGTCGAGAGACAGTTGAAGGACCGGGAACCATGTAGGCTTTGTTGGGCGCTCAGGTGTCGGATCCAGACCTACAACACTCAGCTTCTGCCATGCTCCTGTGCAGGTGGTCAGTAGTTACATCCACATTCACACATGTAGCAGATGGGCCAGGATGAGCTGTTTGTCATGATTCTATTTACTTTAGCAGGTATTTTCACTGTAGAAGGTCCTATAAACTTTTGTAAAGGTAACCTGGGATGGAGCAGAGACAAATAAAAAACAAACAAACCATTCAGGTTTGGGCCAGAATTACTGAGATGATTCATGATGATTTGTGTTTGTTGGGACCAATCAAACTTTCTAAAAACTACAGCAAAGAGCTGTTCAGTTCTGAAACTAACTACATTATTAATGCTGCATTTTTTTCAATCTTATCTTATCTCGTCTCGTTTCCGATCATCTTATTCAGTCATGACTAGAGTACTTGTTTATCATCATAAATTTACTTGAGTAAAAGATAAAAAATGTGGTACAGAAAAACTATTTAAGGAACTTTTAACTTGAGTCAATGTATCTAGACATTACTCGACTCTGTATCTGACTCCGTTGCGTGTCAATTTCTGAAAAAGATATATGTCTTTGACTTTAACTTTCTAAGTGTAAGGATAAAACAAAATGTCCACAGTTACCTGAACCGACATAAACGTTCTCCTTTTTCATCCTTTAACTAGTAAAACAAGACTATATTGAACAGCAGGTTCTCAGACTGCTTTATAACAATGATATTAGTAAGGTGGTACCTTTTCAAATATCACTTCCAACTAGCTTAAGGAACCTTTATCTGGGGGAAAAAAAGGCTATATTTTTTTCAAAGAATTGCAGAATTTTAGAAATTATTTTTTAAGCAACAAAACAGAGTGGGGAATTTTATTTTTTTTCATAGAAAATAGTTTTGGATTTTGTGGCAGTTGAGTGTGAACTTCAAACCTTTTCCTCCTCTTAAGCTCTGCTCCCATGTGTTCTCTAGGTAGGAGGGAAAGGAAGATGTCTGTCAATGACCCTCTGGTCCATCATCCAGCTGGAATCCCCCCACCCCCACCTAGAAAACAGCTATTTTGAGTTAGATAATCAGGATTGATGATTTGACAAAATGTCAAGATTTAGTGTCTAAATGCTTTGCTGTTGCTTGTCTAAAAATATCTTCCCTTTGTGCAAGGTGTTGGCATTTTTTAAAACCTTAATTAAAAACTTTTTATTCTCTGGATTTTGACTCACTAAAGCTTTATTAAACATTCTAATGTTTACTTTTCATCATTTAAGTTTTTATTTCAGAATTTTCACTTTTACACTGTTTTATGCTTGTTTTAAAGAGCTAAATAGATACATTTTAAATTAATTAAATGGATACTACTAAAGCACCTAAGGTTTTTTGTTAAAACAGATTAGGATCATCTGTTTTATTATTCAAAACTGTTAGTTTAATCTTCAAATAAACAACAATCTAAAACTTCATGCCACTAAATTATAAAGACAGGATTGGTCATATGCTGCACACGTTCAGATGGTTTTAATTTAAAGGAACAGCCCCAAATGAATGAGGTTTTCCAGTTTTGGCTTGTGGGTGCCTCCCTGACCTGCAGTGACCTTTGGGCAGCTCAGTTAACCTGAGGATCAAAGCGCACCTGAACGACCATCACTTGTTGAGTACAAAGGCCCGTGCTGTAAGGCCACACCTCGCAGTAGCTGACCTGACTCCCCACCCCAATTCTTAACAGACACACTGCTGGAGGACTTCAAACACAGCACTCAGCATTAAACCTCATTACCCCACATGAAAGACCATCGTGCTTCCTTTGAGGCATTTCGTTTGATGCAATGCAATGACCTGCATGGTGTGGTTCGGACTCTTGAGCGTTGGAACTGGTACACGCCGTGCATTGGGGGTAGCAGCTCAAAAAGAATGTAAAGTTTTATGATCAGAAACTGGTTCTGGAGCACCAACCGGTCTCATCTTTGTTATTCTCTGTCCCATCAGCCTCAACAGCAGCAACAGAACCTGCATATTACTTTTAGGTCGGGACTGGATGGTCAATGTGTGAATAAAAACAAACGTTCTTCATCCATGACGGGGAATCCCACACTAAAGTCGCCCAAGGGCCAATTCCTGACACTCCAGACTGTGCAGAAAATGCAACAGGAGGATGAGCGTTTGTTGCACTTGAATTACCCATAACAATAACACAATCCGGTACGATAGGTGTCATATAAACTCCCAGCTCCTTGTCACATTACAGCTCGCCTAACCCGAATTCTGAGTATTTAGAATTGTGGCCTATTTACGTCCAGTCAGCAGGTTATCAGCTTCAGCTCCAGATCAGATGCTCTTAGTTCCAATTCTAATGTGCTCATGTGTTTCCACATACACAAGTATGACTGTATGCAAGTGGTCAGAGTTGATACCATAAAATGCTGTCATCCTTTACATTCATAGCAGAACCCTACAATTCTCAAGTCCAGAAACAGATTTGACATTTCTTCAGTCTGGGCCCAAGAACAGAATGAAAGTGGTAAAAGCAACTAAAGGAACCAGAGTAGACATCACCTGAAGAACTAAACACACACACACACACACACACAGACACACGCACAGACACATGCACAAAGACAAACACAAGGGTCGTCCAAGTTACATACAAACTGCAAATTCCAGATTACTTGATATTGTTGTTTACAAGTAATGTCTTACCGTAAAATACCTATGAACAGTATATGACTTGACTGCTTCATTACTTTAAGTTACTTTTTTATGATATCAACAGAAGCCTAGGGGGTTATGGAACTTCTATTACATTTGGTTAAATGTTGATGTGGAACCCGAGGTGTGTTTTCTTCTAGAAGTGTAATAAATTTGCGTACTAATTGCTAACAGTATACTTTTTATTTGGCAACGAGAAGCACAGGAAGCACACGTGGAGGACCAATCCTCAGCTTTAGTCAGGTTAGCCCAATGTAGGATGTTTAAAAAAATATCTATAACAAAAAAAAAAACAGGAACCTGAGATCTGTGTGTCTCTGACTAACAATAACAGCAATAATATTGCATTAAAAAGCATAAAGGTATCTGAAACACTCTTTCCATTGTATGAACTGTGATATTTTGGGATGTTCTGTTGTACCACTCAAGTTACTGAACAGTACTCAAAATTCATTACTTTTGCAGAGTTACTCCCAACATTTTATTTGTACTGAAGTTTTGGAGATGATCATACAAAGCATTCGCTGTAGAGGATGATTTTTACACAGCATGACTAACAGTGCAAAAGCAGAGACACACCTACACTGTAACTGTTCAAAAATGAGAGAACGGGAAGTCGAGGGCTCGATACCCTCAAAGGACCTGCAGCCGAGGAATCAAAGTGTCTGCAGCGAACACCCTGTAACCGGGTTTGGACAAACCTCACAGGTGAATGTTGAGGAGAGTGTACAGTGATGGATACTGTGGTCTGCTGCCCCCTTCTGTCAACAAGCAGTTCACACACAGTAAATACTGAAGACGATCAACTACCGGTTTACCTTCAACCAAACACATTTCTATAAATAAATATGCCAGAAAGACCTTTTATTTGAACAGTTCTATATCAGCAGCAGCCTGAGCTGAACTTCCAGCAGGGAGATAACATTTCCATCCATCTATATTCTGCATACGCCCCGTTCTTATCAGGCATCTATGCCAGCTGTTTTTGGGCGATACGCCCTTGACAGGTTAGCAGTCCCACACGCTGATAAAACTACACAAACCTCCAAGGAGTCTTCATTTAACTGTGTCAGGTAAACAAGGAAAACCCACACACGGAAAGAGAAAACATGCAAACAAGAAGAAATCATCCGGGGTTTTAAACCAGCACCTTATTCCTGCGAGACGATGTTGCTGACCCCAACACCACTGTGCACCCACAAACATGCAGTCAGAACAAAAGAAACATGGAAATTGAACCTTTTTCTGTTCTGACCCAGCACATCAATATTCACTATCCACTAGTGTACAACAACTGAACTGACATTAGTGTTACAGCATGGTCCAAAAGCACGTGTGTGACCATTTCCTCTGAATTCTTTAATCTCTGTGAATGTGTGTGAGAATTTGGACTGTGACTATAAAGAGCTTCAGGCCTTAAGGAAGATAGAACAGCTTTTTAAAAAGAGACATCATTTAACGTTCATCTCAGAACTTAAGAAAAACAAAAACAAACTTGTGGTCTAAAATTTCAGAAACCAGGCAAACACAAAGTAAACTGCAAACTCGAGTAGATTTTTTTTAAAGGAACTAAAAGTTACGTCCCTTACAGTCCATTTGGTAATTTCAAAGTGAGTCACTACACGCAAAATGGCTCAGTACCGCTCCAACAATTCAGTTGCCTTCAGTTGCCGAATGACGTCAGTAAGTTGGTCCGAATCGGTCTGAGTCAACCACTCCGGCCTTTTAGGAGTTGTTGGAAGTCCACACCGCTACTACTTAAATGCAGGCTCTGGGGAATCTGTCAATCAAATGTTTTGAATATTTGACTCTTCGATTGGTCAGTTTATAACTTGAATAACTTGCTATAAAGAAAAAAAAATCGTAATTAGCAAGAACATGTTAAAAAGGGTGGCAGAACACGAATAGTTATCCTGATATATAGAAAGATTGGGTAATAGCTGTTTATATCTCAATATAAGCCTATAGTATTTTTGGCTCTTTGGAACCAGCAGGTACTTCCTGTATGGTACATCGGGGGGAGGGGTCAGTCCAACAGCCAATGTCTGAAACGTGTTGATTTAAATATCAGTCTAAACTAGCTAAACCTTTGTTGCATTGATAACTAGGGGTATCCTCACTATCTCACTGCAGAATGTCAAATGTGAAATAATAAAAAATCAAGAAAATATTGTCAAAAATTGTGGCCAACAATCGTGTGTTAACCAATGCAGATAATTACCTCTATTTCTTTTGTTTTAATTTTTTGCAAAAATCCCTTGATTCAGATGTTAAACAAATATCCCTATTATAAATGGAACAAATGTTACAAACTTGATTTTTTATTATTAAAATGTAATCAAGTAAATGTAGCTTATCACTACCCACCTCTGCTGCTGTGTATGTTTAGCTTCACGATAACACAGCACAGAGAACCCGCCCTGTGTGGGTGGGACGCTGCCTCAGTGGCCGGATGTGGTGAGGAAAGAACACAGAGGAGTTTCCGGAAACATCTCCATATCAGTGGGTCACAAACACACCAATGCTCCACTGACGTGGGAAAGACTCTCCTTCTGAGCCTCCACGTCTTTCCAAATGAATGACCCAGGGCCAGAGACTGATGGATTTAAAGATGGGGGCCCATGACTGAGCAGGATGCTGATGAGTTGCTGCTGCTCTGATTGTGACAGGAAGCACACATGAGGCTAAAGCTACGGCCTGGTTCTCCTGCTGCATCAGCCTAAACCTTCTGCAACATCAGTTATAGATTTTTTATCTATGTAACCTTTGCTCACATTAACTTGTAAGCAGATTTACTATCGCTAGTGGATTTTTACTGAATATGAGCTGCTCATCACTGACTTTACCCACCCTTACGGAAAAGAAGCCTGATGAAACACAGCTGAGGATACATTTCAGAGGAGGAGCAGAATGTCTGGGTCCTAAAACAGCATCATGATGAAGGTTATCACACTGTGATGTTTATTCAGTGGCTGTGAGTAAAGGCCTCCTCTACCTCCTCCCTAGTTTCCAGCTGAAAGGCTTTGTTAAGATATATATATATATATATATATATATATATATATATATTTTTTTTTTTTATTTTTTTTTTTATTTAATTTTTTTTTTAAATACTCCAATCCAAAAACTCAAACATTTTTTGGACAAAATTTCTTTGGGTTTCGACACCCAGATTTGCTGCCGCCAGGAGGTGGCGATGTTGCTTCACTGTCAATCATGAATAGAAGCGATTAGGATGTTAGCAGGGAAAATGTCCTGCTCCTTATAGGAATCTTTCCGCTGATGGTTACCTGGATCAGGTGTGACCGGACTGAAGCTGTGAGTTGTGTTAAAAAAATAAAATTAAGAATAAGTACAGTTCTAGTAGAAGCTCAATTTTCACTTCTGATTGAATATACCTGAAGGAAACTGTGCAGGAACATCAGAAACCTGTTTTTACAGTAAAAAAATTATGCTCACAGGAACACCATTTCTATGTTTCATCTGACAAAATGACAGTAAATTCTAAAGAAACTAAAACCAGAATGTAAAAAGACTTCTCCATGCTTTACAACCCTTGTGCTATCCTAGGCACGTTAACATTGGGAGTTGGGTCATCTAGACCCCACCAGACAGTGCGCTGACCCTTTTTTCTTCAACGATTTGTGATCTTAACTGGTGTCCATGGATTATATGAAATCCTCTCCACCTTTATCCACCTTTGTCATGGTAGGAATAACACGTCAATGTAAGTGTGGGGTCTTAGGATAGTAAAAGGGATAATAGAGGATATATTAGGGCACATACAGTATATTTTCAATCTTGGTTTCTAAAGCCACCCCTGCATATATGATCTGCTTTTGTTCAGACATTTATATGAAACAAACACAACCTAAAAAGCCAACACATTTATTCATGAATTTTTCTTATTTTGGCAATTTAAAATAACTTTCAGCATGATTCAGAAATTGGAAATCTCATTAACAATAAAAAAAATATAGTTGCATAAAAAACATAAAAAATGATAAAAGATATAAAAAAATATGGGACAGATAAACGAAAATATAACTTATGATAGGAAACAATTGTAATCTAAGGCTATGTCCAAGTTTCCTCTTTACTCCCTAATTATGAAAAATTATGTATGGTGCGAGACTATCTAGTGCCCTGGATTTAAAAAGCTTTTTTTAAATATATACAGCAAACATTTTAGGAAGACTATTTATAAATCCACTTATCCATCCACTCTTTTTGGTTGATAACAATTTGGATTTTATATTAAAAATAAATGAAAAGACATTTTTTATTATGAAAATGTATTGCTTGTGGTCTATATTCCCCAGTCTAGTAAGCATTGATGCACACTGGTTTTTCACAGAGACTTCTGGAAAATTTCTAGGGCACTTGATTTTGGAATTGTAGTTTTGGACAGCTCTACAAATTGGAAAACGCACTATGTAGGGCACTAAATAGTGAGTAGTGAAGGAATTTGGGTACAACTTCTTGGAGTTCTGAGGGAAGATGCGTCATCTTCTAATCAATTCCAAAAGTATTTTTTATTACCCTACTTGTGTGCTGGTAATGTTTAATTCAGTCTCTCTGTTGACTTTTTCACTTTTTGAGAACAGTTAGTGTGAATATTACATTTATAAAAATATAACAGCTCACGTTGTGGATGGAAAAGCTAGGTTTCTGTCTACTGTACTGCTGGGCTCAAATATAATTCGTCAGAGGCAGAGAGGAAGAGGAGGGCTGAGAAGGACAAGCTGCTTGGACCCAAACCAACAAGGTTTCATGACGACATTCTGAAGAGAAATGACTCCAGACTAAGTAGAACTCTCAGATAGCAATCTTCTTAATTGATGGAACAGTCCGAACCAAAACATTTTCAGCACCTTGTGAAATATAATCTTCATCCCCGACAGTGTCTTACATGGAGCTGGGTCTGAAGAAGACGTAGAGTCTGGCCAGGAATGAGGTGACAGTCCCCCGCCTCAGCAGCTTCATCTCCACCTCTATCAGGAAGTCTTTGGGCTCTCTGACCTTTCTCTGGATGTAGACGGCGCCCGTGAAGCTGTTCAGCTTGCGAGTGCTAAAGTAGTTCTCCTCGTTTCCGCTCGTGATGCTGATGATGACGTGGTCTCCGGCGTAGACAGGGGAGGGCCCCATTCGGAAGATCTGGGCTGGAGTGAGGATGTTGCTCTGGAAGCTGAGAGTGTAGTAGGTGATCCTCAAAGGGGAGTTCTGACAGTCGAAGGAGTTGGGAGCACAGTTGATCCGCTCACAGTATCTGTGAGAGGAAGACGGAGAACCAGGACAGAGCAAACAGAAAGCAAAGGGAGTTAACAATCCCAAAGTCTATCATGTCTGCAGATGATATTGTCAAGATTTCTCTGGAAATGACAAACAGAATTAGGATTGGAGTAACAACAACTCAAGTTAGAAGTCTCAAACAAAAATCCATGGATGTCAGACCTAGAATATTTGGACATTTTCAGAGGAGGCCCAGAGAATGTCTCTGCAAAACAATGCAGAAGACAGGATGGAGATAAAGGTAGGAAGAGCTGAGAAAACCTGCTATAATACCCTGAGGCTGCCCTCCTAAATCAGTAATGTAATGCCTTCATGACTGACTTTTCCCCCATTTTTGTAAAAATGTATTCTTCCTTTCTTTTTTTTTTACTCAAGGCGATGCTGAATCGAGTGGGGTTACAGAGGTCACACCAGTGAAGATTTATTTAAGAAAGTACAGCGAAAGCTCTGCAAAAATATTCCTTATCAGTATTAAAAGTAAGAGCCAAGTAAAAAGAAGCACCGCTTACAGTGTATAAGCCTGAGTGCATGTGTGTGTGCCAGTGTAACTTACGTGCTGGACACCTTCTTGTAGTTGTGTGGACAGTCAAAGGAAAGACACCTGAAGCCTCCTTGCAGATTAAAGCAGGTTTTTTCAAAGGAGCAGTTATGGCTGCCCACCTTGCACTCGTCCACGTCTAAAATAACAAACCGTGCATGAAGTGAACCCACCAGCGGTAATGATTATGGCAGAGTCAAAGTCCCAAAAGTTTAAACTGATCTGAAAATCTGACGTTACAAACCACCTGATAGGAGACCAGTGGTAACAAATCTGTGAGTTTCTACAGCAAACATCTGTTAACCCTTGTGCTATGCTATGCTGTGTTATTCCTACCATGACAAAGGTGGATAAAGGTGGACAGGATTTCATGTAATCCATGGACACCAGTGAAGATCATATATCATTGAAGAAAAAAGGTTCAGCGCACTGTCTTGTAGGGTCTAGATGACCCAACTCCCAATGTTAAAGTTCCTAGGATAGCACAAGGATTAAGAAAAGTCTGCTTCAACAGTTCCGGCCAACACTCAGAGGTGAATTTCTAATGAACTACTGTCGCTCTGCAGAAACTATGTCTTGTAAAATGACACAGGTTTCTTGATTTGGCTAAAAATGGCGTAATCATAATTAAAAGACAACTGGGGGCGCTTTTCAGAATCAGAATACTTTTAAAATAGATCAAAAAATGATCAGAGTGAAACTTTTAACTCTTTAGGTATCTTCCATCCTTCATCATGTTTCCTGCATTTGGACCTTCCATAACCATCATTCCTGGCAGAGGGGAGTTTGTTTAAGTGGGATCCACTCCAGCCCTTTTCCTAAATGATATCTTTCTTTAAGTCTTTGGCTTAATTTATGAATAGTGTGAACTTAAACTCAACTTTCATAAAAATCCTTCAAATGCAAGTTTCTGCTGAAAAGTAGTTGAAGGTGTAGTAATCCAGTTAGAGAAATGTAGGCTATCAAACAAAAAGAAATATCCCTCAGTGGGATCTAAAGTATGGTGCTTCGTAGGAAAGTGTTCAGAGAAGACTCACCTGTGCAGGTGTGTCCATTGGCTGACATGACGTATCCATGAGGAGGACAGGCACAGAGGTAGCTGCCTACAACATTGACACACTGGAACTCACAAAGCTTCCCAATGCTTTGGGAGCATTCATCAATGTCTGTTGAAGATCCAAATTTTAGTCACATGGAGCCATGAAAAGAGCCTTCTAAAAAATTCTTTAAGTGCTATCATGTGCTTCTTCACTCTTCCCCAGATTTGATATTGCTGCATTTGTTACCAATGCTCTTTGACTAAAAGTAATGAATTTTTCCAAATGTAAAGTACCCTTAATTACCCTCTCTTAAAGCCCCCTTCTTAAAAAACCCTCCTTGGATTCAGGATGCAGACACTTTCAAAGCAAAAACGTAAAACTGGACTTCAGATTTTTTACATAATGATAGACGCAAGGTCATCTAAATAAAGAAGAAAACTGCCAAGGATCCAGTTATTGAAGTTGATCTAATTTTTTAGATTTATCGCATGCAATGAGTTTCCCCCCTAAAACGACTAAAACTTCATCTGAGTAGGACTTAAAGCATCTTCCCTCAGAACTCCAAGAGAGTCACTAACACATGTTGACATTGGAGATTACCTTCACAGGTGCGTCCGTCTTCATGAAGGTAATATCCTTGGCGACAGTAGCACTGATATGAACCGTGCATATTGACACACTCCTGACTGCAGGGCTTTTGGTCGCATTCATTTATGTCTGAGGACACAGAAAAAGACACTACTGATAAGTACTAAAACGCCTTTGGAAACGCTGTAGTTTTATGTCTGTCAAAAAGAAAATTCAAACCCCATTAATCGACCACTTATCATGACACTTTAAGATTTTCTGCTGCGCTTTGCCTCAATGCTTCCTTTACACACAAACGCTGAGACTAAAAATGGGTATGATTCTTCCTAAAGGCCGTGTGACACAGCCACTCGAACATTTTCAACATAGGAAATTTTGGTCTTTCATGATACGTGCGTGATATACATACATCATAAGTGTTTCTTGCATTCGTCAATGTGCGCAGATGTACGTCGAGGGTTTTGGCTGACGGGTAGTTACGTGAATTTGGTTTTGAACTGCTCAAAAGGTTTGTGAATTTAGCAGTTTGTGCATATTTTATGTAGCTTATACGCAATTATTATGTAAACCTTATGCAATTTTATGGGATTTTTGCTAGATGCATATGCAAATTTGTGGCTTTCCACGACCGTTCTACGTATGTCTAACAGACTTTTCAGGCACGTTGCATCGATGTATAACTTTTTATAGCACATATCACTTTAAAATGATGTAATTGACACAGCACAATAATCACGCACGGTTAATCTTTTTGTGGTTTATTGGTACTTCTTCCATGGTTTTATTGTAGTTCAGTCAATATACATCCGTGAAAATGTCCCATAAGGACCACAACTTTTCTCACTTTTTCAATGTATAGTCACCTATGAGTCATAGGTGAATATAGTCATAGGCTATGACCAATTTTTATCTGTCCAATATGCACAAAGTGTATGTGTGACACGGCTTTTAGAATGACACAGTTACCGTACCTTCACAGTTCTTCTGGTCAGAGGCCAAAATAAAGCCAGCTGTGCAGGAGCAGAGGTAAGAGCCCACCGTGTTTTCACAGGTCTGAGCGCACAACCTGCCTGGATAGCTCCAGCACTCATTCACATCTGTCCTTGCAGAGGGAGGAGGCACACATAAAAGAAAAAAACATTTGTTTCATGACAAAAAAATGAGGAAGCTTGTACAGATGATTTATTTGAAAAACTTTTTGGCTTTGAGTTTTTAATTTTGTTGAAACCATTCTTTCACATAGCTCAAATTCATGTCCCATTCTAATTTTGGATATGTCATTTTTAGATTTTGATGTTTATAAACTCAAAGTTATTTCGGTACTCTGGGTAAAACCTTGGCTTATGTTGTAGCATCACAACACTGCTCAAGAAAATAGCCAAATTAAATATTAATTAATAAAATATTAAAAGAATTAGGGACAACGTAAGCTCGCACGTTGGTCTTGAACTTTATGGGGAAAAGAGCACTACTGGTGAAAACAGATTAATCAAACTTATCTGCAGAAATGAGAGTGCAGCAAAAGTTTAGGTATGTTTCCTTTCGGAGCTTGGTTGTGTCTGTGCCTTTAAATTTTCAGGATGTAACACTTCGGTTTAATTTGTTTGGTCCAGGATGGACGGCGTGTGTCTTTTCAAAGCTTGAAGAAATATCACACCACTCATCTGCTCTCAGAACCTGCTGAATCCCTTTTGAGGTTTCAGGCAGCTGACCCTAACCTTACCACTGTTGGGCCAAGGTGGGTACACCCTGAACAGGTCACCAGTCTGTAGCAGGGCAAAAACTCGCACTTTCTTAAAATTCTGTCAGCATGAGCTGTTGTTTAAAAACATCCTAAATATTTCAGTTTGTATCCAGCACATCTACTGCAGTAAAACATACCTGTGCAGACTTTGCGCAGGGCATCAAACTGGTATCCTGTCTGACAGTCACAGCGGTAGCTACCAGGGAGGTTGTGACAGATCTGACCCACTCCACAAGCATGTGATCCCATCTGACACTCATCAACATCTACACAGGAAAGGAGAAAGTACATCATCTGCAGTTTGATCTACATTTTTCTGTCAGCCGTTTTAGTGGCAGAAAGAGCCATGAGTTGGCACAACCATTTTTAATTCAACTTTGAACACTGAAGCTGGGTTTCTGTTAGCTCTTTTGACTTGACTCACTTCAACTTACCATTGGACCAAACAGTCATAGGTGACTTTGTTGACCTGCAGGGGTGCAACAATGATCAACAAGTGCTTGGAACACCCCCTCTGACTGGGCGGTGTCACCTACAGAGCCACAATAACAAACTCTGGACTCCAAGGCTACTATTTTTCTCATTAATTTGTTAAATTTACTTTCTAATATTTTTTTATTATGTTATCATGGTTTAAACTGATTTGTTTTAGTAACTGACACTGTTTTTTTTCCCTACCAGTTGTAATGTTGATTGGTTGTGACAAAACACAAATTTTATTGTATTTTTTTTATTGTTTGTTTGCCCAAATGTCTTTAGTGTTTAGTGCTAACTGAACCAGGGAAAACAAGGCCTCTTTGTCCTCATTCCTGTTTTACTACTAAGTACGAAACACTCACCAACACACGAGGCTCCATCAGGGCTGGTGTGGTATCCACGATTGCACACAAGGACCTTCTGCTGGCAGCTGAAGGAACCCACTGTGTTGACGCAGGCAAAGCCGGAGCTGCACGGCTCAGCGAGGCTGCTGCACTCGTTTATGTCTGCACAATCAAAGACAGAGTCCAGCCTCAGCGGGCAGAGGTGGAACATTCTTCACGAACCTTCCCAACAAACTCTAAGGATCTTACCAACACAGTTCCCGTGAGCGTCCTGGGTGAATCCGCTCAAACATTTTTGCTTAGGCGTACACTTGAAGGAGCCTGGTGTGTTCTCACACAGGAAGTCTTTGCCACAACGGTCCTTCCTCATGGCACACTCATCCACATCTGGACACAGAGTAGATCAAACCATAAATCAAACTATTTGTTCAACAAAAGGATCAGTTCTTCAAGCTCCAAGTACAACAAAAACAGCTGGGAGGGTGGATCAAGCACAAACAAGCAGTCCATACATTGACTGAATTCATATAATAATCCACATTTACAATAGTTGTCATTTAGCAGATGCTGTGTTTTAAAACACAAAGAGGTAGGTCAGAGCCTAAAACTGAGTAACAGTCAGAACGTTCTACACTAAACACTCAGGGCTACCTGCAGGGGGATAGGGACAGAATGAAAAGGGTAAGTTGATGTAAATGACATGTCTACGGGTCCGTGCGTGTGCGTCAATGCACACGTGGGTGTGTGTGAGCGGGTGTAGGTGTGTGTGTGCGCCAGCAGCGGCAGCTGACGGTTTCACACCGTCACAAGGACGTTTTCCCACCAGCTTTTTTTCACCACTTCATGTTTTTCTTCCCTCATTTGAAGGAAGGGTCTTAATATTAACCAGTCATCCATTTTCTAAACTTGCTTAAATCCTTTCAGGATCAAAGTGATGCTGGAGCCTATCCCAACTACTGTTAAACAAAGGCAAGGTACACCATGGCCTGGACGGGCCAGGCGCCAGGCTGTTGAAGGACACACTAAAGAGATGAAGATGTTGAGGTTCTCTTCCAACAGTCCACAAACACAATTCATAGGTTAAGTTGTATCTCTAAATTTCCCTTAGGTGAGCATGTGAGTGTGTGACTCACATGCTCATACTGTATGCAACAGACTGGCAACCTGTTAAGAGTGTACCCCTCCTTTGCCCAATAATAGCTGGGTTGGCTCCAACAACACCATGACCCATTAAGGGATTCAGCCGGTTCTAAAAAAGATGGATGGTCTGGGTAATCTTTACCTTGACTTTGTTTGTAAACCAGCTGACAAAGAACAATAGAGACCAGTGAACTCACCCTGGCACCCACTGCTCTTCAGGTGGTAACCTGGAGGACAGGTGATCTGCGGCCTGCAGGTAAACGAGCCCTCAGTGTTCACACAGCGCTGATGTGGCGGACATTTGTGGGTCAGACACTCATCTACGTCTGCAGAGCAAACACAAGCTTGCTTTGAAAGAGTGTGCACATTCAGAGGACAAGGAAGAGTTCTCATCTCTGACCCCAGGTTCCAGACCAAATGAAAACTAGCGGTATATTCTTTGGTGTACATTAATTCATCTTACCCTTCTTTTTTGCACACATTCGAGCACAAATCTTGATAGTTGAGGACAGGAGATTTTCGACTCAACCACAAGTTGGATATGCATTCACAACTCCTACAAAGTTTTAGTTAGTTGGTCAATCATTGAACAAAAAGTCTTGAACATAAGTACTTTAGTTATTCGACAGAAAAATCTGCCAGTAGACAATCTTGAAACGGAACAGAGAGCCATCAGGGGTTGATGTTACAAAAAAATGTTACAATAAAATGTCACTCAAGTTTGCTCCAAAAGCCTATCTGCCAGACTGCTTTTCCAGAAACTTGAGGTCAATGCAAATGTGGAGAGTACAAAAAGTAAATCCTGCTTAGTATGCCCTAAAAGAAATCTGCTTGTTAAGAAACCATGTATTTAATGTGCACATGCACATCATCAAGCTAAAGGTTCATCAAGTTTGAATCATAGTTATCAAGATTCATTTCTGACATTTTTGGGTTAATGGGTTGTTCAGGTGGATCACTGTGATCCAATACCAAGGATTACTGTGGGGAATAAGGAAGATCTACCTCACTTAAAGGTATGCTGGGTTGTTACTTCACTCATTATTTATTAGGTCTTCACTTTGAACAAATAGCTAAAAGTCTGTCTTTTTTCTCAGCCAATCACAACCATATCTTCTCCTAAAATCTCTTTAAATTCATGATTTGAATTGAATTGAACTTTATTTATCTCACAGGGAGAAATGCACTCATTATGGCAGTCCAAAGAAAAAAATAAGTGATAGTACAATTACAGTTCATCAGATATTGGATCAAACAAACAAATAAGTAAATAGATACATAAATAATTGTGCAAATTTGAGAAAATTCTCTCCCTTCTAGACGAGTCGCCGGTTCTCCTTCACCCCACTAGAGCGAGTCTTTGGTAAGCTCTGGCCTTGAACCACCATCAACGTCTAGACTCTGGGGTTTATTCATCTATGGTCCGAGTCCATGAAGTCATTGGCCCAGAGCCAAAAGATTATGGACTTATACATGCATATTTTTCTGTAACACTAATAAATCTTTACTCACATTCCTCCTTATTGTTTTGAAACAACTTCTTTAACTTTCTGATATTATTCTGGAAATAACTTGGAACCTTGTCCTGAAACATCTCAATGAGAAGAAGATCTTACCAACTCTGAATCTGGGGGCTTAACATGCATGAACAGACCTGAACACCACCATCTACTTCTGAAAAAAAGTCATTTCAAATGTGGATAAAATAAAAACAAGTCAACAAATGTTTAAAAACCAAAGAACTAACTTTAACGAGAAAAAATAGACTAAAAAAAGCAACTAGTAAAGACAACATACACATTTAAAACAGTGTAAGAAACGGTAAAAAAAAATAGGGCTGTGAATCTCAAAGTTGATATGCAACGACCATAAATTGATGCATAAAAGATTTAACTAGAGATACAACAAGAAATGTATTATTCATTTGGTATTTAAAACGATAAATCAAAATGTCTGCCTTTAACAGAAAAACTCATTTTCTTTTTATTTTAGGTAACGAAATTGGCATAATAGCTTCAAACAATCATTTACATGCTTATTAAAAACCTTTTAATTTCCTCCTTTTATCATGAATGAATCAATTTAGGTAGTTTCTACTTTAATAACATGACATTGTATTGGAACAATAAAGAATCTAAATTTTAAAACCAACAGTCATATAAAAGAATCCCATAAGAACACATTTATACAAACACCTATATACATCAAAACACGCACAGATCATTATAGAATATTATAGATCTGTGAGGAACAGAGACTTCTTGTATAAGTGGGGAATGCATTAACAGCACTGAGCCTCACCTTCACATGTGTGTCCATCTTTCATCAGGAAGAAGCCTGGAAAGCAGGAACAGAGAACTCGGCCCCCCACCGTACTGCAACGCTGACTGCAGGGCCCGTTACCTGACAGGTACGACGTAAGCAAATTCAGACAGCTAACAGAAATGCAACTGAATTAAATAAGTTCATCTTTTGCATGTACATTTTGCACATGTTTTTATATAAAGCTTACAAATTAGGCGCAAAAAAAGCAGTCAGAGTTTGAGTTTCATGACAACCTGATGTCATTATCACCTTACAAAATGAGCGATGCAGGAAGTAACAAGAAGAGTATTTGAAAGAAGAGAACTATTTTACAGATTTCTACAGAAAATATAAGTCAGCTTTTACTCTGATTGTCCATAAATATCAGTGTGTGATCAGCTGAAATGTGTGATAGTGAAAGCAGATCAACACAACATTACCTGCACAGGGGTCAATAGGGGCAGATTGTGTGGGGGGTTCTACGGTGCCTGTGGTGATGGGGGGGTGTCGTGTGCTCACTCTGCTGTCCTCAGGACTCACTAGAGCAGACATGAAGTTTTGTGTTACAACTACAACATTTCTTGTCCCTTTATTATCAGCCAGGTCTGGAACAAAATATGATTCATTTAAGGTCTGAAGAAAAAAGGAGACATACTGGGAGATTATTACTATATTACTGTTCTGCTGTTCTGACACCAAAGAAACTAATATTGTACTGGATGCTGTTAACTGTAACATGGAAGAAACTACTGAACAATATCAACACTAGCATGTAAAATTAAGCTAAAATGTTTACATGTTTTGTATTATGGTGTGTCACAAAGCACCTTACACAGATCATCCATAACCAAACATTAGAAATTGTTCAATTTCAACAAAAATAAAAATGGAAAAAGATTAATTGTAGACATTCTCTATTAGACCTGTACAATGGTGTAATGGTAAACACTCTCACCTCACTGTGAGAAAGCCCTAGTTTTACATTTTTCTTCTTTTCTGTGGAGTTTGCATGTTCGCCCACTACATGTGTGGGTGTTTCCTAAACACTTATAGTCCAAGTGCTTCATAGGTTAATTGATCATTCTAAATTGTCCCTTAGGTTTAATGTGATTGGCTGTAGTTGTGTGGCCCTGCAACAGACTGATGACTTGTTCAGGGTGGACTCCACCTTCGCCTGGCTGGGTTGGCTCCAGCAACCCTATGGCCCCGAAATGGATTCAGCAGGGTTACCGTAAGTGAAACGGATGGATGGATGGAGATTTCTCATTAAATTGTGATGCAAACATCATCATGTCCGCTGTGGTTCAGGTCTACCTGCTGCAGTGAGGAGCTTTTCCTTAATGAAACAACCATTTAAAGTCTACCTCCCCCAATCCTCCCCATCTAGATATTTCCCCAGAACAAAATCTTTGAGGAGAATAAAAGCATCTCTTGACAGAAAATAAAAACCTCCTACCTAAAAAACTCAACTATAACAGAACCAAAACTAAAAGTCCAGAAACATTTCAGTGTGTTTCTGAATTTTCCATTAAAGTTAAACCTCCTAGAAAAGGCTCGGTTCTCCTTTCTCCATCAGTAATTGAGATTAAGAACCGGATTTGCAGCTCTAAGACGCACTACGACGCTTCATCATGTGTTTCTAGTTCTGAGGTCTCCGGTCTGAACTTTGTTTTCCTGACAGCTGTTTAATCTTTAATGTTCAAGCTCTATTTTAGCTGTGGCCCACAGTTTGTTTGATGGTTATAATCATCAGAATGTGATTCAAATCCAACTTTTCCTTCAGCATTTCTGAAGCTTAGATAAAGAGAGACGTGGACAAAAGGAGCTTTTTCTTATGTTATTGTGAATCAACCCTCCAACCTGAAGTATTTGGAATACCTGGAGAGCAAGAGTGTCCATCCTGCTGCAGGATAAAACCCTGAAAACAGCTGCAATGGTACGAGCCCCACGCACTAGTGCACTTGTGCTGGCACTGCTGTCTGTGGTGGAGCGGACACTCATCTTCCTCCTCCTGAACTTCCACCATGTTAACAGCTTCATCTGTGGTTGTGATGGAAAAGGCCTCTTTGGGAAACTTCCTCTCTGAAACTGGAATGAACCAAAAAGTTAAGGAAGGGGGGAGGCAGAGTTAGAGACTGATCCACATATTACTTTTCGTTTAAACTGGGTTCGTAAAGTTGCTTAAGAACATTAATCCTGCGAAATATTCTCATCATACTCATCATTTTTTACAAAAACATTCCTAAACCAACTGATAACGTGGCAACACAAAGGCTTCGTGTTGGCTGAGCCCCTGAGGTCCTGGTATCAGAGACCACCTTCAGCGTCATGCACACTGCAGGACATGCGCCATTGCATGTAAATCTGGTGGCATGAGGCTTGTCTTTAAACTGCATGAGCTACATATTTCCAGCTCACGGTTTTCCCATCATGACGCAATGGCTCAGGACACAACCCCATCTGACGGACCGCCAGAACCAGCTGCTGATGACATCATTGCACAGTAACTTTTTTTTATTACTTTTAAATAACTAAGTCTTTCCTTCCGCACATGAATTTCACCTGTGTGCAAAGATAAATGAGGACAAGACTCCAAGTACTGAACAAAAACATCAAAGATCGTTAAGATTAATCAAAGTGTTTCCTCTTGGCAAGGTTTATGTCAGACATGTTTATGTTGGTAAAACATGTCCTTAGCTTTCACCTGCAGGATTTAAGTAAATAGTCGTCATCATCTGGTTGACATTATCCAGCACAACACCATCAAATGTGTTCTTGATTAAAATGGGAGGAGGAGCGACAGAAGACAGACAACAACGGCGTCGGCTTTCGTGAACTTTCGTGAACTCAGATTTAAGTCAAACTGGTGACAAACACAAGTGTTTTGTGTGTCAGGTAGAACCATGCACATTTAAATGCCAAACATAAATTCTTTATTCTAATTAGTACCATCCAAATGTCTGATCTGAACATTAAATAGAAATCCAAACGTTACTTCTAAATTCAGATCTAAATGCAAAACATTTTTATTTACACCATAGAATTCAAACTTAATTTACATTTATTTAACATGTAATTCAGTCTAAATAATAAAAGTAAACTCTTTTTTAAAAGTTATCCCCTTCATGAAGGAGTTAAATAGGTATTTAAATGTTTCATATGAATAATCAAAGATATTGTTAGTTTTAAATGTAAATCTCTATACAAAATCTGAATGAATATGGCATTTAAAAAGGAAATTATAAATATTAAACGTTGGTGTTACATCTGAGCAAACATGTTAAGTGTTTATGTGTTTTTTTATTATGATTATGACGTTTTTAGCCAAAATAAAACTTTAAAAAATTTGCCTTTGAGTTGTGGGAAGACTTGAATTGTAAACTGTTTGTGCAGACTTGCTATCCGTTCATCTTTCAGTGTCCAACCCACAACAGGCTTCGGCTCACTTTTTTTTTTTTTTACTACCAATACCAGGTTCACAGCAGTGCATCCACTAATATAAGCAGTTTAAATAAGGAAAAGCTTTCAAATCTCCACATTGAGATTGATATGTACCTCTTCTGGGCAGGACAGTTGGCCTGAGGTTCTCGTGTCCCCTCAGTGGGAGCTGGCTTCGAGCTTCATCTTCCTCACAGCAGGTGAGGAAGACATGACCACATGAGTAGCCCAGGTGCAGGTAAGCATCACAACCTTGACCTTGGCGGCGCATCCAGAGGCCCAGCGCACAGCAGCTGCAGCACACCTGCCCGTACATTATGAATGATCCATATGAGTCCATTATGAAACCATCATTGGTTGGTTCAGAGATGTTTCACAAACATTAAAATCAACAAAAATAGACTGGTTTGTAAATGTGATCCAAACTGCAGAAGATTTAAGCGGACCCACATGTTCTGCATGTTAAACCAGACTATGTAAAATAAATCTCAGTGAATGGCTTGGCACGACGCTTCAGCATCATTGCCCAGAGAAATGAGTTTGTGGCACGGGTGCCCAAACCGACACCCTTCCTCTTTCAGTGGCAGGGGTTGCTAAAGTAGCCAGCAGCTCCATTTCCCTTTGGAAGCATTTTCTTTTTGAATGATACAAAAAGAAAGCATTGTCCACTTCAAAACATTTTTCCCTCAAAGCATGAATGGAGGCTCCACTGGAGCAGAACCCTAAAACAGATGTGTCACGGCTAAAACACAGAACACAATCACAGCTCTTTATACATTAAAACAGCGCTCTGGTTTGCAGTTTCTGTCTGGCATCAGTTAGAAATTTTGACTCCAACTCATCTGTTCTGCTTTATTTCTCCGCCCCGATCGCCATTTTGTTTTGCTCTTCACTTCGACATACCTGATAGGAGTCATCCGTGCACGAGTTGCCATTGTCTCCTTCACAAGAGCGTCCAGCTTTGGCTGAAGTCACACCAGAATCACACCTGATGCTGTTCAAAGAGCGGATGCAGCACTGCTTCTGTGCAAGACTGAAACATAACACCCATATGCACAACAGAGTGTTGATGACGGGTTTTATGTAAACGCTGCTCTTCAGGCGATATTTCAGGGTCCAGTTTTTTTATTTTATTTTCATGATTATATCTTTAAAATGGCAAAAATTCAAAACTCTGCATTAGTTTATGTGTGCTTTATATTAGTGATTGAGTCATAGTAGGAAAAGAATGGATGCAAATGACATGGGAATCTCAGAAAAGGTTTTAAAATGTTGATTTTATTCGCAAAAATACTCACTGAAAGTTACCTCCATCTTTGGTATTTTTAGAAGTACTATTTATGGATTACTCAAGTCATTAAGAATACTGAAAAATATGAGAAATTGTCCTAAAATAAGTTGAGCTGTGTCAGTAAACACAATTTAAGTCATTTACCTGCAAACAGAGTTCTTGTCATTGCTCAACTTTGGCATGGCCTTGCAGTGAAACTGTTCATTCGCCCATCTGTGACCAGCATCACAGCAGCGCTGCAGAAGATCTTTAGCAGACACACCTGGACCTGTGGAACCATAACACACAGGTAAGCAAACATCTAAACATCTGTGACCGCTTTAAAACAGATTGTTTTGCAGAAACCCTGAGTTTGCAGAGCAGCAGTGAACGCACCAAACAGGCGCCCACTACCGCTCATGAGCATCTGGTAGACTTCAACAGGCCTTAAAGGTCCCTCTGAGATTTTCCCAGATGGTGAAAGAGTTACAGAAAACAGTAGACCATTTTATGACTAAAACACTCTCTGGGTTTGAGTGAATCTTCTTAGCCAGGTTAAGCAAAGGCAGTCATCACACACGCTCAGTAGATGCAGTGGTGCGTTCAAGTTTTCCTTAAGAACTGAACTGTCAGCACAATTTACCTGAGCCAAAGCTATGCCTTCAGAGACTGTTAAGAGTTAAATCTTGAATCGGAACTCAAATGAGCATCATAGCCACATTTAAGCTTTGGTCATGTACGTTTGGCAAAGATCTGAAGCTTCTCAGGGAAACATAAAGGTTTTAGACATATCAGATGAAAATAAGAGTAACTAAAAAAAGTTTTATTAGCTGATCACACATTATTATTTATCATTGTATTGCATGATAACACCACAACAATAGGAACATGACATTTCAACACAGTTTTGAGGTCTGCATTAAAGGCTAAGGGTAGTTCGTCAATTAAATTAAACCACTGTTTTTCATTTTTACAGTTCATCTTAAAACTATGCATTTCACGTCCATGTAACCTAAAAATAACTAACCTTTAAGTTCATTTTCAAAGCTCTAATTTTACAACCAAGACAGTCCCACATAATGCAAAACGCAAGGAAAGCAGCAACCCAAGCCACATATAAAAATTATTTTCAGGTATTGTAATCCATCCATCCGTCATCTGCATCTGATCTGTACTGATTGTGTTTACAACCTTTTGCAAGAGAAGGTACATGCTGTATAGGTCTTTAGATTATGGAGGCACGTTTACTCTTTAAAGTGATCACACTAGAGATTTGTGGTGTAAACTTTTGAACTTGAAAATACAGCAGCAGCAATCATACTCCATTATACTATCCTATGGGGTCCAGATGACCCGATCCTTACATTGACGTGTTCTCCCTACCAATGACAAAGGTGGATAAAGGTGGAGAGGATTTCATGTAATCCATGGACACCAGTAAAGATCACATATCATTAAAGAAAAAAGGTTCAGGTCACTGTCTTGTAGGGTCTAGATGACCCCACTCCCAATGTTAAAGTGCCTAGGATAGCACAAGGGTTACACGTTCTAAAACAGCTTGATGATAAAAACAATTTAAAAACTACGGACGTACAGTAAGATCATTTTAAAGTATGAACTATAGTTTCCTTGCACAACACTGAGACACAACATTCCTAACTTGTAGAATGTTGCAGAAACTGAAGAAGGCAGTTTTAGAAACTTCCGCTTTAATTTAATTTAGTCCAGAAGACTTCAAATCTCAGAAAATCCTTGTTAAAAAACGGCAGCTTGCAGTTCACATTAAAGTTGTTAACCCAGACCTCAACCGATATCATAGGTCTGATTTGCATATTTGGCATATATTGGCAAAGATTTTACATTGGATGCCCTTCCAGACACAATCCTCTGTATTTATCCGACCAGCACGATGAGACCCTGGCCTGCGCCCCCTCGTGGCTACACACATTGCAGTTCATAATAAAGTCAGATTTAGAAGTTAAAGCATTTGTCCACCTCAGAACTGATTTATACAAATCAGCCTCCAGGAATGGCAGACAAGCGCTTCTACTGTAAAACATGTTTTACAGTGTTTAATATTGTTGGTATAAATAATTTTAAAAAAAGAAGTAACCCTCCCTTATACTTTTGGTAATGCTTAGTTTCTGACCCTTCAATCAGTGAATTTTAAAATCTTTTCAGCCACTTATATTACTGCTGGCATTTAGCTCTCTTTGACTCGCAGAAAATAAGTCTAGAATGGGACAAAACGGAGGATTCTGTGTTAGCTTTTAGAAACTTAATGAAAGTGATGAGCTGCAGCTCAGGTAACAAAGTAGAAAGACCCCATTTTAGTATTTTTAACAGCTTTAATAACTCTTAATTCATTTTATTATTTAACCATATATTAATGAAGAAATATTTGAAATAGGGATTTTTGATTAATCATTTAACTAGACTCTCCCCAGCAGACCAGAATGTGTTTTTTCAGCCTCCACAACCAAAGAAACACAATTGAATTAAAAAAACAACTGTAGCTCAACTATCAGATACTTTGTTTTAAACAGACAGAGCGGAGTACTATTACTGTTGAGTATTATTGCTGCTCATCAGGTGAAAATGAATTTCTACCACTGATATGCTGATTTGATTGCTCAGAGTTGCACATGCATGGACAGTATCAGGTTCAAACATCAAATATTTTTCCCTTTCAGATTGCAAAGCTCATGAGCAAGGTTGAATTCTGCACACGATCAGAACAAACAGTTCTCTGCATGTGGCGGGAAAATACACAAAGCACTCAGTTCTTAATAAGAATGAGGTCCAGTCTGCAAGGGCAACATGAGTAACTGACCTTAGATTAGTACCTGCTCTGTCTGTGAGCAATCACTTTAACCAAACTGACAGAAGTGGCCCAGATGTGAGCTCATTTCATCCCATTCCTTTTAGTTTTCAATGTTTCAGCATTGAGAAGCATTTAGGAACACTAGGCCTCATCTGTGAACGAGACACATGCTTTCCATTGATTATAGTAGGTAATTTAAGCAGATTATTTTCCCATATACTTCTGATAAAAACACTCCACTCAAGTCAAAATTTAATGAAATTTTCCGTTCTCCATCAGTGGAAAAGGCTTGTCAGCCAAAGGTCACACATGCTGGAACAATTAGGTTTTGGCAGCAGGTCACCTTCAGGCTGAGATACAGGTGTGGTGCAGCACAGAATGAGTCCTATCCGGCTTCTTTAACAAATACCAGCAAATCAGGGGAAGCCCACAGACTCATGATATATGATATATGCATACTTCCTCTCCATTTCCCCTATTTTCCTCCTACTCAGATTGGAGCCTCATAGGAGAAGATGTGGAACTTGAAAGGACTGTCGTAACTTTAGCATGGCTTCTCAGCTTTTCATGAACAGTCCAAGAAACAATTTGAAGCAGTTTCTATTCATCTTTTGCCTTTTTTCCAGCAAGGTCTGTCTAATGTTTCTATTCTTTGTGTGGAATTGCAGATTTCCTGAAATACCCAGCATGCCAAAGTGGCCTCCCGTAAAAACTCTAATATGCAGCCATCAATCATTAGCCGCCCGCCTGCAGCCACACCCTCAGGCCTGTTTCCAGCAGCTCTGTGGGAAATCCCTATTCTTTCTTCCTTCCAGTATCAGAAAATTGCAAAGCTTCAGAAAAGCCTTAACAGTTTAAATTTGGAAGTCTGCCTTTGTTTTCATTGTTTTTGAAAGCCTCCAATGTTCAGACTGAATGTCAGCCATGCATTACGGTGAGTTTTGGCCAAGTCTGACCTTTCATGTTTGCAGACCAAACAAAAACATGCTTGTCCCTCTCATTAGACTACAGTGGTGGGAAAAAGTCCTTCTAATCATTTCTCATCTCCTTGCCTGTTTGTTCCACACAAATATTTCAGCTTAAACAAGTCCACATCACAAGCAAATGCATGAATCCGTTTTTTTTTTAACAAAGATGTTTTTAAGGCAAATAAATCTACATGTGGGAAAAGTGATTATCCCTTAAACTAATCCCTGGTGACCCTGGTTACCACAATAGAGCGCTTTCCACTTTTTAAAGAATGTAAAACTTTAGACAAATTTTTTAAAGACCCACTTCAATGAAAATCGGATTTTTGGGTGTTTTAAAAATGTTTTAGTAGCATTTTTCTCATAATGGAGGACATATATAAAGAAAATTAAACTCAAAATTTCATTTTTGAGCATTTCTTTATTCAAATTGTTGTGAATCAGGACCAGATGTAAAAATGCTTTTGGAAAAAGCTTGTAGGTTTGACATAGAAGCGTCTTCTGTAATTGAAGAGCACACGAAGCTCTATGCTCCGCTCTCCAAAGCAGGGTGGGGGGGGGTTGCTCTGCGCCAACGGTCCCGCCCACAACTCAGAGTTGAATTTTTAATAACCTGCTCTCTCTGGAAATAATGGAAATTAATTAGGAAATTAGAAAACAACACAGGTATATTGATTTTGGCAAAAAATAAAGCATAATTACAACTGAAAGACCACCAGGAACGCTTTGAAAAAAACGTAAAAGATTATTGGAGAGGGTCTTTAAGGTGTTGCATTTATAGTGGGTATAGAACTTTGTTTCAGAGATGGACTATATGGTTCATTTTGGACCTTTGAATCTGCGGTAATGCATAAAAGATTTTCTGAAGCTATTACTGCTTCACCAGTGGGGGCTCTTTTGAGAAAAAGGTGGCCGCATAAAGAGTATTTACACGTTCTTTGATAAGGACCTATTAATTTTCATGCAGATATGGAGGATGTACTCGATGAAAATGACTCAAGTCTCATATCTGATACTCCTGCATCATGAAGGCAATTGTCCAGGAGATGAGAAGGCAGCAATTCTCTGATGATAGGATGTCTGTGAGGCTCATATCATGAGGGCAGACATGGCTGAAAGCATTACCTTCAGTCTACAGCCAGATGCAGGAGAATTCAAGAGTCCCCAGGGATCATCATCATTCCACTCTGAGTCCAACAGACATTAAACTAAGCCTCTCATCCGTCACATTAAACCATATGTTCGTCCCTATTCTGACTGCAGACAAACAAGAAGGAAACCAAGACAAAAAAAAAAAATAATGACATGAAGGGAACTAAATCAGAGAATCTGATGACACAGGTTGACACGAGTGCTACACCGTGTTGCTCTTTTGGTACTTGTTACTTTAAAGAGCCTAATAAATTGTCTTACAAGGAAAGACTTTGTGATGGAAACCACAGACATGTGATCTCTGATGTCACAGACAGAAACTAGAAAGACTGAAATAGAGCCTGGATTGGGACGGACATGCTGACTATCAGCTCGTTTCAAGAATATTTATGATTTGGTCCAACAATGTAATGGAAAGGTTTTTTTTGTCCGCCTAACAAAATGACAGTCCACAGTTGCCATGAATAGAAAATAAAAACTACATTCAACATTCATAAAAACAACATTCATACAGTGTTTTTTTAATTTTTTCTAAATTTGAAATTTTCAAATTGACAGTCTAAAGGTCCCTTCAAAAGCATCCTTCATTGTACACAGCAAAAACAGACCCCTTAATAAGTCAAATGTTTTTTACCCCATTGGCAGATTTTTTTAAATAAGCAAAAATAATTAAAGAAAGAAAGAAAGAAAGAAAGAAAGAAAGAAAGAAAGAAAGAAAGAAAGAAAGAAAGAAAGAAAGAAAGAAAGAAAGAAAGAAAGATTCTGTCAATTAAGTAGGAACAATTATCTTACCAAGTATTTGAAAAAAAATACTTAAAAAAAAATCTGAAGAATTTTTTTCTAAACATGTCAAAGCACATTCTCAACACAGTGAAGTACATTAACTTTGTTAATGTATCTTTTGTACCTATACAATTATTTGAACTGGAGGACGAAAACACAAGGCTAAATTTCAATGAAATATTTACTACACTTAGTACTTTTAGAATCATTTAGTCTCACGCTGACATTTTTCACAAGCTTAGAAACAACTATCGTGCAGGAATGTATCAGTGTTGGGGGCTGATAACTTGTGTTTCCCCTTCTATTAAGTAAACGCAATGACTTTATGGACACAAGAATAGAAGAATTCTCTGGGCCCTGTCCTCAACGACATACACCCACAAAATACAGCAAACACATGAGTAACGGTATTCAGTTGGATACACTCAGTTTTGTTGTTGAAGCCTTGTAATTTTATGTAATGTCATTTATGCTTGTGTCATGAAAAAAGTAAAACAATAACACTAAATCCCCTTAGCTTTTGGATTTGTTGGGATTTCTAATGTCATGAATGGTTGCAATGGTCTGTTTTATTCCTTATCTTTTCTTTACCCATAGACAAAATAAAAGGATTTTTGACCTATCTTTGTCATTATCACCGTGAATTCTACATTCTCTGGAGAGATGACTGTTTACAGCTGCAAACGGGTCATTCTGTGAGTGCATCTTGTTTATTTAGGAAAAAAGCATAACTCTGCAGCTGCGGGGATTATATTCAATCTAAAAATTATTTCCAGGGTCCAGTTGCCCATATGGTTAACGCCTAATACCCGTCTAAAAAATGGGTCATAACAGAACCAGACTGTATTTTATAAAAAAAGAAAAAGAAAAAGGAAATAAGAAATATTGGAGACTTACAAAATGGTTTAAGCCAGTGGTGACATAATCCAGGCCTCAAGGGCCGGTGTCCAACAAGTTTTCAAACCAACCTGCCATTGAAGCTCCGTATTGGCTGAACACTCCTGATCCAGTTATTTAGCAGCAGAAAAGGCAGGATTTCTGGAGAACCAGCAGGAGGCTGGGCTTCGAGGCCTGGATTCTGTCACTCCTGGTTTAAGCCAACAACTTTCTGACCCACCTGCTTCAGGTGCTAGCTCCTCTGTGCCTGCAACATCATGCCACCTTTCCACTGGAAGCCTCTCCTGCACTTTGCCCTGTGGTGCTTGGGTAGTGGTACTAAAGCTGACCGTGGGGGTTTGCTGGAGAACAAAACTCATGGATGAGGAATTGTTGGGTTTTGATTGATTTCCATTTGTTCTGTTAAGACCACTACTCCCCAAATTTTTGTCGGTTTTGTCCCTCTGAAATGGCTTGACAGTTTCATTCACATCCTGTACATCAAACTCACTGACACTCTGAGACTCTTCCATGCCTTCCCCCCTCTCTTCCTCATCTTCATTCATCCTCTTCTTGTCATTTAGTCCATATGACTGATTTGGAGCTTGTGTGGTTGACTGGAGAAATAGCACATGTTGAGTTTTCTGAGTGGTCTTTGAAAATGTGTTCATGTGTCCTCTTTCGTGATTGGCCAGAGTCTCTGTACTTCTTGTCAGGTGTTCACCGTTGATCTCAAGGCTTGAACCTTCCGTAGTGGAACTGTCAGCCACATTTAGGTCAATTGTCTGAGGCTGAAAACCACTGTCTAAATTTACATCTGAAAATTCTGGTTGATGCTCACTTTCAGTTCCTTGGTGTAATGGAAAAATAAAACTTTTATGTATGTTCAAAGCCCTCTCTGCCTCTGTATGTGGTTCCAAATCCCCCAATGAGACACTTTGTGCCCCTGCTGAACCCTGTGAAAGTTCCCAAGCAGCAGTGGTGTCTGTTGGTGAGTTTGGAGTCTCCTGCTCGTCACTTGACTGATTTTCTGTCAATTCTTTAGGATGTTCATGAGCTCCATGTTGCTCCCTGAGCTCCATCCTGCCTTGCATCTTAAAGCTTGAATGTACAGAGCTTCTGTCAGACTTGACAGAGCCACGAGACAGAGAGGACATTTTAGTGGGAAAGACAGAAGACTGGGTGGGGGGCACAGGCAGTGATGGGAATTCTTCTGAAAAGTCTGTAGGGCTGTAATCATAGTCATCTGAGTCTTCCTTATCCAATAATGGCACCTTGAAAGGAGGAAGATTTCCCAGAAAAGGAAGACGGTCCAGTCTGGTGAATGAATGCATTTGGCCTTGTTGGTCAAATCTGTCGGGGATGGCGTCATGCCTGCTGCTGTTCCTATCTGTGATGTTCTGTGCACCACATGGTTCATGGTAGCACATGAGCTCTCCCCCTTCACTGGGACAGTGGCATACCCAGCAAGGTCCAACCTGAAATGAATGATTGGCCTCATACTTTTGGTCACCATGGATACACCCAAGCTGTTGGCACTGCCTGCAGCCATCAACAGGCTCCGAAAACTCAATACAGTTAGGGGGCACTTCAGGGCAGCTCATGAAATGGCAGATGATTCGCCCCCCTCCAAGTGGACAGGAGCACTCGGTGCTGCCGTAATCGACAAAGTAGGAGTCTCCTTCAGGGACTGAGCCATTTTCGAAACCAGCACTCACACAGTCATAGTACTGGTAGCCTTCACATGTGCATCCTTTCTGCAAGCAGGAAGCACAACAAGCACCATTGTCCAAGACTGCGTCGATGCAGTTGTCCAGGAGGGGGCAATCTACCCCAGTACAGTCCTGCTGGCAAAGGCAGATACTCAGACAGAGGGAAAACCAGAGACCTCTTAGGAGTTCTACTTCAACTCCAGCCATGGTGTTTCCTCGCCAGTGGAAGGAGATCTTCTTTATCTACAAAAATACAAAACAAAAAACAAGTAACTGAAGCAGTTACTGTGAGGAGAGCAGACTCTCTGAAGGAAAAATAAAACTCCACATTCCAGTCTAGTTTGCACTTTTATGGTTAACTAATTCATAAACCAACAAAACAAAGACAAACAGAAATCAACCTCAAGTGTTCTGGTGATTTAATAAAGTCACACCAGTGAAACAAGCAAACCACTAATCTTAAAGTCCCCCTCCCATCAGCTTGTGACCTATTGTAAAAGTGTTCCCAGCTAATACAGCATGACTGGGTAGCAATGTCTGAGAAGTAAATGGGGACAACAAGCTGTCTTCACATATGGAACTATTAAAAAAAAGCAGACACACAAATAGACACATGCACACCGTTCCATTGTTTAGTTAAAAAGGGTCCATACAGTTTATGAAAAATAGATTTTTATGCACATCTGTCATTAAAAAGAGAGAACTTCTCATTTTCCTCAAAACCACAGCGTAACATCAGCCTGCAGTATTTGGAGTAATTATCTTTAAATTGTTTGTCTCCGCTTAAGCACCAGTTTATCCTCCTGAATTATCACACAGTAATTGCTTTGTAGAATGTCATTGTACTTTTTTTTTTCTGTGGTGACGCTGAATCTTTACACATGTGGACACTGAGATCTCAACTTTGTTGACTTTAGCAGCCCTCATAACCAATCCAGGTCAGTGCTTCAGGTGACTGCACATCTGGAAGACTTACCAGCCCTCACACCTGAAGGCAGAGGAAGCTAAGGTGTGGATCAGAGGCTGAACAGTTAACAGTGTCAGATCAACTGATGTGTTCTCAGACCTGACCCACATAGACCCAGACTGTCCCTGAAATCCATGAACTGCTGCAGCTACACTTTTCTTCTTCAGAAGCCCATCTGATTTCTGTTTAGGAGCAGCAGAGAAGAAATACTTCACTGCAGACATACACACGTGGGACTAATGCAGCATTTCATACAGATCAAACCAGAATGTCATATAAGGATGGATCAGTTGATGTCACATGATCCATATTTTCTTTTCTTTGATCAGACAGCTCTGATAGCTGTAAGGCTTAGGCGCACAAAGCGCACATGGAAGCTGTAGGTTTATTTAACTCGCTGTTTCTTACAGTGAGGTGGGGGTGGGGGGGTCCTCCCTTTGTCCCTGCCTGTTCAAACACAAAAAGCAGTTGCTGTGAGGCAGCAGAACTTTGATCAGCACCACAGAAAGATTCTGAACCTATTCGCGCAGACTCAAACTAAAGTTTCCCTAAACTTCTGAATGAACTTCTGCAGAAGTTGCAGATCATCAAACTCAGAAGAAACCTGCTTTCGAACAGAAGGGAGCACAACGATCAATGGCCCACAAACTCTCACTAAACACCCCTGAGGTCTACAGACTTTCCTCTTAGGGTCGGTCCGGTCCGCAAACAGCTCAAGAATGCGCCCTTTCTTACCTGGTTGTCAGCAGAGCTGTTGGTCCTCCGCGCGCCGCAGTGAAGGAGATGCGTGCGCGCCGCGGGGTGCAGGCGCGCGGAGGAGGAGCCGAGGGACAGCTGCCCCTGGCGGGGACTCCGCGAAGCCTTTAGAGCCCGGTGAGGAGCCAAAACACCGGGACCCGCTGCGCCAAGAGATAATCAAACCGGGTCAGGAATTACGCATGAAGAACCCGAGGTGCTGACAGTTCACTACACGTATCGTCTCCACATGGTTGCGCGCACAGAGAAACTGGATTATGAAAGACTGAGGATGTTCTTTTGTAATTAGACCTTCTCCTTTATGTATTTATTCTCTCCAGAATTCTTCAGTGTTCTGTTGTTTCACATTCAGAACAGTTCTCTAACATCTATGGGCGGATGTACAGCGATCTGCGCTCTGGCCAAAACCTTTTCAAGTCCCCTCTCTTATCAAAGGGTCATAAATGAGTTGTTGAAAGCTGTTTTGTGAAGCTTTCAAATAAAGTTAGAAAATAAATAAAAAAAATATGGAAGAGACAAGTGGCGGAGCTACAAAATTGTATATTAGGGATTAGGGAAGGAGGGGCTTTGGTCCTCCTCCGTGTGGAAATCACTGAGGTTTCTTTTTTTCTTCCACCACCAGGAGGAGCCCCTGCATTATATTCATCTCAATCTCCCTCAGAGGTTTGCAACCGTCAAAGACCCACTCAGATGAACATCGTGTATATACTATGAAAAATTATCTTAAAGTTGCATTTCTGAGTATGTCATTATTCAAATCGTTGTAAATCAGGAACAAACAAAAAATGCAGTTAGAAAAACCTAGGTGTCATGTAGATTTGTATTACTGATCTGTACTGTACTTCAAAAAATGTAAAAAATAAAAAAAAAAAATAAAAACATCAACAAGAAAAGGCAGCAGTGGTCCAAAAAAACGAAGCAAATAAACTCTGAGCCCGAAGCCCTGAGCCCAGGGTGACATGACGGTTTTGTCATGTCTGATTTTAAAGAACATATGATGAAGCCCTCAAAACTCTCCTTTTTGAAAAATAAGTAAACATAACATATGGGAACAATCATTAGAATAAAAACTAAATCCCTTCTGATGGGAAACGTATGAAACAGCAGTTGCTGCTCAGTAAAACCATTTATTAGTATTTCTGCATAGGAGACGCACAATTTGTTAAAATTCTAAAGTGACGGATAAAACCAAATACTATGAAAAGATGTATTATAACACTTTATATTTACAATGAATTCATAACAGAAAACTGATTTGAGCATTAAATGTATTCCATTTAAGACTTTGAGGAAACCAATATAGAAACAGTTGGATTTTTTTTCTAAAGATGCACATTTTAATCATTCAAAAAAGTGTATTATAAAATGAAGTGAATGAAAGCTAATGGATGCCATCCTACCACTGTGTGTCTTCACTGCAGCACCACATTTGTCCCATTTTCCTGCAACCTGAACATTCAGATCAACCAAAGAGAACCGGATAAGGACACAGGTCATACCTTTAACAAGAACAAAATGTTTGCACGTTTTGTTTTGTGCATATAAACTAAGAGTTTACGGTTTATACTGTTGAACAAATGCTTTTTTTGGAGCAAGAACCACAACATAAGGTTTTAGACTTTTTTGTTTTACACAAACATTAAAATTTGAGTTGATCCAAAATCATAGATGTGTTGCACAAATCAACATATGTGCATAAATAGGTCAACACCTGAGAAAGATTAAGTTTGTGTTGCAGTGAACAAATTTAGCAATAATAAACATGGAAGATGATGGCACACAGTTGTTTGAGTAGAGTGCTAAAAACACTTCAAAATGGATAGGGTTTTCAATATATTACAAAGAGTACGCATATTATCAGTATTGATCAATTATATCGATAATCATGACTTCACACAGACGGGAACACATGGCTGGATAAAAAACATGGTCGTATCATAGAAGCTGAAGCATCAGTCAAGCCTGTGCACCTATGGCTTCACCTGCTTCCTATCATCTACCCTCTGTTCTACACACACACAATCATAAAGGCCTTCTTAAACCACAACCACTTCTATTGTCATAGTTCCAGATACCAGTAATCAAACAGTTCAGCTTCACCCTCTCCACAGTCAAATATGTGCAACCAAAGCAGTTATGTAGTGCAAAAACTTACAGGCTTTTCAGTGACAGTTTCCAGACTGTTTGTCCAGGGGCTCCCTCCAGAGGGAGGCCAGGGTACAGCTGGTGTCCAGGGTGTGAGCTTTTGGAGTTCCACCTGGCTTTCTCTTTTAAGTCGACCAGCATTGATGTTAGACACAAGTGCTCATCTACCTGGGATCCTCATCGTACAGCTTACTGTATGATCCCCACATGTTAGTAGACCATAATAGAAATGCAATAAAAAAAAAGAAAATCTACAACAATCTCAGTTACCAAATAAGAAGTGGCCCAGCATTAAGATGAAGCCCAAAAACAAACATTTCAATGTCAGAAGGAATTACTATTACATCAAAAGTGTAAAAGAAGAGTTTTTTTCTGCACTGAAGCAACCCGAACACATGAGGCATCAACACGTTTTAAAGCTAGAACATAAGGGTGTAACGATTCAATTTAACAATTCAATTTGCAAAATAATTGTGGTTGCTGATACGATTCAATTGTGAAGGATTCGATTCACTAACCTAAAATTGATTGAGGTTATCTTTAGCCAAAGTTGTGACAGAGAGATAAATAGCTGTGTACTGAACAGTGCAGGTGAAGTTTTCAAGATTCCTTGTATTTCTTGCAAGATAATAAAGTTTAAATTAAACATTTGTACAAACAAACAAGGAAACAAGAATTAATGGCAAATCCATTCACATTTTAGTTTTGTCAAAGTTCAGCCCACTGTTTTTTTTTCCACATCAAAATATACCTAACGGAACATGATGAGAACATTTACCACACTGTATGGTTACATAGTTCAAAGTGTTTCCACACATTGGACTGGAATGATAGCTTAATCACTTTTTGCTGCCATCATATGTGTGTTGATCACTGTAATGCACTTGGTCATTTTTAAACCTACGATACCTCAACCCAAATTGTATTTTCCAATATCAATTATTTCATTTTTAAGCTATTTTATAATCGAATAGGTTGATTTAATTAACAACTTGCCTCAAATATAATTTGAATAATTGATTCATCATTACACCCCTACTAAAATAAAATGTTTTAAAACCATAAAGATTCAACTAAATTGAACTAGTTGTCAAAAAACATGCAAGTTTCACTTAAGTTTTGTTTGAGATTCAAACATTTTTTAACAATTATAAAAAAACGGATAAGAATGATTATTAAAGTACTTTTCGTGTTATTACTAAACCTAACTTATTGTTTTTCACTCTAGATATTTATACTTTTCCTGAGATAGAAAACGTCTCCAAAGTCAGCCCCTAAACATGAATTAGATAAAACTAGTTCTTCTGATTAAAATGTAAATACTTTTTGGACATACGTGTCATACGTGAAGAAGCCTGTTATTTCCTTACAGTTTTAGCTTTGATGACCTCCAAAGAAAACGTCAGAAAGCTCAAGAAGGTTTTTGTTGTGCAAAACAGCAAAAGTTCAGAGTGCATGGAGGACGTGTGCAGACAGAAACTCCTCATACACGCGTGGAAGTGGATCCAGCTGACCCAGAGCTGCTGTCCATGTGGGTCGCCCTCAGAGGAGGCCCCTCGCTCTGCGCAGCTCCGCCTCCGATCAGGCCCTGCTGCCTCAGGTTCAGGATGGAGTCAGCGATGATCCTAGCCGTTTTTTTCTGGTATCCTCCAGATGTCACCATCAGTATGGGGATGCCTCGCTGTTTTGCAGCCCTAAACACGATCTCGTCCCGCTTCACAATGCCCTGGCGGGAGGCGGGGGACACAGTGTCACACGCCTGACCAGAATTTTTAACAACTATTTGAACAGAACTAAAAGGTTCTGGTCATTGACACAGAGGTCAGTGCAGCAGCACACCTGAACCCGAACAAACCCACAGAAAAGCAGAAACATCAGCCTCCTTACCTGAGGTGATATGGATAGCCCTCCCAGGGGGTCTCCATCCAAGATGTCCGTTCCTGCATTGTAGACGATGATGTCAGGGCGGAGCTCATTCAGCGCACCCTCGCAGTGAAGCTCCACCTTCTGAAGGTACTCAGAGTCTTCAGTTCCCCAGTCAAGCTCCACCTTTCTCCTTATGGCTCCTTCATGTACAGTAAAGAAGGCCAGCATTGATTTAGAATCGGTCAGAGCGCAGAAGCAAGAGCTATCAACTTTCATTAAGTTAAATGTTAGACGACCATGAAAGATCACACACTGTTGAGCTCCAAGCAAGAAAGGATAATCATCACCTTACATGTCCAAAGTGTCTGAAATAGTATAATTTGAGGCTTAAACATCTCGCCTGAGCAAAAAAAGATGGATCAAAACCACTCAGGTTTTGAACCCCTAACTAACCACTTGGAAGGCAGGTTGCTCAACCCACTGGGCTTCAGTCATCCAGATTTCCACTTTCAAGAATCTTCGATGAGGCAGTGTCAGTTTGTTAACTGATTATCTAAAACCAGTTAAACACTTAATTCACATTTCTTTTTAGTAAAAGGGGATAGTGAGTCTCGGCTCTTTTTGAATTTTAGCTAAATCTATGGTCCTCTGTTAGTCTCCACCAATAGTAATGGTTCCTCTGGCTGAGCTGGTATCAAGCAGAGCTGTGGGACGCTGACGCAGCTCTCACTCACGCTTGGCGTGTCCGTCCCCGGGATAGATGTGGGAATTATACACGTCCATGATGAAGACCCGCCTGTCCTCCAAGAAGTCGCGCTCATGACCGTTTCCCTGGAAACCAGCAGAACCACAGATTCTGTCAGGGGGGCTGCACAGTGGCGTTAGCAGAGAAAGCCCTGGTTCAAATCCCAGCTGGGTCCTTTCTGCGTGGAGTTTGCATGTTCTCCCCGAGCACGTGTAGGTTTTCTTCAGGCACTCAATCTTCCTTCCTCAGTCCAAAAACATGTTTGATAGGTGCAGTAGTAACGGACAACAATTGAAGAAGAACTGTTTTAAGAGTTCCCAGTGGTTATTTCAAAATGAATATATCCTCCACTATGAGAAAAATACTACAAGAAAACACCAAAAACAAAATTTTCATTGGAGTGGGTAGTCAAGCCAACCATCACAGTGTTCAGTCTGAGGGGGACAATGTTTGTGCACCTGTTTTTCCTCCTTTAGCTCTGAAGCTGTTAAGTCCTGTGCATTCTCTAGTGACTATTGTTTTGATCTTGACTGTTCTTAGAAGTCTCTTTTTTGATCCTTTCATATACTTTTACGACCCCTCAGGTCCACCCAGAACCCAAACTGCGGTTTGGGGACTTTCTGTTGCTCTTCACGTTCATTACTTTCAGATTTTTCCTGAGAGCTTCACTGTTTTCTGTTCCTCCGGGTTCTGCCACTGTGAAGTTTCGCTCCAGCTTTGAAGCACACGGAAGCAGAAAGAAAGGCCAACCCCCCTAGGACCTGTGCCGGTCCTCTGCCGTGTCAGCGGGTGCTTTCAAAGCTCCATGGTTCTGAGTTCTCAGAGAGGAATTCAGTTTCAGGGTCAACTCCAGCAGAATTACAGCTGAGCACAAAAGAATAAACGCCAATGTCAGGTGAAACACTAATGCTGAGGCTGCTAGGAAAGGGGTTCGCTTAAATAACAGTGAATGACGTTCATGAAAAAGTGCGCAGAGGGCACTTACTTAAGCATGTTAAAGATGCAAGGCTTTTACATTTAGAGATAAATGGAAATGAAATTCTAAACCATGAAAAACAATTTTACACATTAAATTCAAGTCTTAGAGCTGTGTGCATCAGATAGAGCAGAGACAAGAGCTTCACAGGCCGGAAGATGTACGGTGGACCCAAAGTACAAATCACACCAACAAATCACTTAACGCAAAAACATATTAAGGATCAAAATGATCATTAAAAAAGCAAAACAAGTAATGAAAAAAACCTATTAACTTCTAGAAATAAAAAAAAAGTTCTAGACACCCAAAACACATTTCTCCATAAAATAAAATGAAATGAAAAGGAAACATCATCTCTGCAAAAGTAATTTGCAAAAATCAAAATTAAAAGTCAAAAAATGATTTACAATAAGAAACCATAAAAGGTAGGTACTATATGACTTACCTGATTGGATGATGAGTTTTTATTTTTGACGTTTGAGTTTTTTCAAATGCGTCTTCAATGTCCGCATAATAATAAGTGTTATGGCTAGAACGGAACATATCCAGTTGGTGTGATCTGTACTTCAGGGCCACCGTACAAATAACACTTCAGATTAACAACAGAAGATGTTCATTCTGTCATTACAAAATATAACAACCCGTTAAGGGATTCGTCTATTCAATGAAAAATATTACAGTGAATTTTGTGACAGCTGTGCAAACATACAGACAGGTAATCTCTGGCTCACCTGATGAGCATCTAAATCGATGATGGTGGCCTTGGAGATGCCTTCCACTCTCTCAAACAAAAACTGAGAAATGAAGAAGAAGAAAACATTGACAAAGTAGCAAAAACTTTCTCTGTTCCTTCCTGCCCAGAGACAAATTGTTACACATTTAATGCTGCAGGAGGCAGACTTGCTCACACATTTGTGGACACGTTTTTTTTTTTTTAATTTAAGTTAGCCATTACTCTTTTTTTAGGGTTGGCAGTTTGGTTTCTTTACACTACGATGCTGTGTGTCTTCAGAAATGAAGGTAAAAAGAGTTCAGCCGACCCCTGCTTTCTTATTGTGCATTTTTATTTGCATTCGCACTGATGCATGAACTTTTATATCCTCATCTGTTATTTCTTCGCTCTGTATTTTCTGTTACTTACTAAAGAGGCATGACCAGAATGTTCTGCCTCTGTCTGTGATGCAGATAGCTGACTTAACAACTGGCTTCAGAATTTTGCCACTTGAAAACAATTACCTCTCCAACACAGACAGTTCTGTAGATAAACTGCAGTTGGTTAAATGTCAGCTCCCTGTCAACTATACCCGATCAATTAGTAATAGCATTATATTAATAGTGTTAATGTAGGTCTAATGGTTTGGGGGTCTTATCTGAGGCTAAAATGTCATCCGAGAGGGGGTCTGGTGCCAAACTGCACGGCTGGATTGCTACAATATTGCTTGAAATCTTTGTTGCACCATTAATGTTAGGTCGGGGATGTAAAGGGCCGTAATCTAGAGGGAGAGTGTGTAAACAGAGAGTTCTGAGCAACAGCGAGGGGAAGGGAGGCGGGGCTTCTCTGTGCCAACAGTCTGGCCCACAACTCAGAGGCAAATTTCTAATTAACTCATTAAAACTATGTCCTAGATTTTGTTCTCACATTTTGGCTGAAAACAACATAATCATAATTTAAAGACCACTGGGAACTTCCCACGTAAATATTTTCAACTTTAAACTTTTTTTTACACATAAAAATCAGAAAGACTCTTTTAGTCGGTGCGCCTGTTAACACAAAACTGTCTCCCTTTTAGCCCTCAGTCAGTCAGTCAGTCAGTATTCTCAACACCTCTGTTCTATGCCCGTAGCGCCTGGAGAGGCAGAAACAAAACCATTATGGAGATGACACCAGATCTGTCTTAATGGATACGCCAGCAATGTGAAACAAGACAACATCCTTTTTATGTAAACATTAAGAGTACCAGCTGCTCCTGGCAATGATAAATATCCCAGTTTAGGCATTATAAAGGCTTAAAAAGTCATCAGCAAAGTGACACAATCCAAAGAAATAATCTGTAAAATCCTTTTATTTTCCATCTGTCAGCCTTGCCGCTGTGTTCCTCGTGTTTTTTTTTATCACTTGTTATGCTTATTTGGTTGCAGTCTATTTTCAGACTGTGCACTGCTTTTTTTAAACATAATTGCGGAGGGACGCCTAAAACAGCCTAACAACACTCAAAACCATCCCTGACCGAGACAAAACATTTCTCTGCTTATTTTCATGACTGATTAAATTCACTTTACAGCTGGCGAGGGAATCAAAACCCCATTCAGTGTTAACAGACATGAGTTTACCACAGTTTCTGTCTGAAAGGCTCTTGTGGCGCAGAGCACCAAATGGTACAGGACACAGAGGGTGTGAGAGTCACCTTGATGGCCAGAGTGATGTCCGCATAGGCGCAAAAGCCTCCACCCCTGTTACTGGAGCAGTGATGGAAGCCCCCACCTGAAAGACAGCAGATGAAAGTGTTGAGGTAACAAGGTCCAGGTTCATGAAGAACATCTCAAGCTACGTTCGCACTGCCCTCAGCAATGTGCATTAAAAACGGCCACTTCCAATGTAGAGTCTATGTAAACACGCGTAACTGCGTGTTTCAAGTTTCCGTGTTCAAAACTCTCGCGTTCAAGTTACTACGACTGCTTTCAAGCTCGATGTAGAGAACGTGCGGCCACTGAACACGGGTTGAAAGTTAAATCAGGTTGAACTTTGACCAATCAGACTCGGATTTGGTAGTGACGTATGGATGGCGTCCCTTTTAATTCATGAAAGTACTAACCATTTGAAAATTGATCATGGAGGAGAAATGAATAATTGCGGTTTGTTCCTAGCCAGAATTCTATCACACCAAGTCTTTCATATAATGAAATCGAACTATGAAAACAAAGCCTGCAGTAAGATTTGTAAGAGTTACACCGCTTTGGCATGTTGCACCACGTCTCTTCTAACTGTAGGTGGTGGACATGCGCTACTAAACAGTAGAAAAACCAAAAGAGGAAGAAGCCCCTCCCTGCTTGTCCAATTTGAACACCGTGGCCTAATTGCATGTTCTGAGCATGTGTGGCACGTGTCTCCATAGCTTCACAAGGAGAAATTCACTCCTCATAGCAGCTCAGAGAAAAAAAAACAAATGATAGTGATGATTGTGGAGGTGAGGTTGCATTCATACAGAGCTGACACGCTAAATCAAGAAGCACTTTAACTTTTGAACCTAAATATGTTTGAAAGAACAAAGTTAACCCGGCTGGTGCTTCTGCTTCACCGTGGGTGGGCTCACTCACCAACGTTGATGGCCCATCCTCGGTCAACAGCCAGTTTTCCAGCCTGTAGAGGACAATGTTTTACTTGGAGTCTTTTAAAAGAATCCCATTAAAGATCAGACTTGGTCATTTTTACTATGAACTAAACCAATAAATCATTTCAAACATAACACATTTCTAAAACTACAACCTTTCTACGGTTTTAACTTCTCCTGTTTGTCCCAGATCTCCTAAAGTTTTAACTGCGGCGATTAGCTGTAGTCAAAGGATGTAAAACTACAGAAAAAGAAAAAAATAGAGTTCTGATCATCAAACAAATAGGATCAAAGATAAACAAATGCTTGCAAAGAGAGCTAAACACATTCATATCTGTTCTTTATGAAGGATTATAGACTGACACAGAATATTTGCTAAATTTATTAGGCAGCAATACCTCTTCACGGTTGATGGAAGGCCTTTTACGTAGAACACAACCAACAAATCATAATTCAATTTGTTATTTATTGACATCAAATGTTGTGCTTCTAATCATCCATATTTGTGTCGTTTATAGAGGTGAGTTCTGAGGAAGAGTTTAGAGTTCATGACCTAGAACCACAGAGGATCTTCTGAGGAAAAAAAAAAGAACGCGGGGTGGAGTTACCATGATGGTTCCTCCTGTTTGCGTCCGTAAAGGCCTCAGCACCTTTCGCTGCACCAGGAAATTCGGCAGAAACAAGAGCGGAGGGATTTCTGTGATGGTTGCCACGACGACCGACCACTGCCGCCAAACAGAGCAGAAGCACAGTACACATGATACTTCACATCAAAACCTTTGAGTTTTTATTTTGAAATGTCATCTTAAGACATTTCTGTAACAGTTTTAGGTACATGTTTTATAGTAAATTAAAAATTTTTGGTCATGATGGAAGCCAATCACTTCCCAACAAGCATTTCAGCACACATCTCTTAACCTGGAGAACTGAAGAACAATTGCTTGGTTATTTTGAAAAGTAGCATTTAAGAAAAGAAACAAAAAAAAGACATCCTCCAAATGTTAACCCATGGGTTTTCTAGGGTTAAGGTGTGCCACAGGGCCATGCTATAAGTGCACCATGAAGAGAAGCTCCTACCTTTAACCTGTTCAGGTAGTGCTTGGTGTGAACCACCAGCAGATCCTCCTCCGTGGCTTCACGGGCTTCCACAATGTCAGCATCAGTGAGAAAGCGTTCCTCTGAGACAGAGTCAAACAGGAAGGTGCTGTATAAGAAAAATCGTGTCACTTACTACTTCTAGTCATGAATCAGAGATAAAAGGAGAATGAGAACTTCAAAAAGCTCTGCAGGGAGTGAAACGGGAGGCGAGAAAACCCTCAGGGAGAACAGAGCAGAACGCCGTGGTCCGAACAGCAGATATTTCAAAAACAATTCTAGCTCAGAAATGCAAACAGCACCTCTGGACTTTAACTGACACCTCCATCAGACTGAGCATCAGCAGCAGTCTGAAGGGGAGAGCAAAGACTTTTTCTGAGTGTTAAATTCCAACAAAGCCTTTTTGTTTTGTTTTTTCTATAAAAGCCCAATGTCACTCTGTGAGTCGGCCTAATGGATGTGAACCATGAGCTGACAGCAGAGTCAGAGCAGCCTCTGACAGCACTCTTCCTTTGAAGACATGCGAATAGTGACCATGATTTCAGCGTTCCACTGCTGGAAACATGTAAAAAAAAAAGTCACCAACAGATCACATTACAAGCTACAAGTAAAAATAAAGTGTCTAAAAATAAAGAACACGACATATCCCATGTGTTCTATGAAAATGTATGCAAACAAACAAAACCAAAAAGATCAAATCAAAGTGCAGAGACCCTTAAACGATAATATATCTGGTTGAAGGTCTTTTATCACTCATACTTGCTGGTTATGAACTACAACAGATCCAGATTCACCTCTTAGGTCCAAACAGACTCACAGCAAGGTGCTTTTTTTTACCTTAGTAGAATGAAGATCAGGGTGAGGTCTTTCTGTTAACTTGCATTTGTTTTGGATTACAATATCACATTTGTCTTTTGAAAAATCTCACATCTGTAGAGCACATCTGCAACACAGCTGGACTGTAATTCCTGAAGAAATACACAGCCAAAGGTGTCCTGATTCCAGATGTACTTACGAAGGATCATACAGTTAAATACAGTTTTTCATAATAAAACTTGAGCACAAATTAAAAAAGCCAAAAACACTGGAGTGCAACCTCCATGTAGAAAAAGTTCCACAATTAGTCTGACGTGGAGATCAGTGAATCCATCGATGAACATCTCTAAATATAAATAATGAAGTAGTCTGTGGCATTTTCTTTTCTTACCCTTTTTATGTAATTCCTATCTATCTTTCATGTATTTTTAGTGCCTTTTTTAATTTTATGCTGTTGTTTTTTTCATTTTTCTTCTTAATTTTGTCAATTTGGCACTGTAAAGTGCTATATAAATAAATATTCATTCAATTTGAACACAAGCTATGAAGGCTGCACTTCCACAAAGCATAAAATCCATTTTAACTCTTAATTGTAGTGTTAAAGTCAGTCTTCTGCAACAGTTTACTCTCCGTCTTTGCAGTTTAACTTACAAAGGAGTAATTGAAACTTTCAAAATAAGTTTAGTCTTCAGTTTATATGGTAATCCAGTTAACCACGGCGATCCAAGCCAAACATTTCTATTTAAAAAAAAGCCTACGACTGCTGATAGTTTTATTTATTTTTTGCTTGCTAAGTGCTACTTTTATAGTTTTAGGTTAGCTTTGTATTAAACTTTGTACATTTTTTTTTTAATCGAGTTTTATTCATATCTTGTAGCACTTTGGGGTTTTATTTAATGAAAAGTGCATTATAAATAAAATGTATTATTATTATTATTATTATTATTATTATTAAACATACTCAGTCTAAACTCTAACCTTTTAGAAAGCGGATGACTTTTCCCCACTTTCCTGCATCAAAGGGGTGCAGCTTCTCCAAGCCCATGAAGGTGATGTTGTAGTCTGGGTGGTACACGATGGGCAGACATGTCTGAGGGAGGCTGGCATACAGATTGGTTGGGGGAGACCTGCAAAAAAAATATACAAAAAGACTTTAATGGTCCTTTTAAGTGTAACATGACAAACAAAAATGGCGTTTCTCACCTCGTTTTTCTTGTATCTTCTTTCAGAGACATGTTTTTTAAGCATTGTTATTCCCCTCTGGAAACAAACAGAAAATTGTGCACTGATGGTTTAAAAACTGTAAACACTGTTTTCACAAAAATGCTGTAAACAACCCCCACCCCCCTCCAGTGGCGCCACCAGGGGGTGGCCAGGGGTGGCCACGGCCACCCCTCTCCGACACCTGGCCACCCCAGTGGCCACCCCGCTAGCCACTATAAGCTGTGGTAGCATCAGTTGTGCGTTTCATCCCAAATGCACAGCCAGCAAGCGGGCAAGTCGCTTTGATCACCTAAACCGGCCCTCACCCCCTCCCCTCCCTGCTGCCTTTGAGTGCGCAGACATCTACAGAGGAGCCGCTGGACGCAGAATATGAATAAGACGCGGGGTTCACTTCCGCGTTCGAACCCTCAGATCCTCCGAGCCGGTCAGACAAAAGAACCAGTCTCAGTTCCTAAAGATGAACGTTCTTTATTACTTTTTCCTTAAGTCCAAAACGGCGACTGACCGCGCGTGTATGTGCTCCACACACTCACACGCGCTCTCCCACCTCTCTTCCTGCATCGCGCGAGCACCGGTTTCAGCACGCACACACACGCGTGCGCGCGAGAACGCACACACGCACACACAATCACTCAATAAATAAAGGACATCACAAATGACATTTATATTAAATAATTAAAAATATCACTAAAATTATTATCAAAAATTAGATTCTTATTAAATAAAGAAATAAATATTAAAAATACAGCTGCAAAGGTGTAAAAAACATGCGGTCTGCAAAACATGTAAACCCAGAGTGCAAATACTTGGTGCAAATACATCATCAGCTGTGGTGGATGTGTCATTACTTTTTATAAATAAGTAAAAAAAGGATGTCCCTGTCACACGCGCCACTCATTTTCATAGCACTATTTAAGCACTGGTTGTTGTGTTACCGCAACATTTTGATGTGTTTTTGTTTCCACAGGGTTACCTATAGTCATTAGTTGATGCTTGTGTCTGTCCATTTTCAGAGAATGAAGAGAAATTCAACATATATTCTTATTTTAAGAATAAAAGTGCAGGAGAAGGAGCGAAAGAGATGGTAGGGGAGCAACAGAGGAGTAGTGAGGAGGAAGATGAGACAGAGCAGCATGAATGACAGAAGATAATGAGGAAGACAAAGATGAGACGGCATCAGACGAAGGACAGTCAGCATCATTGGTCAGAGAAACAAAGCAGAACTCAGCTAAAGGGGCTCCACCTGATCCTGGACCAACTGGTAAAGTTAGAATTATGTTACCCTAATAATAAAAATGTTTCATGATTATTAGTCTGAATAGAAATGTCAACAGATATAATTAATAATTAGAAGGATATTTTTATTATTATTTCAGAACAACAGATTTAATTTTTTGTTTATTATAGATATCTCTCAGTCAAGAGCCGAACACCCCAAGCAGACACACCTAAGCATTAAATATAAACAAAAAAAAATAAATATGTATCAGTAGTAGTATCTACTAATGGTATCTATTAGTTATTATACTAGTAGTATCTACTATAAGTTCATGTTCTACAAAATATCAGTAGGCATTTATCTTTCTGTTGGTTTTCTAAAGGTTGTTTTACTACGTTTGGTAGAATGAATTTTAAAAATATAGCTCATGGTTTTTGTGTGCCACCCTAAGATTTAATGTGGCCCCCTACCGGCCACCCCCATGAAAAATTTCTGGAGGCGCCACTGCCCCCCTCCTTCCAAACACGCACACACGCACGCACACACACAAACACACACACAGTTAAATTTCCTGCTGCTTCATGTTACCAGAGTGGGTTTTTAAAAAAATGATTTTTTTTCCACATGAAAAGCTGCAAGGCATCGTCTACAGCCACATGTCAGATTTGTGCAGACTTCTATGAAAAGATTAAAAACATCTACTGGAACAGAAATAATAATGATAAAAAGATAAGATAGCTTCGGTTGCACTACTGGTATATAAGATAACAGTTTTATATACAAATGGGGAAATTTTAAATACATATACATATATATATATATATATATATATATATATATATATATATATATATATATAAAAAAAAAAAAAAAAAAAAAAAAAAAACGCCCCTCTCACCCTCCGCGGGTGGTTTCTCCTCCAAGCTCGGGTCCTCTACCAGAGGCCTGGGAGCTTGAGGGTCCTGCGCAGTATCTTAGCTGTTCCTAGCACTGCGCTTTTCTGGACTGAGAGGTCTGAGGTCTTTCCAGGTATCTGTTGTAGCCACTCCTCAAGCTTGGGGGTTACTGCCCCGAGTGCTCCAATTACCACAGGCACCACCTTCACATTCACTTTCCAGGCTTTCTCCAGTTCTTCTCTGAGTCCCTGGTATTTCTCCAGTTTCTCATGTTCCTTCTTCCTGATGTTCCCATCGCTTGGCACTGCCACATCCACCACAACGGCTTTCCTCTGTTCTTTATCCACCACTATGATGTCTGGTTGGTTCGCCATTACCATCCTATCAGTCTGGATCTGGAAGTCCCACAGGATCTTTGCCCTCTCATTCTCTACCACCTTCGGAGGTGTTTCCCATTTTGACCTTGGGGTTTCCAGTCCATATTCTGCACACATGTTCCTGTATATTATTCCAGCCACTTGATTGTGCCGCTCCATGTATGCTTTACCTGCCAGCATCTTACATCCTGCAGTTATGTGCTGGATTGTTTCAGGCGCCTCTTTGCACAGCCTACACCTTGGGTCTTGTCTGGTGTGGTAGATCTGAGCCTCTATCGCTCTGGTGCTCAGGGCTTGTTCCTGAGCTGCCAGGATGAGCGCTTCAGTGCTGTCTTGTAGGCCAGCCCTTTCTAGCCATTGGTAGGACTTCTTGATATCAGCCACTTCAGTTATGGTCCGGTGGTACATCCCATGGAGGGGTTTGTCCTCCCATGAGGATCTGTCCTCCAGCACTGTATCCTCTGCTCTCCATTGCCTGAGACATTCACTGAGCACACTGTCAGTTGGGGCCTTGAGCTTGATGTATTCATGCATCTTGGATGTTTCATCCTGGATAGTGGCTTCTACGCTCACTAGTCCTCGGCCTCCTTCCTTGCGGCTAGCATACAGTCTCAGAGTGCTGGATTTGGGATGGAACCCTCCATGCATGGTGAGGAGCTTCCGTGTTTTAACATCCATGGTCTGTATCTCTTCCTTTGGCCATCTTATTATTCCTGCAGGGTATCTGATAACTGGCAGTGCATAGCTGTTTATTGCCCGGGTCTTGTTCTTGCCATTGAGCTGGCTTTTCAGGACTTGCCTTACTCGTTGAAGGTACTTAGCTGTTGCAGCTTTCCTTGTTGCCTGCTCCAGGTTGCCATTTGCCTGGGGAATTCCAAGGTACTTGTAACTGTCCTCAATGTCTGCTATTGTTCCTTCTGGGAGTGAGACCCCCCCTGTGTGGACTACCTTGCCTCTCTTTGTCACCATCCGGCTGCATTTCTCGAGCCCGAATGACATCCCAATGTCATTACTGTAGATCCTGGTGGTGTGGATCAGGGAGTCAATGTCACGCTCGTTCTTAGCATATAGCTTGATGTCATCCATGTAGAGGAGGTGACTGATGTTGGCCCCATTTCTGAGTCGGTATCCATAGCCAGTCTTGTTGATTATTTGGCTGAGGGGGTTCAGACCTATGCAGAACAGCAGTGGGGACAGAGCATCACCTTGGTATATCCCACATTTGATGGACACTTGTGCAAGTGGTTTCCCATTGGCTTCAAGGGTGGTTTTCCACAGCTTCATTGAGTTTCTTATGAAGGCTCTTAGAGTCCTGTTGATGTTGTACAGCTCCAAGCATTCAGTGATCCATGTGTGTGGCATTGAGTCATAGGCCTTCTTGTAATCAATCCAGGCTGTGCACAGGTTGGTGTGTCGTGACCTGCAGTCTTGGGCGACTGTTCTGTCGACCAGGAGTTGGTGTTTGGCTCCTCTGGAGTCTCTACCAATGCCCTTCTGTGTGTTACTCATGAATTGATCCATGTGCCTATTTATCTTGGTTGCAATGATGCCTGACATGAGCTTCCATGTTGTGGAGAGACAGGTTATTGGCCGGTAGTTGGATGGGACTGCACCCTTTGAGGGATCCTTCTGGATTAGGATCGTTCGCCCTTCCGTTAGCCATTCGGGGTGAGTCCCATCTCTTAGCAGCTGGTTCATTTGTGCTGCCAGGCGTTCGTGGAGTGTGGTAAGCTTCTTTAGCCAGTAGGCATGTATCATGTCAGGGCCCGGTGCTGTCCAGTTCTTCATACCTGAGACTCTTTCTTGGATGTCTGCCACTGTGATGGTTACTGGATTCTGTTCAGGGAGGTTGCTGTGTTCTTTTCTCAGAGAGACCAGCCACTGGGCATTGCTGTTATGTGCTGTCTCTTTCTCCCATATACTTTTCCAGTACTGTTCAGTTTCTAGCCTTGGTGGGTCTGCTCGGCTGTTTTGACCCTGCCACTGAGCGTACACTTTCGCTGGTTGAGTTGCGAACAGCCTGTTTATTCGTCTGGCTTCATTGTCTCTTGTGTATCTCTTTAGGCGGCTACTCAAGGCTAGGAGCCTTTGTTTGGCAGTTTCCAGGGCTTCAGGTATGGGCATCTGACTGTATCTCTTAGGTACTTGCTTTCTCATTGTACCTCTTTGAGCCTCTGTCAGCTTACTCACATCCTTCCGAGTTGCCTTGATTTTGGCCTCTAACCGTTGCTTCCATGGTGGGTATTGTTTTCTTCCATGGTTGCTCTTACAGCCAAGCATCTCAAGGATCACTGCTGCTGAAGTGTAAACCAGTTCATTGGTTTCTGTGATGGTTGTGGTAGGAATTGCCCTCAATGCTTCATTCACAGTTTCCAGTAGACTTTCAGGCAGTACATCACTTAACCGTTGTAGCTGGTGTCGGGGTTGCCTAGTGTTCATTCTAGACATGATCTTGTTTTTCAGGTCAGTTGCTGCCTCGCTCAGCGTAACTGTGGTTGTTGGGGCTGTGTACCCAATCTCAGGGTGTGAGTGTGGTATAACCTCCTCTCTGACCTGTTGTTCTGGCTCTCCCGTGGTATTGGCATTGTACTGTATCACTTCAATCTCAAGCTGTGATAGGAGTTGGCGTTTGTGGATATTCGAGCATTGGGCTACCAGTTGTTTGGCAGTTAGCCTTGATTGTGGGTTTCGAAGCATCCATTCATTCCACATTCTCTGCATGTACCCCCTCTGGGTTGGATTACTTGAGTAGTAGCATTCCAACAGATCCTTGTTCTCGCATCTAGTCCATTTCCGTCTTGTTCCAGTAGCCCACTTTCCATCAGAGTGCTCTGGTCCCCCAACACCTGACGCAGACCTTGTTTGGCCGGGCGACGTCTGAGCCGGCATGACATGTGGTTCATTGTCTCTCATATAGTGAGGTAGGCATTTGCGTTAAGGGTCTTGCCCAAGGACCCTCACTGGGTGATGTTAATTGCCCGTCATTGTTATGGCATTTTGCCCCATTTACATTGTTATGGTAATTGCCCCATTCCATTAATCACAATATATATATATATATATATATATATATATATATATATATATATATATATATATATATATATATATATACACAGCACAGACCAAAAGTGTGGACACACCTTCCCATTCATTTGATAGACAGACAGACAGACAGACAGACAGACAGACAGACAGACAGACACACAGGTAAATATAATTCCATAGAATATGCATGATAATACCAAAATTAGGGTTATAAAGGGGTAAAAACACCAATTGTTATTATGTACTTCCAAATAGGTTTCAGCTGCTTGCAGTCTTGGATCTTTTTATTTTTTATTTTATTGCATTCATTGTAAGTCACGTACAAACATACAAAAGAAATGTATTAATGGTTTAATATCTGCATACATATTGGCTAAAATATGAATATAATAAATGGTGCTCATAAAAACCCATATGAAATGCGGATGACAAGAAAAGCGTGCGCATGCGCTCTAGAGTTGAACATCAGGGTTTTTTTTTTTATTTTTCTATTTACGTCAGTGAAATACATGACAGACTTATATTGTGAACATATAATAGATACGTTTATGCTTTTAGCTTCAAGTGCAGCATACGGGCAGGGGCGCTCCTCCTACGCATGCGTACAACCCTGCGCTGTTTCTGACTGACGCAGAAGGAAAAACGAACCGTGGACCTGCGCGCTTTCACGCTGAGGTGAAAACGACGAGGATGCGTTCACTGTGTTAGGAGAGCTCGTGACATTGACCATATTTACCACTCACCTGGGTGTCATGCGCGCAAAACCCGCGGTACTGAGCGGACAGGCGTTGCGGGCTTGGTTCCGGTTCCTCGTGAGTGACAGCAACGGGAATAGCGTCGTGAGGGACAGCCGCTCTGACGTCAGTGACCGCCGCTGCGTCGCAGACACGCCCATATTTGCTGAGCTGTTTGACCGGTTTAACCGGAAACAACATTTTTGGAGCTATTTAGGAGCAAACATGACGTAGTCACATAGAGAATAAAACAATTTAGGAACGTAAACAAGAAAAACGTCAACACTTAGATCAGTTATAAACACATAAATAAGCTGATAATGATTTTATATCATAGGTTTCTGTCTTTAGATCTAATGATTTACTATTTATTTAAAAACAATCCATGTGTTTCCACATTATGGTCTTCCTTTAAAACAAATCTTATTATGTAGAAGTAAAGTGTAAAATATATATTGAAACAGTTTTAATATTTGGATGACCAATAATGATAAAACTGTTGAATGACTGATAAAGGAAAATGAAGAAATAAAGACAAAACTTGCAAATCCAGTAAGAAAAATAGAATGCAAAGAAATATTTGCAATAATAAGATTAAAATAAAAATGCAATATACTAAAAATAAAATGCCAACATAAGAATGACAACTTTAATCATAAACATATTGTAGTTTGTGGTGTTCTACACCACAAACAAAGACAGAAGCAGATAAACACACTGACCAGAGTTTGTAACTCAACAACTTTCCCATCTTTACAACCAGATTGTGTTTCTCTGGTGTATAGTCTGAATGTTTGACATAGGTTGAATGGGGAATAGTTCCATTTTGCAACCTGCCTCCATGTGTCTATTGAGAAATTGGAATATTTGATCCTTCCTGATTTGATTGAAAATTTAGCGAAAAGACGGAAGCTTGCTTATAAGAATTACGATTACATTGAAAAGGACAGCAGACAAAAATGCCAAAAGTATATAAATAACTTCAAATCTATAATTAAAAAATGGAAAATAAAACAAATAAAACTATAGATTATAACATGATAATTTGAACAAAAATAAGTTTAAGATGGTCTTCCAGTTCAACATTAAATTTCTCCAAGAGACTCTAAGGCTCCCAGAGCGGCTATTCTATACACAAAGACCACAAAAAATAGAGCAAGACCTCATCCTGTGCCTTTGTTTTGACTTCTGAGACTGTTTTGCTGCCTTTGCTAAGCTTTGAAATCAATGTGCAACAGTTCCACATGTACACAAACATTGATTTCTTCTTAAATTGCAGGGAGTTCATTTCAAAAACCTTCTGTCAGGTGACAGCACAGAAGAACACAATATTCATAAATGTGGTGCTGGAATCGATCTGCCGCCAAATGATGCACTCAAAGAAAGGAGTGCCGTTTTCTCCAACTGTCTCTAGTCGATGCAGCTAAAACATGACCCGTCCTTGCATCACTTCCTCCAACAAACACAGCAGCTGTTAGCCCAGACAATGCACATGACAAAATGACACTTCATGGGATCAATGCTCTGGAGGCAATGAACCAGCCAAACCCACCACAAACATGCAAATACTTGTGTGCATTCTCATGGATGATGAAGAATCCAATTTAGATGGAGTCTAAGGCAAAGTATATGCGTTTAAGTCAGTTTATTGAGGACCCATCTGAAGTTGTGACTACTAGATGACAGTAACATGTTTGATCCCGGTGATGGTCAGAGGGGCCGTAGGCGCGAGATGGCAGCCACGCCTCTGTCAGTCTGCCCCAGGGCAGCTGTGGCTACATCAGTATCTTACGGTCACCAAGTATGAATGAGGAGTGAAAGAATAATGCACTGTAAGTGCTTTGAGCGTCTGGAAAAGTGCGGATAAATCCAATGCATTATTATTATTATTATTATTATTATTATTATTATTATTATATTATTATTATTATTATTATTATTATTATCTGCATTTTTACGCAGAAGTTTTCAAACCCATCTGCTGTTGATGTGGCTTTGCTCCTGTTGTCTCATCTTTTATTCTTTCTTTTTTCCTGTTTTGAACTGAGAATTTCTATACATTACTTTCAAAAATTATTTTGTCTATATAGTTATTTTTTGGTCAATCCACTTCTTTCATTCTTCTTTAATCTCTGGTCCTCTTCTCTCTATCTTTCTTTACTTTTCTGATATTTATCTTGGTGACTTTTGGAATGCTTTCATCCTTTTTCTTTTCATTGAAAAAGAAATCATTTTTAACTTTTTTGTTTATTTATTTCATTTTTTACTACGGAAGAGGATTAGGGCCACTGAGAAAGAAAAAAAGGCCATAGAAAAATTCTGACTTTAATCTCAGAATTCTATCTTTTTTCCAAGAATTCTGAAATAAAAGTGTGAATTTTCTATGGCCTTTTCTTTCTTTCTCCATGGCCCTAATCCTCTTCCGTAATTTATTTCTCTGCGTAAGGACCTTGTAAAAACATTTCTGGGAGAGTTGGAATAGGCAAAAAAGGGGATTCCTAATAATATTGGTTTATTTGTTTTAAATTCTTCCTCATTTCTGCTGCCTTTTTATTATTTTTTCTTGCATGTCTAGCAAGTGCATAAAAGTCTCTGACTTCCTGGAGCTTAGGCTGTAAACACTTTCTGCATTTGGTCTTCATGGGAGGTTTTTTGTGCTAATTCACCATGACACTCACCAGAAGAGTCCTGTCCAAAAGTGTGGCAGAAAAGTTCAGTGAACTCTGCTTCTTTGTGGATGGTTTATGCCCAGCTGCTTCCAATGTCCAGAGAACTGCAGGGTGAGACAACATGTGCACGTCCCAGTCAGTCTTCATTAGCCTGAGTGCCCTGTGATGCTCCCCTGCTCCTGACCCCCGCCCCCCCCCCTGACTGTAGTGCTGGGGACAAACTGGAAAAGAAGTTCTTTGTTCACTTTGTGGCACACAATGTTTGAAGTTTTTAGTTTTACCTCTTTCTTGTGCTCTATAATACACTAAGAAAAATAAAACTACGACTTACAAAGAACAAAGTTGGCCAATTACGTCCCACAGTTTGAGTGTCATTAAACATTGATATTTAACTGCAGATATAACTGCAGGATGTCCTTTTTTTATTTTCCATCGTTTCCTTGCATTTCATGCACTGTGAGTCCATTGAATTATCTTTGGATCCATGTTTGTTAATTCAGTTTCTAAAACTTGATTTTTTTTCTACCTCCGTTGGCATCAGTGAGAGCACACAATCCACAAAATCAAACCACATAATTATGCTTTCTGAAAATTGAAATATATCCCTAGCAGGTACAGCTCCGATGGGAAAAGGTCTGTAATTGCGGCACACAGATTGTATTTTTAGCAAATGAATTTACAGTTTCCAGAATTAATAAGGCCTGCAGCAGGACAGAACATTTTCTGCAAATAATAAACAATTTGATAAACAATTCACAGCTCAAAGCTGCATTGTGTTTTAGAATAAACTCTCTATTGGACCAGAACAACTGAACGAGAGGCTGGAAGAACCTGTAACCCTCCCGAAGAACAAAAGAAAGGGGCTTTTTGTTTTCTAACGATCTTGCTTGTTACAGTTTAAGCTGCAATGTAATTATTTCCTTTGGAAAAGGCTGGTGTGACTTCATTTATTATTGGTAATCTGATCAGGAGTTCATTTGACTGAATCTGTTTTTTACGTCTGACTGTTTTTAAATACACAACCAGAGCGGAAAATCCCTACCAAACAGTTGAATCAAATTCAACACAATTGGATAGAATACAAAAATTATTTTTCAATTTTTCAAAACCAATGTGTGGTTATGTAAAATTGTTTTCATGTGACTATTGATTAAAACTAAGCAAAAGTGGAACTGTGAGCAATAAAAAGTGAATTCTTACCTGAAAACCAACAAAAAGTTGATATGTTTTTAACTGAAAACAAAAATATGCTTTTTCCCATCCAGGACTCAGTGATCATCTCAAACTATTCAAGTGTTTCATTAAAAGTTACACAGCGTTTGAGTTTTTCTTACACACATGAAACAGCGAGAGCATCAAGCTGTCTACCATGCAGCAATTTTTTCAACTTTCCACACCGTGTTGTCTCTGGGCTGAAGACCACCTCTGTGACCCAGGAGGCCATGCAGATCCTCCTGCTCTGATCACAGCATGATAAAAGCAAACATCGTTCCTTTCTGACAGCCACAGCAGAAGCCAACCTGACTCTGATTCTTTTTGAACGCACACAAAACCAACCACACATCAAGATTCAGCTCTGCAGCAAAACATGGACTCAGCGGGACGTCAAATAACGTCTGAGGGACCGCCTGCACCATCACAAGCTGCACCCAACCCAATTTGTCACTCAAGAACTCAAAAAATCTATAACCACAACAAATTCACTTCTAATGAACATGTTTCTGATAGTCTCAAAGCTCTTAAGATAAATATCAGCTGCGGCAGTTTGATAACCCAGCAAACTATTTATCAAACACCTGGTCAAAATTATCAGTCCTTAGAAAAAAATGGGCGGTTCCTTTGACATTAGACCACTGTGACTTAAGATAAAAGTTCTATCACATATTATAGCTAAAAAGAAAATTATATGATTCAAACCACATCTGGTAAAACACATTTTTTTTGATTAACAAAGAATTTCCCTTTAAGAGATTTTTTTAAAGGCTAGTTTAAACCCTAAGGTTGTGGATTTGTTAAACAGCAGCTCAACCTTGCTTCTTTTCCTTTGTTCCAGAGTCCTTCTGCTGATAACTAGCTTGCACCTGGTACTTTCACCAGCACAAGAGTCACCACTGTGTGGAGACGTGCAGTACTGTTGTACTCATGACTCAGAGTCTCAAAGGTTGGGTATCAAGGTTATCAGTGGGTGGGAACATAGTCTTTCTGATCAGGCTCTTTGGGTCACCTGTGTTTGGCAGCTCTTCTCAGCTCAGCTCTGCTCCATGTCCTCCCTAACTGCAATGTCTGATGTTGGTTCACGAAAAAGAGAAAACAGTGCTGCAAAAACGAGAGCCAAACTACAAGAAACAAAAAAAAAAATAAAAAATAAAATTGTAGTAAAAGAAGAAGAAAAGACAACAACAATGAAGGTAGGATGTCCACCAGCACCACAAGTAGGGCAGCAGCCCAGCTCGAGCCACAAAGATCCCTAAGCCCCCACACAGCCCCTAGGGTCAGAAAACAGCTAAAGGCCAGCTGCTCGACAGTCCAGAACAAGGCAGTAAGAGCCAAAACAGAACCCCTCCACAGGAAGAGACCAGGAGATCAGCCACACCTCATGCCAGAACCCATCAGCGCTGAGACTATAGAATGTTTCATTATCCAGGACATCCAGGTCTGTGATTTCATCCAGGAACCTGATGACACATTTCAAGAATTATTCAGTTGTCATTGCACTTTTGTTTATCCAAATAACCTATTTTTTGCACCATTCTTCAATAAAACTCTACCACACGAGGCTTTTGTTAAAAAGGAGATTAACTGCAGAATGCCATAAGTGCAATACAGTTTCAGAGGAATAGCAGGCAGCAAGGACATAAAACTCTGCATTGTTTGGATCAGTACTTACTGCTGAGCTGAAAGGCCTCACTTGCTTTCACTGTCTCTGTTTAGCATATTGGCAGGAAAATGTCTGCAGCATCACTAATGGAATGATAATAGATGTAGAAATCCTTCTGAGAGTGCGCAGTGTGCCTGTTGTCAGAAACAGGAAATAAATCCATATTTGAGGTGGATGTTGAATTTAGACTCAACACTTTCGGTCCAAGAGTCCGTTCGATGAAGAAAATATTCTCTCTTTCAGCGATTAGGGCTGCAGCATCTTTTTTGTTGCTTTGATGAAAGTAACTGTCCTCTAAAATGTCATTTTTATCCACTGAAACCTGCTGCTGTGCCGGCCGCTCATATGAGAATTTATTAATCACTCAAGTTCATCTTTCAAATGACCTGTGGGACTCAGATCCAAAACATCCACCCATCCTCAGAGCCCTCTGTATCCCGTTTTAGGGCTGCTGGAGCCTATCCCAGCTGTTGTGGCGATTGCAGGGTACACCATGAACAGTCTGTTGAAGAGCAACACACTCCCATGCACACCTATAGAGGCAATTTAGAGATACCAATTAACCTCTGAGTCAAAGTTTTTAGGCTGTGGGAGGAGAAATCCCACACATTCACAGGGAGAAAATGCAAACTCCACACAGAAAGCTTCCATCTAAAATATTTGCGTCTTTAATACTAACAAGGTTCCTAATGAGGTCACCTCAGAGTTAAAAACCAACAGTAGGTCCATCAGAATGTCAAGGATTATCAGAGCCTTAATCTCTCTGGTTTAAGCATAAAGATGTCGGATTATTTTCAAACCCAGAGTATTAAATAAATTTACACTTCACTTCTTTTGTGAAGTGACAACAGAGTGTTATGGCTGTTAAAGGCCTGCAGGGAGCAGGCAACGGGGTGAGATGCCAGGAGGCCTTGGGTGCCAAAGGAAACTTTTGGTTGCATTGGTGTACATTGGATGCTGCCGGTTATTAAAGACAGAGTTGATACAAGTTTCCACGCATTTGTTTTCCTGATTATTACATTTTTACATCAACATTCAGTTCAGCGTTGGACAAAAACATTAATCTCTAGAAGAAAGGAAAACAAGAGGGAATGCATACATCCAAGACTTATTATTAGACTCTTTAAAAATCTGAATTGAAAGAATTTAATGCCTCATTTGTGCCACACTCTGAACTTTTAAAACAAGATAGTTAGGTCGGAAATCAGACTGTGAATGTTGTAGTTTCTCCTCTTCAGTTCCATTACTTTTAACCTGTGAACCCTTGTGAAAATCAAAAAGTTGAGCGCAGGATTTTTTTTAATTTATTTTTTTCTGGCACGAGCTCACAAAAACACAAAAAGGTAAATGGTTAGCAACAGCAGCCAGAGCAGGACAAAAATAAAGGTCAGCTGTTTTTTCACCACAAGATGGAGACTAAAAATGCAAAGAAAGAACAGCTGCACATGTGCGCGTCATCAGCTGTGGGCTGTGGAGCCTCTGGGAGACTTTTGATGTAGCAAAGGTCATGGTTTGAATTTCTACTCCCTTGCCCCCCTGCATGTTTGTGAGCTGGGAGCTCAGTCAGCTCTGCTAACGCTGAGGGGGTGAATGGAAAAAAATAGTTTCGGTAAACCTGTACGCCTGTAAACAGCTGCAATCAGGTGGGCGGGGGCCAAGTCAGAAACACTGACCTTGACCCACGTGAGCTGAAACACTGCAGAAAGAAAGTACAGTTTTATGGAAAAACTGTGAATTGAGCAGGACTGAACTCCATTTCTATATCAAGTCTGAAAATGATTGGCCATTCTATTAAACTGCAAACAATTTGACACATGCAAAGATTTAAAACCAGGGGTGTCGAACTCATTTTGGTTCAGGGGCCACATTCAAGGCGTCTGATCCCAAGTGGGCCGGACCAGTAACATAAAAGCAAAAAACAGTTTTTTTGTTGTTTTTTTTTTTTTTACTCAGTTGGAAAAAATGCCTCAATCAACATGGTAGCCTAATCACTTATTATTACCCATTCATTCACAGAGGAAAATGGATCTCAAATAAAATGCATTTCACTTAAAAAAAAATAGGTCTATTCAATTTTTAGACAGACTGAATATTTTACATTTGACACAGAAGTAATCCCAATAATAAACTCTAGAGGGGCTACAGAAAAAAAAATGAAGCACCCTGCCTAAAATGTAAATGTGCAACTCAATGAAAAATTAAACTTATTAAGCTTGCAAACATTTGTGAACACAAGAATTTGGAGTTAACCTCCGTTTCTCTCCTGAAACTTCACCCAGTCAAAAATATAAGGATTCAGATCCTGTGCAGAAACACATTTACTTTCATTCAAGTGTGCAAAACACAATGAAATGTCCAAGAATCTTTTCCTGGTTTGCTGCCTGAATTTTGTGGCAACACCTGCCTTCTTTCTGACCTTTAATGGGCGCCATCAGTGACCAGACTGACATCACATGACCAGTTTACTCCAACATTGTCCAGCGCAGTAACTAGAGAGCTGACTATGTCATCATCTGTTGTTGTGTCCATCAACTCAAGAAACTCAGCTGTGACGTCTCTTCAACACCTTTAATAAATATGCACAGCTGTATAGATCTGTGATGTCGGGGCTTTCATCAGCACAGTTGATAATTTTTTGTTTCATTTAAAAGTTAGGATCTAGAAATGAGGAAATTATTAATAAGATGAGTCAAAGTCATTTTGCTCCAAACTATTGACAATAGAAAATCAACAACCTCAAGTTACACCGTAATTTTTGGTTTTATTTGAAGGATGGTACTTTAAAGATCAAAACATTTTGATAAGTTAGGCTGACTTTCATTGTTATAATTTTGGAAACAAAAAATTGATTTATGTAATAAAAATAAGTGCTAGTTTGAGATTTTTTTTAGTGATTAATTCAGACTTTCTCGTTTTGTGTACATTCTGTTCTAAAATAAGTAATTTCTACTTATTGCTCTAGTTTTTGTCAATGTAATGGAAAAAATAACAAGAATTAGATACATTAAAATAAAATAAAAATACAAACTGTTCAGACTAGCAAAAACTACTTATTGGACTGTAACTTAGACTGCTAGCCTTCACGCTTGTCCCTTTTTGAATGCTTGTGTGGAAATTCTTGTTTCTTTTAGATTTCTTGTTAAATCAAAATTAGATTACTTGCGATTAATTTTAATGCTTAATTTTCTTCCTCTGGTTAATGTTCTTTTCTTAGTTCTAGGCTGTCTCTGGTGGAAGTCTGGCAGACTGATTGTTAACATGAAAAAACGGACTTGTTTCAGGAAATACACTAAGCAGATTCATTGTTTTCACCTGTACTGAACAAAAAAATCTGCTAATTTGTTGGCAAATTTCATTTTTATTTGCTATAACGTCTGACTAAGCTGCGTGAAGTCAAACTCATGAAGACACGGCCTAGCTGGTTCCATTTTCACCACTAGGTGTCACTAAACAAACATTTGGATGAATCAAAACCAAAACGGATTCAAATTCAATCGCATTTATGAACCGATTCTTCCCATGCGTCCGTCCGTCATGGGTAGATCAATGGATCCATTTGACACCTCTCTCAGGATCACATCTGGGTTTTTATTTTATATGGTAATAAAGAAAATGTTCAACAAAATACAACATTATCAGCAACACACATTAAAACACAGCCTAAAAGTGTAATAACAATAAGTAAAAGGACAAATAATAAAAAGGACCTTTTGGTAAACTTCATAGAGATGCGATGAACCGAAACAGCCCTTCTGATTATTGTGTTTTTTTAAGAGACTGGCTGTCCAATATTTATAAATAAAAGTGGCTCTATGTTTTTTTTATAAAATAAATAACGAAAATGAGGATTTTAAACCAAATTCTGAGTTCAGAAGAAAGCAAACCTGCAGGACACGCAGTCTTCATCATCATTGATCCTGACAAGTTGAAGGAGTTTGGAAAAATTATAGTCTTCTACCTTTTTATGTATTTTTTTTCGTTAGTCTCCGTTCATTTGAAGACATTTTGTTTGTTTATTGGCTAATCCTGACATTCACTACAACCGGGTTCGTGCGTCTTGGAGTTGGCGCGCGTCAAGGGGTTAACGGCTGTGGCGCGTGAGGCGCGGTTGGTTGGCTGCTTGCGCTTTGGCTGCTGCTGGTTGGTTGGCCACCCGCTGCGGCTTTGCGCTCGTGGACGCGGCGGCAGCGGCGTGCGGCAGAGCGCCACAGAGCTCGGAGGTGGTGGCGTCGGGGACAGGATGTGTGCGCGGGTTTGACCGCGCTCCCACACTCGCATGCTGCTGCTGCTGCTGACTGTGAGTGCAGGAGGAGAACATCTCCTTCATGGACGGCATGGAGAACCCGACGGAGAACCCGAGCAAGGCGGTGGAGTATCTGAAAGAGCTGAACAAGATCATCGAGACCCAGCAGGGGCTTCTGGACCAACAGAGGGTCCGGATCGAGGAGTTGGAGCTCCAGGTGGCGGACCTGTGCCAGGAAAACGCCTGTCTAAAGGAGCAGCATCAGCGGCACCTGGCCGCCTGCAGACTCCAGCAGGGGAACCATGGCGCGCTGGGGGCCATCAGGGAGAACATCGCACCAGAAAAGTAAGTTATAAATGGGGATGTCGGGGCTGCAGAACTTTTCCTTCGTTCACTGGACAGACCCAAGCAAGGATCCAGTCACATCCCTCTTCAATGTTTGGTTCATGATGTGAAGATGAATTCCAGGTTCCTGTACATAAGTTATAACGCAGACCTCGAATGTTTGTGGAATCTGAACCCCGTTAGCCGCTCAGCAGAATGGTCAAACTCCACCTGACCGTAGCTTCACCCTGGAGGTGGTTCCATCAGGACAGGTGCAGAGAACCCAATTGACTTTGTTCTTGCAGCTCAGATGAGGGAACCTGCAGCCTTCAAGCGATCTGTCAGGTTCTGCGATTTAACAAATGAACAGAAGCTGTTTTTACTTTCACTAAAGTGTATTTTTTTATTCAACTCTTTTGATTTTACACATATTTTAAGATACTTGTGTAAATATTCATACATTTAATATTTTGCATTACTGAGCGATTTAGGCAAGGGATTAGGCAACCTTATTAAGTAGAATACTAGAATATTTATCCTCGTGGGATTCCGTAGTTCATACTATAAGCATTACAACAATTACTCAATGCGTTTGCGTGCAACCGCTGGAAGCAAGGCTTTTAAGTAAATCTGCAGATATTTTCTTATTGACTTAATCCTTCAACACCAGCCAGACTGTTTCTGTTTGCTGGAGAAATGCTCCCCCTTTACTGTTCTGACACTATTGCAGCATCAAGCTCTAGGGCACATTTTACAGTATAGAGCTCATGTTGGGGTGAGAGATGAGGGTGAGACATCCAGGTTTTCATTTTTAATTCATCCCCCCCCCCCCAAAAAAAAAAACATTCAAGTCCCTCTAGCCCCTCCAGTTTGAGGCATCATATTCATACCTGTTTAGCGGCCATCAGGTGAGAATCACCTTCATTTATAGGCAGAACATCTGGCTATAACTGTCATTCACCAGAAACTAATTTCGACTTTTCAGATTTTCAAATGACATTAGCCTTATTAGTTGTCACACACCTGGGTGTATAAAATGTGTTTTCCGCATTTGACCCCCCCCTTGGGGGAGCAATGAGCTGTAGACACAGCCGCTCTCGAGAAACCGTTGGTGGTTTAACCCCCATCCAACTCCTTAATGCCGAGGGAGGCATTTGGGTCTCATTATTCGAGTCTTTGGTGTGATTTGACCATGGATTTGAACTGACAACCTCAGGGTGGACACTCTTCCACAAGGCCACTAAACTGGTTGAACCTCATTCACAAACAGCAGGGAAAGGCTGGGTTTATGACCATAATAATGAATTTTTTTGCATTTATGGATGATTTGAGTCAATGTCTATGGAAAAAATTAACATGATTACATTTGATATGGCATTTAAAAGGCATAATTAGGTGTCTGCTATCTGATTACTGCCTTGGATCTAACACCATCATTTAATCAGGGGTCACACAAAGAATCAAACTCCAGCTTTGGGTGAAATTGAACAGATTTACATGGAAAGGTGCAGTTTTATGCTCGATAGTGCCCAGGTTTTCATGTTATAAAAATGTTTGCACACTTAAACATGCACAAGTTTATATGTAAAGGGGCAGTTTTACCCCTCTAAGTGCACATGTTTGTATGTTAAAAAGCACACAGAAGAATGTCCACATAAAAAGGCATTTTGATGATTAAAAAGTGCACTTTAGTTGCATTTTTATCACCAAAACTGTACAGATTTATCTATAGAAGTGCAGTTTTTTTGCGTGAAAACTCACAGTTCCTTTTATGTGGTTTGGAATGAGGAAAAATCACTTCACAGAGGCAGGATGTGGAACTCCCTTATTTAAACTGTTTCCACAAATACGACTAAATAAAAAGTGTGGCAGTACTTGCTCTTGCCGTTTCCTTCATTCTTGCTGTTTGTTTACCAGCCAGTGGGATTAGTTTAAAAAAAAAAAATTAAAGTCGATGTATAGCCTATTGTTTAGTCCAATATTTAGTTCAATACATAGCCTACAGATGCAGTGAAGGAATGGTCAATTGACAGTGATCTTCTGAGTTGTGTTTATTTCTGTCAGGTCTGTTATTTGAGTGATTTATAGGCTTCCATGTTGTTATCAAATTTGCCCGTTTTCCATTTGTGTGGAGCTGATAATAGCATCAAGACGGAACCAAAGCTCTAAAGATTTCAGGCTGTTTGGTCTTAAGTACCTGGGAGAAGATTTATGTTTAAAATGGGGCTAACAGTTCAGTTTAAGAGTTTAAAGCATTACTTAATGGTTCCTCATATGTACCCCCCCAACAGCTGAGAGGAGGTCCTGACCCCGGGAGATGTTGGCGGTATAGGACAACATCAGCTGTTCTTTTTTTGTGCTGACATTTGTCAGCAAACAGTTCCAGCCTTGACTTTAGATCAGTGGGAAGTTTTGTTACTCCAGCCTCTCACACACACACACACACACAACCTGATTATTTGCATCCATCCTTAATCTGTTTTTGCGATAAGGTAGAAAGATCTTAAGTTTAAATTTTAGTAATGTTCTCAAATAAACCTTAACAGATGAACTCCGTATTCCACAATTACAATATTTTTTTTTAATGAATTTGATTAAAATGCTTATATTCAGCCTTTGCAGACTAGTGGGTCACATGACTAGATGTTTGGTCCATCTTCTCTTACAGGCACTTTTGCATTGACGTCTGAAAAAGGTTTGTATGAGTTGCATTGCCCTCCACTGGTCTGCAATTGTACGATTTAAGGCGCCTCCTTAGCAGGACCTGTGCTGACTCATCTCCCAGCATGTAGTTTTCTGCATCTGTGATGTGTTTCTAGCAAACCTGTTTTCCTGGCTGACAGTTTATTCTGTAGACTCTGACTTTTAGTTTTCATGGTCATTGTCAATGACCTCAGATGACTTTAGAGCTGCTTCGGTGTTTGGTTCGGCAGACACTTTGAGAGAAGTAAAGCTGGGAAAAACGTGTTATGCACATGCAGGTAAACAATCCGATTCGTCTTGCTTGGTTCTTTAGCGGCTCCAAAAGTCACATCCTCAGTCTAAGGATTGTCAACAGTAACAGCAAAATACAACACAGGTGTTTTTCCTTAAGTACATAGTGTTTGGGCAATTTCTTTCACAAGCTACTGGTCATTTGAATGCAGATTTATTTTAAAAAGTGCTCCACTAGATGTTCATTGTTTCTTGTTTCTTTCACCAGTTGTTCCTCAAGCTGATTTAATGCTCAAACTGCACTGTGGTGGTGTCACAAGAACAGGCAGAAGGCTGGTGCCAGGCTGAGCGGTACAAACAATACTTCACAGTGTAAGGCTCAGTGCAGTGCTTAAGTGAGTGATTGCAAATGAAAATCAGGTGTGTGGTATCCAGAAACTGTGTGCTGGGGATGCTGGGAGATGAAGTGCACTGACTTATGACAGATGTTAGATTGGTCTTCTGTCTAAACTTTGGCATCAAAGGCAAGGCAAGGCAAGGCAAGTTTATTTGTATAGCACAATTCGTACACAAAGTAATTCAAGGTGCTTCACAAAACAGAAAAATGCATTAAAATCACAATACATCATAGAAATAATCAACATAAAATTTACTTTAAAAGAAAAGAAAAAAAAATACAAATTTCTCAGTCTAACTGCTACAAAAACGGACAATTGAGCAAGAAAAAGGAAATTGAAACTTTGAAGCTGCTGTTATGTGACTGAATAGAATTGATCTGCTCTCAAACTGAAAGAATAACTTAGCTTGTCTGTCTCTGTTGTCTCAAATCTTTTGACTTTCTGTCAGTCATGACTTCTGCATCTCCCCTATATTTTACTCATGTTTTTCCATTTACCCCCACCTTCACAAAAAGAATCCCCGAATCTTGATCCATTCAGGCATTTCTGAGTATTCCTCTAAAAACCTGCACTCTAAGCAGCAGCCCCTCCCAATCCATGAAAACGAGTGAGAACAGCCTCTTCCAGGAAGTCTGCTCTGCCAGCTCCACAAACACACCCACTTTCTCCCTGGAGGCAGTGGTTCCTTTGCTAAAACTCATTCATTTTATGCACAATATGCACATCCATCTTTGCAAAAGTTTGGATGTTGTTTGTTTTCATGGGCGAGACACAGATACGCTGCTAAGGCCAGCTCTGGGTTGCCGTCATGAAATGGACAGCACCCACAAGCAATGAAAGGTGGAGCCTCAGAGATAGAGACGCCTTACTTCATGTTTGGAAAATTAACCGTGAAAATAACTAATAGTTAATTTAAAAAATGTTCTTTAGTGTACCAAAAATATATCATCACACATATGGACTTAATTAACTCTGAAAGGTTTAAGAATAGCATGATATAGGCTCTTTAACATTCTGTCGCGATAAATTCTGTCCAACACAAGCGACTATCTGCTTGTGTTTGCTCAGCTGCTGCAGGACAAGGGCAAAAATAGATAAAAAGGATTTATTATCTTAAGCCATTCCTAGTTTTTAGCCAGACCTCATCCAAAGACTTTCAAGTGAATAAAACAAGGTGAATAAAATGAAAGTTCATGGTGAGTCAGAGGAGCTGGACAACAGCAGGTGCTCTATAAAGTCAGAGCAGCATCTGTCATGTTCCCATGCTACTGGGTGGACCACACCTCCAGTGTTGGTCCGCTGCTAAATGTGAGTTTGAGTTCTGCTATTCCTCCTTTCATGATTGAAACAGCATGACTGCCCCAGCTAGTGTTTCAGATTAGAGCGGTTTTTGTTGCTATGGCAACAGAGGCTAAACGCGGCTCATTAAAATCTGTGTAGCGGTTTTGGATTTTACAAGTGATAACTTTTGGCCATTTTTGCTTTGAAGTGTGTGCAATTTTTTTTTGTGTGTGCTTTTGCTCACCATTTATCTTATCTGTGTGAGACAACTGCAGCGTTCCTTTTTTTCCATACCTAAAGGAGAGAAACTGATACCTTGGGTGCAGCCAGGAAAAAAGGCTGTTTAAATTTGTCTTTCAAACTACAAAAAGAAAAACAACAATTAGTTAAATAAATTAATGTCCTTGTGTGTTTGCAAAACACACAAGTTACAAGATCATTTAAGATAATCAGTCTGTACACTCTCCTGACTGAAATCTTGTATTATTTAAGCAGCTGTGAAATGATTTCAAGCAATTGAGGTCCGAATAAGAAGACACTCTTTTGCTGTAATTCTCTCGTTTGAAGGGCTAAATGTAAGGGTAGAGCAAGAATTCAGATTCTACCGATGTAACATACAATATGAATACAGTTGAATTGTGGGTTAACAGAAAGTCTGTGTTGCCAAGAAAATTTAAAAAATGTACATTTTCCAATTCTTCGAAAAGTTAGACCTGTTTGTCCCCCCCAGGTGACCAAAACAGAAAAGGGTTGCTATGGAACTAAACCTACAGAGAAGCAGCTGTTTTCAAATTTGTGGTTTTTAATGAATTTGTCAAGTGCAGCTCTGACCAGGGAGGTGGAGGCAGAGGGGGAGCGTGAGGGGCTAGAGGCAATCGCTCAGCCAGTGAGGGTAGGTGAGGAGGGAGTGATGATGGAGGAGGAGGTGGCGCCTGCGGGCCATACAACGGTGCTTGTGGCTTTAATTGTTTTTGATTCTTCTTTGTGTGAAAAGTTATGTCCTTCTATGGTCTTTTCTTTTTGCTGTGCAGCGTTGTTTGTTGTTTGTTGTTTGTTGCGCCTTGTTTCTTTTCTCTTTTAAGCTTTAAACTAATAGCTCCTGATAAGGGCTTAAATGAAAACACGACTTCCAGTCCTAAAGTGATCAAGTTAAATGTTGCAAACAGGAACTGCCTGCGGGAAGAAGTTCTTCCTCCAGAGGTGAATCTTTTCTGTCATCCACTGATAGAGATCACAGTATGAGGCCGCAACGGCAATTAACCTCCAGATTTCCAGGAGTTTATTCTTCTCATCGTATTCTCTTCATTCTTGATGTTAATCTGGTATGATTTCCAATTAAAAACATACTTTTAATAAGAATGACATAATCAGACTGTCATGTCATGCCATGATATCTCTCAGCATTTCCTTTTGATTTTAAAGCTGAACGCGACAAGTTCAAACAAGCTGAAGCATCAGAGAAAAAGATTGAAGCTTTAAAGTGGAAGTCTAACCTAAATCTAAGCAGCTGTCAGGTTACCTACCTCTGAGTGTTGCTCCTGTTCATCAGATATCACACAGCTTTGCTCTAAGCGTTCAAGAGCAGAACATCTGATGGTTAAGTCTGAGTGTCCATTAGGAGGCGCGCTCACAACAGACCTTTCCAGTCTGTGCTGATAAGGAAGGCTTAAATATAACAAATACCAACATTGTCATTTACCTGCATTGTGTCATAAGTTTTATGCAACACATTTGACCTCTCAGTCAGATTGAGCGTTGTGTTAACAGTGACTTGCTGCGTCCTCTAAATGGAAGCTGGATGTTTCATGATGAGTTGTAACTAATTAGTTTACGAGTCAAATTGAAAGCAAACGTGGATTTCTCTTCACATTTTTTGCTTTAAGCCCAAATATCTCTAAATGTGTTTGTGATGCTGCTGCCACACCCATAGTAAAATGGTGGTAACACCCTAACGCTTCTCCACACATAAAATAAAATGAATGAAGCATTTTCACAGAACATTAATATTTTTGATGCACACTCATGTATACACTTTTGTACAACTAAACTTTTGTTACTAGTTAAGTTAATGCCTCACTCACAACTGCTCTCACGGGTGGAAATGAGCTGTCTGTGGGGGAAAAAATTGAGAAATCTGTACGGGACATGCAGGTACAAAATGTTAAGATCATAGACAACCTGAACATCATAAAGGTGTGTAACTTATATTGCTCCTATGCTTCACGATACACGTATCAAAAGCACACAATGACGTCCCCTAAGGTGGCAGCATGAGGCTTGAGGGAAATCCACCACACCTTTGTCACCTGTGTGGTGACAAAGTTTAAGTTAATGCCACCTGTTTCACGTTACCAGTGCTGGGGAGGCTGCTGGTTGCTCTGGGTTTGGATAGGTTCACTGGAGACATGCAGTGTGGTAAGGTCGGCCAAAATGAGAGGGTGTCATTTTTCCAAGACAAAATACTTACTGAAATTAAATAAATGTATACAAAAAATCTTTGGTTCTCTTCAGTAATCATGCATTTGTGTTAGCTAGATTTAGCTGTATGTCCTTTTTTCCCACTGAAAGTGTAGCGGGTATTACAGAACCCCAAGAGACAGAAACTCAGCTAAGTGGTTAAACAATATTTAATAGCTTAATAAAATGACTTAATAAAACAGGTTTCTGGACCTCAGAGGAGACCAGCTGGGGAATCAGAGAAACAGTAGGAGTGATCCTTGTCATTAGTTGATGGCATATTGACAATGGAGGTCTTGGCACATGAATAAGAATGTAGTCCAGGTCCAGGGCCTTCAATACGAGCACTCCAGCCAAAATCCAAATCCAACAACCTAAAACATTGACCAGGGCAAGCGGAAAAAAGTCACAGGTAAGAACAGAAAAACAGATTAGAAATCCAGGCGAGCACAGGAGACACACAAAACCACGCTGGAGGCGGGCACACTGACTTTATAACCAGATGAATGAGCAGGAGAAGCTTAAATGGAGGAACAGGTGAGGTGAGTTAAATAAGAGAGCAGAGATCAGACGGAGGAGAGCAGCCAACCGAGACAGAAAGATCTACCTTGTTTTGTTAAATGGTTTGTTTCCACCAAATGGTCTAGTGTACATCTTTCCTATGAGAGTCTTCACTTCAGATCAGTTTGTTTTATTTATTTATTTATTTGAATTAGGACAATGCATATTAAACAATGTTTCAGCAGCTGCTTTAACATAAATATGCCAGAATTAGCACAGGAGCTAAATTTCATCTGTTGTCCTAGGGCAGGGTAAAAATATCAACAATTACATTTACAACACAATGAAATAGCACAATATTAGAGGTAAAAATATTTACAAAGGTTATTACAATAAAAAGCAATAAAGCAGTTTCTGTTTGTTGGTCAATTCAGTTGGTCAAGATAAAATGTGGTTAATTGCTCAAGTTGATTCTGATTTTGTTAACCTTTTTTTAGGGGCTCTATTTGTAAATGTTCTACTTTTTATAAACGGAATCAATATTTTTGCTGTGAGGGACCGCTCAGACCCTCTCTGTGTTGATGGTTTCTCTCCTAAACGCTAATAATAATGAGGGGGATTGTGATAATGATGCTGATAAGGAACATGATGATGAAGACCATATTGAGGGCTTTAATGACAATAGATACAATGTTTTTAATGATGCTTATGCTAATTCTAGCCATAAGCATGACCATAATTGTGACAGTGACATTGGACTTCAACATGAGAAAATTTATAGTAATATTCACAACTGTGAAAAAAATGATGAAGATGATGATTCTAACGGTTATTATGACCACAACATCAGTGGTGGTTTTAATGTGATTAATGATGAGGACAATGGTGAATATATTAATACTGATGATGAAGGAGGAAGCCGCTATAATGTAAAGTCCCATCCATTTGATTGGTTTTAGTCATGTTGGATGTCCTATGACAGTCCCTCTTGAGGCCAGAGTGTTACTCCAGATGACATTTATTTTTTATTTTGAATGTGCATCACATGCCCGGTGTGAACGTAGCATGAGAGATAACTGGGATTTATAGGTGGTAAATGTGGATGTCTTTACAACATTAAATTTCAACTCCTTTTTAGGCATTTTTCATGCTGATGTTGTCTGGCATCACAGTCCAGAATTTCACCTGGAGGGGGTCAAGATGCACAGCTGACACAGAGAGGTTAAAGCCATTGACTGTATATGAGAACTGGACCAAGTGAGTGTAACGTCACACTCACTCTGGGCCAATCACCAGCCAGCAGTGATGGCCTCAGTTGGTCTGAGTCAACATATATGCACTCTCGCCAATCAGGAGTAAGCTTGCTGAAAATCCATACTCCTACCACTTGAAACTGTGGGCTCAGGAGAATCTGTCAATCAACTGTTATGAACGTTGGACGTGAGACCAAATACTGTGATTGAGGCATCTGATTAGTCACTTTACAGCTTAAATAACTTGCTCAGAAAAAATATTATGAAATAGTATCATAAAATAGTAGGATTAGCAAGAATATGTTAAAAAAAGAAAGGTAGCAGAGCAAGAATAGTTATTCTGACAAATAGAATGACTGAGTAATAGCTGTTATTCTCTCGAAAGAAGTCTATGGATTCTGGCTTCTTGGAACCAGCAGGTTCTTCCAATTCTCATATAGTCAATGTTTAAAGCAGGCTATTTATTTCATTATTACAGATGTAGTCAGGCTTCACTTCGAAAAGTTTTGCTAGTCCACACATTTTTTTATTGGGCAAATAAAGCAGGTTAAAAATAAAATATCAGCAAAAGCACACATGAAAGGCATTTGGGGTTGATTTATTTGTGTAAAACAGTGTTGTGTCTGCAAACATTTCCTGTGGTCAGAAAAACAGGAATGCCGGTCTTGGCCAAGTAAAAATCCTGCTTACATGGAAATGATACTGGCAATGATGAAGTGAAGGGTGATGATAATTGAGAATATTGATGGTATGAATGTCATTTTGACAAAAATGAGGGATCTCGGTATTTCTTATGGATTTTGCTCAATTTGTTGTTGCTTTTATGGCAGCTTTTACACTTTCTTGAAGCTGTGCATACTGCACTACATACAATCTTTTTGGCCTCGAAAGGGATTTCCTACACAGAATGGCTCAGATGTTGGAGATGAAGTGCCAGGCTGAAAGAAAGAGGAAAAGCACTTTGGGAGTTCTCATAAGACATGCTTCAGATTGAATGCAGAGGACATCTGTGGGCAAAATCTACCGGGAGACCCTGGAAGAAGAAGCTTGGATAACATAATGGTGTTTTTTTTTATCCTGGTCTAGTTTTCACATTAAAGATATCTCAGTATAACACTTAATATTAATGTATTAAGTTTTAATTCATTGTGGGGACAGAAAAGAGCAGCACCATCATAGATGTTGATATTTTTAGTCAAAATGAGATGACTGAAGGCATGTTCAATAATAAACAGAAGTGTCAAACAGCCCCTAAGGGGCTCTTCCTCCATGGTTCCTGCAGCATCTTTTTTGTGATAAATGACTGATCCCGGGATTACTGGAAAACAAGGGCAGAGACACCATGCTTTCAGAATAATGTGGTCTTTGATTTGATTTGATTTAAAACGGTTTATTTCAAGCAATCAAAGCAAGAATAATGCACAAAACCATACAATCAGCAGTTATACACTCATACAAAGAGGTATGAAATTTAGGATTATTAGAAATTAAATCAAAGATTGCTTGAAAGGTAGTGGAAGGAGGCGAAGCTATGTAATCCCACCCCTGTTCTACTGTAACCACTTTTATGACAGGATTTATCATTATCTGGTTCATAACATTTATCAGACAGAATTAATAACCTTTAAGTATCAATAAATCACACAACAAAGATGAATTACTTAGTTGTTATGTAGAAATAGACATAAATCTATTTTGGAAATCAGCATAGCACATGCAGATATCTAAAATATATATGCAGATTTTTTCTTTTTTTTTTTTAGGGAAACAATATGCAGAACAAATGATTCCTTGTGATCACTTCTTTAAAATTTACATGTCAGTGAGCTGATACTGAGTCCAAATCCCCGTCTCGACAGAACCATGTGCTCCAACTGTGTACGTCATCCACTTATTCTACCATCTACTGGGATTTGTGGCACTTGTCCATACTGAGTCATCACCAGGCCTCATGATGAAGCATTACAAGAAGGGGTTCATGATGCAGCTAATTATGTTTGAGTGTGACAGGCTGTTGCCCTAAAACAGGGGCAGCCATCCGCTTCGCTGAAACATGCTGGATGATGGCCAAACATTTCAGACTTATTCATTTCAAGGACTTCTGGATGAAAGCTCTTTTTTTCTTTTAAAAATGATCCAATCTGCCTCTTAAAAGTAAGCCTCACTTTAGAAAAATCTGAAATAGATGAAGCCAAATCTATTTTTAACGTGGCTGTGGAGCCATTGAAGGCATTTATAGATTTTTAAAAATTCTTCAGTCAAATGGTAAACAGCACCTGTCTTGTTTTCATCCTGTAAAGAGCTGCAATTGGCATCTTTTAATGCAGCATTGTATCAAACATCTGCAGCTTCAGCTGCACCTGATTTCTCACTTCCGCAGTGCTGTCCTCCCAAAAATAATGAGTGCTGAGCTCTTTTGCAGCTTCTTTGAGGGTGAAAACGATCTTGAGCAAATTACAACTTCTACTGAATGCATTTGTAACTGTTTCTGTCAAACATGAACTTAACTGGCTCTTTCTATGGCTGCCAGATCCGGTGACTCATCTCGTCTCTGCTCCTCACTTCTTATTGATGAAAGCTGGAGCTCAAACCTTTCCCTGTACATTTAAATTTTGCTGAAAATTATCTACAAAAATCTTTGGCATTTTAATAACATTTAGATTTTTGGATTTATGAAGTAATGAACTATCACAATGGGTGAATTGCATGCTTGCTTTTTTGGAGCAGGAGGGTTAATTTATTAGTTTCTGTCTAAAAATGTGTAAAAACATGATTGAAATATTTATTAGAGAGCGCAAAAAGAAACTTTTAGGACATATTGCATAAAATAGCAAACAGGACAGAAATCTTTCATACTCTTGACACTCCCTGTTAGTAATGGGGGTGTACCGGAGCAAAGTTTATCCAGACTTTGGACTTAAATGCTATTTGATTTTATTGTAATTTAAGAGATTTCTTTGAAGACCCACTTTGGTGAAAATTGTGTTTTTAACATGTTCTTGGGCATTTTTTCTGATAAAGGAAGACATATATATGGAAAATTTGTCTTAAAAACGCATTTCAGTGTATGGAGTTTTGCTCGCCATTTTTGTTGCACTGGTAATATAAAGTTGGGGGTGTGAGGGGCTGTAGGCTAGCAGGAAAGCATCTAAACAGGTGGGGGGATGAGAAGTGGGGGCAGGCTTGCTCTCTACCAATGGTCCTGTCCACAACTCAGAGGCGAATTTTGAATAAACTAGTGCCGCTTTGCAAGAACTATATAGAAAACAACATAGGGTTTGTTTGGTTTTTAGCTAAAAATGATATAATCTTAATTAAAAGACCACTAGAAATGCTTTTACAATAGATCTAAAGATGATCGGAGTGAGGCTTTTTTTTTAAGACCTGCCCTTGAGTCTTAGTGCTTTACCTTTTCTCTAATAGTAATAGCTGCTGCCTCCCACCTCATGTAAGTATTTTATGGAACACAGCTCCACCTCATGTCGAGCTTTTTTGTCTGAACCGACACTTCAAAGCAACCTCAAGCTGTCAAGTCCAGCAAACCCAAGCATGATGCCTGCTGAAATGTGCATGTCACATTTCACTTATGCAAAAATACAAAGCTCCTGTAAAATCAAAAGCACAAAATTGTCCACATGTCATGCACAAAAAAGAGCAAATAAGATCCAGCCTGTTTCTGTCAGATAAAACGGATCTTTTATCATACAGCTGCACACTCGCACATGCAGCAGGTAGCGCACATATTTCTAAAAGCATCCATGTGTATTTCATAGATGTACATCTGTCAGGCAAAGCTGGCGTGGAGAAAAAGTGGTTGGATGTCAGATCAAATTACCGCTGCTGATTACCTGGATCAGGTGTGTTCATGCAATTAGAAAATGGAATGAGCTGTTCCAGATCATCAGCAGTGAGTAGCTTGAAAACAATTAGAACAGTACTCTTTCAAGAATTGCAGACCACTGGCACGACAGACTTTCCTCTGTTTGAGTCTGAAGGTGGGACACTTTCACAACAGATTGAAAGTGTGCGGTTCTTTTAGCAAAAGTAAAGGTGAAGCCAAAGATGAAAGAGGCACAAAGCTAAAGACTTGAAGAATCTGAGTGGAGAACTGTGGGAAGTTGACCTTCTCAGTGTGGCTTTACTTTTCTACTTTGCTGAGATTAATGAGTGTAAGTGAGGTGATGAACATCGACTGATGAAGAGGTGATTGGAGGATTAGTAGCAGTGTAGTTTTCTGACTGCGTTTAGTTGTGGCTTCTGCACCTCTAGGGAGGAAATTAAACAGGAATCAGTAACAGGTTTTCGTGGTAGCAATATTGATTTTTTATTTATTTATTTCAAGCACTGTAGTCAAAGCAATAAAGAATTACACATTCATCAAACTCATTACAGAAATGATGAAATGCATAGATTAAAAAGACAGAAAACAAAACAAAAATGTCACTTAAATCACATTTGCTTAATTAAATACAGTGATCATTAACTGATGTATAAGTAGAGTTTGATTTATTGCTTGAAAAGGAGTGGGAAGAAGCAAGCTTATAGCTATTATCATAACTTCTTTACTGACAACTCTCAAGAAAGTCATTGAAGGCAGCTTTATAGCTTTTAAAATGTAACATTTTTCTTAAATGATCTGAAAGTGATGTATTTTGTCCAACTCTTTTTAAACGTATTTATCATTTGTGCACATATATGTGAAAAGAGACAAACCTGAAAACAGTTGAACCCTAATAAACCGGATTTTAACCTTGTTTGGTTGATCAGAGATGCTGCGCATCATCACATAATCTTAGCTGTTTTTGGACCATAGGAGTCTGCAGATTAATGTGACAGCAGCACTTTAGTTTCATTGAACACTTCAGTTTGTGTCCCGGAGTGGAAGCTGAAGGGACATATTCATGCTGTGCAGGAAATGAAAGAGGCATTTCCTGTGATCCGGTCAACCCTTGACACTACAATAAAGAGGCGTGCCTTCATTGACGTCAGGCCACAGATGTTGTGTCCGGCTGTGGAAGCTGTGTCTTGGATGTGTTTAATCCCACACAGGTTAGCCGACGACACGTCAGGCGGCCTGAACTGTAATGACCTTCTTAGCACAGGCTGCTGCTCCAGATTTAGGCATTGATGGTTGGGTTGGGGGATTATGGCTGAACCTTCACTTAAAGCTGCATAATGTGTCATTAAGGTTGCTGTTAGTGTGGTGTCAGAATCTGCTCCAAGATGTCACATCATGTTTTATGTGTTATTTTTCATGGGTGAATGAAATCCAGCGAGCATCATCGGAGTCAGAGGTTAATCTAAAAAATAAAAAAAGCAGCTTTAAATGCTTTCAACTTAGTTTCAAAATGCACGATGTGAAGGGTTGTCCTGTAGTGATGAAAACAGCTTGCACCAATGCTTCAGTTTGTTTGTTTTTTGGATAGTTTGTCTTCAGTCCTGCAGCTCTCAGTCTCTGTTTTCCACTTTGACAAGAAGACAAGCATTTGTTACCTCAACGCTGAGCCTTAAAAGAAACACAGATGTATGCAAAAACTTTGTCGTAGGGCAAGGAGTCAGTTCGTTTACACAGTTTAAAGACCCACTCCAGTCATCTTTTGAGCTATTTTATATTAGTTCCTAGTGGTCCTTTAATTATGATTGTGCCGTATTTACCCAAAATCAAAAAACTTGCGTCGTTTTCAAGGACAGAGTTTCTGCAGGGCAGCTGTAGCTGTTGTGGCTGGGTCCGTCAGCGTGAAACAACCCTGCACCCTCTTCCCATCACCCATATCGCTTCACCCGCCAGCTTACAGCCCCTCACACCCCCATTACCGGTGCAACAAAAATGGCGTGCAATATTGGAGCTATTCAATAGCACAGTTTTAAGCCAGATTCCTGCTCAGACAAGGAAAACAAAGACGCACATGAATCTAGTTGTCTACAAGCAGATGCATCAGAACTGAGTAGAGCAGGGAGCTTGTGGTCTGCCAAGTGTATTTTCTGCATTTGCTTGGCTGCTCCTGATTCTCAAAAATTTTAAAAAAGAAGAAATACTCAGAAATACAATTGAGAGCTAGATTTTCCTGTATATGTGTCCTCCACCATCAGAAAATGCCACAAACTTCACTGGAGTGGGTCATTAAAGTTTTCTTGCATTTTTTCTCTCATAAAAAGACACCTGCCACAATTCTGACCCACAGCAGCAGCAGCAGCTGTGACAAACATCAGGGATGCTGCTGTAGGCGATGGTGGAGCAGCAGCACCAGAGCTCTCTGACAGGATGTTAGTCAGACATGTTCACAGTCAGAACCACAGCTGAACTGATTCCTCACGTCATCAGCCATGATTCAATGACCACTGTAGCTCTGCTGGAAATGTGGAGCTGGAGTCTAACTGGGGAAGGAACGGAATTTTCTCTGTAAGATTTATTTTTTCCACCGTTTTTTTAATCTCTTAGTTAAAACAATTTATTTGAACAAAGAAAGATAACTATCAAGGTTTATGATGTTAGTCATTGTTGATTAAATTACTTTAATTTTGGATGAACGCGCATCACTTGGTAGAACAGGCTAGAACCATTGCAGTTTTACTCCTCCCAATTCCTAAGAGGTTAGGACCTTTGCACACTGATCTGTACGGTGGCCCTAAAGCACAAATCACATCAACAAATCAAAACAAAATGTCATGACCTAAAACGATAAAAAAGAAAAAAATCTGAAAATAAAAGTAATTTCCAGAAATCAAAATGTGTCTGGAACAAGATAAAGCATTATGAAATGAATCAAAATACGATACCAGAAAAGGTAGGTATCATGGAGCGTCACTGATTGGATGAGGACATTTGAGTTTTGAAGAAAAGGGAAAGAAGCAAATTATGGTAAAGGGTTGATTGAGCAATCACTGAACTTTAGCAGTGGCTGTTGCCACAAGCTTCAAGAAATATCTTCTGTTGGAAGATAGGCCTATTGCCAAAAAAGTTCCTGATGAAAATGTGAACAAATACCATCATCCAATCAGTGATGTCCCAACTTTTCAGGTTTCTTAATTTGAAAATTATTTATGTATTTATTTAGGTATTTTGCAAAATGTTTTCTTTTTATTTTGTTTCATTTTTTGGAATTGTGTTATTTTATTTTTTGGAACTACATTTTGGTTTCTGGAGTTTTGTTTTCTAAAATGTAATGTTGCTTTTTATTATTAATTGTTTTGCTTTTTCAATTGTCGTTGTGATTCTTTAAATGTTTTACATTGAGTGAGTTGTTTGGTGCTATTAGCACTTCAGGGCCACTCTGATGTATTTTCATTGTTGTTCTGATGGGGACCCTGTAGTTACTCCTGCAGCACTGCAATACCAATTTCTGTGCAGATACTATACGCTCAGTATCTGAGCAGAAATCCTTTCTGCCTGCCAGCTACGAGTGTTTGAATAATAAAGTTTCAGCTCTGCGTCATGCTGGTGTTCTTTTTGCTGCAGGCTCTGTACACGTATGTCTGCACACCAGTCTAGAAAAGCATGTCCCGCACACACATACGTGTCCACACACAGAAGCAGCAGCCCCCTGCTTGGGAGTGATAATGTGGCTCGTTATTTGTGCCATTTCATCTGACGCCTGCAGGCAAAACTTCAAGCTGAGAGATTCTGTCTGCCTAGAATACCTGCTAATGACAGCACGTCACCCCCCAGCCATCCTGCCTGTGCCAGGCTTCCTGCCTTTAGAGGTAGGACTTAAATGTTCACATTTATTTGGACACGTGAATCGCTGTCAGTGCAGCAGCAGCGCATCCACCACGGACCAAAGAAAAGCACACGTGTCCACTCACTCCTGGTTTTTAATGTGAGAGCCTTTCGCTCTAATAAACCTCTTTAACCTTTCCATTTTAATAACAAAACATATTATTTTTTATTATTACAGAGCATCCAAACTTATTGTTTTCTCGAATTCAAGTCCCCGCATCGTGTTGCTTTAGGATTTTCTAATCTTATCCAACTGCACCTTCCCAGCAGCCTTTACTCTACATTTGTTAAAAGACATTGATTTATGCTTACGCTGTTTGTTTCAGCAGACAAGGGGCAGCTTTGTGGCAAATCCAGCTACAGACAGATTTTTATCTACAGTGTTGTATGGACAAACAAAAGCCTTACAGTCGTGTTTCATTTTAAAAAATAAACTGCATCCACTGCAGATCATGTCTGTACCATTGACTTCAATTGAGTTCAGTCTCTTGTGTCAAGCTCTTCACACATGTGAGACACAGCTGCCATCATCGGAAAGGATGGATGAAGGGCTGAGCTACTCATCAAGAATCAGTGTTGACTGCTTTTTTATTTTACAAAAGTAAAAAAAGAAAAACACTCTCTTCTGCAATTAGATTTGATTTGACACATGTGTAACTTCTCTGTCACTAGCTTACCTGCTTCCCAATCCTGTTCATGCTGGCTCATCAGATCTCTGTCCTTCTAATGGGTGAATAAACAGCTAGTTTGAGTGGCAGGGTGATTGTTCACACACACAAAAAAGATGGTTAACAAAGTTTTATCAAAATGTCAACATTTACAAAAATAATTGCAGCATATAAAGAGTGCTGGTCTCTGGAATATTTATCCACAAGAGTATTCATACATTTTGCTGCTAACGAAGTAATTATTATGAAGTAAGACTTTGGCCGCCTCACGAACTCTGAATAGAGGAAGATCCACATTTACTCAGACCCGATATGAACTTCTACAGCAGATTAGTCCCTTCAGGAAGATGGAACTAGTTCCTGCAGGCAGGTTTCTTCATGACTAAAAGATTGAAGCCCTGGCTCGTCTTGACAAGCCCAAAACTGATGACTGAAAATCAATGAGCATTGGGTTCTGCTGTCCTCACAGAATGCTTAGGGACATTCGGTTGTACTTTTAGCTTCCAAGGAATGGAATTTAAGTTCGGCCAAACTATCTCCAAGCTTCTTCTCTGAAACACTGACTTTGATTTATGGTTTATGGAGATGATATGGACCTACTCATAGATTTGTAATTGGCCGAAAGACTCACTCCAATCATCTTTTCAGTTATTTTAAAATCACGATTTTAAATTCTGCTCCTGATTCCCAAGGGTTTGCATAAAGAGTTAACAGAAATGTAATTTTGAGCCTAATTTTATTTATATATGTTCTCCATCATCACCAGAAAAATACCATAAGAACATGTTCAAAACTGCTACATATCCTTTGCTACTTCCGAAGATAGAGAAGATTCAGTGACCTTTCTGCACCAACTTGGTTTCCTGAAGGTAGCCCTGATGCCCATCTCCAGTTCCTAACTTGTAAATTAATGAGACTTTAAGAATCCCAAGTTTCCAATTGGGAAGCTTGTGATCCTTAAAGGCAGGATCATTTGTCAAATGAAACACTAAAACCGCCGGCCCATGAGATGAAAGTTTACTGAAGGTTTTTTTTTCCTTTGTGTATCACGGAGCGCAGTGTTAGGCAGACGGGCGATCAGGCATGGAGATTTATGAAGCTAACAAACAGTTGGAGAGCAGCACAAAGAAAAATCTCCATCTGAGCCCATTCCTCCTCTCTGACCTCTGTGATTGGTTAAGATTAAATAACCATCTGCTGAGGGTTTCATCACTGGGTTAACTTTCTCAGCTGAGGATTGAAGTGTGAAACAGGATTTCAGGGCTTTTGTGTGGAAGTCTGGCCTTCTGAAAAGCTCCATGTTATCTTCCAAATGAACAGTGTGGCTTTTTTTCATGTGTTTATTTCCACAGAGACTCCCACACAATGTGGGCAGGGAGCTGCAGACAACACGTCTGACTCCATGGAGTTTTTTGACCCTTTTTAAGTGACTGTTTTCAGCAGAGATGCTGGGGGAGCAGTAGAGGAAATGAGGTCGCAGCTGCAGCGTGGCTTTGGAAGCTGGTCTGAATCACAGGAACTGAAGGAGAAATGGAGAGGAAGACGCAGTTCAAAAAGTCCGTTTTGGCTCTGGCTGGTGTCAGTGCGTGGCGAGGAAGACAAGTGCTGCTCATGACATTTTCAAAAAGATCCAACCCTCTGTTATCTGATAGTATGAGGCAGAAACATTGAAAAATTCCATTTGTTTTTGCTCATGTTTGGGTTTGTGAAACACGAAGATTACTATAGATCCACAGTAGAGATTAAAAATGGAGAAATAATGTCTCTGGGATCAGAGTTCTGTTAAATGTCTCTGCACTGAGGCCTGTTTTTAGAGACATGTCAGGGTGTTTGTTGCCCATGTGGTTTTTCTGTTTCACACCTCCATGGAAAAGAACAACATTCACATCTGATACTACATTCACACTGACTATGTTCCTCACATTCAAGTATGCGCTGAAAACGGGTTCTTAAACGCGTTTTTAGCAAATGGTGTTCATCCAGGAGCATTGCTACGCGATGTTGAAATCTCCCAACTATTTCTCCAGGCGTTTTTTTTCTATTCTGATATATGAAAGTCTTAGTGTATGTAATTCAGGCACAAACACGTTTATTAATTTCTCATCCATGATCAACGGTTGGCACCTCCATGAATTAAAAAGGACACTGCCCATACGTCACCACTGGACAGCCATCTGACTTTGTTGTGTGCAGGAGATCAGAATATTTGCTTTCAACTTCATCAAGCAATGCACGGAACTGATGGCGGTTCGATTTACATCAGCCACCTGCCTAGCGGTCCGCTAAAAGTAAAAAAAAAAAAAAAAACCTGCTGGTAGAAACGTGTGTCGTAAGCTATGACGCAAATCTCCGTTGACAGAAATGTTGAAATTTAATATTGTAATGACCCAGCTGGACCGTCACCTAAGCGGGGTAACAGCAGCCAAACTGCTCATCAAGAGGCTTCTTTGGAGAGCTGTCCGTGTCTCATACACCGCACAACCCCGGACAGTCTCAGTGACTAATAAATAGCAAGAGAGGCAATATCTCCTGTTAAGTTGCAAGCCCGTTCATTCCAGCACACACAAGCAACCCAAACAGCATGGATGTCACTTCAGTTCACACTCTTACTCAAGGTTTTACCCCAAAACTCCCCACTTCCCATAAGCCTTAGGGGCTGAAGGCGGGGCTAACCCCCAAGTCGCTACAATATTGTAGTGGCGGTCATGTGCATTCTAGGTCTGTTAGCAGCAAGGGATTGTGGGACGCAGTCCCCTGATCTAATTAGGGCTGAGCGATTCTGTTTGCCCACGTTTCTTTTCATATGGCAGTTTTGTTGTTCCACCTTAGTTTATTCTTCCTGTTATGTTAGTTTCTTTTTGTTGCACCATAAGTGTGGAAGGGGGAGAGGTTGATGACACCTGTGCAATGTTCAATGTGTTGCGTTTTCAAAAGAAATGGAGCTTGTAACGTCGGAAGGGAGAGTAAGTTCTTAGCTTCCCTTTCTACCCCCTCCACTCTGAAACTGTGCGGAGTCGTGCGGTGTTAACGACACGGATTGATCTCCAGCGCAACCAGTTGATTGACAGCTCAACTTATAGATAGCTTGGCTCCCGTTAACCAGCTGTAAGTGACGTACCTGCTGGGCGTTACAATTTTAATTCTACACACTCTTACAGCATTGGAAAATGTTAAGAATATTTGTGTCTTATTTTTCCTTCTACAGAAACCATATTAAAACAAAAAATATATTCCTCTCTCCCATCTTTTTACATTTTCAAACATTTTTGAAAATGCTCCAGGGAGCCACTAGGGCAGCGCTAAAGAGCCACATGCGTCTCCCGACCCCCGAGCTAGACCAACAGCTCAGTGCCACGTTTCAGACATTAACCTCCTTTTCTTCAGGACTGTGAGTCAACGATCACAGCAAGAGAAGCTTTCTTTTTTTTAGATGTTTCCCATATGTATCATATTTTTTGTTTTGCTAGTCTCATTTAATTCCCTCAATACATTATTTTGCATAAAGAATGACTTTCTTTAGTTAGATCTGAATTCGGCTTCTTCTCCCTTCTCCTCTCTCTTGAGTAATGGCATCTTTACTGTGGGTACAATGGTTTTACATCACAGAGAAACTAATAAAGAAAAACAAGAAGATGTTCCTGATTTTTCCGAAACTGTTCCTTTATTCAAACTTACTGTTTCAATCACTTAATAAATCATTTCTTTGTTGTACAAAGAAAATCACATGGTTCTGGTAAAGTCGTTCCTCCATCCTCAGTGAAAGTTTTCCTGCATCCAGGTGATGTTGTCTTGGAGTTGAGTCACAGCAATTGGACTTAAAATCTTATTCCTTGATTGTGAGCCCTTGTGTTATCCTATGACCCCATCCTTATATTGGCATGTTATTCCTACCATGACAAAGATGGATAAAGGTGGAGAGGATTTCATGTAATCCATGGAAACCAGTGAAGATCACAAATAATTGAAAAAAATAGGTTCAGCGCACTGCCTTGTGGGGTCTAGATGACCCAACTCCCAATGTTAAAGTGCCTAGGATACCACAAGGGGTTAAAAACGTTTCAAGAAACATCTTTTCAGCATCAAACAATGAAATTCTCATTATCTACAAATGCCTTCTTAACTTTCGGTAAAATGCTCTGACGTAACATGTTTGGCTCTTGTGACGGTCACAGTGTTTGCTTTGAAGTCAACACAAACATAACCACACTTTCAGTTTATCAATCTTTGAGCTCCTGGCTCCACTCAGAGTAGCAACTCTGCTGCCAATAGCGAGACCCTGGAGAAGGCAAGGCTCCATCCTCACATATGAAATGCCACTTTTCAGTGCAGATTCTTCTTGGATTTCGGTTTGCAGAAAAATGTTGGGGAGTCAGTTTGCCTTTTCATTTCCTCCACCATCTGCAGCTGGCAGGAAACCCTGACAGCTTTAACTCCATCTGCACTGGCACCACAGCAGATCCTCGCTCTGTCTTTATGCTGCAAAGAAAACAGCTGATCTGCAGCCAGATCTGATGGGCAGCATGCAAACTGATCATGCAGAGCACAGCTCAGATGATGCAGAGGCCCATCTTTGTCTGGGTTTGTTTTGATCAATTAAGCTAACATTTCGAATAAACTTGTTTATCTGAAAGTTATTTTCTTTAAAAAACAAGAAAGTAATGAAGATATTTCACTCAAGCATCCCTCTGGACATTTTTGTGGAACCCAGACCCACATAGCAGACATTAAGTTGACTTATTAACTGATTTATTTATTCACACTTAAAGCTTGCTGCATTGTTGAGTACGTTAGTCTAATACAATGGAGGAAGTAAGTATTTTATCCCTTGCAGATTTTGTAGGTTTGCCCTCTTAAAAAGAAATTAACAGGTTGTCATCCTAATGGTAGGTTCATATGAACTGTAAGAGATAGAAAAAATCCCAAAGAAAATCAAGAAATCCACTTTAAAGAATTCCTATATATTTATTTGCAATTCATAGAGGGAAATAAGTATTTGGACTAAACCTGCACAAGAAATCGCAAATTTATCATTATCTCGTTATTAAGCTGTGCAATACACATTTCGCAAGAGACAGCGAAAATTACGATAAATGGTTACCTTAAATGTGCTAAAACAATCTTATGGCAGCTTGAAGCATTTAGCGAATCAAACAAATTCCTTTATGCATTTGACCAATCAGATGGACCTCATCATGTTGTTGACCAAGCAGATGGATCCCTTTTATGTTAGATGGTCCCTGCCTGTGTAGACTAGGGTCATTTGGAGTATAATAGAAGTTATGTTGACTGTTACTCAAATTAAACGGTTGCTGATGATGATGTTTTGCTATTTGTTCATGTATCGCAAGTTATATTTTCATCACAGTATTGATCACTAATATCACATGCAGACGGCTTTGTTGAAAATAATTGCAGAAAAACACCCCCAAAGCATTATGTTTCCACCACCATGCTTGACATTTGGGATGGTGTCGTTGGGGTCATAGGCAGCATTTCTCTTCCCCCAAAAATGACAAGTTGAGTTGATGCCAAAGAGCTCCATTTTGATCTCATTTCATAACAGCACCTTCGGCCAATCACTGTCGATCTTCATCAGCAAACTTCAGGCGGGCACATGTGCCCTCCTCAGCCGGAGGACTTTACAAGAACTGCAAGATGTTAAATCGTTGTGGCATAAGGGATTACCAATGGTTTCATTGGAGACTGTGGTTCCGGCTGCTTTGAGATCATCAAATAACTCCTGCTGTGTTATTTTAGGCCTATTTCTCACTGTTGTCATGGAAACCCAATCAGGTCAGATCTGGTTTGGATCTAAAGGTGGACTGATGGTCCACCTTTCCACCTCCACCCTGATGGTCCACTGATGGTGCACAGTTGCACCAACAGTTGACACCTGAACCCCCAGCTTCTTGCTGATAGTTTTGTAGTCCATTCCAGTCTTATGCAGTTCTACGATCCTCTCCCTTAAATCAACTGAAAACAAACAGGTGTCTTCAATTCATGTGACAGTTGATTAGGAAAGTCTAACTGGTCTGTATGAACCACAATTTTTAACAGTTACTAGGGGATTAAAGACTTATTTCCCTCATTCAAAATGCAAACAAATGTCTATAATTCTTTAAAGTGGATTTCTTCATTTTCTCTGTTACTTTCTGTCTCTCACGGTTCAAATGAACCTACCATTAAGATGACAGACTGTCGATTTCTTTAGGTGGGCAAACCTACAAAATTAGCAGGGGTGTGGTTATTGAATACAACCTAAGGAATTCTTTAATAAATTTGTGTAAAGCAGACCCAAAATTAGAATGCAAAACAGAAGAAAAATGTTGATACTTAATAAAAATACTATAAACCCATTTTTTCACATTTTAAAATTGATGAATCCCTGTGTGGGAAGTTGCAAGATTTTCCATGGCAGCATTGAAGACGTATGACGGCTAAAAACAGTAAAGTAAAACGTCAGGAGAAGCAATTCACATAAACAGACTTGACAGCCCATTTGTGTACTGATGTGTTTTTTTTGCCACTGCTTTGCAAGTTAATAATTCATATGATAGAACGGGAATGAACAAAGACATTCTTCATCATAAATATGTTATAATCCCATCTATCATGAGGCAATCAATGGTCTGAGAGGCCTCAAGGTATACATCTGAAAGTGTGTGACAATAAAATAAATAAGATCAGGCAGTTACATGTTATAACATTGTTTTTTTCATTCATTCATTCATCTTCTTATCAGCTTTTATTATGCTTTTATTATTACATATACATTTTTATGTAACATTGCTTTTATTACATATAAATGTATCCAGTTTCCCTCTAAAGCTGTCCAGGATTGCGAGGAGAGCAACAAAACTGTTCTGCCTCTTTAACTGACAGAAACGGTTCTCTTTTTAGTCCTTTTACTCAAAATCAAAATGAAACCTCTGCTTTTGGATCCACGCAAAAGCCTCAACAACCAAACTGATCATCTAAAACCTGTGACGTCTTTGGGGATTATTTATTTATTTATTTTTAAAAAATCCTCCTAAAATAGATCCAACACATAATTGATGTCCTGCACATCGCTGCCTGTGAAGCTGCTGCAGGCGCGCCGACTGGCTGATGCTGACATCTTTGGAAAACAGCTATGATGGATTCTGATCTATCGTCTCTTTTTTATAGTCCTTTTCTTTTAATGTGACATTCATTAGCGCACCGTTTCTCCTGTGGTGTCACTTTCTCGAACCTCCAAAAGTAATGAGAGGAATATTTCTATATCCTGAGAGCCTGAAGGCATCAATGTTCACAACTCACAGTGAGAAGACACGTAGACAGCAGATTTGTCCCTTGTGGTGTTTTCACACCAAATCAAGTATGGATTATTATGTAGTGATATAACACAAGCAGATACATCTGCGGATCAAAAACGTATCAGCCCCTCCTTTATTTGAAGGTTTACTGAAAGCCAAATATTTTTAGTGAATCTTTTTGGAAACTGAGGTCTACCTCTGATTCCATCTGCAGAACCATCTGAAGCTACAATGCCACTGACGGCCGGGCCCAGTGAAGATCAGTGGTTTCACTAGTTGGAGGGAGGACGTGAGAGGAGATAGTTGTTTAACATCACTTATGAAGTTTTGCACTCTCCCTTTTGAAGTGGCTACTGCAGAGGTCCCCAATTCCAGTTCTCGAGGGCCAGTGTCCTACATGTTTTCCAACCAACCTGCCATTGAAGCTCCTTATTGGCTAAACACACCTGATCCAGGTAATCAGCAGCAAATAAGGCAGGTTTTCTGGAAAACCAGCAGGACATTGGCCCTCGAGGCCTGGACTAATGGATTATATTTAATGCTCATCTTCCTGGTCTTACTTTTGCGATAATCAACCTTTTTCTTCAAGTGGATCTTCCAGGGATATTGTGTTTGTTCCTCTGCCTCCTCCCATTACTGCAATTTCTAACCTACCTTGTTCATCTCAACATATGTTCCAGTGTTTCCTTGTATTTGTCCCTTTCCTGTCCTCTCAGACCCCAACTGGCCATGACAGAAAGTTACCTTTATGGAGTGTGGTTCTCCATTTTATCTCTTTCATTTAGAGGAAGATTTGGAGGAAATGCTCTCCTGCATCCCCTCCCTTTCTATCTATCTCAACAGGGAGATGCAAAATTCTACAATGTAATAAATGTTATTGTGAAACATTTAAGTCAAACTGGATTTATTTGACTTATCTGGGCTGATCTAGAATGTTTGAACTGACTTGGATTAAAACAATTGATTTAATTTGGTTTTGATAGCAGTCCTTCAGAACATCTGTGGTGACCTGGCAATTTATGAATAACATGTATTGAAATGATATTGACTCTTTATGAGTCAGCACAAAATACTTCAACAGTAAAATTAAACTTTTTCTTTGTTATCTGTTTTTTCTTTTGAAGATGAGTTACTGTTTTTAAAAAGGGCTGCTGGATGTTGATGAATGAAAGTTTTTTTTTATTCAGGCCTAAAAAATTGTACCGGTAGTTTAAAGATAAATCAGTACTTTTTTACCCTTTGTTCTGTTTCTGGATCACTGACCATAACTTGAAATACATTTTCATCCCTCTACGACACAAAGACTGACTGGTCTTCAGGTCGTTGCAGAGTCACTGTGTGTTTCTGTTGCTACACCTGAATGAAGAAGACCCTGCTGCTTCAGGCGTGCACAGAGCTGAATGCACGCTGACGCTTGTTATGTTGGGCAACCTTCTTCTATCCAAAATGAAGTCCAGGCTCGTCCTCCTCACGGACAGAGGAAAACCTTATCCTGACACCTTTAACAGAGATCTCTAAACATTTATAGCGCAACTTTGTGAAATTATCATCAAATCCATTTTGGTGTCTTCATAGTGGAATTATAATCCCGCTCTTTCAGGCTTTCTTGTTTTGTAAAAAAGACGAGGGGCAGGGATCCAAACGTTTCTGCCTTTTTAAGGTGATTTTGAGGGCAGAACATTTTATATGAAACCACTTTGTGCACACAGAGAGTGTGTGATGAACAGTCTGTCTTTGTGTGGGTCTGCAGGCAGCAGCTCTTCTGTGCAAATCTGGATTTTTTTTTAAACTTTTTTTGTGAAGCTGGTTCTGACACAAGGACAGAAGATCAAGTGAAGTGAAACTGCTGTCAGCAGAAGGTGTTGAAGATTGAAAATGCACTTGAGGACATAAAAACAAAATTAATTCTGATCATCTTTTCAACTTACATCTAAGAATTGCTGGTGTATTCATTAGGTTTTCCGAAAAGATGAAGGTTTGAAGCGTCACACCAGCTTTTTAAAGATAAAACTCTTCACATTTAATGTGCTTTCAAGTGCCGGAGGGAAGTCTGGGTGTGCTGCTGAAATAAATAAATCTTAATTAGATATTTTCTCAATTCAAATGAAGAAAATTGCTCAAAACAGAATCTGGATACCGAACTCTTACATTCATGTTTGACCTCTTAAGCATCAAAGAGAGAAACCTTTAGTCTCCTTTATCTTCACTCCTTGGAAGTATCAATTTATCGTTTCCATTAGAAAACTTTGGGAGCTAATTAATTTTTACAACATTGTCAAATCCTTTTGTAACGTGGGACTTATTAAGGTTTCATCTTAAGCATATTTCTCACATGGCACACCCAGTGTTATATTGTGACTGCAGTGTTTGCGTCTTTCTTTTCTATCTTTCTGAAGTCCCATTTGAAGCCTTTGTGCTGCAGCGAAGCAGCTTTGTCTGAGAAAATGACTAATTTACCAAAACGCTCGCCTTGTTATGCTCTGCAGCGGAAAGAGGCTCACAGCCATGCAGACATGAGTGAGCAGAGCCTCGTGGTAAACATAAAAAATGGCCAGTAAAAGAAAATAAAAAGTTTAAACTCTTTAGAAACATTTGAAACGACTGATGAAACCAGCTTTATTCGTTTCAATAAGGAGAGATCTTAAGAATGAAAGTAGTAAAGATTTATTTGTCTTTTGGCGGTTAGGCTCTGGGCAGATGACATCTTTATCCTGGTGGGATATGCTTGGACCAAGACGCTGATGGTGGTTGAGGCCAGTCCATGACATAGAATGGGTTGGAGGAGGGCCGGCAGAACCGTTTAGAATGTAGAGATAAATGTCCATGAATTCAAAAGTCTTATAGAAATGTCGCCAAAGGTTCACCATAATGTTGAAAGTAAACCAGATAGTTAAGAGCTGGTTAGGTTCTAGTTATGGTTATTAGTTAGAACAGTTTTTTACAGGGTTCCACTTTATTGGGCAGCTAACACTTGAAGACACACTCCGATCATATTTTTATTTTTTTAAAGTGTTCCCAGTGGTCTTTTAATTATGATTTTGCCGTTTTTAGCCAAAATTAAAAAAAAAAAACTGTGTCTTTTTCTATCACATAGTTTCTACCTCTGCAGCAGAGCGACACCTCACCTTTGCTGAGAGGTCTCTGTTTACACACTCTGCCGCTAGCTCACAGCCCTCAAACCTCCAACCAAAAATTGTGAGCAGTATTGAAGCTATCCAGCCCTACAGGTTAGAGCCAGATGCCAGCTCAGACAAAGAAAAAAAGACGTACATGGATCTATTCATCTGCAAGTGGATGCATCAGAATGGAGCAGAGCAGAGAGCTTTAGGCCCGCCCAGCGTATTTTCTACATCACAAATAAGGTCTTTTTCAAACAGAGTTTTTTGTCCGATTCAAAATTGTTTAAATGAAGAAATACTACGAAATTCAATTTTAAGCTTAATTTTTGTAATATATGGTCCTCCTTCGTCAGAAAAAAGCCACAAGAACATGTGAGAGACACCAAAAAACATGATTATCTTCAGAGTGGGTCTTTAGGTAAAATAAACCTGCTGTCCAAAGCCAAAACAAATCTCTTCATTGGTCTAGCTGCAGAGCGAGTTCTGATGATATCTGTGCTTGTTGGGTAATCTCATGAGCATACATTCTCATCATGTTCAGGGTCTTTGTGTAGTTATTTTGTCGAGGGACAGATGGATAAAGATTGCAACATTACGTAAAGCAAAGCAGCTTAAACCTCTGTTTCATAACCAACAGATAGATCTGCATCATCAGAGATGACGACCAGAATTTGGGCCGGCACCCGCAAGCTTACCAACGTGCTGGAAGAAGTTTTTATGTGGCGAAATGTGACAGATGCTTGTTTTGATGAGATTGTGGGGGGTGGGCAAAGTTAGCTGCTGCTAAAAACTCCACAAACGATGGTGAGAAGTTTTCAAAGCTCCTGTTAAAGGAGTCATTTCCATCAAAACAGTTTGTTTAGGAACTTGGAGAGAAAAGATGGAAACAAATCACGATCACTGCAGGCACCATCATTCAGGGAGGTCATTACTGCTGACAGCTTTTAGATGTCCTGTCTGTATTTTTATTCAAATTTTCGTAATTACTGTTACTTTACAACCTAAACTGCATGTGACTGACCCACTCAAGTGAAATAATGTCAAAGGAGGGAGACTTTTGCTAATCCACCACATGGGATAACAGGAAATCACATCAGAATGTTATTCCAATCAGATAAATGTGCTCAAATTGTATCAAAGATTGTAGCTGTTGGGTCAGAACATCAGATAGCAGCAAGGAGGAAGATCAAGGATGTGAGAAGAACTTTTGGACATAAATGGAAAGACCCCAAGAATTCCATGTGTAAGCAAATACCCCCCAAATGACATTTCAGAAGAACCAGAACCTTCAACACAGAATGAAAGGAAGTCACTGAACTTTAAACGGACACTTAAAAATCAAAATCTCAGGGTCAGAATGCCCAGAAATGAGTGAAGGAAGAGTGATCACATAAAGATCCTGAAGTTTTCCAGCAACACAAAGTAGAGCTTTAAACACATTTTCTTGGAGATAATTAAAAAAAGCATAAAATAAAAAATGATGCCTAACACTGCACGCACTGGTAATTCCTGCAGACCTATGAATTGCAGTAATGAGGTAAACTGTACCAAAAAAAACATGTATAAAGGAGAAAGATAGACAAGAATAGCTGAGTATCATCAGCACCAGTGAAAATGTATGTTGTGCTGCCAAATAAGGCTACCCAGTGGAATAATGCAAAAGCTAAACAGGGCTGGGCCAAGTACAGAGCCCTGAAGACTCATCATTTGAATAAAAAAAAAACTTGGAATCCATTAAAAAGACAAACCATCTTGAAGCAGTTCTAAAAAGACCAATAGTATATTCCAATCTCTACAATAAAATGTGTTGATCAGTCATGTCAAATGAAGCATTATATGTCCAAAAAAGTAAGTACAGGCACAGGTGTCTCTAGCCATACTTCAAGCAGAGCTATTTCTGTGTTTTGATGGGTTCTAAATGCTCACAGAAGCTCCTTAAAAGTATGATTTCTCTTTAGATGGTCGCAATTAAGGTAAGATGAGAGATGCATCATGGTTAATTTAGCAGTGTCTTTAAAGTTGTTTGCTCCCATTTTGTTTCTTTAGTTTATACAGTACTTCACTTTTCATCAAGGAATAAACTACTTTAAATAGAACGTGAGTTTTAAAAAGTCTTCTACTGTTAGGAAGATAAAAACTTTACTTCTGTTTTTTTTTAAACTTGTCCTGTCCAACAGCTGAGAAAAAGATAAGAGCTGAAGGCCTCTTGAGTTGGACAGATTTTACTGTTATAATAAGGGGATATGAATCTTCTGACACATGAGATGTATATTTGTATAAACCCCTTTAGAATTTGAGGCTAAACTTTATTTATATTGATTATGTTTGTATTGTGGTGTTACCATTAGTTTTGGGGTGCACACCCAAAAGGCTATGCAGCTGCTGAGGGCATGGTCTAAATGTTCCTGATATATAAGGGGACTTGCCCGCCTTTGTTTAGTTGGCACATAAGAGAATAAAACTTAACATTCAGAAGACAAGAAGTTTCTCTTCATCATTGCATATCCTTTTTTTTGTTGGACCGGATGGAAAAGTAGAAGAGAGCGAGATTTTAGAGACAGGGAACAGGGGTGCAATAGAAAGTGGATAAAAGAAGAGAAAAAAGGGGGGTTAAGGAAGTTGGAGGATGATTAGATAGCATGGAGCTGTCACCTTTAACTCAGCGGTTATGCAACGACGTGCGGTGGACTTTACAGCTCTCTCATCAACAACTGCAACAGTGACACTGTGAACCAGCTTCTGGAGGGTTTACCTCAGCTGAGTGATGCTGACAGATGTGTAGGATGCTTCCACCTCTGGATAGAAGCTGACTGCTGCTGTGGGACAGATGACTTTAGTGTCATCTCAAAGGCTGGAAGGGCTCCAGGTGGACCTTTACAGCATTGCTGGTGATGGCTTGCTTGAGGGGCTGCATGAGCTCTTTGATGCTCCTCTTCCATCATAGCACAGTCCTTCCCCTGCCACCTAAATAGAGGTTTGGCTTTGCTGAAGAACTGTGGAGTAATTGCTTTTTTTCTTTATGGAATCTATGTTTGCCTTCAATGTCTTCCGAAAAGCTTAAGAACTTTTTGAACTTTAATTTTTATTAGTATTCTTGTTTTTCCAGAGGGATCTAAAAGGAAAAGCCTTTTTTTATTTATGAGATTTTAGGCCTATTTCTTTGGTGGAAGAGAGGCGTGAGATAAAGCAAGAAGGCCGGAGATGAACTGATGGCAAGGCTGAAAAATGTAATAAGCTGCATATTTATAGTGTAAACCAAAAGGTTTTTACAAAAAAAATCAACCTTCAGGCAAAGCTTATTTTATTGAGATGTGGACAAATATAGCTCCATGTAGGATATAAGGTCATGAGTGCTCATGATTGACCTTCACAGACATTATTGAGGTTTATTTCTGAAAGTTGTGATTTCCAAGTTGTACCTCTTAGGAATATCTATCAAGACAGGATCTATTCTTGAACAGAAAGGCATGGAGGTCATGTTAACAATCCATCCAGGTGAGAGGCCTTTCGTTTTCCCTTTTTGGTCATAGTCGGTGGGGGACTGAACTGTTTTTATGAGTCAGAAAGATATTAAGGGGTTTCCTGTTTGTGGACTTCGGCATTCATTCACCATTCAGCCTTTTCTGAAAGAATGACACCATAAACCGTCAGGTTTTATACTTCCCTGGTTGTCCCACCGGCTCTCTCTCATGGGGGCTTATGTTGAAGATATCACTGTTTTCGTCAGATGGAGAGATGCAGACAGTCTCTGTGAGTGTTTGCATTTGTTATGGAAACATTTAACTAAATTGAACTGGGCTATAAAGAATGTCTTTGCAAATAAGACTGTAGCTGGACTTCACTCATCCAAGGCTTTGTGTAAATCTGGGGATTAAAAGTTGGGGTCTCTAAAGAATGGAGTTATTTAGAGAGTCTGTGCCAGACTGCCTATACAGGACTGGCTGCTGTCTCCACTTTTTTATTCAGAAGTCAAACTGTACTTGTCAATAGGTTGGTTTTCTTGACTTGGCTATTTAGTAACTATAACCATAGTGGTCTCAGGGTGTCTTTTTCTTCCTCCGTTCGTGAACTTAATAAAAACCAAGAAGTATTGCAGTAAATGTATTTACAGCCTGCTTTCAAGGGTAATCTTGATGTACTGCGTATCGTGTGTGGCAGGAAGGAGAGGGCAATAGATCAATGATATTTCTAAAAGATAAAATTTGTGTTTTTTACCGGGTTCTTCTTTTTTTTTTTTTGGTCGACTGAAAGGTGGATGGACGCAATAGATATTGATTCTAATTTGACTCTATATGTCTTTACTCAAGTAAAAAATTTTTGACTTAACTCCATTTACCATTTTGAATGTTGATGAGGATTCATTTTCAAAATCCAAATTGATTAGAGATTGTTCAGTCTGTAAATGTTTATGGCTGTTTTGTAAAGGGAGGGGAAGGCAAGAGAAGCTATTTAGTTAATTGAGGACTCAAATACCAAAGTCAAGTTCTGTGCTTTCTCCTGCTCTGGCCCAGCTTGAAAGGCCTGATTTCTTGAGTATGTGAAATCAACTCATTCATTGTCTTTGTTTATTTCATAATAGTGAATTAGGCTTCGTAGGTTGATAACCTTGAAAAAAGAAAACAATTCTTTCAAAAAATGTTAAATATCTAAAAAAAAAAACTAAATCTTAAATTCACCATTTACATATGTCTAAACTAAAATGTATTCAATATGAGTCAAATGTTTTCTAACTTAAATTTGAGCTTTTTGAGTCTATAAAAGTGGTTGCTCATGTTCCACTGTTGATATGGAGTGCTTCTCTACTGCACCGACCAAGCAGTGGCACAGGTGAGTGCCATTCTTATTGAATGAGTGAACAGAGTGACACGGTGTAACTGTAATATAAAGAATTATGTATCACCATATTAATATGCATTATTTCAATACAACAACAAGGCATAAGAAATGAGTAACAATAGATTAATTATCACCATAAAGTTTTGAAAATTGGGTAAACTTTTTCAAGCCAAAACTGTTTCTGAGATTTCATGGAAGCAGATTGCCCCTAGTGGAATGATGATGAACTACGTGGTGGAAAACACACCAAATCATATACAATGGGTTTTTGAAAAAAAAAAAAGTTTTGATCACACAAATGAGATAGGGGTCTCAGAAATCTGTGTATCAAATATGATACGAGTATAAGGAACAAAGATGATAGAGATTTTGGTTAACACAAGATGCCTGTTGATTAGAGAGGAAGAAAAATACTCATTGAAAATCTCTTTTTGAAAATCAGAAAAGATTTAAGTTAATATCTCTGAGGTTGTTTTGCTTTCTGTGGTTTGTCAAGTGAACTATTTCCTTCTTTAAAGGTTTGCAAATTTCTAAGGTTTTTTGAAAGTATTGGATTAACATAAAGACTCTTTTCTTTAAAGGGCAACGAGTGATGCAGGATCATAGCATCATTTGGTGACTCATTATGGATGAAGACATTTTTCTCTCAAAGTGTACCTTTTTCCTCCCTTTAATGGGCCTGTCTCTCTTTCTGCTGCAGGGAACTCACCTCATCACCTGCTCAAGCCTCTGAAATCCCTCTAATCCTTGCTGCCCCTCCACGTAAAAGGTCTTATCGCAAATGGAAGTCTGCATCTTTTGGGTATGATAGAATATTTTTCCACTCATGAAGCCACTCACCCCTCCTGAAGCTGTTGTCAGATGTTTGATCTTCCATGGAGTTTGCCGTTTGAGCCTTGATATCAAGTTGAAAGAGAGCTCTCAGTTAGACGTTACCTTTGGCTGTTGAAACCTTGTTGGCCTAAAACTTTCGCAGAAAATTAAACAGCAGTCTGAGTAATCGAGGCTGAAGAAGTACAGAAGTCAAGCATGTCTACTTTCATAGTGCTTTCAAATGTGTCCAAGAGTCCAAGTGATGGCCTAGGTATTTGATAGTTTACACTTGCATGGCAGAGTTACCTCCAAGAGCTGGAGGAAGCAGCTGTAGTGGGTTTCAGAGAAGCAAGTGCAAAGCTCTGCTGATTTTATTATTTAGAAGCATGTTATTAGCCTCAACCCACTAATCCAGCTCTTGAGCTTCTTTATCTATGTGTTGTTGCTGAATATAGTTTTGGAGATGAAGTGGAACGGCCCTATATGTTCAGCTCATTTGCTTATCTGAGGATTCAGAAACCGTTTCTCAAGTGGGGATGCTGTATAAAAGAAAAAGAAATATTACAGCACAGAGAAGCCACTGCACTCTAGTGGAGACAACACACCATGAAATTTAGGTAAATGAGCATTGGTGTGTGTTCATCTAAACAAGAGTCTTTCATATACCCTGTAAGAAAACCCCTTTACCCATTGGCTGTCTGTTCAACTGGCTTTGGGAAGATGGCTGTATTGGCTTTTACACTTGGACAACTGTATTGGCGTTGGTTTCTCCAGTATTTTTTCAGACAAGCTGTCAACTGTGTCACCCTTTGATCAGTAATTGAACTGGAGTTTATGTCTTTGTTTTTGGAACCCCATTAGAGATCTTTTATGCTGGAACAGGCACTAGATCCTCAGGATTATCCTTTATCAATCATGACTGTTTTCTGCTAAGACTGGTAGATTTTTGAGGATCAAGTCTTTTTAGAGCTTTTTATTAAAACCCAAGCAGCTGCTGCAGGTTGCATTTCTTCACCATTAAATGGCAAAGTACGAAACAAGCAAAGAAAAGGCATTACATGTCCAGTCTTTGCTGATTTTGTTTGTTTTAAGATAACAAATTCTGTCCCAAATACTACTGTCACCACTTAGATGGCAGATTTTTTCTGTCATCTGTGGTTTGTCAAGTGAACAGATTTTTTAAGGGCTTAATAATAGACAGAAAATAGACAGAAGAGATAGATATTTATCTATTTATCGTTATTGTCACTAGAACAATGACATTTAAGAAAGTGCTTCCTCGTCCATGCAACTGTCATGCATTCAAAAAACAACTACAAGTAATAAATAAATAAATAATACATAAATCACTAAAACTGAACATTTAAATTAGTTTGCTATGAGATATAAGTGCATTTGTAATTAAAAAACAGGATGCTAATAAGTGTTAAAAATGTAAAACCTGAAAAAAATATAAAATATAAAAGAAAACACAACATGAGCATATTACTGTTAATTTTAAGCAAGCCTCCATGGTTGCACAGTTTAAGCAGAAGTCCAGAATGTTTCCTAGTCAGGTTTAAAATGTTTATTGCAGTGGGATAAAAACTGTTCTGGAGTTTTATGTTCTTACTTTGCTTGACCTGAGAATATTTACCTTACTGTTAATTTGTTTAAATTAAACTTAAACTTAAACAATAACAATTAAGTTGTTAGTAGGCTGCTAGAGGTTTGAAGCATGGGGTAGCTAAGGTGCAATGGGGTTCTGTCCTCTTTTCTCATCTACTTCTACCCTCCTTCTCCTCTATTCTTGATCATTATTTATCATTTAGTTCTCCATGCCTCTGTTTGGTGCAATGCGATTCATGTACTGTCCCTCCTTCTTCGTCCTGGGGGGAGTGGGAAGTTGGCTCATCAGTGCTCCTGTACCTGACCGTGTACCTCGTCTCTGGCTTGCCTCTTCTACTGCTCTTACACCTACCTGGCTGTGGATCCTGCCTCCGGCTCGTCCCCCAACTCCTTCTGGATGAAGCTCGTCTGCTGGACTTTAAATATGTAGTTGTAGAGTTAGATATGCTAATTCTTCTCTATGAGTTCTGGTATATCGCCTGTCCGTCCTGGGGAAGGATCCCTCCTTCATGTGGGCACCCCTGAGGTATCTTTGTTTTTTCTGGAGTTTTCCTTACCACGAAGAAGGGTCTAAGGTACATGTGTCAAACTCAAGGCCAGGGGGGCCAAATGTGGCCCTCTATGTCATTTCATTTTTAATTTCTTAAAATAAAAATTGGTGCGTATTTATTGATATCTAGGGTGAATCAGACTTGAAATATCGGATTGGGCAAATATAAATTAGGACTTAAACACTGTCCATATGACCTAACCTGTCAGAATCAAATTGAAAAAGGATTTATGCTAGAATAACAAGCAAAAATATGTTTTCTATGCAGCTGTAATCGTTGCTTTAAAAAGTATAGTAAATAAATAATTAGTTAATTAACATTAAGGAGTAGTTATGATTATTTTTTATTACATTTAGTTACATGTATACGTTTTATCTTGCCCTTTGAGGACAACCACTATGCTGATATGGCCCTCGGTGAAAATGAGTTTGACACCCCTGGTCTAAGGGCAGGGATGTCCAGTTTAGTTAGTCTGTTTAGTTAAAGTTTTAGTATTATCCTATTGAATTCTATGCATTTATGATCCTTTTTGATTGTATGTTTACCGAGACGGCTGTTGTGAATTTGGGCTATATAAATAAAAATGAATTGAATTTAATGGAACCTGTAGCATTTGCCTGAAGGCAACAGATAAAACAAGGAATCTGTAAGGTATTTTCAAAGTTTTGGATTAACAACAAAAATTTTTGTAAAGGCAACAAGTGATGCAAGAAATAGTTTATTTTTATTCTGAGAAAATCTGTGTAAAACAAATGTATTTACTTTTCTCAACATGTATTGGGCCTGTAGTCAGTGACTCCGCCCCTCCCACAGTCAAGAGCACTTACCAATTGCTGAATTAGAATCTTCTTTTCTTCAGTTGTGTTCTCAGCTCCAGGCGGTAGACAAAGAAATTCCCTCCTCTTTTAAACAGGTTCAAAAAATGTTGTTGACTAATCGACTACTAAAATAATCGCTAGTGACAGCGTTAATGTGGGATAAAATGTATTTTAGCGGGGAAAAAACCGTTAAAAACTGCAGAAAACATCCAACTTTACTAAAAAGACAAATGACTTGATAGATGGCATGTAGATGGGTTGGACTTAGCATAATTAGTATAAACTGGAGGGTGCTTTGCTCTGCACTGATGTCATGAATGGACCCTGCTGCAGAGCCCAGCCACCCTGCTTGTCCTCACATGTTCACGCTGCATGCAGGCCTGTCTGCGGAGCACACACACACACTGCTGTCCTGTCACACACTATGGAAAGTTAATTAACTGGTTTTTTGGAGGCCCACCACAGCCTGTCCAGTGACATGGCCCCATTACCCACTCTTTAGCGGAGACCAGTGAGCGCTCATTCCCACCTACTGCTCCACTGAGCTGCAGATTAGCTGATCCGGAGGTCTACACAGGAGTTTGGAAAGAAGTGAGAAACTGAGGCTAACAAGAGATTTGGGACCTCATTTCTAAAGGCTTCTAAAAAGAGTGGAAACCAGGTGGAAATGTGCGCTTACTAATCCTAATACAAGTACTTGTGAAGACAAAACATGATGACAAGACACAATCTGTCACGGTGTAAAGCTTCATGATCCACTGCGAGATTTTTCCACAGAAACACTGCAGGCATTTGGCAACAAACAAAATTTTAAACGATGGTATCTTCAAAAACACACACCACATCATTTACCACTATGATGGAAGTGGAATGACCACAGACAGTGGCTTTAGTCAACTATAGCAACCAAGTCTATTGTAATTACCCACCTTAAAGTCCCACCCCAATCAATCTTTTGATCTACTTCAAATGCGTTTCCAGTGGTCTTTTAGTTGGGATTTTCCCGTTTTTTTCCAAAATAAAAAGACCTCTATCATTTTCTAGGATGTAGTTTCTGCAGAGCAGCAGTAGTTCATTAGCAATTTGCCTTTGAGTTATGGGCGGGACTGTTTGTTGTTGAGTAAGCCCTCCCCTTTCCCATCTGTTTACACTCTATAGCACTAGCTTATAGCCCCTCATACCCCTAACCTAAAATTACCAATGCAACAAAAATGGACGGTTTTGAGCTAGATGGCTGCTCAGACATACATGGATCCATTTGTCTGCAAGTGGATACGTCAGAATGTAGCAGAGCAGGGAGCTTGTGGCTTGCCGTAGTAACTTGTAAGTCACACTTACAATCTTTTTCCATCCGCATTTTCTTTATCTGCTCGTGATTTACAACGATTTGAAAAGAAAAAAAAAAACTCTGAAATAGAGTTTTAAACCTAATTTTGTTAATATAAATCCTCCATCATTAGAAAAATGCCACAAGAACAGGCTAAAAGCACCACAAATGCATTTTTCCTCTGATTCTGTCTTTAAGTCAAAGACAGAATGCAGAAAACTGTTGTGTTCAAGTGTTCAAGCAATTGATGCCTTAATGTAGTCAGAAGCAGCAAATACAGCATTGCATTTTTTATATTGTTTCTTGACTGTGTCACGCACATGCAGTATATTCTGCTATAAGACAGCCATAAAAGATGAGCTACTAGTCTGCTCATTTGTCCTCCTACTTTTCTCTTCATGTGTGCAGCTCAACAGTGAATAATGCTGGGAAGTGAACTCTTAAAGGACTTGACTAAGCTAATTATGAGGTCTCTGCAGGCCAAAAAATTAATTCCTTATTTGTTATTTATGAACTTCATTCAAGTGAATGCTCTGATTACTGCAGCACAACCCCAAACAATCATGCAAATAATGCTTGGAGCAATCTGCTTCTTTTCTTCCCTGCAGCTCTGACAACAGGGCAGAACATCATTTCAACAGCAAACCAAACAACTGCTTTCTCTAGGAAAATGTGGCTTCAAAATGCAATAATAGGGCTGCAAACCCAAATGTCCTGCTGCCAGTCTGAAGACTTTCAGCACAGAAATGTGGAATTGAATGGCAGTGATGATAGGACAGGACGGGAAATTAACGTGAGGCAGAACTCCCGGAACCACAGTGTGAGGATATTGATGTATACATGAGTTGGTGCTTTTAAAGATGTTGTGTTCTTTTTCTTTACGTCCTCATGGGAGCATTTCCTCACAAACTTTCAAATTCACATAGGCCTTACCCAGCAGATTGTGTGATCAATTTCTGTAAATGCACCAAACGCCAAGCATTAGCAGTGCATTGTGCAAACCTCCACGAATTGAGTACCAGCACTATTACCTTTTGTAACCGACATTTTTTACCTGTGTGGTTTATGAATTTCAATTTCACCTTTTAAAAAGATAAAAAGTTTAATTTTCCAGGTAAGTTAGATGCTAGCACAAAAAAGCTATAAATGGCTTGTAAGCTGTATGGTTCCTGATCCCTGCACTCAGTTATTGTCTAAACTTCCAATAGAAATAGTAAGCAAAACCTGTTTTTTTATGAATACAGGTTTTATGTTTGTGTTATTGCAATTAGTGAAGAGCAATTGTTAGTCCAGTCGCGAGCTCTATGTACAATCCGGGCGTTCATTCATCTTGCGGTGACAGTTGAACATTTTCATGCTGAACTGCAGCAACGCAGCACTATGACCAATCGGGAACTCTGATTTGGTAGTGACGTGTGGGTGGCATCCGCTTCAAAACACAGAAGTACCAACCGCTGAAAACATGATCCTAAAGGAGACATTAATAATTGCCTTATCAATCTGTTCCTATAAATGTCCAAGCAGACATTTATAGGAACATATTTGAGGGGTTTGCACGTCTTTGACTTTGCACCAAGCCCCCTCCTATTGTAGATGGTGGATGAGCGCTAATAAACAGTAAATACATAAAAGAAGAACCTTCTCCCTGTTGCTACCTGCATGTCTGGCGCTGGTCCGATGTGAACACAACCGTCTGGATGTGCGTTATTAAAACTGAAATGACAAAAAAATCGACATGTTGCCAATACCAATTGAGCATAGTCGATTTTTAATAGTTGCCAGCCTTACCCCACAAGCAGTTGAAAGTTCTGCTCTTCTGTAATTATTCAAGGTTTCAAGGTCCAGCATAGTGGCTGGGTGGTGCAGCGTCTGCTTGGAGATGGGGAGATTGTAGGTTTGACTCCACAGCCAAAAACTCCACCCACAGCTGTAACTGCTTCATACCTTTAGTTGAGAAGAAATATCTGTTGTTTAAAATCAATGCTAAGGACTCTCAGTTATATCCATATATTAAACTAGGAGGTGTCACCCAGATAAAAAACAAAAATAAAAAAGCAAACTATAAGCATTTTCTAAAGACATAAAGGCTAAACTAATTTCTATTTTTTCCAACTTTTGATTAAACAGAGCTCATGGTTTTACATCTAAAGGTTTCAGGAATTTAACTCACTAACAAGAAAAACCCTAGATGGGATTCATATGGCCTCACATACAAAATAATTTTCTTTTATTGCCTTTTTATTCCTACACTAAAAGTAAAAAAATCCTGCTTCAGAGGGTTACAGAGAAATTAGGTCATGCATGTATTTCATCAGAATTGTGTTATCAGACTACAACAGAACTTAAAAAAATAATTGTTTGTTTTGTAATAAACTGATTCTTAACAGTTGTAAATAATTCAAATTGTATTTGAATTCAGTTTTTCTAGCATTTTTGTGTAGCTAAGAACCTCAGTTGTAAGATATTTTACTAAAAAAAAATAGAATGTCCGCCCCTCAAACTAAGGGGGGTTGTGGTACAGAGGAAGAGAGGTTAACCTCTGATTGGAAGATCACAAGTTTGGTTCCCACCCAGCCCGCCCATGTGTTGAAGTGTCCTTGGGCAAGACACTGAAACCCACATTGTCTCTGGCGGTTATAGGTAGGTGCCAGTGTTGCGGGGCTGCCATCGGTGTGTGCATGGGTGAATGGGACTGTGACTGTAAAGCGCTTTGAGCTTTCTAAGAAGGTAGTAAAGCGCTGTACAAGTACACGCCATTTACCATTCCAGATTTAACAGGCTAAGCAGCGCTGTTCAGCTTATCATCTGTCCTACCACAGTGCCGACTTTCTTCTTGCAATCAAAAATGACCCAATATGATTGGCTGGATCATGTGTCCATCAGTACTAGTCTGCAAATCAGATCAATATGCAATGCTGATGACCACAGTTTTCTAAGAAGCATTGATCTTAATAGGAACTTGTGACTTTTAATGTTCTGGTCCGTGTTGATCTGTTGGTATTTTTCTTCTTCAGTGTCAGGAAAGACCATCAACAACATGTCAGGGTTTGGTGATACAACATTACTGAGGAAACATATCTGTTTGATAGAATTTAGATTTATAATATGCAGATCACCTCTAGCAAAGTCAGTAAGGTAAGATTCAGTAGATAGTTAAGAAAACCTACTGTCTGGAGGCGACCTGTTAATCTTTGAGTTTTATCAGGAGATAATTGAACCCAAAAAAATTGTGGCATCTTGGTGTAGCCCTTTAAAGATCCTCTGATGATAATTGTGTTTTTAGTGTTGTTAACACGTTCTTGTGGCATTTTCTGATGATAGAGGACATATGTAAAGAAAATTAAGCTCACAATTGTATTCCTGAGTATTTCGTTATTAGAATTGTTTTGAATCAGGAGCAGATGAAAAAATACAGTTTGAAAAAGATTGTATTGGTTGTGTAGAAAATACAATATGAGGGTCATAAGCTCCCTGCTTTGCTTCATTCTGATGTATCCACCTGTAGACGACTACATCCATGTATGTCTTTGTTTTCCTCGTCTGAGCTGGCATCGGGTACCAAACTGGATGTTCTGTTCCAAACATCCAGGTCTGCCAGGGAACCCTAAGGTGCTCCTAGGCCAGCTGAAAGACATGATAGTTCCTCTAGTGTCTCCTGGATCTTCCACAGGGTTTCCTTCCGGAAGGGTGTGGTTTTGCTCACATGCAGTTTCATGATAAGATGGTATCCTGTTAGACTAAAAAGCAGGCTTGTCTTCACCAAAAAAAAATGAGCATTTTTTTCTGATTTGAAACATTATTTTGTTTCTGCATGACTGTGGGAAAGGATTGCCCATGTAGCCATTTTTTCCTAACTCTGTTTCTGATAAATGTTTGGAAACCGCTCTGTTGAGCTTGAATCAGTGGAGGACGACTTCAGCCCCAGACTGAGTTGTGCTTGTGCTTTCATGCGTCTGTAACATTTTACCAGGTTTTCTTGGCAGTGATGTGTCTCAGTTGTGCAGAACAGCCCTCAGTAACACTCCAAGCTGTGTGACTTTTCATTTCCCAGCTGTCTAAAAGCAGTTTGTAAACTCAGATTGCAGGATCCATATGCAGGGGGGGCAGAGAAATGTTATCCCTGGGAATTCACTGGCTCAGTTTCCCAAACAGAACAACATATTGGATTTTTCTGCAGGCCTGTCGCTTGTTTTCTGTGATGCATGGGAATGGCTGCAGAGTTTCTGTGAGCATGTGGAGGGGATGTAGGCTTAGGAGCGTTAAATGAGTTCATAGATGTTGAGCTGAAATTCAGGGGGTCTGAGCTGCACAACTTCACCCCCATGAGAGGGACAGTTTAAACTCTAGACAGCAGGAAGCAGCAAGCATTAGGAAGATATGACACATACGGCTTCACTATAAACCGTTTATTATTGTTGTGCATCAACCAATGACTTTTTAATGCTGTCATCACACAGACAGCTTTTAGAATTTCATATTTCAATTGAATTCCCATTGAGAAAGTTTAAAATTAGGTGGATTTACTGCAACTTTCACTTCGCAGGAATACATTTCTTATTTCTATTCTTATTTCAGTAATTTTTTTTATTGTTGCATTCTTCTTACGCCACATATTGTAGATACCTAGGTTAAGTTTTCTCATAGTTATTTAGAACTTTTCTGGTTATTGTGCCACTCATGTCAGCAGGTTTTGATCCAAGTTCTAGTCTCAATTTCTGTCTTGTTTTTATTGAAAATAACTGATTTCATTGCTTCCTTATAGAAGAGAGGAGTTCGGTTTGTTAAGTGCCCACAAACCACCTTCTATTACTTTTTTTTGTGTTTGTTTTATAGCTAAGAATAGCATAGATGCACCAGAACATTTACAAAACCAGCTTTTCTTCTAATGAACCCTGCTCCCCAATTAGACTGTGTTCTTCTGACAAACACAAAAAGTGGGAAATTTCCCAAAGGAAGGTCATCATTCTCAGAAAAATGCTTCAGTTGTAGAACTTTTCATAGAGAACATTGCCATGATTGGCAGGTTGGGTGGCAGTGGTGTTAAACTGTCTGCAAGCAGAGGGACAAAGGCTTCAAGTAGAGTAGAGAAAAGGTCCAGCAGAGAAAAAATTGGACAAAAGTTAATTTTCTGCATCTGTGCCTTTGACATGGCCAGAGCGCCGACCTGTGCTTTACAAGAACCGACTTTCCAGAACAGACAGAAACAACAGAAAATGATGTGTGAGGCTTAAACTAAGAAGAAGCTGTTCATGTTTTGATATTGTCCCTCAGTGGATTTGATGATCCCTAACATCAAATCCTGCTCATGAATACCTGTACAGTTCATAGATTAGAGTTAAAGGTTAATTTTTGTCACGCTCTTCAGAATTCATGACCGATTCTCAGTCCTGGTATCAAAACAGAAGCAGTTATTTTATTAATTGCATTATGAATATGTCTTGTTTGATTCTTTATTAACAACTTTCTGAGCTGCAACAGAATTCTTTTGTTAACTCTGCATGATCCAAAAAAAAGTCTCTGGCAGCCTCTGGTCCAACATTTAATTGTTGGCAGAAACCATTAATTAGTCATACAGACAAACAAAAAGGTCAATAAAATTGTAATAATTGTAATAATTGTAAATATTCAAAATAACCAGAAACATTTTAATATGACAGAGAAAAAAAAAATCCTTGTTTGATTGAAACCCAAAAGCCCAACTGTTTCCACGCAAGCATTCTTTTTAACAAATCTCCATCTTTGGGTTCCATTTAATTATTTTAGGTCATTTGTGTTCACTCTATGCCCCCCACCTGAAAGTTAAGGTGGTTCCTATCCAAAAGGTACATGTTTAAGTTGATTTTCCTGGATTAAAGACGCGTCCTCCTGCCTGCTCCCCATAAAATTGCAGTTTCCTGTTGGGGTTAATCAAGCGCTCCATCTATCTGCAGCCACTTAACTTGATGGCTGGATTTTGCCCACACTCTTTATCCTCCTCAGAGTCGTGGATGAAGGAACAGCACGTCGTCCTTCAGCCACATGCATTTAATAGATGATAGGAGATTCAAGACAACTGGCAAGGCAGGGAGCCCAGCATGGTGGTGCTGGATTGGATGGCTTAAATAGCCCTCAGGATGACAAAGGCTGTTATCCAGATGGAACATTAAAGAAAAAGAGAAACTCAAGCCAACGTCATTTCACTTTAACATTAACTTTAGAAAACACATATTTAAAAAAAACTAAAACTATATATGCTCCTTTTTTCAAGTTTACAACTCATGGGTAAAAGTTTTTGGGTTCAAATCAAGATTGTAAATTTGAAAAATAGACATTGTAAATTAAGAAAAAAAACTGTTGCAACTGTTCCAAATTTTCTTTTGGTCTTTTTTCATTTACTGTGTCTCATTTTAAAATACAGAGTCTGTTTTTTGTTTCCCTTCAAGCTGATGTGGTTTTAACCCTATAGAAAGAGAGTCAAACTCATAAACAGAGCAAATTTACTTTTTGACCTTTAGACTGAATTTAATGTTATTATGGAACATTAGAACGGATACTTGACTAATAGAAAAGTTGTTAAATATCTCCTGAAGTGTTTCCTATTTGTAGCTTTTCTATCATCAGAAGTGGTGAGAGCATCTTTCGTGCGCTCCACTAATTAAAAAAACTTTGCTCCAAGCGCCGGACAAGCAGATGAACTAAAAAGCAAAATAAACAAATGAATTTTACGCCTATTTCTTCAGGACCATAATATTGGAATTGGTAAGCATCTGCTTTGATCTTACATATTGATGTGTGATATTGCTTACTCTTGTCCCTGCTTGCAGAGACCCTCTGAGGCTGTGGTCCTTTGTGGCACAGAAGCTATTTTTTTAACAGAATCAATCTTTGCCTCAGTTTTCTCAGACTTCGGAGGCAAAGACTGTGAGTGTTGACATTGTTAAAGCATGTCTGGTTGTGCCTCTCGGGAGAGGAGAAGTGGATGTGCTGAACTGTAATTGATAGATTGATGTCCCTCACCCCCCCCCCCCCCCGCCCCCTCCATCCAACCCATCCCAGTGCCCAAGGATCGACAGCACCCTGTCCTCATCCAGCTGTCAGCTTCACTGTGGGATCACTGCAGCCGGCTCGCCCACAACAGTGACAGGCTCTGTATTTCATCCTTGACTCTGACTTCTTGTCTTCCTCTAAAGGAACTGTAAAAGTGCATATTGATCTGATCCTCTGCCACCACTCTGAAGGTTAGGTTACATTTGTGGCAGGAGGCGGAGGGGACAGCAGCCGTTCCATTATCTGCTGTAGCTGTAATTAGCTAATGAGTGAGTGGGACCCTGCTTGGTCACGTGTTTCCTGCACAGGACTCTCTCCAGTCATGCTTGAATAATTCGCTTGTTGAAGAGAGAAATGCACGTGTAATTTTCAGATATATATAATTAGAGAATGCTGAAATAAAAATGTGTTAATTTGGAAACCTATACTCTCCCCTCTCAATCTGCAGTCACTATATCAGATTACAACATAATCTCAGCTCAAAATGTAATCCACCTTTGTGCTCTTGCTTTAATTTTCATAAATCCCCCTTAGTCTGTCTGTCCTTCTCTGTTCTTGTCATTAATCCATCCCTTCCTCTTTCACTCTTTTACCCTCATCAACATGTCTGCTGAAGTCCAATCACTTCACCCCCTCCAGTGGGATTAAACTGCTTTTCCTCATGCATTCCTCTCTACAGTTTCTCCATTTGGTTTATCTCACATCCTACCTTTGGGGCAAAACCACTGTAAACATTCACCTTTACAGATCAACAACCAGCTTTGGACACATCAGCTTATCTGAACGTCCCCACTTCCAGAATATTTGTAGGCTGCATAACTGCAAACCATCTTCCAGCATATCCCCTCAGTGATGCATTGTGGGAGGGCTGCAGACCTGAGCTTGCATCGTTGACTATACAGTATATGAGAACTGGACCGAGTGAGTGTGACCCATAAAAATGGTTCACTTCTAGCTCCAATGAAATGAAGTCAACTCAATCGCCATTTTTCGCAATTCAGCCACCATATTGGAGCCAGAGGACATCAAGTAAGCAGTGATGAGTTCCAGTCGGTTTTAGTCATTATTTCCATGGGAACCACTCTGGCAAATCAGGAGTGAGCTTCTTGGAAGTCCATACCTCTACCACTTGAAAGGGGGCTACATTAAACCTGTCAATCAAATATTTAGAACGTTCAAAGTGAGACCATATACTTTTATTAAGGCATCTGAGTGGCTAAGTTATAACTTGTATAGTAAAAAAATTAGGATTAACTAAGAACACGTTAAAAATAGGTAGTAGAGCAAGAATGGTTAATCTGATGAACATAATGACTGCGTAATGGCTATTTAATTCTCAATAGAAATCAATGGGATTTTGGCTTTTTGGGACCAGCGGGTACTTCCTGTTTGGAACACGAGGGGGGAGATGTCACTCAGTCCAGTTATCATATATAGTCAATGGCATCCATGCATTTACTCAAGAGAATCCGAATTTCCCTGACAACATTACGAGTCAAATTAAAGGTTTTTATTTGCAGACATTTCAGAAAGGAACTGGAGAGGAATCTGCGAAACAGAACCAGTCAATACTAAAACACAGTAAGGGGGGGGGGCTCTTCAGTATCAGAGTGGGAACCGCATGAGAAACAGAACAGAACAGTTACTGAGCATGAGCCTGGGGGAAACGCCAAAATCTTTAAACGGTCACATCTGTGGGAGAAAGTCCTTGTAACTATCAAATGTTGTCTTTCTTAACTGCTGCTGCACATCTGAAGAGGTCAGGAGAAAGAGTGGAGCAGTTAGAGATTTTTTCCAACTCCAACTCGTCTTTCTTCTATGGTCCTGTGGGTTTTCACCTGCTAAACCTGCAGCAGCTGACAGCTCTGGATGCTGGACAGAACCATTTAAACTGCTCCTCATCGCGCTCGCTGGTTCTCTGAGTGCTGTCAGTCGTCCTCCTGTGTTTGTCCACTGGCAGCATTCAGGGAAGGTTTCCTTGTTTGCTGAAAGCAAATATGTTTTCAGGGACGGGGTGTGAATGCGAACGCTGCTGTAATGGAGCCGCAGCTTTGAGGCAGAATGAGCCGGCTGTTTCCTTCAGTCTTAATTTGTTTATGTTTTTTTGGTCCTTTATGCAGCAGCTGTGGAAACACTTTCAAGCTTTTCGATCCGACGGTCACTTCAGCTTGTAAAGAAAAGCTGTTTAAAGTAAACACCTGGGTGTGCAACATGAGAAAGTCACCTTGAAAATCTTCCTTAACCAAAAACCTCAAGCAGCGCAGAAGGTGATTTAAACCCCGATCACCATCCTTTTTGGGTTCTTGATTAGCTGTAACCATGGTTACAAAGGGGAAGTGTTTGAGGCAGTTCTACAGCGGGAGGATGGAGACGGCGCAGAGTCAAGTAGAAACAGATAACGATAAAAGGACGTCACTAAAACAGCAGAGAATGAAACCATGCATAATTTAGGGAGAAGTGAGAACGTTGGGGAGGATTTTTCTGTGGAAGTGAATCAGTCATTTCTGAACTCTAGTGCTGAAGATAATTCCAGCGCACAGCCTAAGGTCAGCTCAGATCTGTCAGGAATGAAAACTGTGCTGCTCTTTGCTTCTTTTCTGTTTGGAGGATACAGATCCTCAACAGACAGATAATGTTTTAGTTGAGTTTTGTCTCTTTCAGCTGTAAGTCACCTAATGCCAAAGTCACAACTGTTCTTACAGGTGGATATGGGATGTCTGTGGGCGAAAAATTGGCAAACCTGTGCAGAACAAAAATGTTCATGCAGGTTTTTTCCTACAGGCATGCTGCAGGCATTATATTGTAGTGAACACTGAAACAACACTCAAGGGTAAGAAAAGCTAAGGACACTGTGGGCATGCCTTTAAGAATGCTCTAAACACAGGTTTTTGAACATGCATTTAGCCCATTTAACCGTGTTCACACTGGACAGGCTGGGGGGGGAGCTTCTTCTTCTTTTTTTTACAATCACATAAAAAGGTGAAAGAGGCTTGGTGCGAAAGTGGTGCAAATCTCACGAATCCTGCTCCAGGCTTTTTTTTCATAGCTCTATTCCGATGTGAAAGACTTGGTGTCATAGATTTTCGGCCAGGCACAAAGCACGATTATTAATGTTTGCCTTCATGATCAATTTTTAAATAGTTGGCACCTTGGTGAATAAAAGGGGAAAGCATTCATAATTCACTACTAAATCCGAGTCCCTGGTTGGTCAAAGATCAACCTGCTTTAACTTGCAACACATGTTCAATGGCCTCCTGTTTTTTACGTAGAGCCCCAAAATGGTCTCAAAATTGTGCGTAGATACGTGTGAACACAAGAGTTTTGAATGCGGAAGCCTGAAATGCTTGTCTACATTGGTTCACATAGATTTTTTATTGGAAGTGGGTGCTTGAGCAGGTGTTGCTGAGGGTGGTGTGCACATTGCTGAAGGTGGAAGTTGGTGAAATGCAGGCATGTTGTAAGTATTTTTCATATTTTCAACCCCTCTGAACCCTGTGCATGGCGCAAGCAGCCCGTAAGTGCTGTTCACATGATCTTTGCGCGCTCCTTGCACATACCCTGGCTGTTAAAAATAAGGAGATTAGACAAGAAGAGTGTTTGCGTCCCACAGACGTATCAGTACGTACAACTTACATTATCTTTACAAATACTTCACGCTACACTTACCGCACGTATGGCAATCCTGTGTTCTATTTTCACAATGTTCTTTAAGGGGACTCTGAACAGTCACCAATAAGATAATGGAACCTGCTTTATTCACTGATTCCATGATTATGGTCAGTTTCTCATTTGCCATCAAATAGGTATTCATCTGGAAGCCTCTTCATCTTCATCTCTGTGAGTGTCTATTCTTTCATTTCTCTGAGGTTGTGAGTTGTTGTCTACATACAACATTAAGAGCTATTGTATTTGAATCCGCTTGATGACATTTGGGTAACAGACAGGAACCTGAAGAATGCAGGGCATGCTTGGACCATGTGAACAGTGAACACATCACGGTCCAAATCTAGTTATATGAAAATAGGAATTATTTTGACACTTTTGAGGGGAATGAGGCTTCTTCAAAAACAAGACTGAGCTGCTCGGCCTTGCACTTAATCAGACTCTGAAAGGTGAAAACTCTTGATTTTCTTTTTTCTGAAATCTTGTCGATAGCTAGGTTCTGTAGTTTGCTTTGGTCTGGACTCACTGTCATGCACACTCATGCAGCGTGCCATAGACACCAGAAAGCGTTTTGATCTCTGTCTGTTTAACACTTGAATCCCCACATGACCCTGTCCCGTGACATAATTTTGCTGTTTATAACTGGGACCTCCAGGTGAATGCAATGTGTGGATGTTGGCAAAAAGAAATAATCACAGTTTAAAAATGAAATCTATAAAATAAAGCACAAACAACGTGGAGACAGGATGAACTTGTGCAGATCTGGAAATCCAGTTTTTTTTTAGTTTTCTGACAACTCACTGATGAAATGTTAATAAATATTTTAAACTGGCTCATATCTGGAGTGCACATCTCCTCATGTTGGGTTCAGCTGATGGATATTATTCTAGTGTAGCAAAAAAGTTTTAGTAATGTTTCACGTAAGTAAGTACGATGCTCAGACTCACAATGCTCAGAATTTCCATTTCTTCTGAAAAGCCTTGAGCATGCAACCCAGATGTGCAATTAACCTGTGCAAACAGTGGCGTCATGTCTGTAGGCATTACACTTGAGTCAAAGTTGTAAAAGTTTAGTTAAGGATCTATTTTTAAGTCGCTTCCAGTCTTACTTACACAACAGCAGGAGGAATCAGCGACAGGAAGCCGTACTGTTGGTCTGTGGTGCTCAGTCTGAGATAAAGCAAAGCGTGTGGAGAGGAGTGTTGCTCTAGTCATTTGACAAACACAGCAGCAGCTGTTCATGCAGCAGTGTGCTCTGGTAGACAACCGCTGGTCTAAACAGCCCTAATAAAAACTGCTTCTAAAGGTCACGTATTTAATTTGATATGCATATAGGGTGCTGATTCAAAACCCAAATTGAAAAAGCTTGCAAGAAAAACAAGTAAACCTCTAATCAAATATGATTGCTGTAACCCCTTTATTTATTTATTTTTAAAGGGTTTGTTTTTCAAGTCAAAATCAGTCCAGATCTTGCAAAGAAGAAAAAATTATTTTAACTTGGTTTTAACAAAAATCTAGAGAGGAACCTGGAGTAACATGGTGGGGCTCCAGTCAGTGAACAAGGAAGTGAGTAGGCAGAGGATTCCACTGATAAGAAGTTAAGTGTAGAAATATGGGCTTTCATGAATTCACATTTCCCAATACTTCACAGGTACATCTGCAAACACTGTTAATAGAACCTTTTCAAAGTAAACTTTTTTTGCATCATGTAAATTATTAAACTGTACTCGTACTTGTGCAATGACAATAAAGTTGAATATTTTGAGTGATGTGCAGCCATTGACTGTATATGAGAACTGGACTGAAAAAGGCTTACTTCCGGCTCCTATGAAATGAAGTCAACTCAATCAACATTTTTTCGCAATACGGACGCCACCATGTTGGAACCAGAAATCATCAGTAAGTAGAGATTGGCTCAATGCGGTATAAGTCATCCTATAGATGGCAACCACTCTCTCCAATCAGGAGTGAGTTTTTTGAAAGTCCACACCCCTGCCACTTAAAAGCAGGCTACACAAATCTGTCAAACTTTCGAAGTGACAACACATACTTTTGTTGAGGCTTCTGATCGGCCATTATGTAACTTGAATTACGTGAACTACAGAAAAAAATATCATGAAAAAAATTTGGATTATTAAGAACATGTTAAAAAGGTAGCAGAGCACAAATGGTTATTCTGACTGAGTAATAGCCATTTATTTAGTAAAAGACGTCTATGGAATCTTGGCTTCTTGGGACCAACTGGTACTTCCTGCTTGGACGTGAGGGAGAGGGGTCTCTCAGTCCAGTTCTCATACTGTCAATGTGTGCCACGTTTTGCACTTATTATTCATTTGGATGTGACTGAGATGAATGATGAAGTCTTGAGGACTTGCATGACATGTGGGACAGAAAGTGAGGTGGGAGAGAGAAATAGAGATGAAGAATCTGCAGCAGGTTAGGCTGATCAAGGACATGGATGGAAATGTTTTTACAGGTTCCACAAGTTTAATGGAAAGATGGAAGGAGAACTTTGAAGAGCTGATGAATGGTGAAAATGTTGGAGAACGGCTACTGAGCCGGAAGTAGGAAAGAAGTCAGAATGGAGGGAGGAAGACATTGAAGAGGATGAAGAGTGGAGAGGCAGTTGGCCTTGACGACATACCTGTGGAGGTGTGGAAATGTTCAGGTGGGGTGGCAGTAGAGTTTCTGACAGGGGTGTTCAACCAGACAATGGCGAGTGAGAGGATGCCTGAGGAATAGAGATGTGTTCTGTAATGAATTGTTCACTCTGGGGCCCCCTAAAGGTGGCAGCGGACAAGAAAAAAAAGATTTCATGTGCAAAGTCAATCTGTAAATATTCCTGCATGCGTTCTTTAACTTGTCGTTGTTTAAAAAAATTGCACTACCATATTTCTACCCAGCACTCCTTTATTCAACTTGTTTGACTTGTTTTAAGTAAGATTTTTAGCAGGTTTTCAGATCTAAAAATGACAAGTTTTTGCTTATAAAAGGAAACCGTACAAGAGATTATTTTCCATTGTTATTTAAAGTTGTGGAGACTCCCAGATGCTTGTTTTTGCTCTTGTCAACAATGCAATGGGGACTGCCACAGCCATGAGGCATTCACTGTTTGTGGGTCTCAGCAGTTCTCATTGATTTTTAAGCGATAGTGTTGTTGTGGTTATGGATGCTTCCTCCAAACACAAAACAGATGAAGCCTTTCTCAAAATAATATGCCAAAACCTTTTATTAAAAATGACAGCAACTGTGTGTTTTCCTCTCAAAGCAGATTTATGCCTGCAGCATTTTCTCTGCAGCGCAGAGCTGTGTGACTGGAGTGAACGGATTCGTTTCCTCAAAGGGAATCACAACCTTGTTTTAGGTTTTTATTGTCTACAGTGAGTTTAAACCAACATTATTATTTGTACTTTGTGTGTTGTAGCCTAAAAAATGGAAAAATGGTGAAAAGGTTCAATTGTTCTTGTCATGTAATCCCATGATGTTTATGATGAATGAAGCTTTGTTTTTGACAAGGCTCTTTTCTGAGGCTTCATCACCAAACACGGGAAGGGTAGATGAAGACAGATGAGCATCACCGTTATCAGCCTCTCATTCAAACCTTTAACTTTTGATGAAAACATCCTTCTTCTCAATGCGTCTTTTGACACCTTTAGTCTCTGTTTTACACAAAGACATCTTTTTGTTTTTATGTTTTTAATCAAACAATAAAGATTTGGGAGTCACACTCAGTTGATGGGCTAAGATTTCAGATCTAGGTCCACAAAAAAATCCTCATCTTAATTGGAAGTGACATTTATTAAACTAGGACACTCCTCATGTCAACTCTTTTTTTCATTTTTTTTATCTAACTTTTTCTCTTTCTGGTATGTTTTTTAATAAGCTAAAGAATGAAACTTCTCCAAGCTGGAAAACTTTTCCCTGTCATTCTTTTTCAGAGTCCTCATTATTTCTTGTATGTTTCTTTTTACTGCATTTCAATTGTTGATTAAGAAAGTTCTGAAACGCTGCAGAAAGCTGGAAAAAAATTGGTTTATTCTTCGTTTTTCACAAACAGTAGGTCAAAGCGGTCAGCCTTCCATGCACTGAACTGGCTCCACACATGCTTGTTTTTGCTGCAGAAGGTGTTATTCCAACCCTGACATGAAGGGAGTGTGGCAACAAATCTGTTGAAAACCGGGTGACAAAAACATGCAAAGCCTTTTCCTGCACCTGTGACGCTGAAGGTCTTCTCATAAAGTCTGTCATTGGTAGAAACCATATTCAGCATGTCAACATGGATGGTTGCCTCGGGCGGGTTTGCAGTTTCTGAGCGGAGGCTGAATGTCAGAGCGTCTCCCGAAAGAAGGGAGAGTCTTTGCTCTTCTGTCTCACAATTTTAATGACAACAGCTGCATCTGCCAGCTATGTGCCTCTTTCTGCCTCCCGTCTATCACGTCTCTGCCCTGGATGTTGTCTCCTGAATATGAAGCTGAGTGCAGTGTGTCGCACATGTCCCTGCCATGTCCAAGGCTTCTTTTGTGTGTCACTCCACACCTCTGTCAGTGTTAAGAGCTATAATCCTCCAGAGCACTTTATGTCCTGGCTACTCAGGTTACAGAAAGAAATGGGGGCATTGTCTTTTAGGAGAGTGTCAAGATGGTTGATCTTGCTTGTGGAAATGTGGCATCCATAGCTTTCCCTCTAGAAAATAGCCCCACATGAAGCTCTGCCCCCTTTTAAATTCCTATTATTTGTTTGGTCCATCCTCTGCAGACACAGCCGCGCGCAAGAACCATTTGGATACAACCCCTTAATGCTGATTGTCAAGCAGTCATTCAGCATGACTCAGATATGGATTTTAACTCACAACCTTTCAGTCTCAGGACACAGTCTATCGCAAAGCCACTGAGTTGATTTGAGCTTTGGATTTGGTGAAGTCCACCTCCTGTTGATCCTGCTACTTTTTAACTAAATCTTTAGAATTATGATGGGATATATACTAGATTAGAAGAGGTTTATAAGCCCTCACTACTTTTGGCTCACATGTGTTCTCTGGGAGTGTAGAGAATGTGATTGTTTTTTTTCCTCCATAAAATGTCTTGAAGGTGTCTCAATAATGCTAAAACACAGCCTTAGTGTGTAAAAATCTATCAAGTCATCGTCCCATCCATGGGGCGCTGGCCCACCCTTGGCAGCTACAACAACTTCACTTCACTGAGGCGTTCTATGAGTGCTAATGGCAGAGGTCTGCAACCTGAGGCTGTGGAACTCCATGCAGCTCCGTCATCCCTTCATTGTGGCTCTTTGGCTGTTAGGTTAATTGCTAATAATTAAAAAATACAGGGTTTGTGGTTAATTTCTTTAAGGTAATTAATGTTTGTCATTTATATTTAGAATGTAACCATAATTAGGAAAAATAATGGTAAGAGTGCTTTACGCTCCAAGCACAAAAAGATGGATTTAAAAATTTGAATTTCAAGCCAGTGTTGTCATGTATATATTTGATAGCAAACTTATTTTATTTTGAAGGGACCTTTTACAGGATGTTGTATAAGTAAAAAAATTGAAATTGTTATACAAAGAAATTTCTACTAATTTAATTATCTGAAATTTATAAAAGGTACATTTTATTTTAAAAAATACTTTCTGATAACATAATTGTAAATAAAATTTATTTTTCTAAACAATGACTTTGCAACTCTTGCAGTAAGAAAATGGACCAAAGGTTTATTATTTTTTTTTTGTATTAAAGGTTGCAGACACTTGGTTTATGAGAATGTTTGACTATTCTTAGAGGCACATTTTTGATTTTAGACTTTGATGTTGATCCAAAGGTATCCAATCTTTTTAATCAAAAAGTTGTATTTTCAGGTTTGGACCAGTTTGTGGCCAGGCAAAAGTGTGTCACCCATGCTCTCTTAGACCTTCTTTACACTGATCGGATCAGAATAGAAGCCATATCCAAACTTTTCCTACGACGTTGGAAATATGGCATTCTCCATTATATTTTGTTTTGACTAAGAGGCCAAACTCAACTACAGAAAAACTAACCCACATTGTAATTCTCTATTACCCAAAGTTGTGTAATCCTTCCCTCCAGAGGACATGTCTTCTCTAAGATCTAGAGGCTGCATTCTTTGCACCACTGCATCGAAACATTGCATTGCACCACTTAGCCATGGATGGTTTGGATGCTGCTGCTCAGCCACAGAAATCCATTCTAGAAAGGACCTTATATATGTTCTTTAGCTAAATTGAAGGTTGCTTGTGGCAGCCTTCAATTAACAATAGACATAACAATAGACATAAAATAAATTGACAGTAAAATAAAGTCTGACAGATTGCTACATGTCTTTGTGTGAGGTTGGTCTCTTTAGAGAGGACAGACCAACAGATTTGAAAACATTTGGTAATTAATCCCAATCCTGACCTGCAGTGCAGCGGCACACAACTGAGCTGCAACACAATTCTCACACTGAAATGAAACTGATGGTGGAGCTGATGGTGATAACGCTCCTTCTGACTGAGCTCATGAAGCTTGTGCTTCTCCAAACCTGGACCTGCTGGGAGCATTTAGTGATAAAACATGTACCACCAATCACTCTTCACATCAGCTACATGTGCAGAACGGAGAGGCTCCACTTTGTAGTCTTACACTCTGAAGACCTGGCCTCATCACAGCCAGTGGTTTCCATGGAGACCAGCAGACCAATCCCTCCTCTCATGGCAACATTACAGTGATGTGCTGCACCACAGCTCATTTTACAGTTGGTTAATCCTCGCCTGCAGATCAACACAGCTGGTTAATAAACCAGTGCAGACATGTTTCAAATCTTTCCAAGTGTCCTGGCACTCACGCAAAATAATTACACTGTGACGCTTCATCACCAAATGAACTGCAGCTTCTTTATCAGATGTGGAACCACGTTCATTGTGACACAGCTGAGCATGAGCCGTCACTACTGGGCTTCAGGGAGCGGTTGTAGTGCATGTGTGAGTGCGCGTGCATGTAGAAGAGCAATTAAAGGTCACATGGTCAGACTGGACCTAACCTTTGCGCTCTCCTCTTCCTCAGGCCAGACTCGGAGGAGCTCAGCTCTGCAGTGGCTTACAGGCAGCACCATCAATCGTAAGTTCTCCTGTAAATGTCACCTCATCGTCTCACTAATAAAAAACTTCATTGTTTCATTTTAAACATGTAAACCACTCCAGTCTAATCTCTGTTGGCTTGAGGAAAGGCGTCTATTGGTTAATCAGCCTGAATGATATGTCTGCAGAAAGTTGTTTAAACCAGGTGGAGAAATCAAAATCAAAATCAGAATCCTTTTATTGTCATTGTAAATGGTGATACATTGAAATTGTAGCAGCCTTGAATAAAATAAAATAAATAAAACAAAAATACTGTAACTCACATCTCTAATAAAAAATGAACAATATGTACAGAATCAATTAAATATTAAATATGTATGAACAAAATAGAAAAGACATTGCTGAGACGTGGTTGAAATGCCAAATCCTGTGACCAGGTGATCTAACAGTTTGGGTTGAGCTGATTTGAAGGTGGTTTTTTAGACGTGGTTTTGTTGCCATATTAGCCAACAACAACATCCAGGTGGTTTTTTAGACGTGGTTTTGTTGCCATATTAGCCAACAACAACATCCTTGAACATCTAAATCTAAAAAAAATGTAGGTAAATATGGGGGGAAGAACAGTTCCATTTTTGAAAACTTTCAGTAAAGTTGTTCTAGAGATATTGATTGACACCAGTCAATAAAGCAATTATCAAATCAAGTCAATTTTTGTTCTAAAAAGGGGATTTTCATACTTTGATGAGCTGAAAGTGCTTTACAATTAAAAACCAAACATAGTCACAACAATGTAAAGAAAAACCAGCCCACACCCTTTGCCCTCCCTCTTCCTCGCTGTACTTACACCCCATGACCCCATACACAATAAATATAAATAGGAAGAATGAATAAGATTGTCAGTGTTCAAGAAACAGTTGAGGGATTTTTCATTTTTCTTGCTGACTTAACGATTTTACATCAAAGTGATTAAAGACTCACTTGGTTATGTAACAAACCATCTGGTGGTTTCCGAGTTACTCGATTTAGAGTTGTTTTTAGATCAGTTTTAAGTCAGAAGTGGAATGGTTGCCCCCAGGTTAGCTGTTACCTGTTTGTGTCCTTCCAACTGTGTATTACTGAATGTTTTTTCAGCCTCCTACCAGAGCTCCGCCTAGTGGTCAAACCACGGCTGTGGGGCTGGGTTTTTTCATTAAGTCTTTTATTTCAAGTAACAGCAATGATGCATAAAAATAAAAATGATTGTGAATCAATAATAAGGTTTTATTTTATTGTTTTTGATGGATCACTGATTTTTTTTTAATTTAAAAATATATTTGAATTCACTTGTTTATGCCAAAAAAGCAGATGTGTACAGATGTGTCTAAACCCCCCCAAAAAAGAAAAAACTGAGAAAGATTCAGAAACACAGAGAGAAATAATGAATAACTGTGTGGAGGACACAAGGTCTGTGCTTGAAGACAGACTCAGCTGTGATCTCTGATGAGGTGCTCCTCCACCCTGACATGATCAATTCCCAGCCTGCCTGGAAGGAAATAAAATCCTCTCAGCTGTGACCCCTACGGTGAGAAGTACCAGCAATTAGCTGGGCAAAAATAAATACTTCACTACAGTCAAATATTTTAAGGAACTGTCATCATTTAAACTAAGACAAGGAAGCTCTTAAGGTCAGGTGTGTGTATTGTTTTTAACATGTTCTTGTGGCATTTTTCTGATGATGGAGGACATATATTAAGACAATAAGGCTCAAAATTGCATTTCAGAGTATTATTATCATTTTAAAATTTGGTGAATAAGGGGGAGCAGACCTGGAAATCACTAGACCACTTGCTTCCTGCTCCGCTCCATTCTTATGGGTTAACTTGTAAACGGCTAAATCCATGTTTGTCTTTGTTTTCCTCATCCGAGTTATCATCTGGCTTAAGACTGTATAACTGGATAGCTTCAATATTGCTGCCCATTTTGTTGGACCAGTAATGTTAGGTTGCAGGTGTAGGGGGGTGTAAGCTAGCGGGAGAGTGTGTAAACAGATATTCAGGCATTCATATAAAATACTGCTGCTAGTTTAACGAGTTCAAACTAGATCAAAGATGATAGGATTGGGTCTTTATTATCGTCTGCAACCAGGCTGGGCCCTGATCTGTGAGTTGCTCCTGTCACCGAATGCCCTGAAGCTCCTGTGCAGCTGCAGGAACAGAGCAGAGGAACACCAGCAACCTGTTCATGTTTCTCGCCAATTTTGCCCCCACTCAGGGACTGCCTCATTAAAAAACAGACTGTGGTCTGAATTGTCAGCCACATGCATTTGCAGCCTGCTTTCTAACACAATGTGCACACAAATAAAGCTTTGGAATGCTAGTTTTGGGGGCTATGCATTCTGTTATCCAGGAGTGTTGAAGCACTGACAGAGAAGATAGCGTGTGCAGCCTGAGTTAGCTGTCCCATGGACAGTGTTAGTGATGACGATGAGGTTTTGGTTTTGGTTGCACACGCCCTCATGTTCACCTGAGTTTCAACCTCCCTACAGCACTTACTGTACCGTTCATGTGCTGATGTTCACTCTGCCTGTCAGCAGTTACTCTCCAAGTAACTGATGAAGGGCAGAACAGGTGACCTTTTCCACTGTCAGTTATGTGAACCTTCCACCAGAAGTGCTTCAAAGTCGCAGCGGAGGCTGTGCACTTTTGCTCCCCAGGGAGCAAGCAGACAAGGGTTGCTGCACCCTGCAAACTCTACTGTGACCACCATCACAGAATTGACCTCATATGTTGAACTACTAAAACAACTATACAGTGCAGGACTATTTAGCAATTCGGACAGCATGCTCACTACTTTTTTTTTTTTTTTAACGGGGCGAATATGACGTCATTGATTTCACAAAATGAAAATCTCATGGATATGAGTGATTTCTGATGACCATTTATGAATCCACTACGTTCTAAAGATGAAAACATTGATATTATACTAAGAATATATATTTATATACATTTTCTTTGCAAAAATTGTTCAAAAGCAAAGCTTTGTGGTCTATATTTGCCGATCTAGTGAGTATCGATGCACACTGATTTTTTGCAGAGACTTCTGGGAAATTTCTAGGGCACTCGATTTTGGAATTGTAGATTCGGACAGCACTATAAAATAGCAAATGCACTATATAGTGCACCACGTAGTGAGTATTGAAGAAATTCGGGCTCAACCGTAGTCCTTTCTAATTGATTATTCTTCATGAAACCAAGAAATCCCATATTGGTGCATTGGTAGCAGCTACGCTGCTGTATTCATTCACACAGTAACTTGTGTTCCTGTTCTTCACCGAAGTTCAACTTAATTCAGCTTTTTTAAAGTGGTTTTATGTTTAAAGCATAATTGGAATCATGCCAACAACAACAAAAAGCCAAAACACTTCAATTTGTTCCGTTGTTCAAACCATTGGACTATGTTTAGTTTTTGATGAAGCTGCAAAAACACCACAGCAGAACTTTATTGGCTCAGGTTGTTTTTAGTTTAATGGATTTGGTGAGAGGAGGTTTCTCATTGCCAGGTGCAGCTTGTTGGATGTTTCTAATGCAGGACAGACATTTTTTTAATTGTGCATTTAATGCTTTATCCTCCAGGAGGCGCCACTATTGACTGCTTTCAGAGACATATGAGGCAATCAAGGACTCTTCATAATACGCAATAAATTCACCACACATATTTATTATTAATTTATCATAACTTATCAACAAGTTCAAATTCATCTTCAACATAATCACAAAAAAGAACTTAGACATAAATGTACAAACAGGTTAAGATAATGCTCTAAGTAAAGAAACCTTAGTTAGAACATAAAGAAGATGGCCTCTGTTTTTAGTTTTTTCCTCCAGGACTCATTTATTATTTTTTAAAGACTAGTTGTTTTGACATGTGGTAAAGATTTGCTACAAATTCACTGGTCGGTGAAGGTTATCACTCCTCCAGGTGGTATTGTGACTCTACTTCAGTATAAATTCATTTGTAAAAATAAAGATAATCATTCTTTTCTAATAGTTTTTAAGGATTTGTATCCTGTTAGATTGTTGTAATGGACACGTAGAGTTTGAGGTAAAAGTACAAAAGAATTTTTCCTTCAAAGAAATTACCAAAAATCCTCACATTTGTAAAATATGAATCCACCTGAACTGTCAAAACCTTATTTAATATCAGTAAAACTGATTAGTATGATGGCAATATGAGCTTTTAAAATAAATGACCAAATAAAAAAAATGTTTAATTGATTAGTTAAAAGCCAAATGATGGTTTGTAGCAACCAGGGGCGTCATCTTCTTTCTCCCCTCATCACTCTTTTTTTGAAGATCATCTGGACCCTCTTGGCCTGACAATGGGAGTAATTACACAGCTGGAGGTTCCAGAGGCAACGACAGCCTCATGGGGGCTGTTGGGACCAAGGATGATGGGAGGGGTGGGGACAGTTTCGCTGGCAACCCGAGTTTTGGGCTTCAGGATCATAAAAATGCAGGCATGTTCTGAACATTTGCAGGAAAAAGGTTGAAGCCAAATAGAGTAGCTGATGTCCTAACTGATCGGTCATCAAATATTCCGAAGGTGAAATTTTTTTTTTCCTTTCTAAGTCAGTTTGTGGGAAGATGTTAACACAGGTAAATCAGCTTTACATTTAAAAAACAAGATTTGTGGAACTAAGAAAATGAAAATTGCACAAATATTATGTGCTTCTGCAAATAGTCATATAAAAAGATCTTTTTTTTTGGCATTTGCAAATATTTTTTGCAACATTTGTGGAAAGGCACAAAAGGATTTTTTTTCAATGCACAAATTTTGTTTGCAGATGTAAAGCCAAATTACACATTTTAACTTTGTGTTACAGCTGCAAAATAATTTTGATTACATTTCCATAAATTGACAGGGACGTGAAGAACCCGACTGACTGTAAAGTGAGTTAAAACGAGTGAAAATCCTCTGAAGATAAGAACATTTTTTGTTAAAGATTCAAAATTGAGGGGTTATAATCCTTCATTCACACAGATTCCCCCCTCTGATGTCTTATTACAAAATATATTATAACAGTAAACATTGCATCAGCCTTCTAACCCCCCCAAAATGCTCAGTTTTTCATTCAGTCCAGATTGTTTGCAGAAACTATAGATTCTTGTCCCAATAATGTTAATGATTTCTCATCAATCAGACCCAGTGAGTGTGTCCGTCACCACGTGATGCACACGTCTCATATTTATGTTCTCATTAGCAGCACGCGAAGCAGCGCTTGCATCCCTGTGGGGTTTGAAGAAATGTGGTTGTCAGATTCTTGCTCTTTCCGTTTTTCTGCTTTGGCAGCATGTGGTTTTAACTTCTGCTGCCCTCATTAGAAGAAGACTGGCAGCAGACAGATACACCCCCAATCTGGAAGGATGTTACTGTAAAGGAACATTTTAAGACCAGTGTCATATGCTTCTTTCTTACTTCCTGCGGATATGGATGGGGGGCTCTGCTTTGGGCAAATGTGCATTTATGCTGTAAGATGGACAGCGCGTGATCATAAACATGGATCATGGTCACAGTGCCACACAGGATCTCCTGAAGACAGGTTGACAAACTGGCGAAGCCTTGAAGTAGCTGGGAAAATGCTGCTGCCTGTCTGTTGTCTGGTGATAAATACTGACTTCCAGATTATTTCAGAATCCACTTTCTGTCTCTTCCCTTCTCACTGCAGCCTTTTCAGAGGCTGTGGGTCGGCTGGACGGTTATGTTGCAAATCTCCAGCCCTGCTCAGGGTCCGAGTATTCTCATCTGAGATGCCTTGGATTCTATTTTCTCCTGTTTTTTTTGTTGTTGTTTTTTGTCATTTTAACTACTTAAAGACCCAGTCCAATGAAAAATTGTGCTTATGATGTTTTAAATGTGATCTTGCGGCATTTTTCTCATGATTGAGGACATACTTAAAGAAAATTAAGCTTAAATGTGCATTTTTGATCATTTTTTATTCAACAGTTATGGTGAGGAGCAGAAGAAAAAAAGGCAGTTTGAAAAAGAGCATGTTTGCTTTCTGGATAATACTTTGGGTGGGTCACAAGCCCCCCGCTCTGCTCCATTCTGATGCGTGAACTTGTTGATGACCAGATCCATGAACCTCTTCATTTTCCTTGTTCAAGCTGGCATCTGGCTCAAAAACTGTACGGCTGGATAGCTGTGAGGGGCTGTAAGCCAGTGAGAGAGAGTGTAAACAGAGAGCCCTCAGTTATAGGTGAGGGGAAGGGAGGCGGGGTCAGTCAACAGCAACAGTCCCGCCCACAACTGAGAGGCAAATTTTTAATGAACAACTGGCGCTCTGCAGAAACTATGTATTAGAAAATGACAGGTTTTATATCTTGGTCTAAAAATGGAAATATTAGAAACACTTTTAAAGTACTTCAAAAGCTGATTAGACTGGGTCTTTATGGTCTTTTCTTTGTTTGTTTTTACTTCAATGTTTCATCCTATATTTACAGTACTTAGTGTTAATTTAGACCAACTTTTTTGTTATTTTTTTCCCTTACAGCACTGGTCAGATGAGGATAATTCATTTTAAAGAATTGACCTAAGTAGATGAAAGTTTTCGAACTGGAAATTCAGATGGAAAACACAACAAAACCGAAGCAAGTTATCATTTGTGCTGCATTACCTCCTGCTTTCCACGACACGCTCCACTTGAGCCTCTCCATTCAGAGCATGATGTTTCTGTGGTTGGTGACCTGCTGGAGTTGCTGCTTCTGTGAGGCTCAGTTCAAAGGCAGGGGAAAAGTGAAGCTCAGCTGCAGTGAAGTACTTATCCTCCCCCAGCTGCCAAATGATTCTGCAGTTATTAACATAATGCTTTGATTCAGCTCATTTCACTCTATGCAGCAAGAAGAGCTGCATCGAGCGCAGCCACTGTAAATGGATGGACAGGGCATGTGGAGATGACACCCAGCAGTTTGCATGAAACTAATGGGAAGACAATTGTTCATCACATCATCAGAGAATCTAGACCTTTCCTGGGGAATTCCAATGAAACAATTTTTAACAGAAAATATCAAGGAAGTGAGCACAAATTAAACGCCATTTGTCACTACGAGGAGATCTGCCCACAGAGGCTTTAAAGTGGACTTGAATGTGTAACAAGCCATTCAGTGAACTGGTGAACCTTCTTTTGCTGTAATTGCTGGTTATTTTCAACTCAGCCTCAGACAGGAATTCAAAGTTTTGGCCCTTTCTTTGACAAAGCACAACTAGCATGACTTTCTGCTCTTCTGAGGGGCAGTTATAGATGACACAGTACTGTTCGAAATCATTAGAAAAATAAGAATAAAAGAAAAGAACGTATTAAGCGTCCAGTGATGTTCATTTTTATTTTTTTTGTGTTATTCAAACAGTCAAAATTTAGGGACAAATGACAGCTTGCTAAAGTAAACCCCTTGAAGCTTATTGATGCGAATATGCACCAAACCCCTTTAAATCCAAAATTACCGTAATTTAGCATCTACTTGAAAGCGAGTGTGAGTGCCTAATGTCAACACCGGAGCTCCACAGGGGTTAGTGCTAAGCTCATTCTTGTAAAATCTTCTTAAAGATCCAATCCAATCATCTTTTGATCTATTGTAAAAGCTTTCTCAGGGATCTTTTTATTATAATGATACTGTTTTTAGGCAAATCTTTAAAAACTTGAGTCATTTTTTTTTAGGACAAAGTTTCTGCAGAGCGGCAGGAGTTCTTCAGAAATTCGCTTCCAAGCTGTGGGCGGGACCGTTGGCATGAAGAAAACCTGTCCCCACCTCCTATTATCCCTTTGTTTACACCCTTTCTGCTGGCTTACAGCCCCTTAAACCCCAAACGAACATTACCGAACATTACATCACCACCAACAATGGTGAGCAATATCGGAGCTATCCAGCCGTACAGTTTCGAGCCAGATTCCAGCTCAGACGAGGAAAACAAAGCTGCATATGGATTTAGTCATCTACAAGTGGATGCATCAGTATGTGGTAGTTTCTACGTCACTCCTACAATCTTTTTCCAACTGCATCTTTTTTGTCTTCTCCTGATTCCCAACAATTTGAATAAAGAAATACTCTGAAATGTAATTTTGAGCTTAATTCTTTTTTATATACGACCTCCATTATAAGAAAAATGCCATGTTAAAAATATCAACAACACAATTTTCACTGGAGTGGATCTTTAACAATGTCTAGAGAAGCTGTCTCCAGACGAGCAGCTGCTGGAAGTGTCTGTGGAAAAAGGCAGGTCACTAACGTTTTGCTAAGATGACATAAACCTGTGAAAGCTTTTAGAACTGAGGCGTAACATCCTTCAACTACATAAACATAAACATCTGCAAACCGTGAAGATGCTTTATAAATGGTCTGGATTTCTTCAAAAATGTCCTGATTTCAGGGCCTGAGGTGATCATGGATACTGCCGGAGCTCAGAACTGGCAGTTCCAGCTTTGATTAGCAGTGAAAGTTAAAGCTTGGTCTCACACTTTGCCTAAACAACCCTTTGACGTTTTACCAAACTGCATGTTTGTACAGAAACATGTCTTGTTGGTGGTTGTGCACTTGTAAATTAGGAAACATGTTGTCATAAACTATTAACGACCTGTGCTCATAACTAATTCATTCAAGCATCTGCTGCGTTATTTGGTTGTACGGCGAGCTCCTGCTGTGTCCCTCTCTGGATGTGACAAAGATGTAAATCGAGTCAAAGGAAAATGAACGGATGCTTTTAACCAGGAACTCTTTACTTAACAAGCAGCTGGTCATCTCACCTCTCTTTAGCGGGTCATCTGAGGTCAGTCAATCAGTTGCGTGTTTGAGTGGAGGCCGCCTGTGCACGTGAACGGGCGTGAAGTTGCCCCATGTGCTGCTGCTGATTAGCTAGTGTCTGAGCGGCAGCATCTGATAGCGCCTCATTGATTGGGCAGCAGAAAGTGGGGGGGCTCCCTGCGTTTTGCCGGCCCCAAGTGAGGCAGCCAAGTCAGAGCCGCTCTGACAAAGGGGGGAGCTGGGCCTGATGGAGACAGAAGCCCCCTGACTCTGTCTGACGGGGGCAGAATGAGGAGACAGGAGGAGCGAAGCAGAGGCTTAGTAACAGACCTTCATCAAGGAGCCAGAAGCTCTATGTGCAAGGAGGCAGACTGCTAGGCAACAACAAAGACAGTAGAAGGGATGCCGGTTCGACCCCCCTCCTGATATGAGACAGCACCACGTGGGATGCCAGTGTTTCGGCACAGCAGTCTAATCTGGGATTGTCTTTGTTTGGCTGAATGAACTGCAGCCAGTTGGGTGTTTTGATGGACTCTCTGCACAGAGACAGTTTTAAAGAAGCTCCTGCAGGATGCTGAAGTTCAAAGCTTTTTGTCTGGATTACTGGCAGTTCCTCTGTCTGCAGCCTCTGCATGTCTTCTACAAGAGGTAAGCTGGGTCCCACAGCGGAAAGTGTGTCTTCATGGCAAAACTCTGCTCACAGAAAAGAGAAAACAGGAAAAATCATGCTTGTTTCTTCTTCCAGCTCTTTGCTGAATCAGCTAACAGACTCTGGTGTAAACATAAAGAGCCCCCCCCTCCCCTCCTGTACTGAGGCGGGACAAAGGGCACAGTGATGTCTCAGAGGAGCAGCTATTGTTGTGGTTTCTTTAGTCCATTGTGTGTGCACGTGTCCCACATCAGGACCGTCTTCCAGCTTTCAGCCATCAGAGGCCAACATTTGAATGGCCATGTAAAACATGCTTCAGTTTAGGACCATGTCACTTGGTCATGTCAATGTTAAAAACAGAAAAATGTGTTTTTTTATTAACTGTGTGTGTGGAAAGTGAAAGTGGACGCTAAAAAAATGTCCATCTCTGCTAAACTGCTTATGACCTTTGACACAGAGATGCCATTAAGGGGGTAAACATCTGATGTTTTCATGTCACACACTGTTTTTATAAATGTCATGTTAAACGTAAAACCTGGTTCCTGGAACCAGGAGATGAAAGAATCCAGATTTTTTTGGGATGTGTCCTCTACAAAAAATAACTGGTTTCCACCAGAAACCAGCTCTGCTCTACACGCCCCGTGAGTCATGCTCATCACTGCTGACTTCCTAACTGTGGTGTGACTAGACACATTTGTCCAAATGAAACCGGGGCAGACATCTGGCTCTTTCAAGATACACATGCAGCAAAAGACAACTTGTTTTCCTCCTTGTCTCATTCCTGAGAAAACCAGGAATGTTTTCCTGACACATTTTGTCTGGGAAATCAGGGGTTCTTGCAGCCCACAGCCTTCCTATATGACAAATAAATAAGTCGCTGAAAACTAGGAAAAGAACTCCAATCTTAAGAAGAAAAGTAGTAAAATTATCTGTCTATGCAGAAAGTTACTCAAAAGCATTAAAAAATGGAAAAATGAGCAAAAACAGTTGGACAGAATTACTTCAAATTGAATGTTAAACAGCCAGAAATTGTATTTTTTGCTAGTTCTAAGCAAATAGTTTGTGTTTTTGGAGTTGTTATGTACCTAGAAAAAAAAACTAGTTTAATAAGTGGAAACGCATTTTAGAACAGAATATGAACTGAATGAGAGTTTGATTAGTATTAATCCTTATAAAATCTAAAACAAGCACTTATTCTAGTAATATAAATCTAAATTTATGTTTTTGAAAGTCTGACTTATCGACATTTATTGAACTTTAAAATAACATCCTTAAAATCCAGAAACAACAAATCCTGTAGTTTCTGTTTTTTTTTCTTGTGCATTTGCCTCAGCAGTCAGACTCATACAGGGTCATTCCTGCCTTTTCACGACACAGATCCAGATGAAACCAGCTCTCTCTGCTTTAAAGAATAGGAATCAAAAAGGATGTAAACCAGGCCACATCAGCCCATCCCCCCCCCGCCTGTCTCGCATCCAGCCTCGTCTTTGGGGGTGGGGGGGGGGGGGTCAGCTGTTTCCTATTTCATGAATGGACAAGGACTGTATTTTATTCAGCTCCTGGATGATGCAATTCTGAAAATATTGGGAAAATCTTCAAAATATTGACTGTAAATCGTATTTTTGGTGCAAAAATGTCAGCATCTTCTTTGCTAACAGCTTCATAACATCGTTGTCTTTCTGTCAGAATGAAGGGGGGGTGTGAAGATTACCTCTTTTTCTCCTCCCCTTTCCCATCCACCTATATCACTTTCTCCTCTCTTATTCTCTTCTCAGTTGTTTACCTCTTATTTCCCTTTTCTTTTCTCAATAAAAAAATCAGGACCTTTGAAAAAGTTTTTTAAAAAATGGAAATAGGGTACTTAGAATGAAAAAATCCTTTGTGTTTTTTTAGAATAATAAATCTAGTTACTAAGGCGTGTTTTCATAAAAAGATTATGTTGCTATTGCTATAAAACTTTGATAAGATTATTTTTATTTTATTTTAATTTTTGTCATGAACCGATGGTGAAGGAACCCAAAATATAGGAGACCAGGCATGGTGGCAGAAACGAAAACATGTCATAAACTGAAACATGAAACAAAACAAACCAAGAACCAAAAAGGTGGCAAAGCAGAGCCGATAAACTGAAAATGGAGGACATGGATGGAGACAAAAGGCACCTCAAAACAGAAGCAAAAACAACTTAAAAAACAAAGTAAACCACAGCATTCTAACACTTTTTCTTACTTTCTATAGGTTCAGTTTTGGCGTTTCACCCTTTTTTTTCCACCTGTCTCTCCTCTTTTACTCCTCTCCTCCTGGTTTTTTAAGGACAACATGTTGGATGTTTTTCTGTCTGGTTTTAGGAAACATCTTTGAATTTGTCACTACTCTTTTAAATGTTTCCTTTTTGAATTGACGGCTGCAGATTCTGTCCTGTTTTCATCACCTCTTTTGACATAGTTGATCATTCAAATCCAGACTGATTGCTTTCATGTGCGTTGACTGGCTCAGTCCTGAGCATGGGAAAAAAAGAGACAAGTTTTTACCTAAGACAAGGAAAGTCCTCACATCAAGCACCAACTCCGGTTACTTAGCTCTCAGAACCCACCAAACACTAAATCATCATGTTTGTGCGTGCAAAATAGTGTTTGGACTTAGTGTTTGTGACCTTAAATTGCCCCTTAGGTGTTGGTCTGCATGTAGCCCCTGTGATGGACTGGTGGACTGTCCAGTATGCACCCCACCTTTGATCTAAAATAGTTGGGAAAGGCTCCAGCAACCCCTGTGACCCTGCACAATCCAACGAGGAATAGTCTTTCTTATAGAGGGTAGTTGGATAGGTTGTGTGTTCTGCTTCAGTTTTGTGTGTTCTCTGGCCTGTGAACATCTCCCTGCAGCAGCTCGTTCTCATGCCGAACTGCTCGGCACAGGCGTGGCTCACAGCGGTTGCCTTGATTCCAGTCACTTTGTGATTTTCTTCTCTGTGTGAAATCAAAACTTTAAATTTAAAGCTGCTGTGAAGCGGGTTGGTAGCTGCAGCGTCTCTAATTAAGAGCTTTCTGGCATGTGTCCTATGATGCATTCTTTATTGATTGAATAAAGTCCTTAAGGTCACACATTTAAATCTTAACTGCATTCTGGGATCCTCACTAAACCATGTCTTATACTTACGCATGAGATTCACTCTTGCCTCTCTCAGTATGTCAGTAAGCTAACTGCTTGACCTGCGGTTTGTCTGGATGCTTTGACCTTAAATTCTTGAGTGAGAAGTAAAGTCAACCTTTTTTTTTTTTATTGCAGCTTCCAGTAAGCCGTTTTGAATCACTAATGATGTTTAAGGCATCTGTTTGGCAAAGAGTCAAAGTTGGTCGGAATGAAAATCACAAGAATGCAGGTCTTGCTTTTTGTGATGTTCTTTCTTTCAGGTTGAAATGGAGACCAGAAGGATGAAAAAATGAAAGAGGCAGCTGTTGGTCAATCCTAGAACTAAAATTACAAATATATAATTATTAAAAAAGAAAGACTTTGTGTTGTTAAAATTAAGCGTATAACTTGTATTGAATGAAACAGCGACACGATTTCAGAATGGATTTTCTGTTTGTTGTGTTGCCGGATGATTACGTTAAAATTTCTTCTTTGCACGTCTGTTCTCAGTCTTCTTAAGAAGTCTTAATGAACTGATTTGGTGTCTGAAGGAAGGCGTCACTTTTCCGCTGCAGTGTTTTTCGTTTTTCCTCTTAGAGTTTTCACTGCCCTTTCTGAGTTCAAATTGATAGTGTAGACCGTGGCAGGTTCTGATTCTGGGCTGCACACACGGAACTACAGTCAAACTACCCACACCGTCTTTTTTGTGTTGAGGTTTGGGTTTTCTCAGGCCATGTTTCAGGTTGAGTGGTGTCTGTGTGTAGTCTTGCAATGGAATGGCAAACTGTCCAAGGTGTGCAACAGCTCCAGCTATTATTTGCCAACAATGCCTTAAGGTCGTAGGAAAAAGGGCTGCAGGCCAATTGGTCAAAAGTCTCAACAAAAATGCATGTAGTCTTTCTGTGCGCCAATAATCCAAATGTTTTTCAATTTATTGCCAGGTAGTGAAGCAACATAAGAGTGCATTCTGCTCCCTACTGGATGGAGTGTGTAACAGCAGAACACAGAGGCCAGGGGCCTCATTTATAAACGTTGCGTACGCACAAAAGAAGGCGTACGCCACTCTCTACGCAATAGTTGAGATTTATAAAAAGCAAACTTGACGGGAAAATGTGCGGTCCTTCACGCAAGCTCTGACCCAGGCGTACGCACAAAAACGGGTGAAATGAGAAACGGCGACACCGTCGGCAGATGGAAGAAACACGTGAAAGTGAAAATGACAATACTGCCTCTCATAAATAACATGAAGACTTCACAAAGCAAGTCTCACAATAACAGCTACACAAACACCCGTTTGATCGATCAGCAGTGAAACAAACAAAAAAAAATCAAACGACAATTACAACAGAAATTCAAATGAACACATACTTGCAAAAAGAAAAGTGAAATATGTTCTGCAATATTGGCATGTTATGCTGTTCATCCTCATAAATAATATAGTTAACAGAACGAAATAATGTACAGAACTGATATTCTCGTCAATGTGTCCGTCTGGAGCAGCAGATATAGTCAAAGTCAAAGTCAAAGTCAGCTTTATTGTCAAATATGCTGCATCCGTAAGACATACAGCACATATGAAATTACTTTCCTCTCACCCCAAAGTGCAAGCAGCATATAAAATAATAAATAAACGACTTAAAAAATACATTCTTTTAAAAACAATAAAGCCGATAGAGCCGCTGCGTGTGCACGCGCCGCCAGATGCGTGCGAATCAGACAGACAGACAGACGGACGGACGTATTAATTGTCCACTGGGGAAAGTTGTTTTCATAGTAAAACATTTCTTCATAAGCTATGGAATTATGGTATTCATGCATATGCCTTTAGTTTATTTTATTTTTGATAAAACAATGTATGGCGTATGTCTCAACCATTCAGAAAGCAACAAGAAATGACATTTGATGAACAATTTCCCATTTCCACGTGGATTATTACCGACATCTGTAGCTTGTCAGATGCAATTAAATGGATGGAAATAAAATGCTCCATCACAATGCGTAATGACCACAATGGCTGATCTTGGATCTTAGAAGATGTGGCAAATGGAAGAATTGGGAGTGAACGCATCAGGACGAGTGGCTTATGAGCCGGTTCCAACTTCTTCGAGCCGTCCTGTTGGAGCTTTTGGGGGGGTGTCACCCGGTGCATCAGGTGCGTCGGTGTCCCCCCCGACACCCCCCACCCCCCGCCTCAGTCACTACTCCACGTAAAAGGGACTCCCCAATAATTGCCGCCACTCCCTCATAAAGAGGGGTCAGCTCCGGTGTCCCCTGTCCCCCACCCGTGGCAGACACACTCTAGCGATGCAGCGCCAGACGTTTTTTGCCCCGACTTTGATGTCCGTCTGTCACTGTTTGCCACTCACGTGCTTTTTCGGCATTAGTAATGCCCACACTGTGCCCTCCAAACAACATTTTTCTCCTCTTTTCCACCTCGCCAACGATAACTTCTACTTCACATCGAGTGAAGTTTAGTTTTTTTGATTTTCTCTCGATGTTTGCTGTGGTTTTGCCATCAATGAATATTCATTTGTGGGCGTTTCACGGACTATTTATGGGCAACTATGGGCGTGTCATGAAGCCGCAAAAGCTGCGCAGCATTTAGAATTGGTTGTGATTTATTAAGGGAAGGATGCGTAGGATGTGCGTGCGCACGGTTTTATAAATCCGAATATTTCTGTGCGTACGCACGTCCTATGTTTCATCCGTACGCCACTTCTGACGCAAATCCTACGCAAAGTTTTATAAATGAGGCCCCTGGTCATTATAGGCGCTGTGAGCTCTGACTGAACAGCACACAGCTGGATGTTTATGTTTCTTAAAAATGCCGTAAAACAGACTTTTTTTTAATTCATCCCTTTGATTTTCTGTCTGAACTTTCACTTTGTGTTGACTGAGCGCTCTGTCTGCAGCACACGGCTGCAATGCCTCACCTCTCTGCACTTTGTTTTGGAGATGGCTGATTAATGATGCCTTTCAAAAACCTGCTCCCCTTCTGAGGCGGGGGTGGCCGTAAAATCTGCAAGCTTCTAATGAGAGTTGGAGAAACTTGGCAGAGGAGAGAAAACGAGTGCAAACCAAAGCCAGACTTCTGCATATTTGCTGTGGGACTGTGTGGCACCTGAAAGTCAAAGGCTTCCAAAGAAGAGCTACAGCCGGCCAGTGGAATGTAAACGCACGCTTGTGCTGCAATCGGAACCAAGGAGGAGCTTCCTGCCTGGTCCGCTCAGCAGCTGGCCTTACTTGGTAAAGCTGGAGGAGTCTCCGCTCTCCACAGACGCAAACAACAGGCTGTGCCTACTTTTTTACAAAGAAAGGAAAAAGTAGGAACCGTGATACAAGCTTCCAAACTCAAAGGAGGGGAACCTGGTCCTTTTGCCTCCACAGACAGTTCATGTTTTCACGAAGGAGCAGCATGGGTGGATGCTCAAGTTGCCTAAAAAACAGTTGGACCTCACCAAGAGCTCTGGGAACCTTATGTAACATCTTTGGCCTGAAGATGTCAGCAGACAGTGAAAGTCTGTCAGTGATGTCAATGCGATAGGAGGATCCTGCTATCCCACATGTGGGGAACGCCAGCAGCGAGGTCTCTAAAACAGATGACAGTTGTGAAAGCCGTAAAAGCTGCGCTGCCCCGGTGAAGACTTGAGAAGAAGCAGGTACATACAATTTTTGATGCCGAAAAGTTACCATGTCTGATTTTTTCAAAGGAAGATCGTAGCTGATGTGTGTCCAAAGGTGCTTTTGATTAGAAGATTTTACTAGATGGTGCACAGACCACCAGCTAATGTTTAGGATTAAACGGTTTGTCTTTTAGCGCAATAAAACCTAATTTAAAAAAAAAGCAAACATAAGAGACTGGCGTGTTCTCTGTGTTGACGTTCATCAGCTGCTGGATCCTGTTTCAGGTTTAATAGACTCTCCTGCAGTCAGATTGCTTCACGTCACCCCCTGAGAGTATGCCGATTGTTGCCGATAGCAGAGTCATGCCTTAGTAACTCACATGCTGCTCTCTGCTGCCTGTCTGAACTCTCAGACTGACCCTTTGCTCAGAGGCTGTCAGTCTGTTGGCTAGTGAAACAGTAGAAGCTGGCAAACCTGATCCGGGTTTTCAGCTGGACACTGAAGCAGCGCGGGTTTAATTATTCATCTGTTCTGGAGCTGGCATCTCACTGTCTTCAGACCTGCTCAGTCAGATCCAGGAGCAGATCCCGTCTGAGGCCACAATTGCAGCTTTCTGGTAAGAGACTTTGCTTTGATTAATTTCACATTTCTGCGTCCCTGCTGTGGACAGGGAACCCCCTTTGTCCTCAGATGACCAATACTTACTGGTGGTGCCTCCTGCAGAGGACATCTGTTGGCTTTGATGGGGGGGGGGAGCATCTACTGGGACTCACCTGAGGGAGGCAGAGCTGGTCAGAAGGGAGGCACTCAGACAGAATGGTTCTGACTCACAGGGGTTGAGCTGGAAGCTTAAAAAGAGAACTGGAGAGAGGTTCCTGAGTTAAATAAATGTGATCGTGTGGATCTCTGTGTCAATTCAGATTTGTTTTAAGGTGTAAGAACTGACCATTTACATACCTCTTCCTGCAGTTTACTTCTCTTTTTCTGGCTGTTGGAGGCTTTAAACAGTAGTGATTTGACAGCAGACCAGCAGGCTATCTGCAGTTTTAAATATTTTAGTGTTCGGTGTCAGATGTCCCTTTGTCATTTGATGCCGCTTTTATTTCACAGAATCCTCAGAAGACTCCTTTGTCTTTCAATATTGGGTTATTTCAAATTCATCTGTTTCAAACTTGAATATTGATAATTCTGTACAGCCTGGTGACAAATTGAAGCACATCAGTGTCCTTTTTGGTTCAATGGATTTAGGACAAAATATAAACAGTTAATATAAATAGTTGTCATAAAAAAATGGACCATGTGATGTTCTGACATCCTCTCTGTTCCACAGAATACAAGGTTGTTTTTTAATACTTTGGTCACAGTAATCCCATCATGCACCACTTCAGGTTAATGTCATGTTGTTCCTTTATGCATTTAGTTATGTATTTTACATTTAAAATCTTACACTTCGAGTATTTTCTAAAACAAAACCATATTTTGTTGCAGCTTTTATTTATTTGTTTTGTTTTGGAAACTTGCCCTGTGAATGTGTCGGAAAATGCCACTAATTTAAAACTACAAGAAAAAAAGGGCATTTTCTGTCCCCTAAAGCTTCTAAAAATGTCGCCACCTAACATAAATGATGTTTTCACTTACCAGTGTAAGAATTTTTTATCTCAAAAATCACTAACTGGAGATTTTTTTCGAGTATTATGATAACCTTTTGTGAAAAAAAGAAAAGAAAACTGAAAATTCTAAACCTTGTATTTTTTTGATAAGTTTGATAATTTGTCCTCAAGTTTACCATTTGTCAAAACATGCTTTAATATTTAATTAGCATAATCTAATTTCCCCAGAAACATTAATTATGTGCATTTTTAAAAATGTATTTCTTGTTCGCATTACAGTAATTACTATTACATACAATTACGATATACGGGTGAGCCTTCCAGGGTGTACCCTTTTTGCCCAACAGTGGCTGAGAGGCTCCAGTATTCCAGTGATCCCGAAAGGAATGAGGCAGTTTCTGTAAATGGATAAATAGAAAAATGGAAGTTTGAAAACAAAGGTCTTCAGACATTGGATAAATGCATTGTCCCTCTGCCACATTTCTGTTCACGCAATGCATGATGGTAGATTTGGCTCGGGGGTAGAGTGAATTACCCTTATCTTATTATTTTGTGTTGCATTCTGGGAAAGATTCAGTGCATCCAATTTGTTCATTAGGCATTTAGTTAGATGTCAAACTCTATATCAGACAGAATGGAGAATGGGGTGATTAGGCATACAATCATTCTCTTTCTAGCTCTTAGATGGAAGAAACACCTGGAACAAAAACTTTGGACATTGTTTTTATTTATTATTTGATACTTTCCACACTTTAATTTATGACTGACATTTACAATTTTCAGTGAAAAGTCTTAAAGTGGCAAATCCTGCAAGGATTAAGACAAAACTGTACATTCCTATTTTAGGAAATGTGGGAAACGCTGTTCTGTTTCCTGTTTCATTTTGTGATTAACCTTCTTTTCCAAAACTAAAAAGCATCCTAGAACAAAATGTTTACAGCTGGAACAGGAGGGGTTAAGGATGTGCTCCACACTGGGGGCAGATGTGAATCAGGATAAGGAGCAGCTTATATCAGCAGTCTCCTAATCAATTGAGACAGGTTTCTGACAATGACGATCCACTTCAGCACATGCCCTTGGGCCACAACTGTCCCTGCACAACCCCTTATGTTTATCAAAGTGTGATTGTAAGAAATTGGAACTTGTAGACTAAAGGAAGACATTCTTGTTCTACTCCGGGGTCCGGTGTCTCAGCCGTGATGTGACTTATGACAGCTAAAATACAAGAGGTTTTGGAGAGAAAACACGTTTGCAGAGATGTTTGGGGTTTGTATCAAAGGACAGTGTGTGTTTGGTAAACCTGTTAAATCTGGAGCTTCTGAAATGGTCCTGCTTTGAGCTGAATAATAATTTAGGTTTGAAAGAGATGGAAGAGCCCTATTTAAAGAACTTTTCTGTTTGTACAAAGACATTGGATGACATATTGACAACAACACATTGTCAGTTGTGTATTTTATTAATTACCTGAAGTAGAATGATGTGCATATTACAGACAGGATTGAGAGTGATGAGTTTTATAAATACAATTTGAAAAAGTTTTGTTAAAATTAAATGGACAAACGGCAACCTTAAATGTGAAAAACCACAATTAAAATGTGTCTCCTTGTACCAGGTGGATGCAGTTTACTTTCACAGATAGAAATGCACCCATGAAGAACAGTTTTATGAACAAAAGGTAGTATAATGCTCCAATCGCCACAAAGCTGCTTTTTATATCATGCTTGAAATAAAAAATCAAATCGAATCAGAATTAAGTTCAGAACGAAAACTCTTACTTTATAGTGATGTGAAACAGGAGTCAGGATTATTTATAGTAAATCCACTTAAATCCACTTAAAACATGTTTTGTAAGTAAATAAAGGACAAATTGTCACTGAATAAAGACGATTCCACAGCAGACAGCTGCTGTCACGTCATTCCTGCAGAGTTCATAAAGCTGGAACAGTTTCAGCTGAACATTCATTGCAAATCAATTGAAAGCCTAAAGTCTTTTTCGATGTTTTAAATCAGGTGTACTCCAGAAGTTTCATCATGGGTTCATGGTCAGTGAAAGCATGCTTAGTCAGCATGTGGAGCAAGTGGAGGTCTTTAGTGCTGCAGATCAGTCTGTGGGCTCCAGTCTATCATTTTCTTTTCCTTAATGAAAAGCCTTTTAGCATCTAATAAGCTTTTAATGTCACTCTGCGGGCGCGGCTGTGGTTTGGACACGGCAAAATGGGAAAACCAGCTCTGACTGAGGAGCCACATGATGCTGGCGGACAGAATTTCTCAGGAGGGAAATAATATTTGCATGTTTATGTGCCCTTTCTTTCTGCTCCCTATCCCAGCCTACAGAGGTGTCTGCTTGATAGATTGTAAACATAAAATATATGACACAGAGGTGGCCACAGCTGTTTGAAATTCATGGCAGAGGTAGCCGCTCAGATGCTAATAGACACCAGAATGAGGTTCCTGCGATATCATCTCCTTTATTTTGACAGGACTCGAGCCAGGCTCATTTCCTGGTCCTCCAGTGCCGTCGGAATTCCTCCAAAGGTGGAGCATTGTTTTGTTTCTGTTTTTTTCTGCAGCTTTCGTGTGATTTCTTCTGTCAGGTCAGAGAGCAGGGAAGAAATAAATTCTTATTGCGCATGTTTCCTGTGAAAGAAGCACCTCTTTATCCCAAATTGTTGTGGATTTTTTTTTTTTTCTTGCAGTGGTGTGTCAGCCCACAGCATCCTGCTGCTTTAACTGCTCTTCTTCCTTATGACTCACAGAGATGTTGCTTTGCAGCAACAAACACTGACTTTCGGTCAAAGGTTGGACTCTTTGAGTCATGATATGCTGCGGGAAACATGTCCCACATCTCTGTGCACACTCATTAACTCTGTCTCAAGCATGTTCTCCTGCCAAAGTGTGCAGCTTTTAATGCACATGCATGCTAAGGTGCTCTGTGTCCCAAAGTGCTACCATAGCAACCAATAGGTGTCTTGTCGAGACAGGTTAACTCCGGGAGACTGATATGCATGAGGTTTTTGACATATCTTCAGTCATCTGGTATAAATCCTTGAAACACATCAGACACGCCTCTTTACCTTTAGGCTCCTTGGTGTGCCAGCCTGAAGCTGTGAGGTGCACAGCATCATATCGAAGATGCTTCTAAGATCATTGCTGCAAGCTGGAGGCTCCACAGAAAAACCTGATTTATCTCTGTCCTCCACTACACAAACTTACTGCCTGCTGAGAGTTTCGGCATAATCAGAGGCCGCTCTATCCTTCTTCAAAATCCTATCAAACAAAGTGCATTTGTGATCATGTTTGTCACATCTGGACACCTTGAGGTTCTGCTGTCAACAGAGGCAGCTGACAGTTGCTTCCATCCTCACCGTTGTCATTTCTGCGCCGTCAAAGCTGTCGTGGCGTTTAGAAGCTGTGCCAGTACCTCACCAAGCCTCTGGGCTGCAGGCGGCTCTAATGAGCTCCCCAGAGTGGTGAGTGAGCTGATGGAGACACTCCACCCACCCCCACCCACAGCACTGACAGTACCCAGCCTTAATTGGTGTAAGAAAAAGAAAGAATCCAGTATGAGAAGAAACACAGCTCACTTCAAAAGAGGAAAAGAAGAATCTAAAGCCGATGCATTCTTCATCAGAACTTAATTCCTTTATAAGCAAAGACTACATCCTGGAGAACACAGCAGTTTGTGTGTCTCTTCACACACATGTTATTTCATGCTAAAGCTCTCAGTGGTTTATCTTAGCCCGAGTTTTCTTTGTGAATTTTTCTGATTTTCTGATTTTTTGTTTTGTTTTAGATTCTCATAGCCAGCTGTACTCTAGCTCCCTCTTCGCCTTTACCCCCAAACATTGGTTTCCAATAGGCATGCTAAATGGAACTATTCTGCCCTCTACTGGTCATAAATTGACACTGCCAGAGGATGTGTGTTTTAGAACCATTCAACTTTTACCTTTGTGTCAACACACATTTTTCTGTTTTAAATTAAGGAACACAATGCAACTATTTATCCAGGATGTTTTTCTTGTGTTTTTATTTCTAAAATAATTAATTTACTGGTAATACATACTTGTATTATTAAAAGCTGCTGGCAGGTAAATGGGAAGCGGTAAGTGTCGTGGAGGCGCTGAAGGTCCAGAATTCCGCACCTTTCCAGTGTCTCTGGAGGTGGTTTATTTTGTCCGTTTGCACACACACTGTTTCATGTTACAACAAATGAGACAATGCAGCTGATCCATGTGATGTCACAAGCTGTCCTGCTTTCAGAGGCTTACAGAGAAGAGGCTTCAAGCTGCCTTATCCTCATTAGCATCCTTACATTATTACGTGACCTGCAGCCATTGTTGTCTCCGTGTTCTCACCTCTCCCTCTCTCGGTTTCCATTAAATTCCTACTTTTCTTCTTTGTTTTATTTTTAGAAAGCAGGAGCGCTGTATGTTAATGAGGATTTTTCAGACAGTGCACTCCATTCATAAGAAGGCAGTTCTTAAAAAAAAAAAAAAGCAACAATAATGATCTGGTTTTAGTGAGGAAAACTACAACTGTGACAAATTATGCTTCATACAAATATAAGCGTTTAGCCTGAATTGGACTAAACTGGATTGGATTAACAACCTGACCTAATTTGGTTTTGTAGCCTGTGTTATGTTAAAACCCCAGAGGCAGATCCTGTTGTGAACCTGCACTGCAGTAAAAAAAAAAAAAAAAAGGTTAAGTGAAATGAATCTATTCAACAAATAATCTAGAACGTGTAGTTCCATTTGTTTTGGACATATGAAGCGGTGTGCTATGTCTGTGACGGATGGATCTTCCGCAGAAGAAGAATTTCAGGTGTCTGCTCCTCGTCACTCAGCTGTGCGTTCACACGATGATAGCAGAGTAAGAGCTCAGCAGTGTCTTCAGAGAGAATTGTCGGCCAATTCTCAAGCAGAAGTGCTTAAACGTTAACTGCTCTGTGACAAGTTCATATGACATTAGTGGATTCAAACAATGGGTAAAACATTTATCATTCGACATCACATGGCCTTTGACAAGAGAAGCTTCAAAAAACAAAAACGAAAATTAAGAGTGCCTGACTTCCCAGTTCCAGACGTGGATCCTACTGAGTACGGATGGGAAGAATGGCGTTAATTTTTGGCTAAATGTAAAGCATGGGAACATTTACCTTTAAATTGAGGTGTTTAGTCAGACATGATAAAAGCATTCAATAACTGGAGGCATAAGACTTTTTCCTAGCTGACAAATACTGCCAATTTGAACCCACAGCTTAAGGAACAGAACTTGTAAAAACTGCTGATATATCCAAAAGAAATCCAAACTGTGAGCTCGCAGTTCACACAAAATTGGCATATGTTTTTTTCATCTCCTTATCAAAGGCAGTGGAATAGAAAAATTACAGAGTACTTACGTCAGCTTGTTAAAATGTAGTAGGTTTTTTTTTCTTAAATTAGCATTTCTTTTTACCCAAACCGGTAAAGAAGGATGCCTTTCTGGCCTCATAAAGAAAATGATATATTCAAAACTTGTATAGTTGTCACTCAAATCTGATACATGTTTGAAAGCCTTTAAATGAGGCTTCTCAGAAGTCAGTGGACATTTAAGAATGCAAAGCAGGAAATAATAAAACATAACTTTCTAAACATATTTCCCTTATAGCCTCATGACTTCATTGTTGAATGAGCACTAAAGTGTTCATTCAGTGGCACTAAACTAAAGAAGGAAAGCTTGAAATGTAGTGAATAAAAGACAGTTTTTTGCGATAGCTTTTATTTCCAGATATAAAAAAACTTTGTTGCTACTCTGAAATTATGAGGTTTGTAGAGTGTGAAGCCACTTCAGCTGCAATCACTCGTCACAGGCAGAGACTGTCAAGAGTTTGCATTCATCACGAGGCTGCTGGTTCATAGTTTTAGATTATCTGAGCTCTGCTGGGATTCTCCATCACCATCACCTGAAACAGACCCTAAATATCCCTTCAGGACTAGTGTGAAATCTGAAACAGGAAAGTCGAAAACTTGGAGGGTTGCAGTGTAACCTGTTCCAAAAAAAAAGAAGCAAAAACAATACAGTCAAGCTGCACCAGAGAGCATGAAGAACATTTCTTCCATGTTTTACTGTTTTGAGTCCATAAACACATTAAAAACCCACTTCCATCAAAATCAAGTTTTGGGGGTTATTAACATGTTCTTGTTGCATTTTCAACTACTGGCGCTCTGCAGAAAACAAGACAGTTTTTTTTTTTTTTTTATTTCGGTTAAAATTGGCATAATCATAATTTATGGACTGCTGAGAATGTTTGTAATAACTCAAAAGATGATTAGGGTGGATTTTCAAATCATTCTTTTCAGATATTGTCTAAACGTTTATTTCAGTTTAAGTAAAAACCAAAAACAAAACTTAAAAAAAAATGTGATGGTTTTCAAAGCCTCAGGCTGATAGATGGACTGATAGATGGGAGTTTGTGCACTGGAGCGCTCAGTGAAGTGTTTATAGCCACCTTAAAACTGGAGCTAAACAGGGACGCCACCTGTCATGGGGAGCCTTTCCCAGGAAATCCCATTACCAGTAATCCCACAGGCTGTGCGGTAAAAACTCAGCGCCTAATCTTCACTCTCTCCCTCTGTGGGTCCCTGCACTCCGTTCTGCTGTAGTGCCCATGCTAGAAAGGGGGCACGACCCCTGACAGACCTGCAACCCCACAGAGACAGAGCCTTTCTCTGGATATTAATGCTGCTCCATGCTAACCGTGGTTCAAAGTTGCGACAGTAAGTCTGATTCTCTGATGTGCTGCTTTGTAGATAGATGCAGTTTTGTGAATCTGAATTTTGAAAGGTTATCTTTTTGGTGGCTTTCTTACTGGAAAGTTGTAAATGCAGAAAGTTCTGCTCTGCTGGTGACGCGCAGTTTAGGAAGCCAGGCTAAGGAATAGAACATATTACTTGGAATGAATTAAAATAGAGTCTGATGCTTTCCACTAGCAATAAATTACCACCAAGAAGCTAAAGTCAGAGATGAACTTCAGGAAAAGAGCAAGATGCACGAATGAGTTCATTTAGGTTAATGACAGGCAACTTTACTGACAGGAAACAAAAACAAGACGGCTAACACGAAGTACTGTAGAACAGGTTTGTGCCAAAATATTGCAAGAGGCGTCTTTTTAAAAAAAAAAAATCAAAGATTACATTTGTTTTCCTTTTCCTCTGCATTTTTGACTTGTTGGCAAATTAGAAAGGAAGGAGATTTGTGAGATGCAGAATTCAGCTCAGAAGGTAAAAAGGAAGCATCACACTTCCTTTCTCTTTCAATTTGCTGATTTTGAACATTCCTTTCAAAGGGGACTCTCAGTCGCTTCAAAACAAAAGTAGTACACTGACATTCATTTATTATTAGGTAAACTCGAGCATAAGTTTAGCAAGTAAAATATTGACCCTATACGTGTAGTGTAGGAAGTATCTGAATAAACTGAATACTTCTTCAGACTAAATTGGAACAGTTTAAGTTTACGATATATGTATAGTATGGAAAAGTAAACTGCCTCACTTTTAGTATAGACTAAGAATACCTGCAGTACAATTAAATAGGCTACTTTCTGCCTATACTTGCGGGTCATTTTACTCTGTGAAAATGTGATTCAGATGGAGCCAGGATCAAACAGCACTGAAAAAAATGCATAAATGTCAACAAGTCACAACAGACTAAAAACAACACTTAACTAAGCTACTTAGAAGAACAAAAAAAAGATACACTGCAAAAACACCTAGAAAAAAGGAGCCACAAATTCTTTAAATTTGGAAAATATCTTTAAATAAAGAAATAAAATTTGGTTGTACAAAAAGTCTTTGTTTGAGGAAGAAACTTCTAGTCGATAAGATGTGTTTTCTTAAAACTAAGATTATTTTTCTTTTGAAAAACCTTGATAAAATTATTTTTCTTGCAAGACAGAAAAAAAAGGGTTTTTTTTTTTAACAGGGGTCTTCTTACTTTATAAGATTCAGGTTTTGCCGTTTATAAATTCCACTTTATTTTCTCTGTAGGAACAGTCTACATGTCTGATGCTTCCCTTTCTTTTGGGAGTTCGGTTCCTGTACACAGATCTAGATGTGTATCATAAGCAGCTCAGGGAAGCCGATGAAGACCATGGTTATCTGACCAGGATGGGATTTCTAAAAAAATGTTCATGTGGAGATTTGCTCTTCATCTTCATCACCTTCACACAAGTTGCTCAGACACAACAACACACATTTCTCGTGGTGATGTCACCGATTGGTTTTTGAGTTTGGTAACATCATGTAATAATGTGAATTTATCCAAAGAGATGACCTTGAGCATCATTACTAAACTCTCCAATGATACTTCCAGTGGTTCTGCTGGTGTTTTATCTGCAGTCGGCTGAACTGAGAAGCTGCTGATTGAGAAAACAAGATTTTCTTTTTTTTGTCTTAAATGTTGGGGATTCAAATCTGTGAGCCAAAAATCTGATTCTCTTAAAGTCCCGCTTGGATCCTCTTTTTTAAAACTGTTCCCAATGGTCTTTTACTTATGAGTGTGCTTTCTTTTTAAATTATTTTTAAAACTGGGTTGTTTTTCAGAGCAGCAGTTGTTCATTAGAAATTTGCTTCTGAGTTGCGGGTGGGACCGTTAGTACGGAGCAACCCAACCCTTCCTCCAGTCAACCATTTGTTTGCGCTCTGTTCCACTAGCTTACAGCCCCTCACACCCCAACCTAACATTACTAGAGCAGCAAAAATGGCGAGCAATATCAAAGCCATCCAGCTGTACAGTCTGGAGCCAGATGTCAGCTCAGACGAGGAAAACAAAGACTTACACCGATCTATTTGTCTGCAAGTGGATGCATCAGAATGTTAACGGAGCTGGGAGCTTGTAGCTAGCTATTGCAGCGTCAACACACCTACAAGCTTTTTCCAAACGGCATTTTTTCGTCTGCTCCTGATTCCCAACAATTTGAATAAAGGAATACTCAGAAATGCAATATTAAGCCTAATTCCCTTAACATATGTCCTCCATCATCAATGAAAGGGGACAGGAACACGTCAAAAGCATCACATACTGGATTTTTATGAGAGTGGGTCTTTAACAAACAACTGAGATCGAGACGAACATTTAGAGGTTGGATCGCAGTTTGTCCAGGATTATAGAAAAAATGCTGGTGAAAGACATCACAGTCTGTCCTACAGAATGTAACAAAAAAGCACACATGAACCTATAAACCTGTCAGTTAGAAGATGCAGCTAGGTTTGAGCATGGATCGGCTGTCCTAGGACGGCCACCGACAGTCAGGTCTTCACGACAGCGCTTCATGGTGCTTCAGTAGACCAGAAGACTCCCGGTCTTAAATTTGGAGTAGCCACAGCTTTGCTCTTCCTGCAGCCTGACTCAGAGCTGCTCAGCTCATTAATCTCTCCATCCTCACTCGGGCTGTGGGTGGGGGTGGGGGTGGGAGGCAGCTGTCTGTGAAGCAAACAACACTTTGCCTCCCCACGTGTCACTCTCTTGGTTCAGACCCCAGCCTTGACCTTGCAGAGCTGCCAGCCGGCATGCGCCCGTGTGCACCAAAGTGGACACGCAAGTCCAGGAGCAGGAGGGGGTGGGTCAGTGGTGAGGGAGGGAGCAAGAGAGCTTTTAGGAGGGGAGGGGCCACGGCCCCATGCAGACAGAGAGGTGTTGTTAGGAGTTCAGAGCCGTCCTTCTGTCAGTGAAGGTGGAAGTATGAGGATGGTCCTCATACTTTTATCCAGGAGCTGAGGACTGTGGAGAGGGCTGGATGCCTCTGGGAGGAGGGGGAGGGGGTCGTCTAGCTGTGTCTTTTTTTTTTTCTCCTCTGGATCGTTGGAGGACTCATCATCGGGGTCTGGAGCTGCGCACATCCCGGACCGGCAGGCGTCCAGCAGTGACTGCCGCAGCAGCTGCTCAGACCATGACTCTCCCAGCCCCAGTATGTGTGTCTTGTTGTCTGATGTCATGGCATGTGATGTTTGTGTCTGAGGCAGAGTGGGTACTGTTGTCCTCGCTCGGCTCTGAACTTGTTCTGCCTCGTCTCCTTCATGCTGCTTCATCCTTACGCCCGTTTTCCTGAGTCAGGCTTTCTTCGTCACATCAGCCTGCATCAGCATTCAGCTTCATACCTCTCATTACTGCAGATTAAATGGAGGCAGAATGGAAGTCGCTCCTCTGCCCCGGCGCTCTCTCTGTGCAGATTTTAATGTTGTTTCACAATAATGAGTTTCTGGGTTCTGCATGAAGAGCAGGATAATGCAGGAATTCACTGGGCACAATTCCAACAGTCCTTTTGGCTCTGTATCCTCTGCGGAGGGATTTCCACGTTGGCTAGATTATGCTTTATTAAACTGGTTGGTATCAGATAATTCTGCATCTCCAAGGCCCTCTTTGGTTGGGAATTAAAACTAGAAAGAAGCAATGCTGTTTCTTGGTTACAGTTTATTTTTGTCCATTAGAAATGTCTGTGTTTAATCCTTCTCCTGCATTTCTAATGCATTTTTAACCAACATAACAAGAAACTAACCAGGTTATTTAGATACACAGCATTGCACTTTTTAGCAAGAACAGAAGAATCGTCACTTATGATCAGAGTCTTGACAGTGAATGAGCAAAGCTGTGGTATTGCTGTTTCTTTGCCAACACAACACCATTGAAGAGGTTCTGACATCAGGAGGCTCTTGCTTGAGCTGAGCTCGTGGGCCTGCTGATACTGCGGCTGGTTTCTCCACGTTCACTTAAGGGCATCTAACACCAAACTAAAAGATTGACCCTGCTGGATCTTTTTTCCTCCTTTTTCATAGTCACCGAAACGACAGTCATGAGAAGCAGCCTGACTCAAACATTCAGTTGATTGAATGAGACAAGGAGCTCTGAGCAGCAGATGATAGACCTAGAGGACCTGTGGTGATTTGGAGTGTGTGGACCTTCAGAACAGTTTACTGACAGTCCTCTGATGATCTTATGGGGGTCTTTTGGTGTCTTTTGAACACATTTTACTTTGTTGTGGTCCTTGGGAAAAATTGGTAAGGCCTTCTTCCTTCTGCAGAGGTGTAGCAAACTTCTGTTTTATGATCTGAATCTTTTGAAAATGTTTAATTCTTGTTTTGATTAAAATAATATACGTTTCAGTTGTGTTTATCCAAGACGGATAGCTGACTTCATTTCGAGAATGCTAAGACTTGGCAGGCACGTTCACTAATTGCAATGTCTGCTCAATTTTGTTTGTGGTTTTCAGAAAACTTCATTCCAATCAAGTGATCACAAAAGACTAAAGCAAAGTGAAGAGCGAAGCATCACACAGCAGAAATAAGTCAAAAAGTTTTACATTTGAAAAACTTCCTGTAAAAAAGCAAATAAATCCAGAAATAAATGTAAACCAAGAAATCTTAATATAAGAAAAAAAATCTAGTCACTGAGACATGTTTTCTTAAAGATTATTTTGATGTTGACAAATTTTCTTGATAGGATTATTTTTCTAGCAAGACAGAAAATGAGAGAATTTCACTTGAAACAAGGGTCTTTTTATTTTTCTTAAAATTATGTTTTTGCGGTGCAGGTCAAGGGTCCACAAAGGGTCATATCTGAAGCTGCTGCAGAGACACAAGTCTGACTATTTTTACTCCAAAGCTAAATGCTAAAAGCACACTAAAGATACAGTTTTTATCCTCAGTGATCTCTGTCAGACCTGAACAGCCACCACCATCACCATTCCACTTCCCATTTCTGAAATCCAAGCAGTTGTTCTTCCTACCTTCAATCAGGATTTTACATTATCCTTTCTAAACTCTGGATTAGTTGCCACTGCACATCATTAAACATCTTTAAAACTTATCTTAAATCATTTTGTTAGTCGGGAGTAACACAATTCTGTTCCTCTTTTGTTGGATTTGCCTCTTCTGGGTTTTCTTTCTCAATTTTATTGATGAATTAGTAGATGTTTTATTGTTCAGTCATTTCGGCGGCACTCATTGTTGTGTTTTAAAGGGCTATTAAAACATGGACGATGATGATGAAACCCTGCCTTCAACGTATGTCAGCAGTCTTACAGTTTGGTCTATTTTTGGAATAAATGTAGCATAACTGAGATGTGTGTATTCCGCTTTTGAAGGGTGAATGTATTTGCTTTGTCAGGCTGGAGATGCAGCTGGTGCCTGCAGGGCAAAGTGAGCTCAGCAGGATCAGTGATGAAGGCAGAGGCTGGCTCACTCACTCCACATTAACTGTTTTTGACTGAACTGCCTTTGGGCCTATCTGCACATGTAAGGGAAGTCAATGATGGAGAGTGAGTGTAGGATTAGGAAAACAGCTCACATTCTCTGTTCCTGGATTTTTCCAGACTCTCTGTTGTCTTTGTGGTTCCTGTCATTTAAGATGTAGTGGGATGTAGACAGTCCCAGACCCACAGCTTTAGCTACTCACAAGAGTTTGAAAAAAATCCAGTTTGGCAGAATCACAAACTATGTTAAGTCTGCCAATAATCCGTTTAAATCTGAGCTTTGTACAGACATGTGTCCTGAGGGAGATTGTAAAAAGATAAAAAAATGTCATAACTTTTACTGGAAATCTTTTTTGTTTTAAAATGGTATTCCTGTAGCTACACTATTTTTGTCTTAATGTGTTTGAACAACCAATAAACCAGGTAGAACTTTGGGTTAGCAGTGTATGTGTAAATGAAAGAGTATTGTTTTCCACATCCGAAAGACAGCAATACTGATGTCTGCAGGTGACTTAATGGTTTGTTATCCAAGTCATGGATGGTACAAGTGACATGTTTGTCATGAAAGACCCACTCTGGTCATCTTTTGAGCCCTTAAAATTGTTTCCAGTGTTCTTTTATTTAAGAATAAGCTATTCTTAGCAAAAGGATGCTTTTTCTCGAACAGTTTCTGCAGAGTGAAGCAACCCTGACCACCCACCCAGCGTTTTCTCCATTACAGTCAAATCTTTTTCAAAAGGCTTTTTTTTTCTCACCCAATCTGCTCCTGATTCAGTGAAGAAATACTCAAATTAAATTTTAAGTCTTTTAAAGCTTAAAATTGCTTCCACCGTCACAAACACATTTAAAACAAAAAAAAAAAAAAAAAAAAAAAAACAGGATTTTCATTGGAGTGAGTCTTAAAAAAGAAATACGTCAAATGTTTGTAGGACGTAGGACCCAAAATGCATGAGACCTGGCATGGTGGCAGAAACTAAAAGCATTCAATAAATAAACTGAAATATGACCCAAAAAAATAAAAAATCATGTCAAACCAAAAAGATGACAAGGCAACACAAACAACATGACAGTGCAGAACTGAAAGCCAGACACTTAAATACACTGAGGATCATTAATACAAATCAAGACAGCTGTGAATGATTGGCAACCTAAATCTGGTGTGACTGACGAAGGAAAACATGCCAGTGTTCAGTCTGCCGGAAACTATTTGAAGACAAAGAAAATGGAGGGAAAACCGAACATGAGCAAAACCAAGAGCACAACTGAAAATCAAAGCAAAAGCACAGAATCCTCACAATCTATAGTTTCACTGAAGCTTAATACAACACTATTCTGAATTTGTGGAAACGCTGAAACTGTTGTCCTGTAGTTTTTAACATTTAAACCAAAACTTTAAAATAAAACTTAACCTGATTTGAACTGAGCTGTGGCTTGGTGAGGTTACTGAAGGCTTGAGCTCCAGCATTAGTTTACATGAAGGACATTAATTCTGTGTAACAATTTTTTAGGCTGCACATGTGAAGTCCAATGCTCCCACCTTTCATTCCTAAATTAGAGCCAAGTCAAGAAGTTCTAAATAATGTTGCCCCTCAAATGAACACTGGATCATTTTTTTTTAGATTCTATCTTAGCTACAAGCAGTCAGATTTTTGATTGGCAGGCAGGTGGACCCATAGTTTAACTGCTGTCAAATTCCCAGGCTTATCCAGTGGGTCAGGTAACAGTAGATCTCACATTCACAAAGTGCCATGTTCTTCTTTTAATGTTGATTATGTGACTACCAACTTCCCGCTGCCCGGTGTCAGGTGAACGATAGTCAAACTGATATGACAACTGGATGGGATAATTTTAGAAGCTAAAGAAAAAAACGGTGTCATGTTTCAGATTTTTTTTAGTCTCTCTGTAAAGGCAAAGAAGACTCTCAAGTCTGCAGGAGTAAAAGAGACGCTCCGTTTCCCTGACGGGCACAGTAACGCAGTGTCTAACTAAGGCTTTAGCTCGCCTCCACAGAGGTTAACTATCCAGCTGAGGGGTGAAGATCAAGCAGGGAAATCAAAGGCAGCCTTTCATTCTGACATCAGCATCAGCATTGAACAGAAAGTGAGACAGGACTGGAGCCAGGTGAGGTGGTACCTTCCAGTCACTCTAACCCAACCAGATCCTGGAAGTACGTCACTTGCAGAAAGTAGATGTGTTGTCAGAGTTTGTCTGAACGCCTGTTTGTTCTTATGAGCGCACCTAAGGTCAGAGTCTAGTCCAGAGACACTTCACTGAGAATCTGTGCTCTGCCAATGAGTTCATGTCCCCCCTCAGCATCCTCCTGCTTCATTTCAGTGTTCCAATTTTACAACTTTGCTTTCCAGAAACACTGTTTTATTTTTAGACAGAAAACATGCTTGATTTTTGTGGGATTCTAGGTTTGTTTGCTGGTTTTTGATTGACAGGTTTTTGTTTTTGATCAAAATTGTGGGTTTTATTTGAAGTTTTTTAACATTTTCAGGTGGCATTGAACTGATGATGGAAGGCAGTGGGACAATAACGTATTTAGTCAGCCACCAATTGTGCAAGTTCTCCCACTTAAAAAGATGACAGAGGCCTGTAATTTTCATCACAGCCATGCGTCAACTATGACAGAAAAAAATCCAGAAAATCACATTGTCTGATTTAAAAAAAAATTGTAAATTATGTTGGAAAATAAGTATTTGGTCAAAAACAAAAGTTCAACTCCTACTTATATACCCTTTGTTGGAAATGGCAGCAGTCAAACGTTATCTTTAAGTTTTCATAAGGTTTTCACAAACTATTGCTGTTATTTTGACCCATTCCTCCATGCTGATCTCCTCTAGAGCAGGGATGTTTTGGGTCTGTTGCTGGGCAACACACACTTTTAACTCTCTCCAAAGATTTTGTATGGAGTTGGCAAGGCTGCACCAGGATCTTGAGATTCTTTTCACAAAGCCACTCCACGGCGAGTAGAGTTCTTACCAAAAAGTACTATTTTGGTTTCATCTGACCATAGGACATTCTCCCAATCCTCCTCTGGACCATGCAAATGCTCTCTAGCAAACTTTAGACGGGCTCCACATGTGCTGGTTTTAGCAGGGGGACACGTCTGGCACTGCAAGATTTGAGTCGCCCTGGCGGTGTAGGGTGATGATGGTAGCCTTTGTTACATTGGTCCTAGCTCTTTACAGGTCATTCACCAGGTCCCCCTATGTGGTTGTGGGATTTTTGCTCACCGTTCTTCTGATCATTTTGACCCCTCGGGATCTTGCAGGGAGATTATCAGTGGTCTTGCATGTCTTCCATTTCCTAATAACTGCTCTCACATATGTCCCAAACATGACAACAAACATTTTTAAAGTTTAGCATCTGGTGGAAATTTGGGTTATTCTGACAATCCAGGAGCTGGTCTTCAAACGCTCTAAAATTTGTAGATTTACTCCAAAATCCACAGCGTTATGAAGTCTAATGGCTTTAATTATGACTAAACATTGTGACAAAATAAAAAATTATAAAACAGTGACTTCGCGGTGTAGACAAACCGCGAATAAGAAGAAACACTACCTCTGCTGTATCTGAGTGTGAGCACGTGAGGATAGTGGTGCTTTTTTTTGTGGAGCCAAGCAAGCCATAACAGGAACAAATACTTATATAATTATATAAATCCGGTACAGACCAAGCAAAGGTGACAGTGAAAAGAGAAAAACTTTACCTAATAAGAAAATTGAGAAGGAATCTTCAGCAGAATTAGGGAGCCGGTTTAGCTTGTGCTGGTTTGCGGCGCCTTCCGTCCGTGAAACCAGGGTTTAAATCCAGGCTGCTCCCTGTTCCCTTCTCTACTGCTGTGCCGGTCCCAAGCCCGGTTGCTTTGAGAGGGTTGTGTCAGGAAGGGCATCTGGCGTAAAACATTGCCAAGCTTACCATGCAGCTCGCTTGCTGTGGCGACGCCTGATGGGATAATCTTCAGCACAATAAGACTCATTTAGGGTGACTATGAGCTGTTACCAGTTTGGGGCTAAAAAGACAAGAAAGAGACACAAAATTACTAGAAAGTATGTTATACGACTAAATGATATAATTTAGTCATTTAGACCTAATAGGCCGATAAGCCTACGACAGGCAACAATGAAATAACTGTTAGATTATTCTCAGTTTTTTTATTTGTTTTTTTTTTTATCTCACACTAAGCTATTCTTGTCAAGTTTTTGATCCTGTTCGATTCTCTTATATGCCCTTGAAAAACCACAGGGGCAGCAGCTGTCTTACCCATGCCATAGCCTGTCAGCACTGATGAGTAATGCTTTATAGCAGGCTCCTGTGGGGTGTCTTGCAGCAAATTCAGGTGAAGGATAGTTCCTTGAACTTTTGAATGAAAAGTAAACTAATTACTCATTGGGGAAGCCCTCCACCCCTCTGTGGAAGCGAAGCAGATTATTTGTCAAAGGCAAATCTTACTGACTGAGAGCTTTGATTCAACTTGCATTAAAAAAAATGTATTCTTTGGACCTATTTTGTCCTAATATGGTTTATGAGAGTTGTCCAAGCTTTATCTGCAAAATATTTTTCTCCTGAGCAAAAGTATTATAATATATGAATGAGAAAATTAAGATAAATTCACCCAAACTAGAAAAGATCTATAAAAATTTCAAAATTCCCCCAAAGTGAGCAGTTTTCTGTGACCCACATTAAAGAATGGTGATATGTGCAGCTCAAAAACAGGCTTGAAGAGGAGCTACAGCAGTGGGATTAACAGGAACGCTCCAAATAACATCTCTCTGCACAGATGCAGCAGCTCAGCTTAAAGGTTGGACAGAAATTGTGACCTTCCACTGTTTTCATTCCTCCATTTCCTGCTGCTTACTCTTGTGCATGTATAAAACTAACAAAAGTGTGCACTTACAGTGCCAACAAAGGCATGCATGTATGAAGCTTTGGGACACTTTGCACAAAAAGGATAGATTAGGTACAAAGAAGATCTGAACATTGTTTACACTCTTTGTGGTGATTAGCATCACTGGAGTTTCTGGAGTCAGTCAGCTTTCTTGCATGTGTGACTCTAGAAATGTAAGGCTCACAAACATTTTTGCATTTGAAGCTAACAAACATGCATATATAAAGCCAAAAATCTGTGTGCCTGTTTGAACTAGGCAAAAACTGTGGGTAATTAAAGCTAACGACAAACGTGTTGGAATCATTGACTGTATATGAGAACTGATCGAGTGAGTAATGACTTACTTCCAGCTCCAACAAAATTAAGTCAATATAGTCACCACTTTTTTTTTCTTTTTTTTTTTGCAATGCAAATGGCAACCATGTTGGAGGCTAAATTGATTGGACAATTTATAACTTGCACTACAGAAAAAATTTTGTAAAAAAATAGGATTACCAAGAAGATCTTAAATAAAAGTTTCCAGAGTAAGAATGGTGATTCCGACCACTAGAATGACTGAGAAATAGCTGTTTATGCTCAGTAGAAATCTATGGGATTTTGGCTTATGGAACCACCGGGTACTTCATGTTTAGGATGCAAGGAGGATAGGTCACTCAGTCCAGTTCTCATCTATAGTCAGTGGTTTGTATAAAGCTAACTTGTACAACAAATGAACGCATGCATGAAGCTTCTAATCATTTAGTTGCACAAAACTAGCCATGAATGAAGCTGAAAAAGTGTGTGCATGTGTGGCGCTAATAGATGTGCGCGTGGATCAAGTGTGGACTGGAAATTCCTTTCACTGGAGATGTGCTTAACCTTCACGTACACCTGTTACCACCCATCACTATCTGAGGTGGATATAGAGCAATGCAAAGCAGCATTTTTAAATTCACCCTATAACATTTTCATTCAGTTTTGATAGTAGAAGCATATTAAACTGTGAGCTCTCTCTTTATTCTGTACAAGTATCTACACATTAGATACAGACAAAAGAGGATCCATGTTGATATCCGGCTTTCGAGGTCAACCTTTTATGAAGTCTGAAAGTGAAATAAAAGAGATGCTGAGGTTCTCCCCTTCCTGTTTGACCGTGTAATCTTGGAGCTTATTTGTGTGAATCTCTGGTCTTGGGGCTGTTGTTGTTTTTAGCCATACACCAAGTATCTGGGGAGGAAGCCGCCCCATCTGCTCTGGGTTCCTCACTCTGCAAGTAAAGTAGAAACAAGTGTCCATCAACAGCTCAGTCCCAGAGAGATGGCCTCCATACAAAACATGAAAGGCATCAATGCTTGTCATCAACAAGCTCGAAGGGAGCAGAGAGTCAGGGGGTCAAGGGGAGTGTGCTCGTCCTTGACAGCTGAGAGTGAGATGGAGCTGCAGTGCCTCCTTCAGGGGTACAGAAGCTCCACATGTCCATGATAGTCTAAGCAGAATGTCTCTGTGTTTGGTGGGAGGTGTGAAGGTCACAGACACCAGCCTGGTTTATGTGTCTCACAGCGGTGTGAATGTCATGGTGCAGATCAGCTGGTTTTTACTCGCAGAGAAATGACAGCAATCTCCTGGAGGCATAGAAGGATGTGTTTCATCTGGGCTGTCATGTGTCAACTCACATTTATGCATCATTAACAGGATGTTCAAAACATCCAAAACACTCCTGTGGTTTAGCAGACACATCCCAGTGTGGGACAGATGTGACGCTTGAGACACTTAATAGAAGCTGTTTAGTGTAAAATGTGTATAATGGAGACAAGGTGTAAGATTGGGTCTAAACATTTGAAAAAATGGACAAATGAAAGCTGACTAGAGAATCTTGGGAGGATTGTTTAACTGTTAGAAAACCTATTTATGTTAATGTTAGCACCATTTCAGAATGCATTTTCAACAGGAGTATTTTTTTGTTGTTGGTATTAAATGTTTTTAATAAAAGTGTGTGGATCAAACATTGACTGTAACGGGACAGACCGCGTGTGACTTCACCCATAGAAAATGCCTTGCTTCCAGTTCCAACCACATGAAGTCGATTTGGTTGCCATTATGTCAATATGTCCATTGCCATGTTGGAACCAGACGTCCCGAGTAAGCCATGATTGGTCTGTGTCAGTCTGAGTCTACATTTCTACGGCAACCACTCTCTCCAATAAGTAGTGAGTATGTCAAAAGGCCACACCCCTTCCATTGAAAACAAGCCTGGTTAAATCTGTCAATCAAACATTTTGAATGTTTGAGGCAAGGCTACCTACTTTTTTTTTACCATCTGACTGGTCAGTTTATAACTTGAATAGTTTGCATTACAGAAAAAATATTGTGGAAAAAACAAAATAGGGCTGGCATGAATATGTTAAAAAGGTATCAGAGCAAGTATGGTTATTTTGACGAATATAATGACTAGTAATAGCTGTTTATGTCTCCATAGAAGTCTATGGGATTTTTTGGGGCATGAGGGTGGAGGGGTTGCTCACTCCAGTTCTCATTTACTGTCAATGCGATCAAATCAAAAAGTTACAGGGTTAAATGCAGTGAGTTTATATCAAGACAACCGACAAATCGTATTATGCTCTTGGGCAAAAACTTTATAACGTTTCATGTTCACAACTTATATTACAAGGAAGCAGCTATTTGTATGAGACTTACACACTGATTGCCTTAGCATCAGTGGCACAGATTAGAGTTCATTTTAGTGCCGATTTACTTCTTTTTCAATTATTTCTCACTCTAGGATTGCAGCTATTCCTCAATATATTCATGTACAATTGATCTAACAATGAAAATATTTTGACACCTATTTGTTTTTACCTAAAACCACCTTTTAAAACTGCTATACAAACAAAAGTTACCAAAGAGTTTTTCTAATATTTTGCCACTCTAGTGTATTTTCTACTGGAAGTGTACTATGGGACATTTTCCATAATAACACAGCAGAAGAAGAATGTTTATAGAATGTAATTGTACTTTTTAAAATATTTTTTTCAGCTTTTGGTACTAATTGTCATTCCTAGATGAACAAAGATTAAAAACAAATTACAGTGAAACAGAGATACAAAGAGATCAAAGACAAACAGTATAGGAGATTGTGCAGCTGTGCAGTTTTAGCTCTGCTTGTCTGATTGTGGTCCACCCATGTGAGCCCATTGTTCAAGCAATGATGTCAGCAAACCAAAATGGAGTGGCTCCTCAACCACACGGCTCCCTGGGACAGAACTGAGATGGGAATATGACTGGTGAGGGGAATCACCCAAAATATGGCACTAATTTGGGAGCAGACCAGAGCCAAACATGGATGGCTGTTTGAAGAGTGCTTCTGCAGGTCAGATGTGTGTTTGCTGAAGTACCAGATTCATTCTTATGATTAGCAGTGCAGTGGAGACATTCAGAGGCTGCTGAAGTCTGGACATTACTGAGGCAGAGGAGCACAGCTAAATCTGGAAATCCTGGAGTTTCCCCATCAATCGTCCTGCTGTTGATGACGTCTGTCTCTGCAACAGCTTTTTTGTGTGTCTCTCTGCTTGAGACCCTTCAGATCTGCACCACTGCACTGCTACCACAAAACATGACCCATGTCCCTCTGGAGGAAGTTCCTCCCTCTTCCTGACAACACCCCTCCCATGAAGGAAGGCCAGAGCTGGAGAGACATCTTAGAAGAGGGAGCGTTTCCTTGTCAGGAAACGAGGAGGACAAAATGTAGACCAGAGATGGAGTAAAAAAAAGAGTGATAGGGGCATATGTAAGGTATAGGATCTCAGAGGGCAGCATGTGGTGTCTGCAGTGCACGTCAAACAGGACACACTCCTTGCTTGAGCTGGATTCAGAGAGCAGGTAAGCGAGCTCACGCTGGGGACTTGTTCTAAGATGCACTGATGTTCGGGCAGCAGCCTGGCTCGCTTGAATCATCATTGATTGTTGGCCAACAAAATGCTGTTGCGGCAAACTGAACTAATTGCCTCTTATTTTGTGCCAGGGTCATTGGCTGATAAAGAAAGGCACTTATGTTAAAAACACTGGTTAATTTTATAAAACCAAGCGGTTCGATGGAGCTGAGTCAGCTTACAGTCCTCACTCACTCATGAAAACAGACAGTGGGTAAGTGCATCCGCAGCATTGAGCTTTATAGGCGAAGCACTGACCTTTGTTTTGTAGTGATTCAGCTTCTGGGCCCTTATCATCTTTAGAAAACGGATGCGTGTCACTTAAGTTTGGGAGACAAGAGCCTGAAAATGAAAAGGCTGTAAGTAAAGCAATAGTTTTTTTTTTTTTAAAGAGATGAAGTAAAGATTCAGGGAATTGCTAATGAGCCTGCATGTCAGCAGCATCTCCGCATGATTGACTGAAAAATTACCTTTTTTTTACACAAGGCAATTACCAGATTAAACATATCTTATTAATAATTCTAATTACTGACAGAAGGATTTCTTCAGCTGATATTTGGCCTTAATGACTGTAATTGTTGCCAAAACCTGAGAGGATTGAGGTTTACCAAAAATGCAATCTGAGGGGGTTGATTGCTGTCGGGATTCATCTTTTGGTGGCAACAATAGTGGGTTGATTGTGGCTTGTTGCTCTTTTCTGTTAAGATAATTAAAATGGAAAATATCATCCAACAGCTATCTATGTTATATAATCATTTTACAGTCAAAGAAGTATTCCACGGCAAAAAAAACGACTATTTATGTTTTTGAAGCTCAGCATTTTTTGAACTTTCAAAACAGTATTTTGTATCTTAATAACAGATAATTATATGTGTGTTCCTTTGAACCACAGGCAGCCGATTTGTGCTTAAACTGTCAGACCTTACCAAGCTCCTCCTTCATCTATAAAACTCATTTAAAATTAAATCCATTTACTAATACTAATAGCAAATTAGTATTGACACTAGTGTTTACATGTGTTGTGACTTGGGTTTGGGCGTTTTTGGAGCATATGTAAGACCCTAGTGCTGGTTTTGGGGTTCTTTGTGTTTGTAGTGATGTAAGTTTGATTTTGCTTCTAATTGTTCTATATTTATTCCTTCCTGCGGTGGACTAGAATCTTCACTGCTCCATTTTAAAAGTGTGAAACCTTGAAGTCACAATCTGTTATTTCTGTTTCTGAAGTGACCACTTGAGGCTGGTTTCTGAAAAGGAACAGTTTCCATTTACTTCCATGTTAAAAAGTCCACATTTACATCCAAAATAAAAGTATGTAAAGCCTGGTTACACTTTTTTTTTTCTGTTCAATTGCATTTACAATCTTCATAGCTATCTTTTCGCTGATGTTAAGATCCATCAAATGACACTTCAGGCTGTGCAGTAGGGGTTGCCAATTGTGTGGCTGATATTTTTAGCTGGTTAACATTTAATACTGATGGCAACTTTGTTGCATGTTCGAATGAGCTTGGTGCAGATCAACACAACGTGTGTGAATCTTAGTTTAAGACAACTCCCTAATAGTTTTCAGGCAGAACTGCTTTTACAGGGAATTCCTTTTGGGCTGCTGTCAAAGACACTACCATGAAGAATTCTCTAAGATCAAAAGAAAGCAGAATTTGATGGTCTTCAGAAGACCAATGGCTCAACTATGAAAAACATCTAGGTAGATGACAGGGAGCATTCAGACTGTTGCTTTACATTTTGTCACACTCATTTACATGGTGTTGGGAGTTGTAAAGTTCCCTTTGCCACTGACCACCTGTCGCTTGCCTAAACACAGTTTAGGACTGATCTGTTTTGTGTGTGTGTGCTTGTAGTGTGGAAGGCGATGGCCCAGGCACTGAGGTCGGCACCTCTGTTGACTCCAGCAGCTGCTACAGTTACGTCCCAGTGACCCACCGAGGTGGACTTGGTCCTGAGCGCCTCGATAGCCAGCTCTACGGGCAGATTCTGCTGTCTGGACACCCACGTACACGCAGGTCAAAGCTGCAGCACTCCCAGTCCCTCCTCCGAAAGCAGGCAGAGGAAGAAGCCATCAAGCGCTCCCGCTCACTGTCAGAAAGCTATGAGCTTTCATCTGACCTTCAGGACAAACAGGTGACTATGAGGATCTTGCCCCTCTGTCTGTACACCTTATAGACTTTGGACATGTTTTCAAAAAACTGATCTTCCTCATCCTCTTCAGGCAATTATGCCAGTAGATTAGAAGTTCACCAATCCTGTCATCTAAGCATGATTAATTATTTGTGAGATGAGCTCAGATATCATCAGAATAAAGTCATTTCATTGCCAGAATGCCTGATGTTTGTAAGCATTAAAAATGCACGAGACAGTGGTATCAAACATCTTTGTTTTATATGTTTTCTATTTAATAAGTGTTTTATTTCCAGATTTTTTTTTCAGTTTTCTTTTTTAGTCAGATAGAGTTACTGTGATATGCTTTAATCCAAATAGGCTTTAATAACTGTTAGAGCCATCAAAGACACTGTCTGACATGGATTCAAGTGTTTTTTAATAGGTCTTATTTGCTGGGCTGCTGGGTAACTGCAAGCATTGAGTTTGACTACAATTCAATTTTTCTATTATTTAAATTTGAAGTGCCCACTTAAAATGAAATCTAAGCAAAAGCAGAGCTTGTTATTTTCATGTAAATTAGTGGTCCAGATTTATAGCAGAAGAATTTAAAAAATCTAAGTCATCTTCACAACTGGAAAATGTTTAATATTTTATGCTCGGTTTAAAAATGTGATATTCATATGGTACTCAAACGTGTCCAGAATAGTTTGTCTTTGTCACTGATTCTTTTCATACTTAGGGAAGAACACTCCAGGTTTAATGAGATTCCCCCTCAGAGGGGGCAGAGCAGGAGGTTGACAGTAGAATGAAGGCAGAGCTGAGCTAAACAGTAAAACTCTTTTTGACAATCAACTTCCGGATGAATGGATGGATGGATGGATGGATAACTTAAAGCTGTGTTTCAGACCTTTTACCACACAGACTTCTTTCCTTTTGCAGGTGGAGATGCTAGAGCGTAAATATGGTGGGCGTTTCATAACTCGGCATGCTGCACGCACCATCCAGACAGCCTTTCGCCAGTATCAGATGAACAAGAATTTTGAGCGTCTTAGAAGCTCTATGTCAGAGAACCGCATGTCCAGACGGATTGTTTTATCCAATATGAGAATGCAGTTTTCCTTTGAAGGACCTGAAAAATTCAACAGCTCCTATTTTGAGGGGAAGCAAGTTTCACTGACAGATGGTGGCACCAAAGTTGGAGCACTAGTTCAGTCGGATCATGAGGGGGAGAGGGGCCAGTCGAAGACCTCAACTACACAAAGCGACTTCACTGATGCCATTACAGAACTAGAAGACGCTTTCTCCAGGCAGGTGAAGTCCTTAGCTGAGTCCATTGATGATGCTCTGAACTGCCGCAGCTTGCATGGAGAAGACGGTCAGCCAGAGCAAAGGAGAAGAAACAAGGATATGGACAAACAGGTTGAACCTTCTCAGAGCTCCCCAGACAGGTGCAAACTGGAGGAGATGACAGCATCTTATAGTGATGTTACCCTATACATTGATGAAGAGGAGTTATCACCACCCCTGCCTCTTTCTCTGTCAGTAGACCGACCCTCCAGTACAGAATCTGACCTGCCTCAACGCTCCCTTAACTCTTCCCAAGACTACTGGTCCCTTGTTCACAAGGATGACAAAGGCGACACTGATACCAGCTGTCGCAGCACACCTTCCTTAGAATGTCAAGAGCAGCGTCTTCGAGTTGAGCACCTGCCCTTGTTGACCATTGAGCCTCCCAGTGACAGTTCGGTGGAGTTAAGTGATCGTTCTGATCCTAGTTCTTTGAAGAGACATAATGCCTATGAGCGAAGCAACCAGCAAAGTAGCCCCAAACATGTCAGCCACAGCCTACCACCTCGAGGACCTTCCAGAGAGGAAGGTCACCGACCCAGACAGCTTGATCCTCATGTGGTGGTCAATGGTACCCCAAACCGGCAGAGCAAGTCCGAGTCTGATTTTTCCGATGGCGACAATGACAGCATCAACAGCACATCAAACTCCAATGACACGATCAACTGCAGCTCTGAGTCTTCATCGAGGGACAGCCTCAGGGAGCAGACGCTCAGCAAGCAGACATACCACAAAGAAACTCGCAACAGCTGGGACTCACCTGCTTTCAGCAACGACATTATTCGGAAGAGACACTACCGCATTGGCCTAAACCTCTTCAACAAGTAAGTACATCCCTCAGATTTATATTTATAAAATTGAAATTGTTGCTGTTAAGGAACCCAACTAACTTTGAATTAGAAACACGCTGACACAAGCTCTAAATGAACCCCAACTGAATCCCTCGAAGCGAGTAGCTTTTTCCCTTCTCTTAAGCCCTCTTTGCCTCCATGATTTGCTAAAACCCGTTTCCTTATCTTACACAGTACAGTGAAGTAATCCCAAATTTAAAAAATTATCTCCTCCCTCATTTCCTACTTTTTTCTAATCTAAACTGTTCCAATGTTTTTACGTCTGTAGAAAACCAGAAAAAGGCACCCAATATCTGATAGACCGGAACTTTGTTCCTGACACCCCAGTGGGGGTGGCCCACTTCCTGCTTCAACGGAAAGGCTTGAGTAGGCAGATGATTGGAGAGTTCCTGGGAAACAGACAGAAGCAGTTTAACAGGGATGTTCTTGAGTAAGTCCTTTGCTTTCTTCTGTTCCTTGTTGTTCTTCCATGTTGATTATTTCCGATCACGACTGCGATGTTCTTAAGACTAAAGATTATATTAAAAAATACTATAGTGATGTCAGCTTCTTATTATTGATGTTCCATCAAACTTACATCCAGATAAAAGATAAAAGTGAATCTACATGCAGTCCCTGTTTATTCCTGAGTCAAATGAGATGTGGTTAAGATCTTCTGAGTATTGGTTTTATCTCTAGCACCTTAGCCAGGCTCTTTACACTGAACAGAATTGGCCAAATCCATCTTAAAGCTCTTAAGCAGACTGGAAGCCTTTAAACTGTTTGCTGGTGTAAGTTAAGCAGACATGTCTAACAGGTTCCTTAAGGAAATACTTTACTTGTGACATGCAAGGTGCTAGAGAGTTCACAATCCTCTTTAAATATATTTTCTGCCCTACACTAGAAATTAAAGAGCAACATTATTTCCAGCCATGTTTTATGCACCACAGCTCTGTCAATCATCCGATTTGAAATTATCTTTTATTTTAACATGAAATTATGGCTATGTCCGAATTCCCACACTAATCCCTAACTACTAAAAAATTCTATAGTGCGGGACTATGTGGTGCCCTGGATTTTAAAAGCAATTCAGACACCATGCTCACTACTTTTCTTTTAATTGGCGAATATGACGTCATCGATTTCACAGAGGGAAAATCTCATTGGTTGTGTCCAAATTCCTTCACTACTCACTATATAGTGCGTTTGCCGTTTTGTAGTGCTGTCCAAATCTATGGCCTATGAATCTAGTTCAACAGTCCAGCAGAGTTTTTATGAACCTGTTTCCACTAAAAAAAATTTGATTTTTTTTTTTTTTGAGGATTTTTTTCCAACTGATTGTGGTTTGTGAACATTGCCAACAACAGAGCTTTCTACTGGTGTTTCTTTGCAGCTGTGTGGTGGACGAAATGGACTTTTCGGTCATGGAGCTTGATGAAGCACTGCGCAAATTCCAGGCGCACATCAAAGTGCAGGGAGAAGCTCAGAAGGTTGAGCGGCTGATAGAAGCCTTCAGGTGAGAAACTCACTCAAGGACATGTACATTTACTAAAAAAGATACATGTTTTTATGATATAAATATGTATTTTTTAAATAAGTTTTCTTTGCGTAAAGTCTTTGATTAAGCTTTGAAACTGTTAAAGTTATGAAAGTAAAACCGAAACCAAATAAAACCCAGTTGCTTTGATTTTCTATGGTACAGGATTTACACTCTCTTCTCACCTGCTCAGCTTGCTGCTGGGCTTGGTTAGATGCTGCTAGGACATTTGCAGTGGTTGCGCACAAATACGTGTGCAAAGGACAAGCAACATACAAATTTGACATCTGCGGAGATGAGGTCGACTGTCTTTAGTCCACAAGCAAATTTCTTTGCAACCAGAGAGATAATTGAGTGTAAGATATCCACAATTATCCATAGATCAAAAAAGGAAAAATAAACAGTTGTTTGTGTAATTACGTTTATACTTGACACCAAATAAGTAGTGCATTTTAGAGTGGTTGTCAAAATGTTGGGGTTTTTTTATGTTTTACTTTAATGTAGAAATAAACACAAAAAATAGAAATAAAAACCCTTTAGTGTTGGCAAAAACCCACCACAGGGTGTTGTTTGTATCGGTAACTCATCATGCATTTCCAACACAACATCCAAGATTAAAAATAATGAAACAACGCTAAAACTTTTATGTCTTCTATCCTCTACACAGCCAGAGATACTGCATCTGCAACCCTGGAGTGGTGCAGCAGTTCAGGAACCCCGACACCATCTTCATCCTGGCCTTTGCAATCATCCTCCTAAACACTGACATGTACAGTCCCAACGTCAAGCCTGAGAGGAAGATGAAGTTGGACGACTTTGTTAAAAACCTGCGAGGTACTCTGCTGCTCTCAGTGCATCCTACATACAAAACTGCTGTTTTTGCTGAGTTTTAATGTCACATTTTCTCTGTTCAGTGGCTCTGTCTTTTTCTTGAATAAAAACAGCTTTATGAGTCAAGCTCAATAATTTTTGATGCTACATACAGTACAGACCAAAAGTCTGGACACACATTCCCATTCATTTGAACGAGAAGGTGTGTCCAAACTTTTGGTCTGTACTGTACTTGCAGCAACGTGCATCACGTGCCCTTTTAGCATACGGTATTCACATGGAACTGTCACTACCCGATGCTAGCACATGAACTCACGGATGAAAGAGACTTGAAACGAAATGTGGAAGCTGTGCAAATCTTCTTAATCTTGCCATTTTTTCTGAAAAAGATGCTATCCATATGTCACTCCCAAATCTGAGTCCCTGATTGGTCAAAGTAGAACTGGTGTAACTTTAAACATGCGTTCAATGGCCGTGCATTTTGTATGTAGAGCCCAAAAATTGACTTAAAAACATGTGTAGTGACACAAGAGGGGAACCTAGACTTGGCTACAAAGTTAGGCAGTAGTCCAAGGAACCACACTGGATTAAGCACATTGTACACCCTGGGAAATAAACCCTATTTTCCTGTGTGCAGGCCATGCACTTATCATCTATACAGAGCATTTAGACATACAGACTTTAAAAACAAGCTTTCTTAACTGGGTGGCTGGAACTTCTCTTTAAGATAAAATGTGTGAAGCTTGGCCATTTGGGAAGAACTCAGAGTAAACTTGAGAATGCCACTCGGATGTCTTCCCTTTCCCTTCCCTTGCATCTCAACATGTGAGGCCATGTGATAGACACTGTAGAGATTGTACCCTTTGGCTGAACTCGAAACACTTTTAAATCCTCCTGTAAAAGCTAGAAAAAATTGGCCAGGGAGACGGATATCTGGGCAGTTGTCTCAGCAACCCAAACATGAGACAAATGGAAGATAATGAATAATAGGAGAAAGTTGTCTTAAAACTATAGATCTGAGTATAACAATTGGACTTGTCAGTCCAAACTGATAATGAATGCCTCTTTTTCCGTGTTTCTCCCTCTAATTTCAGGCGTTGATGATGGGGAGGATATTCCCAGAGAAATACTGGTGGGGATATATGAGCGGATTCGCAAGAGGGAGCTTAGGACTAATGAAGATCATGTGTCCCAAGTTCAGAAAGTAGAGAAACTGATTGTTGGAAAGAAGCCGGTAAGTTTGGCTGCATGTAGAGTTTGAATAACTATATTCTGAGCTGCAGTTCCTGTTTCTGGCACAGAGTCTTTGCTCCTTTACAACTAATGCTCTGTTCCAAATAAAAACTGCACACACATTAATCAGCAAAATGTCTTTACATGTGTCTTCCACTGTGAAGATTGGCTCTTTGCACCAGGGTCTTGGCTGTGTAAGTATTATTACTTTAATATTTACATTAATGTTGATGTTTGTGTTAAATGGGAGCTGTGCCATATGCAGGTGCTGTCGCTGCCCCACCGAAGACTGGTTTGTTACTGCAGACTGTTTGAAGTACCTGATCCCAACAAACCCCAAAAGCTGGGTCTACATCAGAGGGAGATCTTCCTCTTTAACGACCTGCTGGTGGTATGGCACGCCTCACTCATAAAGTCAACTCAACCATGCCGTTAGAAGAGTCTAAACCACTGTTGGTGCTGTGCTTCTTGGTTTTAGGTTACAAAGATCTTTCAGAAGAAAAAGAACTCTGTGACTTACAGCTTTCGGCAGTCCTTCTCACTGTACGGCATGCAAGTGCTGCTGTTTGAAAATCAGTGTAAGTGGAATTTGATTATCATTTTTCCATTTTAAGTAGCAGTACTCAAACATGAAATACATTTTGATTGTAAAATCAGTTTCAGTTTGAAGGAGAAAACCGTCTGGGGTGAAGTTCTAATAGAAAGAAACCTCATTTGGATCCATATTCACAGTTTAATAGAAGCCATTTCAGCTAAAAATTGCTCATGTGATAAAACGGTTTCACACAGAAGAGACTGAAAATGCTGCTCGTCTAAAAATGGTCTCTAGCTGTTACAGGATTTTACAAGTAGAGCTGTCTTTTTTCCCTCTTCAGATTATCCCAACGGAGTTCGTCTGACCTCAGCCATTCCTGGGGCGGACATCAAAGTCCTCATCAATTTCAACGCACCAAACCCTCAGGATCGCAAAAGGTTTACCGACGATCTGCGAGAGTCGATAGCAGAAGTCCAAGAGATGGAGAAATACCGGATAGAATGTGAGCAGAACCTTTCTGTTCTTTATCCACAATGTAAAGGAAAGTGCTGAAAAAGTTGCATGTGTTGTCTCCACAGCTGAGCTGGAAAAGCAGAAGGGTGTGGTGAGGCCCAGCATGTCCCAGAGCGCAGGCTTAAAAAAGGACACCGGGAACGGCACCCTGAGCCGAGCCAGCCTCGATGACAGTTACGCCATAGGAGAAGGCCTGAAGAGGAGCGCCCTCAGCAGCTCCCTACGTGACCTCTCAGATGCAGGTAAGGCTGGATATCGCCATGGTGACAGACCAGCGCATGCTTCGCTCTTTTGCTGGAGTAGGAACCGGAGTGTGACGCTGGCATGATACTGCTCATTCCATTCATTTTGAAAACATGGAGGAGGAAAATCTCCCGCCTCTGTGCAGCTTCTATTTAGTGGGGAACCATGGCAACTAATAAGCAGGAGTGTCACGGCTGGTGCCACCGAGACCGAGATGAGTGCATTTATTAATGGACACAGGTGTAATTTACTAAAAACTAATAACTGATGATTATTGGGCAGCGGGGAGGGGGGAGGTTAGCTTTGCCATATAGATCTCGGGATAGAACCAAACATCTCAGCATCTCTCTTTATGAAGGCTTCTGTCATTGGAAGCTGCAGAGACGCTTTTATTTGGAAGTTTCCTTCATTTTACTGTATTCAGTAGAAAATAAATATTCAAATAAATGTCTTTGAGCTGGTATTTGATTGTCTGAAGTTAGTAATAACTAGACCATTATGGATTTTTGAGCTGCAGTGAGGATTATAAATAGCTAAGTGTTTCAGCATTTTGTAGTCTCCAGTCACCCAATGTGTGTGCTGACCTGGAGGGCAAAACTGCTGGAGTTTGTGCTGACGAAAGGGACCAGCAATCAGTTTTCCAAATAATATTTTCAATGGCCAAAGTTACACTTAAATAAAAACTAAATAAACCTTGAGATTCAGATATATATAACTAGCTACATGTGCTGAATCATGTATTGTACGCGAGGGAGAACCCATAGAATAGGAGGAGGGGGAGGCAGCTCAGAGAGCTTCCCATCAACAGTTTACCTGTGGAAACTGTCACACCCCCCCCCCTTCACTGACGGGCAAAACTGGCTCTTTAGAGGATATCAATGTCCCACTGCAGAGAGTCTCCTGCCAGCAGAGCTTCGGGTTGTTCTTAGGCACTTAGAGAAGTCCTGAATTTGTTGATTGAACCTTGAGGCTGTTGTAGTTTAGAAGCAGTGAGGTGTTTCTTCCTTCTCCTGTCCTGCGTAGCCTTCTTCCTCTCTACTGACGCTGTTACCTGCTGATATCTTGTTAGCATCCTCCCACACTAGACCGAGGGGCTTTGTGCCTGTTTTAACCAGCAGTGTCTAACCTGTCCTGTTACATGTTCTGGGCAGGCAAGCGTGGAAGACGCAGCAGTGCAGGATCTCTAGACAGCAATCTGGAAGTAAGTAGAAGGCCCTGATGCCAAGCTGTGATGTCGCTCCAAACACACGTCTGTGTGTTGCTGCTTCTTTGTCCCGCCTTTTCTATTGGTGGTGTTTTTGTGGTGAGCAAACACTGCATGTTCTGGAATGACTCTGGCTGTGGACAGCATGGCATAACCAACACTGTGACTGACTGACACCTTTATACAATCTGTCTGTTTCAGTTTGAAATGATTGTTGTCCTTATTCTGTTTGTGCAGAGTGAACCTGACGATGCTCTGTCAGCTTCAAACTTTGCATGTTCACCTCAGGCCTCTGCTTTGTTTCCCTCTGGTCAGCCATTTAGTGTATATTAAAGGCTTTTCCTCACTTCTAAAGGCATTTCTTCAACTTCCATGTTGAGTTTGGTGGCCCTCCTTGCAAAAAAGCATGTTTTCCTGACCACAAACTGATGTGCTACAAAAACAATGTTGCTCAATGATAAACAGAGTTTTCACACCATTGCTCTGATCCTGCACTATTTGCCCGAAGGCTTATCTGGATGCACAAATGAGTTTTGAGGTAGTCTTCTTGTGCATTGCTTAGGTAGGCATAGAAAAACATACCCCCATAGAAAAAAAAACCTCCCTCACCTTCCCTACACCATGCCTGTATTTTTTTTTGACACATAAAATGCTGAACAAAAACTGAAAGTACTATTGTGCACTTCAAAATTTGAGCATTTATAACTAATACCAGACATGATCATTACTATGTCTCAAGTCTTGTGGTAAAGTTAAGTTAAATCAAGCCAAATTCAAAATCCTTTCAAAACAGTTAAAATGCTTGTTATAGTAAACTGAACTACTCTGTTTGTTACATCTATAAATAGTAAGTATTTGATTTGCTAATTCATTATCATAACTAAACACCCTAACAAGAATAATGCGCAAATTTCTATTATTTGAGCCCAAAAGTGGACCCTGTCCTGGTAAACACTTTACTGCCAAACAATTTTTTTTAACCTTTGTTTACCCAGGAAATGTCCCATTGAAATTAAGAATCTCCTTTCCAAGGGAGTCCTGGCTAGGAGTAAACAATAAATTACATTTGCAATAAAAATGTAAACATTTTAAAGATAAAATAAATACAAATGACAGCTTATGTAAAACAGATACAGTTAAAAGTGATCTTCTCCTCTACTCTCAGCCTGGATTTCAATTGGTTATATTTGTGTAAACTCTCAGCACAGATGTTATGATTTTAGTTATTATTTTATAGAAAGGCATAAACTGGTACTCTTAATAGTCAAAACAGTGCTCAGCATTTTTGATGTCAATTTTTCCATCAGTCAAATCCCTGAACTGATAATAAACTGACTTAAGCCTTGAAGACCCACTCCGATTAAAGTCATGTTTCTAGAGTTTTTAACATTCTGTTGTGGCATTTTTCTGATAATGGAGGACACATATAAAGAAAATCAAGCTTAAAATTTCATCTCTGAGTATTTCTCTCTTCAAATCATTGTGAATCAGGAGTAGACACATAAATGCTATTTTAAAAAGAGCGTATTTGTGATGTGGTAAATATGCTCTCAGCAACAAGGAGGGGTAATGGGCCGGGGGTTACTCTTTGGCAACAGTCCTGTCCCAACACTCATGTGAGAATTTTCTAATAAAGTATCACTGCTCTACGGAAACCATGTCCTTGAATATAACAGAAAATGTTTATTTGATTTTGATATACTAATAATTAAAAGACCACTGGAGACGCTTCTACAATCGATCAAAAGATGATCAGAGTGGGACTTTAACCATCATTTGTTTAGGTTTTTGCAGCAGCACAACTGTTGAATCATCTCCTGTTGGTCATAGCAGTCCATAATTTCATAATTTTGACTACAAGAACATTTGAACCGCTGTCTTCTGTGGTTGTTACATGGAGCAGCCTAAAGGTCACTCACAGGTTACTGCTGTGAGCCCATGCACAAGAGAAAAACTCAGTCAAGTGCAGAATGAGAGATTCTTCTGGCAACAAAAGGCCCCTTTTTCTGCTAAATTATACCCTCTATCAGGCTGTAAGTCCAGCGGCGTCTGTGTGTCTTTCGTGTCTGTGTTTTCTTGTTAAGATTTTCTGCAGCATGATCTTGTGATGCTTGTGGCTGCTTTCTGTCTTCTTCATCATGTCAGTTTATTTATTTTGCTCTTGAGCTCTTTTTTTCTCCTTTTTGTGTTTCTGGAGACATTTAAAAACAACACACCACAGAAGTTGACATGTGGGATTTAACACGGAATGTCCTGGGCTCTTTGCATCAAAGTGCAGTATTCCTTCAGCCAACTACCCTCTAATTATCACAAGTCAATTTTATCTGTGTAGGTACATTCATAACGGCTTAAAACAACAATGAGGCATTGAAATGTACCCATAGTCACCTATAGAGAATACCGTGCGTACTTCCGGCTCCAACGAAACAAAGCCAGTTTAGTCACCTTTTTTTGTTGGCTCTACGGATGTAACCATGTTGGAGCCAGGCGACGTTAGGAAGCAGTGATTGGCCAGAGTCGGTCGGAGTCGATGCTTCTATGGCAACCACTCTCACCATATCAGGAGTGAGCTTGTTGGAAGTCCACACCCCCACCATTAAAAGCCAGCTGCACAAAATCTGTCAATCAAACATTTTGAACGTTAGATGTGAGGGACACTTGTTGCAGGCACCACATACTTTTATTAAAGCATCTACTTTCCTAGTTCATTTCTTGAATAACTTGCAATTTAGAAAAATATTACGGAAAAAAAATAATATTAACAATAACATGTTGCAAACAAGTAACAGATCAAGGATGGTTATTCTGATAAATAGAATGACTGAGTAATAGCTTTATTTTCTCTCAGTCTATGAAATTTTGGCTTCTTAGAGCCAAACCATCCTTCTAGAAAGCCAGAAGGAAAGGATCACTCAGTCCAGTTTCCTTATATAGTCAATGGATGGACTCTACACTCTGTGGAGGTGGAGCTGTCAGTGCCTTGAACTCAGCAGTTCTCGAACAGCCTCCCAGAAAGACGTGGTGGGAGCTGCAGCTTGGGCAGACCGAGTCACGGCTCACAGGAGTCTGGTTGGTGCTCTTGTGGTGGTCTGCCGTGCAGCACGCACAGATCTGTCGCTGCTCCATCATCTCTCTGTCTTCTCTTCCAGGGCTCCATCATTAGCAGTCCTCACATTCGACGGCGATCCCCCTCCAGCCGAGACTGTCCCTCCCGCCACAGTGGCCACTCCCTGCCAAGCTCCTCCTCCCTCCTGGGCTCTTTGTTTGGCACCAGGCGGGTGAAGTCCCCAAGCCCCACCCCCCAGCTGTCACATCCCACCCTCATGGCCCATTCCCCCCACCCTTTGAATCTGCACCATACAGCCCGGGTGGAGACGGACACGCCAACCCCCATGATCCCGCAAAATGCCCCGTTCTGCCATATGGGCCAGAACCCCCCGCCTTACCACCACCACCACCACTATCACCCACCAGCTCACCTGAAGCACCCGCCGCACCAGTACCACCCGCCGCCCCCCCACAACCAGCAGCTACCTTACCCTCACTCGCAGCACAGCCATGGAGGCCACTCGACACACCCACCGCATCCTGGTCACGGCCCCCACCTTCACGGTCCCTCACCTCCAGCGGCCCCTTCTCAGGGCTCCAGCAACAGCAAGTCTAAGCACAGTGGCATCAGTACAGTGGTGTGAGGGGTCACTAAAGCCTCTGCCCTGAACTGTGGGGGGGGGGGTCTGCAGCAGGGGCAGTAAGCCCGACCTCAGTAGCACCCTTGGTTACACCCATCCGGGGGGGGCAAACAAGATGCTGTGTTGCAGGTCATTTCTTTTCTTTCAGGTCATGAGTTACGTCTGACTGCTTCAGAAGCAGTAAGCAAGATTGGGGGGGTTGAGCACACAGACCATGAGCACTGTGTGAATCAGATGAATGATTGCGTGTGCTTTACAGGAGAAGATCAGACTGGTTTGTCCCTGGGGGGTGCTGGTTTGGTCGGCCCAGCAGGAGCCGATTGTTTCTTGTAGCAGTAGCTTTCGTTCACTGTGATTCTGGTAGCAGTTTTAAATGTGCCAACTATCCGAGCATTAATAAAGTAGCTACAGAAACTGCTTCACGTGCATCATATTTTTGTAAGATACAGATATCAGCTGTCACCGCTAAGATTATTGATGAATAAACATCATCAATTCCAGCTCAGTATTCCCACTCACGCAGCTGTAGGAAACCTTTCACACTTTGTCCCAAATTCCGATTTTCTCCTGGTTGCCTTTGAGGTGGAGCACAGTTAATAGGACGGATGCGCCCCGCCTGTCCGCTGCCCCCTCTCTGCTCCTGTCTTTGGTCTCTGAATAATAGATGCCATGAAAGGTGGTGAGCAGACAGACTTCTTCTCCACTCTTCCGTCCTGCTGCTTTGTTTTTGAGTCTTTGGTGTCTGAATGCACAATATTTGTTTTGGGAGAAGCTCGGCATGGAGCTGAAGGGGTCTCAGCCAGTCTGGTTTGGTTTGCTGAATGTGGCTGTGAGTAGGTCACACAGGAACACCCGGGCCTTCAGAAACACCACAGTGCAAACTCCACATTTATCATTAGAATCCGTTTTATATCAGTCATTTCCTAATGGCTCTCCTCTGCACATGCTGCAGCACCTTTCCTTTCAGAAGTGATGGACAGCACTACTTTTTATTTAGCTATCTGCAACAAAATGTGTATGTTTTGAATTTGTGCAATACGTATTAATAGTTTTTTTTTCTTCAGGAATGAGCCTATTCTGTTGGTTGTTTCAGTTTGCAAACCATCCCCACCTCTAAATTGTTGCATGCCATTTCTCATGTCAATGAATCTATAAGGTCCAATAATTCCGGTGATCTGCACATGTAAACACATGCTTTTAAAGACCCACTCCAAAAAAAAATGTGGTTTTAATATGTTTTATTGGCTCTTTTCTCATGATGGACATATATGAAGAAAGTTATTAGTTATTTCTCTATTAAAATCGTGTTGAATGAGGAACACACACAAAAAATGCAGTTTAAAAAAGCTTGTAGCCGTGACGTAGGTGCTACAGTCAGTAGCACCTACGTCAAACTCCCTGCTCCACTCCATTCTGATGCATCCACTTGCAGACAGATACATCCATGTACGTCTTTGTTTTCTTCGTCTTAGCTGACATCTGGCTCAGAACTGCATGGCTGGACAGCGCCGATATTGCTCGCCATTTTTGCTGCACTGGTAATGTTAGGTTGGTTGTAGGGGGCTGTAAGCTAGCAGGAGAGAGGTTAAACAAAGGGATGATGGGTAGTGCGGGCAGGTGTACTCTACACCAACAGTTCTCCCTGCAACTCCTAAGGCAATTTTCTAATAAAACAGAAACTGTGTTCTTGAAAACAGCACTGGATTTTTCAAATTAGCTAAAAACAACATAATCATAAATATAAGACCACTTGGAACACTTATACAATAGATCAAAAGAGGATTGGAGTGGGAATTTAAAGTGTTGTAACTGAAAAGCAGAAGATCTTTGATTGCACTGGTGTCATTCCTTTTGACCGGATGTTTCTGGCCATCATTTTCCAACTGCACACCGTAGTTTAAGTGCACAACCACATTTCAATATCAACCTTTTTAATGCTGCAACAACAAAGGTTTTGTCCTGGTACTAAATACAAAGCCTCTGAAAATAAACTGTTGTCCCCTTTGATGTTTTTTTTTCTATGTCAGTTGGCCTGCTTTCTTCCTCTACACAAAAACTCTGTCAGAGATTACTGCTGGTTTGAGGATGAAAAGGCCGTTGTCCTTCCTCTAAACCACAGGTGTCAGACTCCAGGCCTCAGGGTTCTGTGTCCATTGTAGCAGCCTATTGGCAAAACACAGCAAATCCAAATGATCAGTAGCTGTCAATACCCCTGCTCCAAACATACAAGGAATTGATATGATTAAGGCAGCTTTTAGCTGTGGTCGGATGACTTTACACAAAGCAGATTTAGACTGCATTCATAAACTCAGACAGGCTGAAGCACAAAGATGAAATCAACTTGGAAGGTGGAGAATTGAGACCTGACAGAAAGTGTTCCTCTTCTGAGTTTTGTGGCAGAACCTCATCAGGTTCTGGAGGCTTGTACTCGACTTTGTAAAGGGCCATTTGAGTTAGTCTTGAACCTGGTGAAATCCTCATGATGCATTAAAATGGATACCAGATCTCAGATCTGATGAGCCAGTTATTCAGCTCCAGTTCTATTCCATGACGAATCCTTTGCTGCATGCTGGTGATTCCTAACTTTTTTTTCTCAGAGATTTGCTCTGACTGTTGCTTAGTAGTTAACCGACTTACCATCTTTTAGGGCAGTGTTTTTCAACCAGTGTGCCGCGGCACACTAGTGTGCTGTGGGAGATGGTCAAGTGTGCCGTGAGAAATTGCCCTCATTAACTGATCATCTAGAAATATTTACCATCTCCAGGAAATCAGCTCTGTGTTCATCCAAACAGGCCCTGATAAAACACTGAGAAGTTAAGAATATGAAATATCCTAAAAATATTTTTTCTTTGTGTTAATATGATTCTATTAAAGACACTTTAATAAGAATGACGGTCCCCCGCGGTACAGTTATAGCTGCAGCTATAACTGTGTAAGGAAAAGTCCCGCACCTTTAACTGTCTCCACCAATCATTCTTGAAGGCTTAATCACATGTCATCAGTCTGACCAATCAGAAGTGGTTAAAGTATTCACTTCCTTGTTTCGATTTAACGCAAAAAAGTCTCTGTTCTAAGAAAAATACCAGCTAAAGCTCGTCTTTAGCGGTGTAGCTTTCCACAGAATCTGTTATCAGACTGTGGAACAAGTGAACAAAACAATGAAGCTCAAAGACGTGGGTCTTTCCGCGGTCACCTGATTATCGGCACTACATCTCCCATGATGCATTAAAGTGACTGTTTTAGCGGACAATGAGTCTCTCCTCTTAACGTCTTAAAACAACGACCACACATCAAACAGTTTTTGAATCTTTTGACTTAATTTTTAATACATGTTTTAGAAAAAAACAGCTGCAGCTTCCAGCTTTTTCTGCAACAATTATCACAAAGATGCATGTGAGATTACAGAGGGGCTGTAGATCAAAACAGACTATGAGCTTGTTCTTTTTTTTTATTTATCTATTTTTTGGGATGCTGGTGTGCCGCGGGATTTTTGTCAAGCATCACTATCCCAGCATGCACTTGTGCTTACATTGTACAGTGAAAGGAAAAGTGCTGTCGTGCAAACTGCAGTCAGGGCTTTAAATAAATCCATTTTTGAAAACACAAAGCAACTTTATGTGGGAAAAAAAAGTTTAAAACAGGATTTATTTTCAGAGTGGGTGGAAGCTAAAGAGTTCTATACATGTAAATAAGTTGTAAATTATTATCATTCTTTTTTTTTTTTGTATTATTTGTGTTGAAAATCACATCTTCTCTGTGTCTGCAGTGACACTGTAGGTCATCAGCCTGCTCCTCCTTAGACCTGACAGGAATGAGTCATCCCGTTATCTACAGGCCGACAGCTAACTGGAACCTGTCTAACCCCGCTCCTTTTTTCCAGATGCTCCCCTTTCCTCACATCTAGCTCACTTCTAAATTCAGAGGGAAGGCAGAATAGTTCCTGTTTTAATATATATTTTTTTTTCAGTAGGCAGAACCCTGTTGATGTAAAACTAGTACTGTGCCCATGCTAACGCAAAATAAAACCTGATGCTGTAAGCGCAGAACCGTCTCACTTTGCAATGTCTTTACACCCAGAAGACATGGAAGGTTTTTATTTAGGCACAGCAGTCTGTAAAGACCCCCTCTGTTTTTGGTGTTTTAAACATGCTTTTGTGACATTTTACCAATGGAGGACATATTTAAAGAAAATTAAGCTCAAAATGGCAAAGTTTCTGAGTATTTATTTAAATCATTCTAAGTCAGGAGCAGATGGGGGGGGGGTTGTTCTTTACACTCGAGTCATTGAGCTACAGCCACGCTCTGGAATGAATTGGTGGTTTAACCCACATCAAACTCCAGTCTCAGGGCAGACACTCTTCCACGAGTCCACTAAGATGGTTGATGTTGAAAATACGCTGCTCCACTCCGTTGCAGACGACTACGTTCATCTAAGTCTTTGTTTTCCTCGTCTGCGCTGGCATTTGGCTCAAAACTGTACAGCTGGACAGCTCCAAGACTTCTGGCCAATTTTCTTGCTCTGGCATGAGGGAGTGAGGGGCTGTGAGCTAGAGGAAGAGCGGTTTTGTGTGACGACAAAAGTTGTGGGCGTGGTTGCTCTGTGCTAACAGTCCCGCCCACAACTCAGGTGAATTTCTGATGAACTACTGCCACTTTGCAGAAACTACCGCAAGTCCTGGAAAACAATGCAGGCTTTTTAGTTCCAGTTAAAAACGGTTTACTCATTTTTAAAAGACCACTGGGAACAAAAGATCCAAAAATTCTCTGAGTGGGAGTTTTGATTTGGCTTCTAATGAGTAAACTTTTTAAGGTGATAAGACTGACCGTGTTTTCTTAAGCCAGCCATATTGACAACTGTGAAAAAGTGGTGTTAATAAAACGAACGAGTCATGGGACCTAATCCCACCCCTCCTCCATCGCTTTTAGATTCAGCCTGTGGAAATAAATCTGAAGATCTAGTGAATAAAACAGTCGATTCAGCTTTATTTTGTTTCTTTGACAGTTTCAACATAGTTCACCCTGTAAGCAGCGGAACTCTTCAGTTCAAAAAAATACTGTTTAAACACAATCTTGATCCATTTAAACACAAATTCAGAAGAATCTGATTGGCTTACTGATAAATGAAGAAAGAAAAAAAAAAAGTAGAGGTAAAGTCGATGCAAACACCTCCAGATCAAATTAAATAATCACCACAGAAAGACCTGGAAACAGGGCAGAAGACCTGGAGCTTCAGCGGTTACTTTGGCAGCAGCATCTGTTCACGCACACAGGAGGACGTCCACTTCTCTACCACAGCTTTGGATGTCTTAAGTGCCAACAGAAAGCAGTGCTGATGTCAACAGCTGGAATAATAAGGCCACAGATTTCACCATGAATTATCAACAAAGACAAAATGTCTCAAACATGAAGCAAGTTGGGACAGACGGGCGCGAGGGCTTCCATTATTCCATGAAAGGAGAGGGAATGACACACGACAAGAGAACCGTCTTCACGAACAGCCACAGCAGAAGTTTCAGAGGAGAGGACCAAGAGGGAGAGGCAGCCGTGATACTGGTGTGAGTCGGTGACGCTGACATGAAGTGGTACCCGTAAAAATAAAACCCCCTGCAGAATCCCAGGGTTTAAAACAAAACCATCTATGGAGGCTTGGCTCTGAAAGATCGGGTTCAACATGAACACAGCAGAGCAGAAATGGGTTCAGACTTCAGTCTAATTGCTTGAGGCATCAAAGACGCTGAAACCATCTACAGCATTTGTTTTTTTTTAATGGGTGGGGGGAAAACCGTTCTTCAATGACTGACACGACACCCAGAATGCAGCTTCCACCAACCAAAAACACCAGCACCACTCTGGCCACTCCTCCTCTTCCTCTGACTAGAAGGGGGGGTTCAGTAGCGATAATGGTCCGGTTTGAAGGGTCCTTCTTTGGGCAGACCCAGGTACTTGGCCTGTTTCTCTGATAGCTTGGTGAGCTTCACTCCCAGTTTATCAAGGTGGGCGGCTGCAACCTCTTCATCCAGCTGAAATAGACCAAGAGAGACGTTAGACTAGGAACATCTAAACAAATACGTTTGTATCAAATGAAAAGCTGCTTAAAAATACATTTCTGACCTTCTTGGGGAGGAAGTAAACTCCCAGAGGATACTTTGCTGTGTTTTTCCACAACTCGATCTGAGCCAGCACCTACAGAGAGCAAGGCGGAAACATGAAGGAAAAAGAAACCAGCTGCTCTTCATCGCCAACACATTGATGCAAGTGGAAACTTTTTCTTCCTGCCATCTGCAGCCGCGACGCTGCTTCTCATCCGTCATACCTGGTTGGTAAAAGAGTTGCTCATGACGAACGAGGGGTGTCCCATAGCACAGCCGAGGTTCACCAGCCTGCCCTCTGCCAGAACGATGACGTGGCGGCCATTCTTCAGACGATAGCGATCGACCTGAGGAGGGAGACCCACAGCGGTAAGGGGGGGGGCTTGTAGATTTAAAGGCATAGCATCAACAAACAATCTGAGCTCTTTCTTAAAAAAAAAAAAAAAAACTGCTTCCATCTGTTTTTCTGTAAAATGCAAAGTCATTTGATACAGTTATCTATATGAATGTCAGTCACGGTTCAGTAATGTAATCAAACATCTTCCCTACAGCAGCACAGGAGGCTCAAAAACCAGTGAAAAGCCAGTCATCCTCTTAGTCAAAAGTACGAAGGAAAGTGAGGCTGTAGAACTGCAACTGCTGCCAGAAAGGAACACAAAGTTGTTTTATTCCTTCATTTAGTACATTAGGGGTACATTCTTCCAACTAACTGATTCTTTTATTAAATAATAATACCGGTAATTTATATGAATTTATAAGGTTTGGTTTACTCTTAAGATGAAAGGGTAAACTTGCAAAGAGTTGAGATTTGTGGAAAGCTACTAAAATAACTGAATAACTGATTAGGAAGTACAATATGTTTAGACATATATTAGTGTCAGCATTATTATTTTCACTGACAAGATAATTCTTCACCTTTGCTGGTCTGATCTGCAGCCTGCTTCACAAATGTGCCTCGTGCGTTTCTATGGGACAATTGTAAAGCAATTATTTTTAAACTCTTAACCCTTGTGCTATCCTATGGACCCCACCCTTACATTGACGTGTTCTCCTGCCATGACAAAGGTGGATAAAGGTGGAGATGATTTCATGTAATCCATGGACACCAGTGAAGATCACAAATCATTGAAGAAAAAAAGTTCTAGTGGGTCTAGATGACCCAACCCCCAATGTTAAAGTGCCTAGGATAGCACAAGGGCTAAACTCTTGTTACAAATGCTTTACTATTGCTTCGACTAGAAACTGATTGTTTTATGCAACCCCCCCCCCACCTAGTGGTTATTTGACGAACTGCACTCAACTCTGGTTATGGTTTTTAAACCCGCTTTTGGTTGGCCCTTGACTATATTATTAAATCCCCTTGTGGGGTAAAACCTGGAAATGACGCCGTAGAGGTAAGGATGTCAGTGGAGAAAAATCACTCCAAGCCCTCAATGGATGCAGAGTCTCGGTGTAGACCACCACCCGTTTCTCTCTGCCACCTCATGACACAGCCGCAACACTCACAGTTGGGCTGCAACGCCTCGAGGGGCATTCAAAGGCCATCCGGGATCAGAGCATCGTGATCCCACCTGCGGTTTAACGTTGATGCGCTCGGCGGCGTTTTTGTTGAGCCAGCTCATGTCGATCTCACAGTCAAAGTGTCCGATGTTACAAACGATGGCGTCGTCCTTCATGCTTTCAAAGTGGCTGAGGGAAAGGGAAGATCTCAGTCCATCAACACAAACGCACAGCTGTGGACGTAGCATCCGTCACTTCCACTCACTGTCCCATGATGATATCCTCACAGCCGGTGGTTGTGACGAAGAGGTTTCCTTCTTTACAAGCCTCATCCATGGTGGTGACCTCATAACCTTCAGGAAACGGGAACACGTGGAGTCTTTAGGTCTAACTGAAACAAACACTTGATCTAAAAGCATAACCACACATTTATTTTTTAATTTTGGTTGTGAGGAGCTCACCCTCCATTGCAGCCTGCAGGGCATTGATGGGGTCGATTTCTGTGACGATGACACGGGCACCAAACGCCCGCAGCGCCTGTACGCACCCTTTCCCCACGTCCCCGTAACCCGCCACCACCGCCACTTTGCCCGCAATCATCACATCCGTGGCTCTCTTGATGCCGTCGATCAGGCTCTCCCTGCAGCCGTACAGGTTGTCAAATTTACTCTGCAGGGGGGGCGGGGCACAAACAAACAATTCTTAAAGGATAACACGTGTGCTACAAGTTTTAATAAGTAAACGTGAAACGTCCTTCCTGAGAAGATTTGAGTAAAACAGGATTGGACTAAACCAAATGCCACGTGTACATTTTTAAAAAACAGCTATTAAAGCTGCAGTAGGGTTCAAATATTACACAGGCACTGCCATGACCAGAGAGCTGAACATGAACATCTAAATAAAAACCCCAGAATGTTGCTAAGAAACCAAATAAAGGTAAATACATTTTACCTTTCTTTCTTTTTTTTTTTACAAGAAATGAATCTGTAAGATGGCAATAATGCCTCATCGTATGTTACTTAGCTAGATGGCAGACTGATAAAATAGTCCCCCAAAAAAAGCAAAAGCAGAAATAATAAAGTGCTTTTTTTTTACAGTAACCTTTACTATTGTATCAGATATAATCTTGACTCTTAATTTGATAAAATAATTGAAAATCTGAAGGGAAAGAAGCTGCAGAGCCGCAGAGCAGCTAAAATATTTTAAAAAGTCATGGGTGTATGGGTCACACACTCACACACTCTTGAGGAAATCAGCCCGCAGCCGGTTACCTTGGTGACGGAGTCGTTGACGTTGATGGCAGGGATCTTCAGCTCGCCCTTCTTCAGCATCTTGTACAGGTTGTGGACGCCGGTGGTGGTCTCCTCCGACACTCCACGGATACCTGGGAATCCAACGTTTCCCAAATGTGAAGGCACAAACTCCAGAAGAGAACAGAACATTTCCTCATCAGAGGAGGATCTGTCGATGGTGAAAATCACTCCGAGTCCTCGGTGGGTGTAGAGTCTCGGTGTAGACCACCACCAGTTTCTCTCTGCCACCTCATGACACAGCCGCAACACTCACAGTTGGGCTGCAACGCCTCGAGGGGCATTCAATGTCTTCAAGGCCCACTCCCATCATCTGCAGTCATTTTGAAAGCATTCCCAGTGGAATTTGAATCATATCGCAGATTTGAGCTCAAATCCAAAAAGCTGCGTCATTTTAAGGAACTCGTACTGTAGTTCATGTTAATCCACAGAGCAGAACTCTGGATTATGCTCAAGGCATCTCTTAAAGGTCTCTCACCCTAAACATGTTTTTCTTAGGGGTTCTTTCTAAATTCATGAACATTCAGGTAAAAATTTTGGGTTTTTTTCTGCACTTTGCCTTTTCAAATCTCAAAATGATAATGTAGCACTTCAAACAATCCTCTGGATATTACGGACTGAGTGTTTCAGAGAAAAAGTCCTCCCACTTAATCATGACTGAATGTCACTGAATTTGATAAACAAAGTCTTGATTTGATTCACAGTAAAATTTAATCTGATTCAACATCATCTTATTTTAATTTTTTTATTTCTGCGGTCTTTTTTTTTTTTTACAAGCTTGTAATGTAATAAAAAAGGCAAAGTATTTAATTAAATTTAGAATTATTACGAAAAAATAGACTTTTTTGTTTTGTCACAATATATACAATTAACAAAAGATTTATCATTAGTATATTTTGCAATTTGTAGGTAATAAATTGTTTTAAACCCAAACTTGGTCCAGTTGAGCTTTAACATCTGTGTGCCGTTCATTTGCCTACAAAACTGGAACATAAATAGTCAGATCACATGCTCTCCCTTTCAGAGATTAAAGGAAAACCCAACAGAGCAGCTTTGATTCAATCCTAGAGTTCTACTTTTCCTTTTTCAGAGAACTTGGAGATTCTTTTTCCTGGACTGCTAAGGGTCCAGTCACTCAAAGACCCCCTACAATTGAAAGCATGCTTTTGGTATACGCCAGGCGGACTTTGCTCCAGTCCCATGCATCCACCTACAGACAATAGATCCATGTAGGTCCTGGTTTTCCTCGTTTGAGCCGGTATCGAAGGGGGGTCTAAGGGCAGGGATGCCAGTATAGCTTAGTCAGTTTGTTAGTTCATTTTAGTATTTTCCTATTGAACTCTTTGTATTCATGATCCTTTTGAGTTCATGTTTTACTTCGAAGCCCATCGAGACGACTGTTGTTGTGATTTTGGGCTGTACAAATAAAATTGAATTGAATTGAATTATCTGGCTCAGAACTGTATGGCAGTAATGTCTGCCTGGGGTTGTGAGGGGGCTGTAAGATAGTGGGACAAAGTGTAAAAAGAGGGGCAGGGTTGCTCCGCGCCAACAGTCCCACCCACAACTCCACAATTCAGAGTCCAATTACTGTTGGCAAAAACTATTTTCTGGAAAACGACATTTTTTTTTTTTTTTTATTTAGACTAAAGACAGCATAATCCTTTTTAAAAGACCACCGGGAACGCTTTTTTGATAGATTAAACGCTGATTCGAGTGGGTCGTCGAATACTTGTGTAAAAGTTATGGTGTGAAAAGAATGCAGCTGCTCCTCAACAGCCTGTGTGGGCTTGAAACCCACCTGCCAGCAGTTTGGGGTACTTCTTGTGGACCAGGTTAGTGAGGTCTCCTCCATCGTCCAGTATCATGTTGAGGGGCTGACCATCTTTGAAGTGCAGCGTTTGCTCGATGCACCACAAATACTCCTCATCCGTCTCCCCCTTCCAGGCGTAAACTGAGGAGACACGTCGAGTTACCACTTCAGTGGGAACTTACTAAACTAGAAGATGAATTCTTTTTTTTTTTTTGTTTCATGAAAAGTTATGACCAAATTGGAAAATTAGAAGATTAAGTGCTTTTTTTATCTGGGTAAAACATGAGTACTAATGCTGTGCGTTACCTGGAACGCCAGATTTGGCGATGGCAGCGGCAGCGTGATCCTGAGTGGAGAAAATGTTGCAGCTCGACCACTGAACCTGAGGAGGAGAAGATCCAGGTCAGCCGAGGAGGAGATGTCTGAAAACCTTTTACTAGCAAAACGTTTAAAATAATTTGTAAAACTTCAAAAAAATTTTCACCGCACCAAAACAAAAAAAATCACGAGCAAGTTTGTTTTCCTCTGTGCTTCAACCACAGCAGTTAAGCGAGTTTGCACCAAAAACATTTAAATCACGAATGGTTAGGACATTTAGAAGTCCAGAAGCCCGTTTAGATGCAACACATATAATTGAGTCACTGAAAACTGAGCACAGCTGCAGAGATAAAACCAAAATGGAGGTTTGGGAGATTAGCGGCTTCAGAAAGCAGCTTTCCTGTTCTGCTGGCTCCTGCAGGAGGAGACCAGTCCTGGCTGGACAGATTAAACCAGCATGATAACAGAACACACCGGCCTTGACCGAACAGGGGGAAAGAGGGGGGTCTTTACACCTGCGATGAGACTGTGTCAAGACCCGGCTCAGAAGCGACCCAGCAGATGGAACAGCGCCATTCTGATGGATCTCTCCACTGTAACGTTCTGGTCCGAGTCTCACAAAGCTGCCAATCTGAGCCAACCTCAGAGGGAGATTTTCCTCTGTAATCCAGAAGTAATCCAGGAAAACCGGAATTAGGCTACGGTTTTCCAAAAAAAACGAAGAAAAAAAAACCCCATGCTCAATTAAAACTGCAGCTTCTTCCTTCCTTAATTGATGAAACCACGATTACGGAGGGTAAAGGTCACCTCAGCTCCGAGGGCGGTGAGGGTCTCGATGAGCACGGCGGTCTGCAGGGTCATGTGAAGGCAGCCGGCGATTCTGGCGCCCTTCAGAGGCTTGGACTGCCCGTACAGCTCCCTCATCTTCATGAGGCCGGGCATCTCATTCTCTGCGATGTCGATGGCCTTTCGCCCCCATTCAGCCAGGCTGATGTCGGCTAAAACAGCACCCGGGACATCAAAAACATCAGCACCCATTCCACTCGTGTCTTAAACTGCATTAAAAATGTCTGAGTGAAGTTTAAACCCAAGAAAAGATGATTTAGAGCTGTTCTGTAAAGCTTTGCAGGGCTCCAGACTAACATTTTTCACTAGGAGCACAGTGGCCCCTAACTGAAAATTTTAGGGGCACAACCAGAAAATTTAGGGGCGCATACCGTAAACCAACATGCAAACCAAATCTACTAATTTCCACTGTATTACTAATAAATACTTTAATAATAGTTGCAGAAATTACAATGTGCTGTTTCAAATTCAGTGTCACATTTTATCCTGCACTTTTGAAGATGCAACAACAGGTAAACTGACAAAAGCATCGCTGTCATGACAGTACAAATAGTAAAGAAAACGGATGGAAATTTATCTTTGGGACACCAAATAAGTGCAGCCAAGATGCACAATAAGCGTGTTTTAGATCACCCAGGTGGACGTAACGCTGCGCAGATCACCTGGTGTGTGACATATATTTTTGTTTTTCCTCCAACATCAACTGTCAATCATCACAAAAATATCGCGAGAAAGGGGTGGGAGCAAGGGGCAAACCTACCCGGACACAGCTGGAAACTGAACTGACTGAAAGCTGCCCTACAGACTACAAAACAATGCATTATGGGACATGTGTGCTGATGGTTTTTGTAGTTGAGTGATCAATTAAAATAATTTAAAATACCAATTCATTAAAAAAAGGCTACATACATTACAAAACATTAAAATAAATGTAAAATATATAATAACACAGATCACACTAAGGGGGAGAGGAATATTAAAACTAAATTGAACGTTAAGGACAACTCCAACTTAACCTTCCTCCGGTTCTGTGTGACCCAGAGAAAAGTTCAGCACGGACTGCATGTATTTAGAAAATTACGAGCGAATAAATACGTTCTAAAAAGGAAAGTAAGGAACTCCTGGGGGCTGTCAGGTGTCCTGCTTTCAAGCTCTGTCATTGTCCCGCCCCCAAGAGTCATATACCCCACTGTGATTGGTTGGTCAGCTCCGTGCGCGACAATGAAAAAGTGTCATTCATTAAAACTGACGGGCTGCAGTAACATTAAACTTTCATATTAAGGCGGGGGCCGCAAAATATCATCTTGGAGACCGCAAATAGCCCGCGGGCCGCGAGTTTGAGACCCCTGCTGTAGTTCTGTCACTGGTACACCCGGTCGGAAGAATGATCAATAGTTCACACTCTAGCTCAGACGGTCAGGTTGATGAATGTCTCCGTTCCTTCTACAGATGTTTACACGAGCTCGAGTCTCTGGCCCCTCCCCCTCAGATTTTAGCCACTGTACGACTCCCTAGTACTTCTCAGCTCCGCCTCACAGAGGCACGCGATGTCCTTTCACGATATGTCGAGGTTGTGTCTGCCTGCGTTGAGCCGCTGGTCACATTGATTATTTGATTGACAGACTGCACCTTCACGTTTAAGTAAAAAAAATACTAGTGGCAAATTTACTGGTCGCGCATGTCACTGATGTAAATCAGGCACACAGCTCAAATTGGTCGAATGCACCAATGGCGCAAGTATGAGCCCTGCTTTGCACATAAAAGGAAATATCTAATAGACAGATGTTACTCCCCGTCTGAACCCACAAGTCTTTAATAACTTAAAAATATCAAATAAAACTCAAAGAATAAATAACATTATAACACAATTTCATATGAAATTCTGTGTTTCTGTGTTGCTTCAGCTTTAGTTTCAATGTTGAAAGGATGACCGTATTTTCTTTGATCCAAGTAAATATTCCCTCAGGTTGCTAGTTACCCCACTCATCTCTGCTAATGGAGAGACTCTTGATCCATGTAATTGACTTTGGAGTAAACCTGCTGTAATTCCATCCAAATGCATCGACTGAGAAGCTGAACAAGTTGCTCAATTCACCACCAACATATCTGCTCGCTCTGGGGTAAAGTCCACACTCTGTCCCAACGTTTCACAAAGCCTGTGCATCTGTTAGATTTTAACATCCTAAACTTTTCATATTACTCATTTACTACAAGTGGTGGGTCAGTCATTTTGCAGAAGGGTCACTCCTGCGTTATGTTTGAAAAGCACGTCTTCAAGTCTTTTCCTGCCTCTATGGTCACTTATGACCTCAGAAATCCTAAACAGCCCTGCAGGAAATGATAACTCATCATTGTTGCACAACGTAATAAAATTTATAAGCATTAGCCATTAAACAAATACATTTAGCCTTGAAACATGTTTCTTTTTAATCAAGTTAGTGGTTCCAGTAAGGTTTGGAAATAATGTAGTACAGTACTGAATTTAAGTTGTGCAAGAAAAACGTTTACTGAAGGTTACCTGAAAACTGTCTCATCTACTATGTAAACAGTAAAAATGTGTTTTGATTTATGTTATTTTACAATTATTTGTTGTTATTTCTGATTGTAAATTAATTGACCATATTTTTGCTCATATTTTAGATTACCGTAGCCAGGTAGATGGTGGTTACATGTTACTAAACCAAACTACCAGCAACATCCCTAATCTCTCTGTTTTATTTATTTATTTATTTCAATGAAGGGGGGGGGGTATAGTTTTTATAATGGATGTGTAAAAAATAAATAAATAAAATAAATATGGACAAATAAAAAAGTGGAACACAGCAAGCTATATGGTTGACCCTTTTATTGTTTTACTTTTACTTACCAGTACTTTCTAGTCACTTAAATGTATGGTAAGTTTACCTTTTTGGTTTTATGTTTGAGATAATCATACCATTTAAAATGTTTTTAAAAGACATATAAACTATAACTGACTTGGTGTTACAAAAAGACCACGTGCTGCTTTCCTGACATGCGGTAACAGCATATCTTGCCTGCTCTTGTCACTCACGTAAAAACTGGCGGTGAAACGCAAGTCATCATGGGAATTTGAGTCCACAAATACAAGGAGTGCTACTTTTGTTACGCCTCTAGCTTTACGAATAAACTACATCATCCAGGGTGATTTTAGACGACTATAGCTCCACAAAAACGGTCATACATGGCGCAATTTCCATGTCGATTCATTCTCATAACTGATTCAAACTCTGCAAATAGTGCACGAATAAATGAAAGACCAACAACAAGGTAAAGTAGAAAAGAAACATTTAAGGTCTAGCGTTACTTGCAGACGACTCTTTCAGCGTCATCTCCGCGTGCTAAATGGTCTCGGGAACAACCGGAGGGGTAAACATAAGATATCTAACATGAACAGCAATAGCCTCGTTTTGCTGGGTGGGACTAGCTTTTTTGTCGGTTTCCAATTCTGCATGTTGCTAAATAAAAACACAGATAGCTTGTATCTTTCCCAATAAAAAAATATGCACCTCAAAGACAAAAAAAAACATAAATAAAGGGTCACCACTGACCAACTTTGTAGGGAAGTTTCTCGGACATGGCTGTTCTTGATGTTTTGTTCCGGGGTGGTTGAAATAAGCTGCAGCCTGGCCGACGGACGAAGGCAGAGAGGGAGGGACGACAACATGACGACTCGGTTTTTATCGCGGAAGCTCCATGCAGGCGAGTTCAGACGAGTGGGCGGTACCAGTCGGCTCTTTATCTGGATTTTTATTGGCTGCAGCAGCTCCCGCCCCACGACAGAATGACGTGATTGGCTAGCGATAAATGGAGCTAGCCAAACAGAATTGGATTTGTGATGGCGGCAGGGAAGGGAAGGATACGGAACGTTTTATTTGGTTGGAGCAAGTTTTTTCTGGATTTTGTAGGCAGCAGACCGTCCTGTTCTGTAAATCTGCGTGTATTGATTTGAACAGTTACACTTTTGAAGTTTCACAATGACTCACATCTCAGCGAAGTCTTTAAAACTAAGGACTATTTACTAACAAGAGTTTTATAGCAAAGCATAAGATTGTGTGACACTGAGATTGACAGTTAGAGATTTATCAGCGTTAGATCTCTAATCATTAAAAAGACTTGTTTATTAATCACCTACTTTTGAATATTTATAATTAGAGCCTCTTCTAGTGTATTTTAGTCAACAACTGCAGCTCCATCGGCTTGTCTAACTGATGTAAGCTATCTAATCAGTAGTTCAATGAGTAACTTGTCTCTGCTGTAGGTTTAAGAGCAAAGGAGAACTCAGTTTCACTGTGGAATTACTGACAAATGATTTTCTGGTTAAATTAATAATTATATATAAATTCAGAAAAGGGAGTTGTGGGCTTTTTTTCAATGTCTTTATTTCTTTTCTTAACCCCAAATCATCCAATAGATAGATAGATAGATAGATAGATAGATAGATAGATAGATAGATAGATAGATAGATAGATAGATAGATAGATAGATAGATAGATAGATAGATAGATAGATAGATAGATAGATAGATAGATAGATAGATAGATAGATAGATAGATAGATAGATAGATAGATAGATAGATAGATAGATAGATAGATAGATAGATAGATAGATAGATAGATAGATAGATAGATAGATAGATAGATCGATCGAATATCGATCGATATTCTTTATTGATCCCACATTGGGGAAATTCAATTGTCACAGCAGTTCCAAGAGGCAGAGAAAAGTGACAGCAATGTGCTCAGGTGAGGGGTGTTCCCAAATGTGCAAGTATACAAAATGTGCAAAAATAGAAGAAAAAAAAAAAGTAAGTAAGTAATAAATTATGTACACTATTACAACATAACACATGTTATGCCTAATAATAGAATTAAATAAATAAAGTAAAAACATGGAATATACAGATGAGCTATGGATGTGTGAAAAACCGGTTTGTACATGCATATTTAAACTGTGGCATTGTGGCAGTCAAAAAAACAAGATCTTGTATAAGTTTTTATGCAGCGGAAATGAAAGGGAACAGAAATAGGAAAACGTGTTTATCTGTTCCTTGTGATTATTTAGAAAAAAAAATTAAAGTAAGAAAAGAAAATATACATATAAAAGACACAAGAATGATTTTTTTTGGCTTGTTTGCGTTTTTAGTTATTCTTTTTTTATATATATTTATTGCCATGGAGCCAATCCCAAATGCTCCAGGCCAAAGGCAGTTTACTGAGAAATAAACTCACATTCACTCCCAAAGGACAATTCAGAGTCACCACTCAACCTACGAAGCATCGTTGGGACTTTGAGAGAATTTGGGGTTTCCAGAAAAAAACCAACACATGCACAGGGAGAACACACAAACTCCTCATAGGGATTTTAACCAGGGCCTTTGCTTTGTGTTGGAGTGAATTGGTGCTGACTTTTTTGTGTAGCAAACCATCTAGGAGTTATTTCCTGAATGTATCTGACTGAAATTGCTTCACTTTTTAGGCCCGTTTCAAGCAGGAACTAAAAGGCCAACACGTAACCATTTGACTTTAATTCCTTCCTGTTCAGTGTTTTGGCAGTTCTGCTTCAAAACTAGCATGTGTTGCATCTTTGTGATATAGTATCCAGACTTTTTTGTGATTTTTTTTTGTCTTCTTTTTTTTTGCAATATCCTATCTAACAATTTCCCAATTGGTCCTAATTAGCAGAAGTGCACGTAAACACGTAAAAATTTGCATCACCTACACCTGGAAGTACCTGAATGCATCTATGTAGAAACAATAAAAACATGAAGTAGGTCTCTCTACCTACAGCTGTAAATAGTAAGTGCAATATACTTGTCTAGCGCTTTTCTACCTTCCTTGAAGGCACAAATTGCTTTACAGTCTGTCATGTGGAACAAGATCGAGATCATTTTTATTTTTTATCCAGGCTTCATAGTAGGAGTTTAACCTACGCCTACTGGCAGTAACTCCACGCCACAGCTAACTTAGGAGAATGCTGCTAGTAAACTGTCACCACAGGTTCACAGTCTCTGTGATGTCAGCTACCTGCTCTGAATGGGGTCAATGTACTTGCAATGCCTCTGCTGCTTATTCTGTACTGGTTGTTAATGTAAATTACCATGTACGTTTTAAGGTTTTTAGGAAATACTTTATTTTGGGATCAGACTAATGTGCTTTTTTATATTTAGATTACTAAAGTGTTGTGTTATTTAAATAAAATCTGCGTTGCAGAAGTTTAAACCAAAAAACTGAATTTTACTAGAGAATTTACAGTCGATGTTTTGCTATACAGATACATTTAATGAATTCAAATAATTCTAAAAAATCTCAAATATGAGATTCACCCAAAAAAGATGTACACTCTGTTGTATCGAAGTAAAACTGTGGAATAAATTGAATTTGGGGGAAATAAATTAATATGAATATAGGCTATAGGAAATATCTTTGGGTTGAGATAAAATCTAAAGATTATGACTGAAAATTGAGAATAATATAAAGAGGTAATTAAAAAAAGACAAAATGAACTTTATGCGATTCCATTGCTCTTCTCAAACACATTCTTTGCTAACATTTTTCTTTATTTTTATTATTTATCGTCTTCAAACGCAAATTTGACAGCATCCATATTAGTGCATAGTTTCTGGTTTGTGTGTGATATCACTTGTTTTTTAGTTTTGTTTTGGAACTTTTTGAGAAAGAAAATCTGTAGATAAAACTCTGAAAACATTTTGTATTTTAGAAGGAGCTTATCCAATATTCAAACTTTTCACTTATTAAGTAATATTTAACCTGGAGTTTCCATACATTACTTCAAGTAATGCCGCAGTGGACTTTGTCTCCTACTAACAATAATTATCTACACACCGATTGTTGCTCTAACAAATCAGGAGACAAATGGGACAAACAACAACCAGGGTTAGCTGGTGGGAAGGATTTAAACTGTAACAAAGCCCAACAGATTCATCTCATGATCATTTTAGGACAGTCATTTTAGTACTGAGAACAGACTGAGGTGTAAAAGCTGCTTCAACATGTTTTTTTTTTTTTAGAAACTCCCCATAATATGGCATGTTTGAACCTGTTCCTAACTTGACTATCAGCAGAAAAAACACATCTCTTACGGTAATGTAAACAGAAACATCCTTTACACAATCATATAGGAACATATTTTATTTTATTATAGAAATTTCACACCCAAAACTTGCATCGGAAAATTAACTAAGTACATCCAGAGGTTTATCCCAAAGATGGAGTGATAAGATGAAAGTGAAAAAGTAGAGAGAACCCCGTGTCCTTGTTACAAGATTTGTCCTTCTTACAGCAAAGCAAGACACCAGAACATCCTTGTTCTGTAATCTGTAACATTTCAGTAACAAAGTCCCATGTTGTTGTTGTTGTTTCTCTGCAGATAGTCCATTTTTGTGTTGAGCCAGAGAACGCATGAGGCTTTGATTCCTCGCCTTGTCCTGCTCCTCTGTGCATCCCATTCCTGAACGTATGCATCTAAGTGCTCATTTCTCTTTTTTTTGTAAACTTAACCACAGGCTGATAGAAAAAAACCTGCCATTTTTTACTCTTTGCTTGGAAAAAAAGGGAGAAAAAAGTAGTGGAGAGCCAAAGCAAAGAGATTCTGTCAGGAGAATCGATCTGAGAACGAAAGCCTGGGTTCACCTCGTTCTAATCAGCAAACGTGCATAACGAGAGGTGCGTGGTGTGGATTGTATTTTGGATGTATGCTTTAAGACAGAGCAGCAGTTCAGCAGGACCGTGAACCCCCCAGCATGACAGCTAAATTTTGGCAGAAGAGGGCGGGCTGCTGGCCCACAGCGAGAGCGAGCTCAGTTAGCTGCCCAGGCCTCCAGGTCTGCCATGTCATCCTCGTCTTCTTCTTGCTTCTTCTTGGCTAAAATGAAAAGGAAAAAAAAAAAAAATAAGTATGTTTATTTTCACATCAAGTAAATTATGAAAGCTTTCCTAAATGAGGTGTTTTAGAGATGACGTCTCATACCTGGTTTGGATGGAAGAGATGTGGATGGAACGCTGGGCAGAGGAACATCCGCCGTTCCTTTGATTTCCAAAAGGTTTTTGTCCAGCTCCTCCTGTTCCAGATCCTCCAGCTCAGCCAGCAGCTCATCCTGCAAAAACAGCAGGTTTGCTCAAAGTGAACTGAGACAGCACAAGATCTAAACACATCCTGGTTTCAAAACTGGACAAAGGGAAACTTCTCCAGCTTGTCTCTTAAAATAGAATAACAATAAACGACCAAGTTTCAGGTCTTAATATATTCAAAAGTGAAACACAGAGATGCATTTCAATTTGCTTTGAGGTCTGAACATCTCATTTCACTTCCTGCGGTTTATCCTCAGTTCTCACCTCGTCGTAATCTTCGCCGAATCCCACTGGTCTGGAGATGACGTCTGAGATCTCCTGGGCCACTTCCTGCTGTTCTGTGATCTCTGCCATGAGATCGTCTACTTTATCTATATCCCTGTCAGATGACAGCAAAAGACGCTCAAACAAATGCACCCAACAACAATGGAGACAGGTTTCAGTAGTCCTCTTTTCTGGAGCCCCACTAACAATCAAGTTCCTTCATTCAAACAACAGAACGGCAGTAAAGGTCTGCTTTGTTAGAAGGGCTTTACTAATGACAAGGTTTTATACCGCTGTAGTTTTAGTTTAATCAAGTAATATTTTAAAAATATATGAAAATACATAAATAAAATCACAAAAAATTTAGTTTATAAAACTATGAAAGGACAATAGCGTCAAAATTAAGGTGGATGGAAAGTGTTATCATTTAGGTCCGTCACTTGTCATTTACAAAGGAAACCACATTAATAACTATAAACTATAACTACAAACCATAGATTTTTAACTAAATTTATCATCTATGAAAAGATGCCAGAAATAATAAATAAATAGTATTTTTTTTAAGTAATATACCACATGAGAATAGATAAAACTAGCAGTGTCAGTGGTAATGATTTAGTTATAAATATAAAGGGAAATGTTTTTCTTTTTTTGGGGGGTAAAAATGGGTTTTATCATTTGATACCATCTTAAAGGTGTTAGTCAGCATTACCAGAACAAGTTTGTTGTTTTTAACAAACAAAAGTGATAAAATCATGAGTAAAGTGAAACTAAAGGCTCCCAATGGGAGCATAAGAAAAAGAACGGACCAAAAAGCTAAGAAGCAAGTAAGAAAAACAAACGACAAAAAAATACAAATAAAAGCAAAGTTATAACAATTATTCAAAAGTCAACGAGATGTCCTAAAGTTCTTAAGATTACAGCAGAGCAAAGGTTGTGACCTAACGAAGATCCCCCAAAGACCACTAAGCAATAACGTACATGTTTTCGTGCGCGGCCTTCATGGCTTTAGCAGCAAAGCCCATGTTTTTGAGCACTTCTGTGTTGGTGTTGGCGTTCTCCAAAGCCTCTCTCTGGAACTCGATGGTGGACAAGGTCCCGTCAATCTGAGTCAGCTGCTTCTCGTACCGCTTTTTCCTCTTCAGGGCCTGCAGAGCCGCTGGATGGACAGAGGACACACCGGTCAATTCAACAGCTTATCCTGCCCAAATACTCATTATCTTTTATAGAAACTTAAAGGTTATTGAAATAATCAAGTCACAGAAATTCCATTGTGGTTTTGAAAATATTGACAAAAATTAAGGTCAAAGCCAATCAATTGGATTAAAGTAACAATTAAACATTTCTTAATTTACGTCACATTCATTTTAAAAGAAACACAGACCAAGCATGTTAATGCATTTGTGTTTCTTTAGTAAAAATCCCCATGTCCTTTAGCATTTTGCCATCCAAATATTCCGCCACACATGCAGAAGCCGCACTGTAAAGGCTGCAGGATAGTCCAGGCACATGCAGAGGGTGTTGTTAGAAAGCAGAGACGCTGTATTAGATCTAATCCTGCCAGAGCAAAGTCTCTGAAAGCAGACACAACCCCTGGCTCTGTTTTCAGAACAGTTCAAATCTGGGATGGTTGTTCTGCAGCATCCCTGGATTCAGAGACAAACACACATCTAAATATGGCTCAAAAGAAAATGTAACGGGTCAAAATAGAGAGTAATAGCTATGAATATGACATCGGAATTTTGCTTTTCAAGAATTTGTCAAAAAATTTAAAAAAGAAATGTTCTATTTACAGTCTTTTACAAAAAGAAAGGATCCATAATACGTAAAAAAATAAAAAAAACATTAAGGTAAAGTGCAGCTTTATAACCCTAGTTTTCCTTCAAAAATCGAATTAAGCAAAAGTAAAAATAGTAGAGCCGTACAATAACTTCAAGAAGCACCTATTTTCAAATAAATTATACTCGTTACTATCTACCTCTGATAATAATTTCAGGAACTTAAATGTAAATTATCTTTAAAATAAATAATATTGTAAGAAAATATTCATTTGCACATTCTTTTTTGTTGAAAAGAAGTCTTGGTGCCCAGTTTGAAGTTATGGCTCTGCTTTGACCTGAGAGCCTCTCAACAGGACTGAACAAATCAACAGGGACTGCTTTTCTGTTCAATGAGCTTCCTGTTCAAAACCATCTGATAAAGCCGACAAACAAGAGGGTTCTTTCTGGTCCAACTGCTCCAGTTTGATCAGATAAAGCGCCACAGACCTAGGTCTGACTTTGCCAACCAGTTAAGTCACATCACATCACGGTATATGAGAGCTGCACATCACACACATCCTTTTTCCTTTTCTTTTCAGGAAACAAACTTCTGAACTCTCTTGAAATGATTATTTCTGCCACAAAAACCCACCGTTCATAAGTTGAACCCACACTCTAAACAGCTTCATAAAAAACATTTCCTTTTCACAAACTGGAGACAGTTTATCTGGGTATTACAGAACGCAGAGGAACACATTTGACCAAAATTCAATTAGAGCACCCGATGATAACAAACAGGGCTGTTGTCCTGACAGGTTGCTGTGGAGCTCTCAGCTGGAAGTGACATCATACTTTCCTGTTTTTGTCAATACAATTAAGAGCTTGATGTTATTATTACTAATAAAAATAATGGTAGATTACTTTAGCTTTTAAAAATATCAGTATTCTAATGCTGGTTTTATGCACTGAAAGGATTGTTTACATTATTTTCACTTTCTAATGGATTTTACCAGAACTAATTTAATGTGTGCTATTATTGGCGTAATTTTGAATACAATTTGTTGGGTTACACTCTTCTTTTTCATTTTTTCCCTTTGTCTACATTTTTTTTAAAGAAAAATCCAATATTTTATCTTCGCTAAAAATGTTATAAATAATTTGCTGTTTGTTCTACTTTATAACTAAACAGTGTTTAAATTAAACTTTTAAACAAAGTTAAATCCACACGCCACGTGTGCTGAGTCTTCAGAATAACGAGGACACAATGTTGATGAAGTCCATAAAAGGACGGAAATGTGCTGAAAAAGATTTTTCATGTTTATATAATTTGTTTCTCTAGAGAGAATTTGATTTAAGAATTGTTTCATCTAATTCACAGTGAACAATCCTAATCATGAAGTGAATAAATAACAGTGAAAATTAAGTTACCAAGGGCCGATTTTTTTTTTTTCACAACCTGGCAAAGAAATACACCACATATTGTCAAATTAGAATCCTTTGACAATTTGTTGTTAAACTGCATTACAGTCTGCTGTAAAAAGCCTTAGCAGAAGCATCAATCAATGCAGTATGAGTGACTCTGGTGTCATTATCACAGTGAAGTTGGTATGTTTGCTCTGCACTGTATACTCTCACATTTTCCATATCTGAACAGAAGCAAAGGGCACAAAAAGATGGCAGACTAAGCAGTAAATCAGGTTTGATGGGCTGTACCATCAAAAGTCACAGTATGACGTGATGAACGCCTCTCCAATGGAGCACAACTATAAGTACTGTGACTGCAAACACAGATGTGACACATCTCAAGCTGCATTTAATAGCCATATGACATGATACCAGTGTTTACACGGCCTTCCTTATAACTGGTGTTAAACTAGAGACATACAATAAATACACGCAATTGTAAATTCAAATGAACAGGGGACAAAACACGCTCAATTTAAACCAGATTAAGAGTTTTTCTTAAAAATTTAAGATTTGTTGAAAAATCTCTTGATTTAAAATATCATCCTGGAGGAAATAAAAGTATGTGAGCATTATTGTAGTAATCTATTAATACAAATGTGTGATTTTTCTCACGAATAAAAGCTTTACAAAGAGACTCAACAGATTAAGATCAAAAACACTCTAAACAACTCGGAATTTCATGTTAAACTTGTCATTTTTTACGTCCCGACTCTTCAACTAGACCTTTAAAAATGGAGTCTCATGACTGAATGAATGTTTGCGTGAAGACACAGGCATCTATTCAGGAGAGCAGCCTGTCAACAGCCAACTGACAGTCCCGGCTGCTCCTGTTGGCCTGCGGCTAGCAAACTAACGAGTGACTTTGTCGATCCAGCCAACCCCCAAAGTTACAGAAAGTCTACCTCGTTTGTTTTTGGTGCCGTTCTTCTTCGCCGTTATGAGCTCCTGTTCAATTTTCTTCTCCAAGAAATCCTGTTTTTTCGCCAACATCTCCTCGGTTTCCCTGAGCTTCTGGATAGCCTCCTGGGGAGTCGCCGCTTTGCCACCCTTACTGCCGCTGCCGAATATTTTACCAAACAACGACATTTTGCTCAGTTTAAACAACAGCTAGTTTTCTTTCAAATCTTTACAAACTATTGGCACTTTGTTTTAGGTTTAGTATTAAACCCCCGGGTGTTTTTTCTGGCAGTTAATCGCGGTAGAACCCAGAGACTGCTGTTTGTCGGCACCGCTGGTGTTTTTGCCTCTTCTTCCGCTTTCTCGACAGGCCGCGTGATGTCATTACGTCAGACAAACACGTGACTCATACGTAGCAGTGTGCCATCATGGATTAGATTCCCCCCCACAATCATCTATTTTGGCACTGCCCCTTTTCTCAATCTTTAGGGCATTTTTTCTGTGATTTCTTTTGTTACAAATGTGCTCTCTACTTTTCTTCACTTTGGAAACATGTGTTGTTTGGGTTCCACAAGCATAAGAATATTTATTTCGATTTATTTATTTCTATTTCGATTTTTATTAAATGTTTTCATCTGACTTGATAAATTTTACAGCCACAAATGCAAATGTTCTAACGGAATTCCCACGTTTTCTTTATTTCTGTTAGTTGTCAAACTATATATTGAATCAAATAATATAAAAAAAAAAAATCAAAAAGCTGTAAAAATGTCTTGACATTTTTTATATACATAAAAACATTTAAAATGTCAATTCCCTGATTCATTAAAGATCCACTCCACTGAAAATTGTGTTTTTGGTGTTTTTAAACTGTTCTTGTGGCATTTTTCTCATGATGGAGGACACACAAAGAAATTTTAGCTTAAAATTTCCTTTCTGAGTATTTCTTTATTCAAATTATTGTAAATCAAGAGTATTGATGAAAAAATGCATTTGGAAAAAGTTCATAATAATAATAATAATGGATTGGATTTTTCTGCACTTTTCCAGACGCTCAAAGCCCTTACATTGTGGCCATTATTCATTCACTCCAGTGGAGCCACACTGGAGGCACAAGGGCGAAGTGTCTTGCCCAAGGACACAACGACATTTGGCTGGTGGGAGCGGGGAACCGAACCGCCGACCCTTCGATCATTGGACAACCCGCTCAACCACCCAAGTTTGTAGCAATGACATAGGTGCCACAATTGGTGGGCAACAAACTCTGCTCCACTCCATTCTGATGCATGTACTTGCAGACGGCTAGATCTGTGTACATCTTCGTTCTCCTTGTCTGAGCTGGCATCTGGATCAGAACAGTATGTCTGTCTGCCTTTAAGCATAATTTAATATACCTGGTGGACCAATAAAGAAACTGGAACATGGGATTAATTTTTGTGGAGAGGGGGGCGAATCCTATTTTCAATAGTGAATTTTCTCAAACAAAAGGTTTTAGCAAAAAGTATTTGATTTATTTTTAGATTTTTATTATTTTTGTTACCTAATTTTAAATGAAAAAAAGGGGGGGGGGGATCCAAGTTGAAATAGTATAAGAATCTTATAAATGGCATGTCACTGAGATTTAATTTAGCAGTCATTTTTATCCAAAGCAAATATGAAACCTATTGAAACATTTACTTTTAACCTTAACAACAACTAAGAAATATCAAAACAAAACTGTCATTTCAAAATATCCAATTTTTTCATCTCATCCATGTGGGCACTATTCTAGAATGTGTCACCTTTGTTTTAATTGAAAATGAGAAACCTTTTTTTTTTTACCAACATGTATTTTAATTTACTCTTAGCACAGATCTTGTAACGAGTGAAGACACTGGTTGTAGTCGGCCCCATTTAGCTGCGATTTCCTTAATGAAGGCGGCCTCTCCTGTGGTTCACCATGTTGTACTTCTCCAGCTGAAGATGTGCGTGACCGGAACGCCAACCAATGAAACCCTGGCTTGTCTTAGGAATAGGAGGGGAAGGGTTAACCTGCAGAGAAGGATCCCACTAAGTAAAAGGTTTCTAAATAGATACTAATGGATCATAAAAAGCTTCATACGTGTATGTTCTTTCCTGGAGGGGTTTGAGACCTAGTGCTTTGCTGAAGAGGCCCTCCTTTAACGGTTTCCATCAGCTTTGCATTCTCCTCCTCATACTAAAATACACACAATAATGTTTCATGTGAGACAAAACATTCGATGAGCAACAAATTATCTATGAACAATGAAAACCTGTTATTTTAATTCATTCAGCTGTGTTTTACATTGATGTGTTTTTGTTTTGCTGATGTTGTGGGAGTGAGCGCTTTTCTTACAAATATATCAGTAAAGCAAGCATCAAATATATATTTTAGGCTGAATAGGCACCCTGGGATGGACTGGTGAAGTGAGTGTACTCAACCCCTCGCCCTTCAGTAGCTGGATAGTCTCCAGCAAATCCTGTGACCCCAAAACAGTATAATTTAGGGGGTTAAGAAAATGAAAATGGATGAAATTCAGGAAGTAGATAACACTCAAAGATTGTGTGCATTTGGAAACAAATCAATGTTAAGCAAACCATTAATACAAAAAAGCAGTAAAACATCTTTGGATGTGTGAGTTTACCTCCTTATAGACTTCAGCCAGGAAGCCCCACTTGTGGGGCCAAAGATCTGCGGAATCCTTCTCAGTTTTTAGATGTGCTTTCCTACACAGAAACGTAAAAACATGCTATGCTTTTACTTTAGTCACCACTTTTCATGAAATCTAGAAGAAGTAGAAGTGAAAGAGGCGTTCACCTCGGTCACATCCTGCAAATTGTTTTGCATTTTAGCTGGTTTCTCAATCTCAAAAACAATTAGGGTTTTCTGATGTTTTATACATTTGTCTGCCTTTTTGTACACAAAATAAGAATTTCCTCATTTGTTCTTAACCTGACCAACACAAACATTTTTATTTTTTTAAACACCGCCTGCTCCCCATGGGTCCAAAGACAGGGCTCCATAACAGTCTGAAGACTCCACAGCTGCAGACAGGGGTTTCAAAATTGATTTCCAGAAAGTCACCCAAGTATGCCGTCGAACCACACCTAATGTCAGACTCTGCTTGAATGAGTAAGGAATGTCAAAAATGTTTTATGCTGTCTTTTCGAGTTTGGTCATTTCCCACTTTAGCAGAACAAACTAATGCCACACAGTCACAGCGGCTATTTGTTTGGGAGAAGTTCAGCCCAAAAATAATAATAATTAATAACAAAATCAACAAAACAGAAAAAGATCCAAAAGAGTCTTTACTGCACCACATTTTCCTCCAAACTATTTAGCTGTCTTTTGGGAATTTCTTTAGGTGATTTTCATCTCCTAGACTGAATCACTCTAACTGTTTTTTAAATGCATAGTGCTTCTGTCACCCATTCTCTTTGGTTTACTTTTGCTTTTTTGTCTGCTGGATTCTTCATGAATGGTGCCGAACTTCTTCTGGGTTCCTCTGAACGTGAACCAAAAGTCTCCGATCAGATGTGTTTTGAGCCGCACTCAAGATCAGGTGAACTGCACACTAAGGAAACCCACTGATGTGTGGACCAAAAAAGATCACTACCAAAAAGCCTCCACCACCGTTGATCGACTTTCCAGAGCCATTTCTAAAATGTCTAGTTAAACAAACACCTCCAATTTAGTTGCATTAATCTTTATATTCTGCCTTTTAGCCTCAAAGTACAACTTACTAGTTTTTTAGATAACAAAAAACGTGCACTAGTGCACAAGCTTCAACCAAAGACTGAGTGGATAACAGTGGTTGAGCTCTGACTGGACTAGTTTGAGCACAAAAAGTCTCTAATTAAATAGCAAATGAAGAAAAAACTGAATGTAGAATGAAGAAACTGCCTGTGTCTGCCTCACAGCATCTGGATAAAAAAGTCAACCGATAGGAAAACAATGCAGAAGACACATTCACGATAGTCACAAATGTTACATTATTCAATTTTATATTAGAATAGACATTGCATTTTAACTTTCGTTACCATTTTCAAAGTGTTTTTATTCAATTTTTGAACTTCTATGATCATCGTCAGTTACATTATATAACCTGTATTGCTTTTCACCCAAAGTACATTTTAACAGCGTTTATAATTTAGTCAACCCTAAAAATAATATTAGCGGAAGTAACAAAATTATAAATTTGAAATTTATGAAAAGTTACGAATGATGTTTTATTAGTCATCTAAAAATGCTCATCCGTGATAAAGCATATCTTACAAAAGGCAGAATAAAAACAAACATTTAACACAAGTCAGTTTGATTGTTTACCAGATTTCATCCTGATGCACAAAGTTGATGGGTTTAGATGTTTGCTGGGTATTCGCCATCTGTCCAGGAAGAGTTAGCTTCCTTGGCAGTCTGGGGCTAATGTTTCAACTGTGTGCTTGCCTGCTGTTTACTGTCTCCATGGAGACCGGGTTTCCTGACTCATCTGTTCTGTGACCAGTGTATGTTAGCGTTGTGATAGTGGCTTAAAAATGTTAAGACCTACCTTTATCTGTTAAGTTTTATCATCTAAAAACAAATCTTTGTGTGGCCCAAAAACCTTCATTTCATACAGTCAGTGCTCATACAAAACATAGGCTGTGATGGAGGAACTGTTATGATTAATATATTATTATTATTATTTACACTCCTCTGTTAATGTTGTCTCTTGGTGATAACTGATTTAATTTCAAAAAAGAAAAAAACATTTGACATATACACACACATATATATATATATATATATATATATATATATATATATATATATATATATATATATATATATATATATATATATATATATATATATATATATATATATATATATATATATATATATATATATATTATTAGTATAACCTCCTCTCTGACCTGTTGTTCTGGCTCTCCCGTGGCATTGTATTGTATCACTTCAATCTCAAGCTGTGATAGGAGTTGGCGTTTGTGGATATTCGAGCATTGGGCTACCAGTTGTTTGGCAGTTAGCCTTGATTGTGGGTTTCGAAGCATCCATTCATTCCACATTCTCTGCATGTACCCCCTCTGGGTTGGATTACTTGAGTAATAGCATTCCAACAGATCCTTGTTCTCGCATCTAGTCCATTTCCGTCTTGTTCCAGTAGCCCACTTTCCATCAGAGTACTCTGGTCCCCCAGCACCTGACGCAGACCTTGTTTGGCCGGGCGACGTCTGAGCCGGCATGACATGTGGTTCATTGTCTCTCATATAGTGAGGTAGGCATTAGCGTTAAGGGTCTTGCCCAAGGACCCTCACTGGGTGATGTTAATTGCCCGTCATTGTTATGGCATTTGCCCCATTTCCATTGTTATGGTAATTGCCCCATTCCATTAATCACCATTAATTGTTCATTCCGCCGTGGGAATCGAACCCGGGTTTCCAGCATGACAGTCCTGCACCTTACCTTATATATATATATATATATATATATATATATATATATATATATACACACACATATATATACTGAAAGTTAAGCATATTCTGATAATTTAACCATCTCTATTTTTAATAATACATTTATAGTATTTAACATGAAATGGCAAATGATATCCTTCTCAGTTTGTAGTGGATCAGTCCTCCACACAGAAACACTGCTCCTAATAGCAAAGCACAAACTCCACCAATGATGTAGTTGTCAGTGTGGTTTTTTGAAGACTCTGAAATGACAAAAACAAATATATATTTATAAATCTTGGGCTCTTTGAGGCTGGCGTGCTGCACCATGCAGCTGATGTGATCCTGCTTTCCAGGTGTCAATGTCAGGTATGTGTGAGCCTGATAGGTCCAATCTCCGTTTGGCAGCACATCGCTAAAGGTCACGCCTTCGGTCACTTCCTCTCCATTGGAGAACCACGTCAGCCTGATGTGTTTGGGGTAGAAATCCAAAGCACTGCACTCCAGAGTTGGGTCATCGTCCTCCACTGTCTGCAGACTTACATTGGGTTCAACTGAAGTAACAAAGACGGTCAGTTAGCATCCCATAATGATGTTTTTTTTTTTCATGCAAGCTTTTACAACTTTACATCTTTTTTACATCAATTTGCAATTAAACACCTTCAAAGCAAAAGCCTCTATTTTTGTTGCAAAAGGACGCTTGTTAAAAATGCAAACTATGGAGGTACACGTGAATTTGGCTGCTACAAAGTATTTTAACCAGCATGCAAAATATCTCAGCAACCACAAAATGTGCTGAAAATTTGTTTTTATTTATATGTTCAGAAATTTTACCATCTTTATTTGATCAACCTTATAAACTGGTTGGGCTTTATTTTACCCCTTGGATTAGTTGTTAATGCCTGACAAATAACCAAATAATTCAATATGATAAAATTATAGTTCAGAAAAAATATGTATTGAAATGTTTGCATATTTACCTTTTGCCTTCTCTGTCATTTCATAAATAATCTCAACACTTCTCTGACAGAGAAGTTCTCTCTCCAGTATTCGCTGAACCACATCGTGTTTGTCTGTATTGAATTTAGCTGCTGTGATCAATCCAGCTGGAGTGAAGCCGGTCCACCCCCCAACCGAGCTGTTGTACTGCATGGTAAGCTCCATATTGAAATACCAGTCAATCACATACTGCACCTCCTTTGGGTTTCTGGATGGTAAATAACACAAGAAGTCAGAGAACATGAAGTATCCATGCTGATCCTTGGAGTAATCTGAAAAAGTAAAGAGGGGAAACCTTCATTCATTCATGCATAAATGGATGTCTACCATGTCTTTACACTAAGTCTGAAGAGGAAAGGCCTCCCGGTGACCAGAACCGAAACTCATGACCTTTGTTTTTTTTGTCTTGCTCTCTCTTACTTCCTCATTTGGTTAGCACTATGTTTTTTTAACCAGTGTTCCGCAGTAAAATTCACTGAATTGGTCAAAAGTCCTTTCCCATTGCCAAGAAATCACCTCTGTGTTCTCTTGAACAGGCCCAGGTTTCACACTGTGTAGGTGATCACAAAATACTTTGGATTTATTTCATTATTATTCAAGACACTTTGATAAGAATGACTGTAAATTGTTAACATAGACAACAGTTTTTTTTTGTTGGTGGTTTACCTTGTGGTTTTAAACAAGGAAAAAAATTGCTTTTAACATTAATTTAATATGCATTCTTATAATTTAGCAAACACATATATTTATAATTTCTATTTAAAAAAACAGAATTTAAAATTTAAAAAGATATTAAAAAACTGAATTGAATCACAGCAGCAACAGAATGTTTCATATGATCTTGTTCAGATTTCAGCCAAACTACTTTTCTAAAAGGTAAATCAGTGGGTCATGACAACTTTTTACAGAATCCCTTCACAAATGTCGACAAATGACAAAGACAGTTGTGATTGTGTATCAAAATATTAAATATATTTTGTAGATTGGGACTTGATGGCATTTGGTCACAATAAAATTTGCCTGGAAAAAAATAGAAAATAATAACTAAATGCACAAATTTAATTGAAGAAACAACAGGAGAAGCAAGTGAAACGTTCTTAGTTATCAAAGAATTATCTATGATTATACTTGTGCAAAGAAAGAAATTACTTGAGGGGGGATGCTCTCATGTGAAAGAAAAACATCCATCAAATGTAGCATGAAGATAGACTCAAACTGCCATAACAGCAAAAAACCCAAGCTTCTTCTGTTACTTTCAGTTTAACAAAATAAATGAACAAAACAAGCATTTGTCTGTTTAGTGTTTGACCAAAAGTGCAATACATTCACACAAAAAAACGTATCTGCCACAGATGGAAGTAAACAACAGAGAAAAAGCAAAAATCTGAATCTGTCCATGCTGGACTGGAGCTCAGATCAACCTGACGTGCACAGAGTGCAATAGGAAGCCTTCCTCCCCGCTTCAGACACTGATGTCTTATTTTATAAACTGTCAAACAAAATTATTAGAAACGCAAAATGCTCATACTCATCAGCTTCAGAATCATGCAAATGCTGAAGGAATGAGGAAGTTTGTGCAGTCCGTTGAAAGGAGGAGGCTCTCTTCTTCTTTGTCCTCATTGTTTCTTATGATTCAAGTTCCTGATGCAACTTGAATCTTTCTGTTATTATTTTAGCTGCCATTGCTGTCACATGATCAGGGGAAAATTTGATTTAGTGCACCTGTTAACCCCAAGGTTTTGTCTTTTGAGGCATATGGAGACAGCGGGCAGGTCCTGGAAACCTGAAAATTTGCTTTTTTTTGTTAAATAGTTTTTATGCTCAAGAATAAACACATCCATCCATTTTTTTGTTCCCTTACAGGGCTACCAGAGCCTAACCTGGCCACTGTCTGCCTCAGGCTGGATACACCCTTGTCAGGTCGCCAGTCTGTCACAGGGCCACACAATCACCCATGCACACACACATACATTCACACCTAGGGACAATCAAGAGTCAGCAATTCATATATGAAGCACGCTTTTGAACTACGGAGGAAACCAGAGACCTGGGAGAAAACCCACATGTGCACAGGGGGAACATGCAAAAACCACACAGAAAAGGACAGCTGGGTCTTGAGCTGGGGCCTCCTTACTGCGAGGCGAGGGTGCTGACCACTGCACCACCGTACGGCCCCAAAGAAACACAAGAATTTTGTATTATAAATATGTGATTTGTTTAACTATCGAATGGCATTGAAATGAAATATCTCATTTTAGTTCATCAAATGGTTATAAATTAATTTTGTTGCTGTAAATGAAACTTTGTGAAATAAACGCGTCATTGTGTGCATTTTAGTCCAGGAGAAAACTTTATTTGCTAGATTTCTAAAAGAGAAATAAATACTCTATAATAATAATAATAATAATAATAATAATAATAATAATAATAATAATAATAATAATAATAATAATAATAATAATAATAATAAAAAAATAAACTTGTAATAATTCTTTTAATCTGGTAAAATGAGTTAAGTAATGTCCTTTGTAGAGTTTTACCATAACTACCAGCTTGATCACCCATTCATATCTCAATCATTTTTAAGTTTTAATGAATCAATTAATACATACTGTATTTTCTCCATGAAAATATCTAATAAATCTTATCAGACAGTTTTTTTTCTTACTTTCTTCAAGCGAAAAAAAATTGATCTTGATGCAAAAATATTTTTCTATAGTTTTTTTAAACAGGAACATGTTGACCTACATTAGATTTAGCTGATATTTGTGGGGGATAAAATCGACTTTTTGCTTTGACAAAACGTGTAGCAGCTTGTACACAGATCTAACAATAACGCCTAAAGATTTATTCTATTATTTATTATAGAATATAGTATAAAATCTACTTGTTTAATTCATGTGATGATTATTTATTCATGTTTGGGTGATTAAAATTTCATTGTTTAAGAAATGTGCAACTTTTAATCTTATTAAAAAAAAGTGTACAACATTTAAAAATAAAGTTCTGATTTATATTTTGTCCACCAACAAATATTTTACCTTTATTTTTAAATAAAATTTTAGATTTCCTGATACAAGGATTGTAAATGTCCCCCAAGTGAAAACACTGTCTTGTTTAGGGTTTAGGAGGGGTTATGCACTGAAAGTGTTTGTGTATTTTGACTGTACTATTTCAATTATAAGTATGAATTAAACATAAAATATTAAACTTTAAACAACAAATGTATTGCATTTCTGTTTGTAGTGGAGCAGTCCAACACACAGAAACACTGCTCCCAAAAGCAAAGCACAGACTCCACCAATGATGTAATCGCGATCCGTTTGGTTCATTGACGGCTCTGAAAAGACAAAAAGAAACATTTCTGAGTTATGAAAACATTTTGTGGAATTTCTTTGAAGCAGCATTTATGGCTTTGACTCAATGTTACCCCAGTTATAAATCTTGGGCTCTTTGAGGCTGGCGTGCTGCACCATGCAGCTGATGTGATCCTGCTTTCCAGGTGTCAATGTCAGGTATGTGTGAGCCTGATAGGTCCAATCTCCGTTTGGCAGCACATCGCTAAAGGTCACGCCTTCGGTCACTTCCTCTCCATTGGAGAACCACGTCAGCCTGATGTGTTTGGGGTAGAAATCCAAAGCGCTGCACTCCAGAGTTGGGTCATCGTCCTCCACTGTCTGCAGACTTACATTGGGTTCAACTGAAGTAACAAAGACGGTCAGTTAGCATCCCATAATGATGTTTTTTTTTCATGCAAGCTTTTACAACTTTACATCTCTTTTTACCTTTCTACAGGGAAAGAACATTTTCAATAAAGACTCACTTCCTGGAATTTTGGGTTGTTGATTCCCTTTCCACACTCATTATGCCATCATTCTGAACCAGTAGCTGAAGCACCCTATCCTACAAGCTGATCAAAACCCTATTTTTACTTTAAAATTCATGGCTGCTTGTCTCTCTGGATAGTTTCACCCGTCCTCCTCCACCTTGTTTCCACCAAATGCTTTGGCAGGATCTGGCTCTGAACCACCATCAGCATCCAGGCCCTGGATTTTTTCCCCCCATCTCTAGTCTGAATTTAGGAAAAATACCATTATTTAAAAAAATATATTTTATTTTCTGTTATGGAGGAAAAATAACCTTATCAGTGAAGTATTTCAATATCAAGTTTAGTTTAAGAAAACATGTCTTAGTGACGAAAATAGTTATCTCAAAAGCATAGTTTTTATCGCGCTGCAGGATTTCATCAGAAACTTGCCTTCAAGTTGTGGGCGGGACAGTTGTTGAGGAAATAAGCCTCTGCTGATGTCCCATCATCCCTTTGTTTGCACTTTCTCCCTCTACCTCACAGCCCCTCACAAATCCAAGCTAACATTAGCGGTGCAACAAAAACAGCGAGCAATATTGGAGCTATTCAGCCATACAGTTCTGAGCCAGATGGCAATTCAGGTGTGGAAAACTAAAACAATAATGTATCTATTTGTCTGCAACTGTATGTATCAGAATAGAGCAGAGTAAGGAGACTTTGGCCTGCCCCATACTAGTTTGATAACAGCATTTTTTCACCATGGTTTGAAAAAAGTAATACTCAGAAATGCAAGTTTAAGCTTAAATTCTTTTATACATGTACTCCATAATGAGAAAAATGCTACAAGAACATGTTTGAAACACAAGAACACCATTTTATTGGAGTGAGTCTTTCCATGGACTTATTTGATTCTGCATTTCTTTTACTGTCATATTTAAATTATTACTTTTTTTCCTTAGATCTGTCCTTACAGAAGTACAACTGGACAAGTGGATGCCATCATATGAAATTAATCAACACGCAAAACATTTTTCTTAAATGTTACATTTTGTCATACTTTCAATTTATTTAAATTCTTTGTTGGATTGACCTTTCAAAGTAAATATTTTTTAACCCCTAGATTAAATGACACTAAAATAAAGAGTAAAACAAAAAATTATATGTATTTTGAAAAAATAAATGTCACAGAGACATTTGTATATTTACCTTTTGCCTCCTCTGTTAAGTTGTAAACCATCTCAACACTTCTCTCACACACAAGTTCTCTCTCCAGTATTCGCTGAACCACATCGTGTTTGTCTGCATTGAATTTAGCTGCTGTGATCAATCCAGCTGGAGTGAAGCCGGTCCACCCCCCAACCGAGCTGTTGTACTGCATGGTAAGCTCCATATTGAAATACCAGTCAATCACATACTGCACCTCCTTTGGGTTTTTGGATGGTATATAACACAAGAAGTCAGAGAACATGAAGTATCCATGCTGATCCTTGGAGTAATCTGAGAGACAAAAGAGGTGAAACATGTACTTTTATTCACTTGTGCATATACATGGATGTCTACATATAGGTCCATGTCTTTATACTAAGTCTGAAGAGAAAAGCCTTCCAGTGACCGACAACAGTACTGAAAATGACGCATTTTCTCAGAGTCTACAGTCTTGCTGTTTCTTACTTACTTCCTCGTTAGGTTAGCACTGTGTTTTAAATCAGTGATCCACAGTACTCTGGTGTGCTGAAGAAAACTATTACATCTCATCTAATTGGTCCAAAAACATTTACCATTGCCAGGATATCAAAGATGTTTCTGAGATTAAAATTTGGTTGCACTTCGTGAAGATTTCAAAGAAAAAAAAACAATGAAATCAGTAACTGGTTGGAACTCCAATGTACAAAAATTGAATTGATCAAGCAGGGGAGCAGGTGAAATAGTATTAGAAAAGTAAAGAAGGTTCTGACTTGAATGAAATAAAACAAATAGAGATTGCTCTTTTGTATGAAAGACAAACAAATGTGGCTCGAAGATCCTCTCAAACTGCCGTAACAGCAAAAAAAAAAAAAAGAAAAAAAGCCAGAGCTTCTACTTTTACTTTCACAAAGCAGTTTCTAGAAAACAAGTGTTTAGTTTGTTTTGTTTAGTATTTCAACAGAAATTAAATACATTCACACGTAAAACATACCTGCAGCAGATGGAAGTAAACAACAGAGAAAGAGCAAGAATCTGTCCATGATGGGTTGGAGCTCAGATCAGCCTGTAGAAGAAGTGAACAGATCAGTTTGCAATGTGAGAACTTCCTCCTACCTGCAAACATTGATCTGTTTTCCTTTTTTTTAAAGTGCTTATGAGGAAATGAACACAGCTACAGGATCGTTCAAATGCTGCAGGAATGAGGAAGTGTGTGCAGTCCACTGCAAAGAGGAGGGTCTATTCTTCTCCTCCTCCTTTATGGATAGATATTTATTATGATTATATATTTATTATAACTTCAGATGAAACCATTTTGTGGAGTGAGTCATTGTGGGCATTGCTCTAGTAGAAAGCTTCACTGTCTTTTTTCAAAAGAGTTTACTTCTCTAAAATAAAATGAATTGGGATAAAAGCTTCAGATCTGGTAGAATATGCTATTTGATGACTTTATATATTTTTATTATTGCAACCATATAGATTTGTTAATCTAATGTGTTACAGTGAAAATTAATTTAATTCATTAATTTTGTTGTTTTCAATTAATGGTTTCTTTTTAAGTGCATCTTTTTACAGGACATTTTATTTTTTAATCTTATTGATTAAAAGAATTCAATTAAAAAACACATGTTGCGTTTTTTAGATTTTTTGTTAAAGCATTAATTACCTGTTCAGTTTGACTGAACTGAAACATGAATTGTGGAGGCAAGAGAACCACAACATTGCAGTTAAATGTTTATAATGATCGTATAATACAAAAATGATCAACATGAGAGAGTAAGAAAAAAAAATACATTTAGTTTAATGTTGTTTAGCTTAATTAAAACCAGCAATAACAATAACAAAATAAAAGACTGTAAAACATGGCTTTATGACAAGGATAGATGTCAATGTATATTATAAACCTTTATTTTACAAAAAATAATTATTTATTCTTTAGAAGTGTGTTTAGTGTTTCTATTGAGGAAAAATTCAGTGAGGCAAAATTATATTGTTTTTACTGAAAAAGTTACAGTAACACCAAAACGTCAAACAATATCAAATGAATTATGTTTTTCCTACTTTAGTCCACTAGATGTCACTGTCAATCGTATAAATAGGACATTCATTCATCAAATCCTCGAGAATCCAGATCAACATTTTTCAGTGTTAAATGATAACACCACGTGGCTGCTAACATGATGTTAAAAACAGCAAATAAAAATAAAAAAGACGTGACAATATATTCCTCTTTAAGCAAAACATGGACTGATAATAATGATGTTGAGGCAGAACAAGGTCATCCTTCAAGGCTCCACATGGTGGCGCTGCACACTAAGAAACTAAGCACAACCAGCAGATTTAGACACAATTTAAAAATCAACAGCTGAACTAAAGCAAAGTATTTTTTTAATCATTCTTAAGATCACAGAAAACATTACTCAACAGGACGTTGTGATGGTTCTGTTCAGAGCCTCAGTTAAGAAAACCTCAAACTCTGTTCAGAGCAGCTTTCTCTGTTTTTAGCTCACCTACATAACTTGTCATTCAGGTACCGTGCTGTTCCAACTGGTTTTAAAATGTCTGTCCTTATGCACATGGCTAAGAAACCCCCTGTGACATGTCTTAATGACTATAGGCCAGGGGCCACAACTTGAGTTTTAATGAAAACCTTTGAGCACAATCCAATAACTTGACTGTTGGATTGTGTTGACAAAAGGCTCTCATTTAACCAGGTGACACTGTGAAGTTGTGTCATGGCATCTGGACTCAAAGTCTTCTTTATTATTGGATTGAATTGAAGGACAGATTCTTGTGTCTTTGCTTACAGACAAGAAAGGAATCTCTTTTACTCTGAATTACATACATGAACATTAGGATAAAAGAAAATCTGAAGCAAGGATACACATTGATAGACTACAGTTCTGCTTTTAACTTCAGTTTCTCTGAAGCGCATCTACAAATGCAAAACTCTTAAGACTTATTGATGCCATTTCCAAATGGATTTTAAACTATCTAACTTCCAGACCACAGTCAGAAATAACGGTTGTGTTTCTGATTAACTTTGATGAAACACAGGCTCCCCACAAGTAAGTGAGACGCAGTTTTTTCAAACACTGCGCAAGGGGCTCGGTACTGTTGGTAAGTAAAATGGTAAGTACGCACTCTGTACTTGCGGCTTTACTGTTAGAAATGAGGAAGTTAGACAGTGTGGTTTGTGTGAGTATCGTACAGGCATCTGACAGACGCTTCTGTATCCCACACACACCCCGTGCGAGCAGCATGTGCTCACGATCAGTAAGGAGCCAGTGCATGCATCTCACTCATGATTTGAGTGTGGCATAAGCGCACCGTGCAACACCATCACCGGTACGTCATAAGTCTATGTAACATGTCTACATGTTACATTATCCTTTCAAACACTCCACAAAACTTACTGCAAGCATGACAATGGTGCGTTTCAGTTTCATGACGTCACTTAAGGTGGCGGCACAACCCTCTGGGGAACTGCAAGAGACACTTGCGCTTCCCTACAGACACGGCCGTACTTGTCCACGACCCTCCACTGCCTGGACAACCCAAAGCCCTGCAGCACCTGTATGGGTCAATCCCCGTACAGGTGCATGTGACTAAGGCATCAGCTGGTTCTTGATTTAACTATCGTAAGAATAACTTTCCTATAGTTATTTATGATTATTAGGAACAAATGGTTGATAATACATTTTTGGTACAAGTTTTTCCAAAGCTCTGAGCTAGCAGTCAAGCACGAGTAACGTTTTTTGAAAAGCCTCGCCAGCATCTCTTCTTTTCACAAAAATGAAGGGAATCCACTCAACATAAAACTATTGTTCAAAACTTTTATCGATGTGGTGTTGAAAGTTTCCTTACTAGCTCTGTCACTATGTGTACTTTGGCAAAATGACCGTAAAAGAAAAGGAAACTGTTGACAGATTCCTGGAGGAGTTTTACAAATCTAGACTTACAACCAGAACTTTCAAGATTATCAAGGATTTCTCTGACCACCCTGGGACAGAAATGTTTGACCTCCTGCCCCCAATGCTCAGCATTGTTTGTCAGCAGAATAATACACTTCGAAACCTCTCATATATGCATCTTATGGTTTAACTCTTTTACTCCTATATATTATTTTTATTTCTCTGTATTTATACACTTTTTTGAATGTGTCCATGTTGTTTCTCTATGGACTTGTGTTTGGTCTATTAAGATGTTGACAGTGCTCTTAAGCTCTATGTAACTGTTTTCCAATGTGGTTTTTGTACTTTAAACGGCAAATTAACTCAACTTAAGTGTTCTTTTTTGTTTTCTTTATCAAATTCATTTGAAAGTATTACCCTTTTCAGAACTTTAAAACAAAAATTTGGTATTTTTAAAAATGTTGAACCATGCACAATGTCCCTATAACCATTCTTGTGTTGTTTGTGCAGATTTTAGTGCCTGGTACTGCACGACCACTCCACCATAGAGAGCCGTTATCAGCTGTGTGGTTTTACGTCAGAGCACCTGCTACTTTAACCCCCTCAGCAACTGTTTGTTTCAGATGTGTTGCACAGTTCAGACTTCACCATGATGCACTTCTCCTGTGTTTTGTTTGTTGCTTTTGTCACTTGCTGAAGATAACATTTGCTAAACTCAAGCCTGTGACAACAACAAGTTGCATTAATATGAACATTATGTTCTGTTCAATGATCATACATTAGTTGTTGCCACCTCCATGACCGGCTGATATTTTTTCTCTTATTCACAGAGCATGGGGGAACGTCAGTCAGTGGTTTGTATGGAGCCAATTTAAAATCCTCCCTGTGGTAGTTCACGTTTTCCTGATTTCTCAAATCTCTAAAAAAAATCCCCACATAAGACGCGTCACCAACAGTTGCTGCAACAGAGCATTGACTAAGTGAGTGTGACGTCACCCGTATGGCTTACGTCCGGCTCCAGCAAAATGAAGTAAATTTAATAAGTAAATTTAATCGCGATAAGGACATTGTCATGTTGGAACTAGAAATCGTAAGTAAGCAGGGATTGGGCCGAGTCGATCGGAGTAAACATTTCTGTGGCAACCACTGACAGCAATCAGGAGTGAGCTTGTTGGAAGTCCCCAACCCTGTCAAGCATTAAGGGATTGGTTAAACCACCAAATGGTTCCCGAGCGCGGCTTGTCTGCCTCTCACCGCTCCCCCAGGGGATGGGTCAAATGCGGTGAACAAATTTCGCACACCTAGGTGTGTGACAGATAGTGGGACTTTAACTTTAACTTAACTTGAAATCGTGCTTGGGAGGATCTGTCAAATGTTCAGAATACTTCACATGAGACCATCTACTTTTATTGAGGTCTCTGATTGGCCAGTGTATAACTTGAATAACTTCAACTACAGAAAAAATATCATGAAAAGATTATTAAGAAAATGTTAAAAGAAAAAAGCTTCATTGGTTATTCTGACTAATAAAGTGACTCATTAATAGCTGTTTATTTCTAACTAGAAGTCTATGAGATTTTGATTTTTCTTGAAACTAGTGGGTACTTCCTATTTGGAATGTGAGGGGTAAGGGGTCACTCAGTCCAGTTCTCAAATACAGACAGCGGAACAGATCCAACCTCCCTACAGCTGAAGTGATGCACCAGGCATGTGATGCACGTTCATGCACGTTCTTGAATGTGCATCAAACAGTTGGCACTTCTGTGAATTAAAATGGACGCTATCCGTACCTCCCTTCCAAATCCAAATTTGATTGGTCAAATTCGACCTGGTTTAATGTTCAACACGCATTCAGTTGCCCTGCATTCTGTACGTGGAGCTCTAAAACGCTTGTAGAAACTTGCCAACCAAGCTTTAACCTGAGAATTTTTGAGGGGAAAACCCAAAACACACATTTACGCAGGTTTACATATACCTTTTAGCGGAAGGAGATGGTTGAACAAATCCAACGTCCACAGTATGGATTAACTGGTGATAGCAGGCCTGCAGTAGGAGTCCACAGAGCTCCAACAAAGTGACTCAATTTAGCCCATTTATCTAGTTTATCAGTTCCTATCAGGGAAATGTTTTCAAAATGTAAAAGGTTGAGTGTCTTTGGTCCCTGCACAGCATTTGGGCTCTACTTTAGACTTCCTTTGCTGTAACCTTTAACCTACTTCAACCCATTTGCTAGAAGGTTCAGAATTTCATGAAATATGAGAGGATTACTTTGAGTCTAGGCCTGTAGGGAGATAGCGTTTCAGTGACAGACGAGTGTTTTTGTTGAAATTACAGTGAGTGATTATCTGTATTCTCTCTGAAATAACAGAACCATAACACAGAGATTACTGATCCAAGAGTTTGAGATGTTTTCCATTGATTATCTGTGTGAAGAGAAAGACTCTTCCTGTTTTCACAACCTTTTATCAGATTTTATTGCTGTAACTCTGTTGATCCTAAATAATGACTTTTAGTAAAATAGAGGATGTGAGGTTGAAGAAAGACAGATTTTATTTATTTTATTTATCAGCTTAGACAAAGTATAAATAGCTGACAGGAAAATGATGAAAAAAAAACGTATTATGTCTGTCGAGTCTCAGTAAGATATATTGTGAAATATAACCTGGAGTTAATAAATGTCTTACTATGGTGCTAAGACTGCTTTCAGTTGAACAACATCCCTCCAGCTAAGTGACAAACAAGAACAGCTGCAGATAACAAATCTGTTTGTGCCAAATTCATGAACAACTCTGGTTCATGTTTGACTCCTGCTTGCAGGAGGTTCTCAGTGCATTCAGTGGGCTCCTGTTACACATATACAGATTACAGCGAAACACTTTGTACATTACCTGCCCTGATAAACAACAGGCTCAGGTTAGAGGTGGAAAACGGGATTATGTAATACAACTTTCATTTCCCTGTGAATTATTAAAGATCAAATAAGCAGTGAGCCAAAATTCCAAATTTTTAGGATTAAAGTTTGTCTAAAACAACTCTGCAGCATTGTACTGACAAGAGGACGAAACAAAAAATCCGTTGTGACAGTTTTTTGTTCAGCTTGTTCCTGTTATTCTGTTGTTTGGCCAACATTTTTCATTTTAGCTCATCCTCTAGCCCCATTTATAACTGGCTGGATAAACTCTCTACATTTCAAAAGTCAAAAGATTTTAACATTTTCAATATCAAATAACTTTCTGAGGTATGATCCTGATCCCTTAAAATGTTCCAAAATGTAAACATGGCTTTACATTGACATTAGCTTTAAAAAAAAAAAAGCAATACATTTCCAGAAACTGGAAACTAAGAACTAAATGTGGAGCCTAATGCTGATCCTTTAAACACTGAGAGTTTGTCAGACTTGTGTTTATATAGTTATGGGATTCTAAATAATCTCTCTTTGTGAGACGTCTGACTGTTTTGCTATTTGTTCATGTATCGCAAGTTATATCATCATCACAATATTGATCACTAGTATCACAAATCGTGTTTTCCTCATATTGTGCAGCCCTATTTCCTGCTCAATTCTAACAATTTTCACAGCTGTGTGAAGAAATTGACCATTCTCCAAAGGTTTGATTGCAGCTATTTCAGCTAAAGCTGGCGCAACCATGACTATGTTCTACTGTATTTCTTTCTTTAAAAACGAACAAACATTTTTTGAACAACTGTTACAAAGAAATTTTTGTCCATTTAATTAAAATGTAAAGCTCTCATGTTGAGCTAGTTAACAAAGCTTGCATGCTTGGTGCCAAATTGTAGCTCACTCTGCAGGAAATTAAAATTTAAAGAGCGCAACAATGGCTGAATCTTTACGCACTTGTGTTGTGTCATAAGTCAACTTTAAAATGTTTGGTCTGCAATGATTTATGATTTATCAGACTAGAGATGTTCAGCCTGAGCAAGCGGCTCGACTTTGAATCGATCTTTCAAAGCGGATGTGTTGTTGGCCGAGCACTCGCTTTAGATTGCGTTTGAACCCGTGACTTTGCCGACCATTCTGGGTTATTAATATGTCCGTTCTTAGACATCACTCATACTCTGTTTGTAGCGTTAAGAGAGTAGTGATAAGTTGATTGCAGATATTTTTTTTCTCTCTCTATAAGCTGCATGCTCATTTCCCTCTCAGCTGCCACACATGAAAAGTAAAGAATACACATGACACCAGAAAAAGAAGCAAAACCTGGAACCATTTCCCTTTTGACAATCGAACCGGCTCCGCAAACAACTTCACCTGAGAGAATCTTAAAACCAGAGCAGAACATTACTGACTGAAGAAACCAAATCACCTCCTCAAAGCTGAGACACTCAGTTATTTTAAATGCCAACTTCTACTGTCATTGATTCAAATCTTTTTTTTTTCTCCTTGTTTTGCACATTTTAATTTATATTCTGTGTTGTGGTTGCACCGTTTTGTGTTGTTTCACTTTAAATGTGTTTAAAATGAAAAAGATTCAAAAAATTATGTAGTGGTAAGTAGGATTGTAGATCTAGCATTTTAGCATTAATTTTTTTTCCAATTTATCAGCAGTGGACAAATAAAAGTATTCTCACATAAAACATATGTCTGATAAAAAGTTATGAACCGGATGATGATAAATCATTTAATAAAAATGGTTATGGTAGAACAGGGCTGGGATTATATAAGTTTGCTTCCTTCTGCTCCCTTTCAAGCTAATCTTTGATTTAATATCTAATTATCCTAAGTTTGACAAGTCTTTTTATGAATGTATGAATGCTGATTGTATCGTTATTATTGTATCATTATTCTTGCCTTGATTGCTTGAAATAAACCATTTCAGATCAAATCAAATAAAAAAAAATTTGAGAAAAACATGTTTTTTAGCATTAATAATTCACTTTGTGAATAATTTTATATTACTGTTCATAAGACATTAATTAAAGCAACAAAGCAATCTGAAGAGCTGATTGGGAGCCAAAAGAGTCAGCGCCTTTTAGTGAGCCAAGCCAGAAGAGACTGTTTTCTATAAGAAGAGCCAGAATTCCTATTAACACTACACAGCGGGGGAGTCTTTGCTGCATTGTTGCTGTAGCTGTAGGTGAGTTTGTTGGAACATTTCATCTACTGACATTTGCAATCAGATTATAATTTTCAAACATATTTTTTTTTCTTCCAGTACATTTATCCACACATTTAGCATAGGCATACATATTCATTTAGCAGTAGCACAAGGATTTCACTGTTCTATTTATTTGATGAAATTTGGCATTTTAAAGATCTAATTTATTTTTTATAGTAATCTTGCAAACAAACAGTATTTGCTTGACGATATTTTACACATGAAATGTCACTATGTGACAACTACATTATGATTATTTATTAAAGAAACAGATTTTGGAAATCAAACATTTTATTCCTATGCATGATTTAACACACATGACTTTTTCATGACATGCTGGAGCCGCCATCAGTGTGTGAATGTGTGTGTGTGTGCATGGGTGAATGGGACTGTGACTGTAAAGCGCTTTGGGCCTTCGTAAGAAGGTAGAAAGCGCTATATAAGTATACGCCATTTACCATTTACCATTTTTTGCTCCATTCTGATGCAGTTTATTTTAGTCTGACCAATAGATGTCACTAGTTTCAGTGTGTCAAATGCTTCACAACCCTGAACCATTTCAACACAATTTGATACATTTTGCTTCAGTGGTTCAGAAAGCTTTGGTTTCTCCATCACTATGTCAGACATCCCAGTACCACAGCAGTTAAATAACATTAGAACAGAAAAGGAAAATTATCATTTGTAAAGATAAAAAAGAAACATGCATCAAAGAAGGATCCTGTTTCAAACATGACTGCAAGTATACAAAACATTAGCTTATACTATAAGTTTGTGCATAAAAACACAAACAATATATTAGGTGGGGGGGCACAAAAAAAACAACCCCAAAAAACACAGTTAAAAATAGAAAATTTGAAACGTCATTCATCGATATTGGCCTAAAAAACTTTAGCATATTGATTATGTTGAACTTTAACTGCAGGATGTGTACATAAAGAATTATTGCTATTGTAGCCAGTTCACAGCAGTGACTTCAGGCTGACATGTCACAGTTGCATAAACATTTCTAGAACTGCAGACCTCTGAAGGCAAAGTCTTTTAAATCCTAAATGTCAGGAAAACAAGCAGCTTTCCCAAAATGCAGAATATCAGGGTTGGTGGAAGAAACAAAACTTCAACATTTTAATGTTAAAAACCAATAAACAAAAGAGCCACACAAAAAAAAAGATACCAACAGTAAATGATAAGACAAAATGAAACTGGAAACCCAGACACTAAATACACTAAGGATAATTGACTAAATTTAATGCAGGTGGAGATAAATACCAAATGAAACCAGGTGAGACTGTGACTCAAGGAACAACAGAAAACCCGAAAACAGAATCTCAACCAGGAAAACACTACTTGTGTGCCAACTGCTATAAAACAAAAGACATTTTTTTCCAGATAAAAGGCATATACACTATCCACAATTGCAGATGATTTTATGCTCCTAGATGACCATTTCTTCTCATTTCCAATATACCCTCTTTTCCGCTCTCTTCTTGGAGAAGAAAACACAACAGACCAAAATAAAAGAGCACAAACTATTTGTGAATTTCCTATTTGTAAATTTAAAAACTTTTTGTTTTACTCCTTGTTTTATTTGCATCCTTCACTGGATTTAACTTTATAATGCTTTCAGATGTGAAGGCAAAGCACTCTTGTTCTTTAATAGGCAAAAAAAAATTTAATCAGCGAAACAATTGACATATAAAAATGATTTCAGATCAATAATGAAAATTCAAGCGGTCCAATGTAATAAAATTTAGTTTTTTACAGAATATGCAAAACATGACAATATACAAAAAGGTTAAGGCCTTGACTAAGCTAGTGTTTTCTTTACAATCACACACATAAAAGTAGAAGTCTTTGCATCATTTTATTTTATTTCATGTTGGGACTCCGAAATGTTGACCGCCTGTTTGTGTCTGCCTACTGCCACAACACCTGGGAATTCTCTGAATAACTCTGCATAGACCATCCCCTATTTAGCACTCAATACGATCATTGACTTCATCATTCCACATACCTTGGTTACACAGGACTGGCCCTTGTCCCAGACCAGAATGAACCCACTACTAACTGCACTAACATGATGTCAGCACATTTTACGTCAGGAGTTTATACCAAAGTTTGCTACTAAAAGAAAAGAAGGAAGAAGTGCCTGTCACGCAAGGATGTGTGGGATTTCCATTTTCCTGTGTGCGAAATTTTGTGAAGGTTGCATAAACAAATGGCTTTTTTCCCACCCATATTGTAGGGAAAACTTTGATATATCGCTAAACTTCGCACTTCGTCAGACAATGGACGCCAAAACGTAGGTCCTAGCCATCCCATAATGATTTCAAAACTTCCTTGGAATATTCCTGACATGTGTGTTTTGGTTTTGAGTGGAAATGTTTTTTTTTTAGAACCCCATAAAAGATTTGGGCCCCATTCCTTTTTTTTTTTTTAATGGTTTCTCCCGGTGTGATATCAGCCTTTGGGGAAGGGTGTCATTCTTTTTATTCAAAAAATCCTTGTAACCGATATAAGGTGCATACAAACTTTGAGCATGTGGCGGGGGTGACATTTTCGCTCAAAGATGCAAAATGCTTAACTGGCTAAGCAGCTGTGCAGACAAAGGCATGAAAAACCTTGCTAGCCTGGAAGTTCAGACCATCATTTGCTTGTTTCGTTTTTTTTTTTTATATACTCTGTAGGTACACGATTCATATTTTCCTATGTCTTGAGTGACTTCAGTGACCTAAGAACATGTGACTGACTTCAGCTTCACAGAGAGTCCAGAACCAGGTCAAAAGACCACGGAAAATCACCACTCTGATGAAAACTTTCCCAGCATGCATTGCTGGATCTTTTAAATATTTAAAAATTGGTTATTTAATAGGCTAAGCTCAAATATATCAGATTATGTGTACAGGACGTAGACCTGCGAACTTCTTAAAATTACACAATTGACAAAGGTGTTTCTGTGGAAATGGAATTCAAATGGAACCAAGACATCCAGCTCATAAAACACTAACCAAGCAATAGGTGTGCAACTTTTAGTGGCATTATTGTGTATTGCTATCTGGTATCTGTTAATCCTACATTTTTGCGGTCAGTCAAAATTATCCAAAGCTATCAGCTACAGAAAAACATAATGTAACCACAGTGTTATTTTACAGTTTAAAATACATTAACTAAAAGTTACAATATGACACCAGTTCAACTTTTGAAGATGTTAAAAAGAAATCTGAAAATCACTTGCAGAGTCTACTCCAGAGATTATTTGTAGCAGTTTGATTTCCAGAGTTTAAATAAATCTTTTGAAACTGCCTGCACTACCTTTGATTTGTGCACTTTATGCCTTCATGCCATTATATACTGCATCCTCATCCATCTCAGCCATCTTCGTGATGAACAGATTATTGATCTTAATTTCATTTTAGATGATGCTTCTAAAACTTATGTGTATAGCATATTCCTAACCAATTGTAAAAAAAAAAAAAGTTTTTGTAAGCCTATACATACATGCATACATACATAAAAAAACCGCCCCTCTCACCCTTCCATGGGTGGTTTCTCACCCAAGCTCGGGTCCTCTACCAGAGGCCTGGGAGCTGGAGGGTCACTGCTCTCTTCTGGACTGAGAGGTCTGAGGTCTTTCCAGGTATCTGTTGTAGCCACTCCTCCAGCTTGGGGGTTACTGCCCCGAGTGCTTCAGTTACCACAGGCACCATTGTCACCTTCACCTTCCAGGCTTTCTCCAGTTCTTCTCTGAGTCCCTGGTATTTCTCCAGTTTCTCATGTTCCTTCTTCCTGATGTTCCGATCGCTTGGCACTGCCACATCCACCACAACGGCTTTCCACACGGCTTTCACCACCTGGTTGCTTCGCCATTATCATTCTATCAGTCTGGATCTGGAAGTCCCACAGGATTTTTGCCCTTTCGTTCTCTACCACCTTCGGGGGTGTTTCCCATTTTGACCTTGGGGTTTCCAGTCCATATTCTGCAAACATGTCCAACTTGTAGCCTAATGCTCGAACATCCACAAGCGGCAACTCCTATCACAACTTGAGATTGAAGTGCTAAAATACAATGGCAATACCACGGGAGAGCCAGAACAACAGGTCAGAGAGGAGATTATGCCACACTCCCACCCTGAGATTGGGTACACAACCCCAACAACCACAGATACGCTGAGCGAGGCAGAAACTGACCTGAAAGCGCCACCATCAAGTGGCTGGAATAATATACAGGAACATGTGTGCAGAATATGGACTGGAAACCCCAAGGTCAAAATGAGGAAACACCCCCGAAGGTGGTAGAGAATGAAAGGGCAAAGATCCTGTGGGACTTCCAGATCCAGACTGATAGAATGGTAATGGCGAACCAACCAGACATCGTAGTGGTGGACAAAGAACAGAGGAAAGCCGTTGTGGTGGATGTGGCAGTGCCAGTGGAGACCCTTAAGCTCCCAGGCCTCTGGTAGAGGACCCGAGCTTGAATGAGAAACCACCCACGGAAGGGTGAAAGGGGTAACACACAGAGGTGTGCCACTTCATCTGCTTGGGCTGGATGAGGTTCATGCAGAAGGCATATTGAGGGCTACTTATATTTGCCAATGTTTTTTTACAGAACATTCCAGTTTGTGTAAGCTAACATACATGTTGCTCATAAAATGAACTTGTTCTAAGGTGCCAAACTGTAAGTTAACTTCAAGAAACTGCCTCGTAAACTAAAACATTTTGTTTGAGAAAGAGTTTTGACAAGTCAAAAGAACTGCATAGATTGTGAATTTTAGCATTCGAGGCAGAGGATAAATAGCACGCAATAAAAGTTTAACAAACTAGATTTTACAACAGCTACTTCCTGCTGAGTGTGCAAAAGCTTAGACTCTTTCAGCTTTTTATTTGCCATGTTTATTGCTCTGCTCTGCACTAGCAGTGTGTGGCGGCACCTTTGATTGTTTCCTCTGTAGAAGGACTAATGCAGCAAAGTGTATCATTCCTGCATTAAAACAGTAATTTTTAAACATAAAAAAAATCCCACAAAAAAATCTTTGTTTCCCTTTAGGCTTTGACAAATGACCTGCACTCATGCACATACATCCATGAAGGCATGCACACGCACACATTTTCCTGGAGGGATCTTTGACCAGTTGAGGGAAAGCCTCCACTTATCAGCCAATGGAAATAAGGGCAGCCCGGGCGCTCCCTGCGTCACACGGCGCCCCCACGAACCATGATCTTACATCACTCACCGATGTGGGCCAAAGTTCAGCAACATGTGCAACTGCTGAAAGAGGGCAGGAGGTGACAGTTTGAAGATTTTATACTTCGAAATCAGCCCCACTTTTCCAGATGACAGTGAATTAGCATAAAATAGACAAGTAATTGTGTCTTCCATCCATCCATGAGGGTCATTGGAGCCTGTCCCAGAGCAAAGGTGGGGTGCACCCCGGAAAAACCATCAATCCCCTACAAGGCCACAGATAGAGACATCCAATCACATGAGAGACTATTAGAAATGAACCTATGTAACATGCTTTAAGAAAATGGCAACCAGTTGGAGAAACTCACGTGCACAAACAAGCCCCACACAGAAAAAACATCTAAGATTTGGACCAGGACCTTCTCACTGAGAGGGGATGGGGAAAGGGTCAACTCTATTCGCAGTGGGAAAGGAGGAAAAACCACCTGGAAAAGAAATGGCTGGTAACAGTCTCCAGAGCCACCATAGAGAGCATCCTGGTGTAGATGTACTGCATCACACACAAGGTGCTCAGCCACAGGAAATCGCTGCTGAAGGTGTTCTACCGGATGAGTGGAAGAAGGTGGACGGATGGATGAATGGATGGCATTACTAACATGCAAAATCTGCTTCGGAAAGTGCAATTTGATGTAGATACTCTGACTTTAAACATTTTATTTTTAAAATATATTTTTATCCTCAACCCTGACTTCTATACATTATTTTAAACACCTGGAAAGGATCATAATTTTGTTGTGCAGACAGTGACATTAAAGCAAATTCTAATTGTGATTTATTAAGCCGAACTCATTAAAGAAAGATCTGTGACACATGTGTCACAAAGACTGTTCCAGTCCCGCTGAACTCAAAGCTGTCTGTCTGTCTCAGCCCCAAACCGGCTCTCAGCTCAGTCAGGAACCGGTTACGTGATGTCGTCATTACTCTACCGTCCGTTAACCATTAACCAGCAGCCTGAAACAAACTGTCTTTTTCATATCTGCTCAGAACAGCAGGGTCATGCTCACACACCTTTTTACAAACCTCTGACCCTCCTCTTCATTCTCCCCCTCCCTCTGGAGGGACATCCCTGGGTATAAAAGAAGCAGGTCCTCTCCACATCAGGTACAAGTGACCACGAGTCCTGAGCTCTTCTGAGAACAAGCAGAAGAAACACCTCAACGAATGAGGCCAAGCTAAAAGCTCTTTTCTCAGAGCAAACTCCAGAAGGTGAGCTAACTTTCTATTTGTTTTTATGCTATTTTGTGTGCACAGATGTAATTTTGTTAGGATATATGCACAAACTGAGGTTTTTCTTCTCCTTCTTTTTTTCTTAAATATTTCATTTTGTGCAAAAATGTCTAACTTTTGTTCCTCCCTGTCACTCTCTTCTTTCCATGTTTCCTCTCCAGGTCTCTTCGATTTTCTCTTTCTATCTGTTGACCAGAACCAGAACCCCTCACCATGCCTCCTCAGATCCAGTCCCAGAATCAGTGCGGAATCAGAGTCCTGCAGGGAGACCTCAGCTCCCTCAGCCCAGCTGTCCGGGAGTTTGTGGAAGCCAATGTGGTCCTGTGCCAGCCCGAGTCCCTGCACATCTGTGATGGCTCAGACGAGGAGAACCGGGCCATCTTGATCCAGCTGCAGGAGCAGGGGATGATCAAAAAACTCAGCAAATATGAGAACTGGTAGGTTGGCTGATTTAGGTTCTGCTGGAGCACTAATTTGGTTGCTTCACTGTTTAGGGCTGGATTTTTCAGATACACAATGTTTTAAATTAAAGTTTAAAGATTTGATGAACAAATAGTTTCATTTGCATTCTTATGATAGAGAGTATGAAGTTCTGTCTTTTGATCTTCTTGCACATTTGTATTTTTTGCAGCTGGTTGGCCAGAACTGACCCAAGGGATGTGGCCCGTGTAGAGAGTAAGACAGTGATTGTCACCCAGAACCAGAGGGATACTGTACCCACACCTCTGGATGGTGGAGTGAGCCAGCTGGGCCGCTGGATGTCCCCGGAAGAATTTGACAAAGCCATGGGTTCACGTTTTCCAGGCTGCATGAAAGGTACCAGAGGCAAAGTTTTCACTTTCTTTTTTTTATTTTTTTTTTTAACAAACATTGGTTATAATGAATAGAACGAAGATCTTATTTGTACATCTCTGTCCTCAGGCCGCACCATGTATGTGATCCCCTTCAGTATGGGTCCAGTTGGTTCTCCTCTCTCCAAGATCGGGGTGGAGCTGACTGACTCTCCCTACGTAGTGGCCAGTATGAGAGTGATGACTCGCATGGGAAAGGCGGTTCTGTCTGCTCTTGGAAACGGCGAGTTTGTTCGCTGCCTGCACTCCGTTGGCTGTCCTCTCCCACTCAAGAGTATGTACTCAATTTTAAACAACTCTATTTATGTTCAGGTTCTAAAATTAAAGCTACAACTGTGACTTTAGCTAGCCAGTTTAAAATGTGTTTATCAAACTATCTGATCTTTTTCAGAACCCCTGGTGAACAACTGGCCCTGCAACCCCGAGCTGACGCTTATTGCTCACATCCCAGACCGCAGACAAATCATCTCCTTCGGCAGTGGTTATGGTGGAAACTCTCTGCTGGGCAAGAAGTGCTTTGCTTTGAGGATTGCCTCACGCATTGCCAAGGAGGAGGGCTGGCTGGCTGAACACATGTTGGTAAGGAAACTTTGTAGTCTAACTTAGATTTGTGGTTCAGAAGTAACTTTGTAAAACAGTACTAACTAATTCCCTCCCACAGATCCTGGGCATCACAAACCCTGCTGGGGAGAAGAAGTACATGGCAGCAGCTTTCCCCAGCGCCTGTGGAAAGACCAACCTGGCCATGCTGTGCCCCACATTGCCTGGATGGAAGGTAGAATGTGTAGGAGATGACATCGCCTGGATGAAGTTTGACAAACATGGTAAGAAGGAACTTGAGTCCCTGAAAGCGCAGAAGCAGCTGTAAATTGCAGTCATCTCATTAATAACTTTCTCTTTCCAGGTAATCTACGAGCAATCAACCCAGAAAATGGCTTCTTTGGCGTTGCACCTGGCACCTCAGTCAAAACCAACCCCAATGCCATGGCAACCATCACCAAGAACACCCTTTTCACAAATGTGGCTGAGACCAGTGATGGCGGTGTGTTCTGGGAGGGAATGGACCAGTCTCTGCCTGAGGAAGTCACTGTCAAGTCCTGGAAGAACCAGACTTGGACTCCAAAAGATGGTAAGAAACCTTCTGAATTGTTGTGTTGATGAAACGGAGGTGGGTTAGATGCTACAGTATCAAACCAAACATCAACAAAAACATTTTCTTTGGAAATCAGGGATGCCAAATGATGGTGTTTTTATTGTAGGAGAGCCCTGCGCTCATCCGAACTCTCGCTTCTGCACACCTGCTGGACAGTGTCCCATCATTGACCCGCAGTGGGAGTCACCAGAGGGAGTCCCCATTGAGGCCATCATCTTTGGAGGTCGCAGACCAGAAGGTGAGCCAAAACTGAGACTAAACTGATGTCATGTAGGCTTGTGAACATAGATAGGTGAGATGTTCCATTGCATGTGAAAAACTGATCAGGATTCTTTTTTCAGGAGTTCCTCTGGTGTATGAAGCTTTCAGCTGGCAGCATGGAGTGTTTGTAGGAGCAGCTATGAGGTCAGAGGCCACAGCTGCAGCTGAGCACAAAGGTCAGTGTTTGAGAGAATTTAACATTTTTAGCAGGTTAATTGTTTTGCACTTCCACTTATTCTTTTTGCTTTCTTTTTAGGCAAGGTGATCATGAACGACCCCTTCGCCATGCGCCCCTTCTTTGGCTACAACTTCGGACAGTATCTCTCTCATTGGCTGAGCATAGGCAACCGTCCAGGTGCCAAACTCCCCAAGATCTTCCACGTCAACTGGTTCCGTAAGAGCCCCACCGCCGGCTTCCTCTGGCCCGGCTTTGGCGACAACATCCGTGTTCTGGACTGGATGTTCAGGCGGATAAAGGGTGAAGCTGGCGCCATGCCTTCAGCCGTTGGTTTCCTACCTTGTGGTGGGTCCCTAAATCTCCAGGGCTTGAATCAGAAGGTGGACTTGGATGAGCTGTTTTCCCTCGATAAGGAGTTCTGGCAGAAGGAGGTGGAGGATGTGAAGAAGTATTTCAACAATCAGGTGAATGACGACCTGCCCAATGAGATGGCCCAGCAGCTGGAGCTCTTGCAGCAAAGGGTGAAGCAGATGTGAAACCACCTTATTTGTATTTGAAAAAAAAGTCAAAGCTTAATTATGAATTGATCTATCAAAGTGTTTCTCTCTAGAATTGGATTGTCAAAAATGTTCACAATAATTGGGCATTAATTTAAGTAGTCACATGACAATGAAAGCCTGCTGTAATGGGAAATGTTTAAAACTTTTGGAGTCGAAACCAGCTAAGGCTGCAGTCTTTTTCAATGTATTACTCTTCTCATTGTTTCAGTATTATTTAAATATAACTTATTGTAAACGCACATGCAAATGGCACCCAAAGTATCCCAGTGATCTCAGTTCTTTTTGTTTGAGGAGAACTGAGCTTTTGTTTTGGTTTTTTTGTTCCTGTCATTTTTTGCTGTTTTAATTTATTTTTATACTATATTAGTGTATCTTTGTCCTTTTATGTTGCAATCTTGAGGTCTCAATAGAGAGGCAATAAATGTTTTGAAGCCATTGGATTTATTTTGTCATTATTCAAAGCAATGTAAATGCTGTGGTTCACATCCCCAAGACACACACACATATACACACACACACACACACACACACACATATACATACTTATATATATATATATATATATATATATATATATGGTTACATACATACTTACATACATACCAAATGCGAACCATAACTGAGGGTGGAAAAATACATTGACAAACAAACTGAGGGATTTTCCTTTCAGCTAAACTCCTCCAACACAGTGACCATCACTGCAGCAGTCCATCCATCAATCAATCCCTTGTGCTATCCTATGACCCCACCCTTACATTGACGTGTTATTCCTACCATGACAAAGATGGATAAAGGTGAAGAGGATTTCATGTAATCCATGGACACCAGTGAAGATCACAAATCATTGAAGAAAAAAAGTTTCAGCACACTGTCTAGTGGGTCTAGATGACCCAACTCCCAATGTTAAAGTGCCTAGGATAGCACAAGGGCTAATGCTTCATCCTTCTCTTATTTTTAAACAAAACCTCAAAATACTCTTCCACTTGTAGCTGAAGCTCTCCATTTATCAGGAGAGGACAAACCCCCTTCTTCCAGTCAAGAACCATAGCCTCCCATTTGAAGGTGCTGATTCTCATTTGAACCAATCAGTTGTGAATCTCCCCAGTCCACATATAAGCTTTAAAAAGCAGGGATATGATTCTGATTTAGGAATTTTTTTTTTCAAATTTTTGCTTTGACAGACGAGATTAAACTTGCTTCTGGTTATATAACGTATTGCGTAAAGATACAACACAATTTAAAAACATTGCAAATTTTGCCATTTTAGGTTTTGCCTGATAATAAACTGGGTTTTGTTTTCTAATGCCCTTATACATAAACACCAAAGAGGTGTAAAAAGAAAAAAAAAGACCATTTTGTTGCATTTGTGTTGACATCTGGAGCTTTTATGCCAAAACCAAGAATGTCGACTCCTGAAAACCTGAACTGTAGCTCTTCAAGGTCAGGTGTTTACGTCTATTCAATTTTAGACCGATGTACAGCTGTAAAAAAGATGCAAGGAAGGCTTGACAAAAAAATTGCATGTTTTTTGACATTGTTTTCCTCAGTTATATAACCTGGTCCAGAAAACAGAAGATGAGATCCATCATAATTTAGTTGGGGTCTGTTGTTTCCATGGTTTTACCACATTGTTCCTATCACATCTGAACATGCACCACATTAATGAAGAAAGCATTTGCTAATCCATTCAAGACACCAATGTACTTGTTTTCCAGCAGTTTTATCTGGGAAAATCATTACCCAGCAACCGTGCAAGACCAGTCACGTCCAAATGTCCACAAAGGTCCATTTTGTGTTCTGTTTGTGTCTAAAGTTCTGACATTTCAGTTCTGAGTGATCTTTTTTTTTTTTATGTAATAATAGATGAATATCAAGTGACAAACAGTGAAACTGATTTATTGGATTACAGACAAAGTTTGTTAATTTGAAAATCAAGTAAATTAAGTAACAGCATCCCAGAATTCCTGGAAACAAGGCAGATATTCTATAATAAAATAATGCTAAAATTTAACTTCTATTTCTAAACAACAGAAACCAAAGAAAAAGATTTTTATCAGTCTAGTTTTTTTGGTTCTGTTGGTGTTTTTTATGGTGCAAAAACTGTCATTTTATATATGAAGACTGATGTGTAAATTTGTCCAAAAAGCCTTTGATTTCTTCTTTTAGCAAAAAAAAAGGGGGGGAAAAGCAAGCATTGAATACTTAAATATAAAAAAAAGTTATGAAAAGTTTGTAATCGTACTAATACTATGATATTTTTTGTAAATGGTCAGACCGTCAAAGCGAGTGACAACATGAAGCTTATCTTCTCCCAGAAACGATCTCACACCAGGAACATTTTTTACTGAATGGACAAGAGGTGACAGCTGGTACTGGAAAGCAAAAGCACAGCTGGTATCTCTGCTCCTGCAGCCTCAGAACACTTTATCAGCAGCACTGATAACAAATACAGCACTGGTCACCCCTCTGGTAGACATCAATGACATTATAATGCATGAAAATGTAGGTAAAGACAGAGTTTGAGCGCCTTAAATGTTGAGGCAAAGAGTTCTTCCTTGTTCTGTCTGTAACTCTCTTATTAGTTCTGTTTCTATCCAGAGCCTGTAAGAGGTTTTCTTAAGCACCAGTAGGAGGTTTGTGTGGCTCTGCACTTTTCTGTCTGACCTTCGGACCGCAGCACTGCTTCCTGCTATTTCACATTAAAGTTAATTTTTTTGTGGATGCTCAGATAATGACAGCTGTGATGTTTAACTGAAATCCATCCCAGGTTCGTTCTCTAGGAACAGATAACACCAAAGTCAGACTGAGGTCACTAATCAGGCTCATGCTTTTGTCACAGAGTCGATGTGGAGAGATTCCAGTCGGGATCATTGTGGTGAGCAGATCAAACTAAATCAGTTTACACCAGAAGAATCAACGTATGGTTTTGTATGAAGTGAGTTTTAACCCCTCTGTGACAGCCTGCAGAGCTGTTTGCTCGGGTGAACTGCATCTGCAGACGTAATAGTGAGGCCTTCGTCCTGAACACTATATACACTGTACTTTTCAGTGTAAACAGGAAAAGATATAATATGGAAGCTGATTTTTCTTTTTAATTTTGAGTCAACAAATGCAGCTTCATTTTGAAAATGAAAAAGCATTTCTGGTTTTGACTTTCATTTTTAATTATGCCCCAGAAAAACTTCCATAATATAAAACACCCATGTGCAAAAAGTTTGATTTAGTTCAACTGTCTTAAGAACTGTAAGACAGGTCATTGGCTTTGGTTGCAACAAGTAGATTCCTGAGCTTAATATTATAAAGGTGCTTGCATTTTCTGTGTTTTTTTAAGATGACTTGTTGACTATGAAAAAAGACAGGGTCAGTTGGGACTTTTGGGACCTGATAACTTGGAATACAAAACATGAAGGATAATTTCAGGGTTAATAAAAACATACCAGACCTCACAATAAAACTCTTACTTTATCAGGGTAAATGAAGGAGAGAGGATTAGTCATGACACAGTTTATTGTCCACAGTTATATAATATTTCCACTTTCCAACTACCCGTTTTATTAAAAACGTGTTTGTTCTGTGCTCTGCATTGGACAATAGTCCCTCCAGGAACTTGCAGGCACTCACTATAATTGCTGTGGCGAAAAAAAAAAAATGGCTGCAGTTTTTTTTTTTCCATTTACGATCAATTTTGATAATAGCGTAATTCCCAACTTATGGTTATTGGAGAAATTATTCAATTTAAAGCCTTTTTTTTCCAGTTTATTGAAGGACAACTTTTTTGTAACCCCACAAGAAATGCTCAGCGTTGTGTAGATGACATTCCCCATTTTTGCATAAGCAACTATAAAACTCATACCCTTATATAATAATAATAATTGTAATAATAATAATATTAAACGACATGACAATTATATATAATAGTGACTTGCTGGGTATATGTTGAAGAGTTCCATCTTAACTAGAGAAAACAGATGACTGGTGTATTAGTTTATCTTTAGCGTCAATTAAAATTGTACAAAGCCTCTAAATCTGCTTGGCAGAGACAGTCTGACTGTGGATCTTGATCAAAATAAAAGATTTTAGACCAAAGTTGCAGCAACGGGGTGAAGTCATTGTGTTGAGAAAGATGTGTGGGAATGGGTTGAATTTGCTGGAGTTTTTGTTATCCCAAAGGCCTGGAGATACTGGTTAGGTTACCTTTTTTTAATCATCAAACCAATCACCAATTGTCTCCTTTTGTTCTATTTGACAATTTTCTGTGTTTTTGGCCTACAGACAACCTGCATTCCTAGTCTGTGGAGTTGTTTCCTGAGAGGTTGAACTGTTACTCGACAATGACCCACACATGCCATGAAGAATTTACATTGAAGCTAGTCTATTATGTTATCCTAGAATGTGTATTTAATATCGAATACTACTACTACTACTAATAACAAAGTTTGATACATAAACATTCATTCATCCATTTACTTCCAGTTATTCCCATTCGGGGTCACGGGGCTGCCTGAGCCTATCCACTTTTAGGCGCAGGCAGGGGACACCCTGGGAGGTCGCCAGTCTGTCGCAGGCTATACATAAACATACAATATTGAAATTAGGTTATAAACTCAGAAATACAGATGGTGAAAAAAAAAGTGGTTGTAGAAATCTCTAATTAAGCAAACAGGTGCAAACAGGATGACAACCTTAAATCACTGACTACAAACTTGATCTGGAATGTGAATGTTGAATGTCCCACATACACACATACACACATTCTAAACAGACTGTAAAAATGCATTTGTCCCTTTTTCACACAATCCCATTGGTTCTACACAGTCACAGAATTCGGATTGGTGGAACATCTTATCTAATTTAGATCACATTTCTTCAGATTCACATAAGCACTTGAATTTTTCACCCACTATTAACCCACTTGTCTCCAAAGTCCACACTCTTTTCTATCAGCCTTCATTTTTGTTGCAAGTCCCAGAAATCACATGCTAAAGGCAAAAAAGGTAATTTTTTACCATTTTTATCTTTGGTGCTGGCTGTTTTTTTGTTGCCTTTTAGATAATAATAATAATAATGTTTTTATTTTGTTAAATGTTTTAATGCTTCACTTAGTTGTGAATAAAACTGTATTTTCAGTTGAATTACTTGAATGAAAGATCAAAAACACTCAGAAAATAGCCTTTTAACTGATTTGACTCCTTGAATTTCAAAATAAATATTTTAGACATTTTGTTAAAAGGTGTTTGAAATTATAAAATGTCAAAAGCGGCTTCCGAAAAAGGGAAAAGGAGACTTGAGAACTGTGCCAGAGAGACTGAAGTAAAGTTGAGTAATGCAAGTGGGAAGGTCAGCGGCCTGAAGGCGAGCTCTTATCAGCTGGGAGTGGGAACCTGCTTGCGTAGCGAGCAAACACAGCTGACGCGGTGACATCAGAGGGAGTCTGCTCACACACTGGCCCACCGTGACGCCGGCAGTGACGCCCCGCTGTGGGCTCAACGGGTCAAAGCTCACAGGGAACTCCAGATGATCCAGCAGAGCGTGGAGCTGATCCCAATCAGACCCTGACCCCTGCAAAAAATGTGACCAGGACAGCACTTTAACCGCATTGCCATAAACGGATAAAATAGAAATTAAATGAGTCTATGGAGAGTAACAACAGGACGTACAGCGCAAGTCTGTCCTGAAAGTATCAAAGGGTGTTCTGAGTGATTTGAAAGTTACTGTAAAAGTTAGAACAAAAGGTTAATGTGTCAGACTGAGTTATCTTCATCTCTCATTATCACATTCATACTACTTTTTATCCACTGGAAGGAACATCAGTAAATCATTTAACCCTTTCTTGCTGCCAGATGAACCACAGAACAAACCTGGGAGGTGTTCAATCAGCATTCAGACAGTCTGAAGTCTAAAGTAACAGGTTCTAAACAAAAAAAAAAAATCTGGCAAGAGGAGCAAAGTATGTCATGCAGTTAAAGTTTAATATCTGGAGATTTCTCAACACTTGGCTGAGATTTAGCTTAGCTGGCTGGGAGTCAGCCAGTGACGGAGGAGCAGAGCAGGTGTTTTAAGGTTTGATTCTCCAGGAACTCTATTCCTCAAAATCCTCCAAAACATGTTTTGCAGGTCTTTAAAGAGTTTAACAGGCAACTTTAGTTGGGTTAGTCTTCTTTTCCACAACATTCTTAGCTATTTTGATTTTGCTGCTCAATACTGTGCTTAAGTGTAACACATTGGGCAGATTCATGTTACACCACATGAATCTGTTGAGGAAGAAAAAAAATGAAAAGATGCTTATAAGTCTAAACAAGGTAAATACTAGTTTGGAGGATTCATGGTGGTGTAGTGGTTAGCACTCTTGCCTGAGAGGGAAAAGGTTCAAATCCTGGCTGGGTCCCTTTCTGCATTAAAAACATGCTTCATTGGTTATTGATGTCTCTAAATTGCCCCTAGGTGTGTGTGTGGTCCTGCAACAGACTGTCAGCCTGTGTAGGGTATATTCCGCCCTAACACAGTGGTAGCTGGATTGGCACCAGCAGCTCCATGACCCCAGAAAGGATTCAGTAGGATACCAGTTTGAAAATTTGACCAGTGCACCACCTGCTGGACACAGTTAGTCACTGCATAGACAGGATGAATCTGGAATTCTGCAATCTCATGAACTGCAGCATTTAGTAGATTTAGTATATGTGAGAGTAAGAATGGATGTACGGTGGAGAATAAAGGTCTGTGAGTGGTTCAGAGGGAAATATGTCTTACGCAGCAGAGCTACATCTGTATGGATACAAAATAAAAAATAAAAAATGCCATTTCTGTGGCTATTTCTCCTGTCAAAAGCAAAAACACTTCTCTTTCATGTGTTGGTATAAAAAGATGTGTTAGAAATAATTTTGAGAACAGAACTCAAAACTAAACAGCCAAATTCTAAAAAATGTAAAATACAATAACCGACTTTACAAAATAATGTATTTTATTCCTGCTACTTAAGTTGTTTTTTAACTTCCAAACAATGTGGGTAAAGTTTCCTTTCTGGACAGTTTTGAAGCATAATGTCAGTCATTTTTGTTTAAATGTTTTCTCTTGTTTAAAATGTTGTCCTACAATTTTGTGTTCTTGTGTCATCACTTTATTAGCGTTGCTGCACCTAAATCAATTTATGTATAGAAGCTGCTCAGTAATAAACAAAGAACAAATAAGCAGACAAGACACCGGCGTATTTATAAAACCTGTTTTTATTTATTTTCTTTTTAATTGAAGGCTAACTGAAATGTGTCCAATTCATACAAAGTTCTGCGACAACAACAATAAACTGTTGTCTTCTGTTTGTAACAGAGATGTAAATAGCAACATGAGAAACCCAAGGACATGAATATAAATTAAAATTACCTGTCTCAATATACAAAAAGCTGTTCTCATCATTGAGAAGACGTCTACATGGGTGTTTGAGCCACGCTGCAGCAGATGACAAGGGTGAACTTTTTGAAAAAAAATGCTTTGAAAAGGATGCTCTCTTTTAATTACCTCATAAAACCTCTAAGTTTATCAAGTCAAATCTTCTCAGAATTGGAGCGACAACCCTACGCTTGAACTGTGAGAAATAGGCATGCAAAAATATACCTGTCTATTGTAATTACAACAAAAGTACAGGAATAATAAAAGTTGTGGGAAAATGCTGTCCTTCAAAAAAAAAATATAGAACAGAAAAGTGCTAATTTAAACTTTTAATTTGAATTGTTTTTGAGGAGTTTCTGATCAAAAAGCTCCTGTGAGTGTAGAGATTCTGCATCATTGTTCATTTGTGTGTTTTTTCTGCACACAAAAAGCATTTTTTAACTTACAGGATCAGCAGATCCTGAGCAGAAAGTCCCACATGTCATGTGTTTGCAGAATTTAACTCAACAACCAGGTGGAAGACTTCTACAAACATCACCAGCACTGAAGCGCTGTCAGATACAGAGGCTTTTTTAGTTTTTCTTTTTTTTTTTTTTTAAATACGCACACATAACATACTGCAACACGAAGAGCGTTTTCACACACTCTTTCTTCAACATTGTCAGAGGAAAGGCGCTGCGCAGCGCTGATTTAAAGAGCAGAGAAGTAGTGAAACACAAAGACATTTTCTGCTTTTCAAAAACTCATCTGCAGGCGGCAAACTTCACAGAAACCAGCGATCCTGAACGCAACACGTTTCACTCCTCAGTCAAACCTAAGAGCATCCCATTATCTAAAGCAGGGGGTCAGCAGCCCTGTTCCGTTTTACAGCGAACCCTGCTTCAGTAGATGCTGATTATCTGGATTGAGTCAGTCCGGTTTCTGATTGACTGAACACACCTGATTCAGGTGAGCAGCAGCTACTGAAGCAAGGGGTAGCAGCAAAGCAAGCAGGGCGGAAGCCCACAACCAACAGGGTTGGTGACCCCTGCTCAGGAGGATTCTTTGGGAATGACCACACAAGCACTCCTGTCAGAAGCAGCATAGCAAACAAAACCAGGAAGGATGGAAGGATGAACAAACAGTTGAAATGACCCAGGAGGAGAAGCTCCGGAGCTTCTGACCTTACTAAACTTTGTTGAGTTGGAATGAAAATTTCCACTTTAAGTTCGAGACAACTAATCGTGGAGAATGGTCGATGCTGAACACCAAAAGGCACAAAAGAACATGCTGGAGATGAGATTATCCAGCAAAAGGAACGGAAGCCATTCATTAAAAAAAAAAAAAAAAAAGGCAGGAGATGAGTTGCATTCACGTTCGCACAAACCACACGGCTTCGTCTTGGAAAAGGACACTTTAACGTGGATCTCCTCCGTGGTCGCCTGCCGCTCCTCGTGTATCACTGTAGGTAGCTTCACGCTCTCCAAGATTACAAACAAAAGCAGGTTTTTTTTTTTGTGAGTTGAAGTGAAACAACTTTCTTGTTCTTGAGAATCAACACAACAATTAACGACAAAAACAGAAAAACTTACATTAGCACGCTACGTTAAAATAGAACTAATATTATCAACAAGGCAAACAGTGGGTGTATTGCAACAATCTTCACGACATCACTAACAAGAACATCTATCTTCATCAATCTCATAGCCATCATCTGAACATCATCATCATCATCATCATCATCATCATGAGACGGCGCAGCGGGGCAGATGATTGGCAGCCCGAGCAGGCCGCTCACGTTCAGCCCGGCTCGGCACAGGCAGGCACACTTGTACGACAAAACAACAAACAACGATGGATGTCTCCACGGAGACCAAAGGAGACCCGACCAATGAGGGCGGAGGCCGGTGTGAAGGAGCTCTGTCACTGGGCAGCAGGCATCTCCTGGGAACAGGAGGAGGAAGAGGAAGACGACCAGGTGTGCGAGACTTTTTTTTCTCTGCCTAATCTTGTGTGGTCCTTGATGTGTGTGTGTGTGTGTGTGCGTGTGTGTGTGTCTGTGCCAGGTCTGGTTCTGAGGTTAGTTTGTTTAGTCTGCTGTGTGCGTTTGTGTGTGTTTAGTTTTTGTCTAGACAGCTGGAGGTCTTTCCTAGGCCACGCTGGTGCACCATTACCACACACACACACACACACACACACACAAAGACACAGTGTTAGCTGTGGTGCCAGCTTTAGTTCCACTGGCTTAAAAAACAAACGTGTCTGTGATTTCTGACAGTCTTTCCAGGTGATTTGTGTTTCTGGTCAACTTCTCAGACTGTTTGGTCCTCCTCTTCCTTTTCCTGTCTTTTGTTGTGTTTGCTTTTTTGGGTCGTCAGACAGCGCAGCTTTCTCTGAAATCCATCCCTGTAAGCCCACTCAGGCTTATTTTACCGTTCTTAAGTTGTAGTCGTGAAGGAAAAATGTTCCTCCTTAGCTTTAGGGTCTTTATTAGTAATCATTTTTTAAGTGCTTCATATTAAACTGTGCACCACAAAACAAGAGAAATATGTGTGTGGGAGGAGCGCAAAATTGAGTTAAAGAAAGAAAAGTTTCAGTGATTATTACTGACCTATTTGATTTTTGTCAAGTGGTGCACATGATCTTCTACTCAAAATACGGAGCAGAAGGTCTTACTCTTTAGAGATGAAACTTAAAAAGAAAATAATTCAATATAGCAATAAGAATACACTAAGAAACCAGAAAACCTGACGCTAAAATCTAATTTCTAGTGTTTCCTTGATCTAGAGACACTTCTAAGTAAAATGAGAAAAAAATGTTTTAGACTTTATCTTGAAAATCCCTGTGAAGCTTCTAGATATTAAGAAAATGTCAGAAATAGTCATGAGCTTGTCTACAAATCCATCTTTTACCATCTGACAAATGTTTGCAGGGTAACGCATTCTCTCCTTGTTCGGTCAGCTTCAGGAGGCTCCCCTGCAGTTTGGTTTGGACCCTTTAGCGGGCGCTCAGTTGCATAATTTCAGACTGGTTGCAGTCTTTTCGTGGCTCAACCTGCAGCACATTCACGTCTGTGTAATACCTGCTGCAAAACTGGGTTACAGGTTTTGCATGCCTTACATTCTGCTCGTCTGCGGCAGACTGAAGCTTTTTAAGAGGTGGACCAGGACCGGCTGCTGTCAACACTCGTGTCACTTGTCAACACTTCAGTGTGTCTACTTTCAGCAGCCTGCCTTGTGCTGCCTGCCGTCAAACATAAATATACTTTGCAAAACACAGAAAAAAAGAATCAGGCTGAAATAAAGCTTTGGTGCACATTTGAGGGCCGACGCTGTCTGACGGAGGATTGTTATCTGGATTTCTGTTGCGGTAAAGTGCTCAGAGATGCCTGAAAGAGAAGACGCCCCGGTGTTGCAGGGCTAGCGTGTCTGGTCGCTCTGACTCGTGGGCGGGTGACCGCAGTGATGCGCGGCAGCGTACGGGACGTTTGAGGGCCTGCAGGGTGACTGGCTTCTTTCCTGAGTAATACACTACAACGGGAGTTGAGGTGTTTCTCTCTCCTCTCACCCCACAAACAGAAGATCTGACATTCAAAGATAAAACAACACAGTTGGATTAGAGGACTAGTTCAACGCTGCTAACTCTACTATTTCTACTGCTACGTTAAACATTGTCTTGATTGGCTCAGACGTTTGTTTGAAAGTCTGATTTACATGAACAAACTCTAATGTGCTTGACATGTTAGGTCGAGGTAGTAGCAGCCAGCTTTGGGATTGGCTAATGATTCGGCCAATAAGATGAGGGAGAGAGAAGCAGGGCGTTTCTGATTATACCCACAGGTTACTTTTTTGGACCCGCTGGACTCTGACATTTGCATAAACCAAGGATTTTTCATTTCCAAATCAATGGTAAAGTAATGGTTGGTCTGAGTCCATTGGACCAAAGTCAGTCTGCCCACGAAAGCGCTGCCGTGCACCGCGTACGTCCCCGTGTCTTCCTTCCAAGCCTAAATGATCAGAGCTCCTCCACAATAAAAGTCTCTTGGAAGCGTTCCATCTGCGCAGACTAAAAAAATAGTGCAATTCTTTTCATCAATTATATAAATAACTCTAAATTCGTGCGTTCCACTCTCCGTTTGCATACATGCATGTATATGTACTCCATATGCACACATGTCAACATGTATGTTGCAAAATGTTCAATCCAAAAATGTGGCACCCCAATAGATTACTGATGTTTGTGTCTTTCTCTAAAACTAAAACCACAAAAAATAAAAAAAGAAAATGAAAAAACTCCTCCTTTTCAACTTTCTCTTTTATCTTGACCTTCGTTTTGTGCAAACCCTCTTCAGAAATGTAAAAAAAAAAAAAAAAAGCATTTTAAGTGACAACTTCTGCATCAGCTGGTCAATGTAAGGCAAAGCTTTTAGCTTCAGGACGTTCAGCGCCATGCTACAACTGCTCATCTAATTTTTGACAACTCTAACTACATCTAAACTCCCACTGGAGGAGCAGCGTAGAGCGCCGCTTTGTCCTGGAGATGAAGCTGAAGCTTGATGCAGGAGTTGAGAAGGTGAATGAGGATCTGAAGGACTCCAAGCAGCGAGAGGATTATCACAGGAAAACCAATCCATGAGGAACCAAGACGATTAAAAAGGTTTCATAGGAGTGAAAGTGACAAACAAGAGTTCTAGAGAAACAAACTGAACAAAGAAATATTTAGAATGACTATATAGGACAGTTGGACATAGAAGGGATGAGTTTTGTCTTCATCACCCTTCCTGCCTCCTTGCTTCCCTCTTTTCTGACATCCCAAGTTCGTCCCAAGTGCTCCTCATTCCGGAAGTAGCAGAAGTAGCAGATGTGCCGGGACAGTCCTCTGCCGGTGCGATCAGGCTCAAAGGTGTCTCCATTGGTCAGCCGGAGCTCCAAACGTTATCCAGTTTTCCAACCATTTGGGCCTCGTTTCCCACCGATGATTACCAGAGTGGAAAGCTGAAAAAGCCTGTGCTGCTGACGGAAAATGGCAACGCTGAATAGTCACACCTGCTGAGGCTTCTGGGATTTCTCCTTTGCATTCCTTGTGTTCCTGTTGTCCGTGCTCCCTTGATGTTGAGGAGGGGGCCGGAGGAGACCGTGTATGAGCGAGGACGGCGGTGCTTGTGAGGACGGCACAGTCCGATGGTTGTGGGTGGACGTCAGCGAGGTCGGCTGGTAGTAGTTCCCAATCACCTCGCTGTAAGTCGGAGGAGCGCCTTCGGCCCGCGAACCCCGCTTCTGCTGCCGGGACAAGGCCTCCTGGGCCTCTAACACGCTGATGCCTGAATGGACGCTTGGAGGCGGGGCCTGCAGGCTACTGGAAAAAACAAAACTTGTAAGAACACATCACTGTTAAAAATATTTCCCTTTTGATGCTTGTAAACAACAACAGGGTGTTTTTCTGGTTAGAGCAAAAATATTGGCAATGTAGTAAATGCTTTCACAAAACAGGCCGTTTTTGACCCGATTGTACCCTTTTTCACACCAGGTTGCTTGTCGTTACCTGGCTTGCAGACAGGCGTTGGATGGGTCCAAGGGGTGGGAATCAAACACAGTTCGGTTGGGCGGCGCTCTGACCGACTCGCGGTTTAGTTCCATCTGCTGTTCGGGGTCTCTGAGCTGCAGGGTGCAGGGCCCCTGGTACGGGGGCGGCTCCTCGCCATCTGAGAGGGAGATGGTCGGGGGCAGATCAATGAGGCTTTGGGGCAGGTAGGGGTAGGTGGGTTGGAACCGAGTGGGCGCATAAGTGTGATGGAAGCGCTGGGACTGGAGAGCAGGCTGGGACTGGTTGTGCTGTGGGTCCCGCTGCAGGTAGGATGGGACGCCCCGGTCAGGCGGTCTGGGGTTATATACCTGGGGCTGTATGAGACATCAAAGCATTATTTAGTCAATATTTACCCTAAGAAACTTTTATTTTTGTGTTGTTACGCTGCTCCCTATTCTCTCTCCTGTCACTACAGGAAGTGCATTTGAAAATGTAAGATTAATTTGAGACGTTTGCATGTTATTGCAACTGTGACCACAAGGGGCGCCGTATACACGTTGAATGTCTGCAGCTGGAGTCTAATCATTTGCAGTTGAGTGAGATGAACTTTGATCCAGAGATATGACACATTACATACATAAATGGGTTACTTAATTGTGGTATGAAAAAAAAAATACTACAACAATAAAAAAAACAAAGATTTGCAAATTAAAACGCTAACTTATTTAGTTTATACATGCAGCAACTAATTAGTAATTAAGATAAAGCAAACATGTCACATTTCTGTGAATACTGGTGCCTTACTGGTGTAATAGTTATGCATTTGCAGCACTTTTCATACAAAAAAGGAGATTCAAAACAATGCTGGCACATTATCAACATATTGACATTGTTGACATATAAGCCTCACCAACATATTTCTGCTTTGAATATACTCCCATGATGAAGGTAAACACTTTAGGCAGTCTGCAACAAACTTTAAAATGTTTGTCATGGGGAGGGATAGTAAAATATTAAGAGACAAACCATTAACTGACTGCTTGTAATTACTAAAAAAAAGAAGGGGAGGTGAAATTTAGGGTGCCACACCAAAAACTAATAATACCCCTAAAATATGAACAGCTTAATGTATAACTGTTTTTCCTAAAAAGTATTTAATAGGGAAATCTTGACTACCAAATGGACAAAAATTCATAATTTTTATTGCCCCTAAAAGCGTATCATAGAATAAATCCTCACCTCACTCAGGCCACTGTTTGTTGCCGGGCTCTCAGAGGACCACATGTTTCCCTCCTGTTACAGAAAACCACAGAAAAAAAAAAAAAAAAAAAAAAATTTGAGCTAAAAATGAATGATAGGTTTTTTGCAATAAGCTTTTTGTTCTTTTTTTTTTTTTTTTTTTAAGAAAAAGTGTTTTTCTGCATTTAGTAATTACACTTTTGACCACCAGGGGGCTCCGGTGTTTTTTCGAAAACACATTACTAGAGTGTCCTTTTGCCGTTACACCACAAACGGCTGTTAAAGGGTTGGGATCATGCAAGTACAGGTCATGTCTTCCATGGCAGCAGCTCATCTAAATGAGCCAACTGTAAGTTGGGCTGACCTCCGCCAGGTGAATGCACAGATGTGAAATGGATCTGCAGGGCTGGAGCCTGACTGCTCTAGACCTGTGCGCTGGTGGCTTCACTCAGGCAAGCGTGTCTGCCCGTATATGTGTCAGTGTGTCTGACTGCTAATCCAAATTAACTAGGACACTGACTCCCCTGAGCTCATCAGGAGGTCTTTGTGTGTCTGTGTGAGTGTGTGTGCTAGTTCATGCTTCATCCTTTACTCATCTTAGCCAAAGACACACACACACACACAGTTTGAGGAGCAGGTGATTCAGAAAGCACAAGCAGAGTCAAATGTTGAGGGAACCGTAAGCTAAAGCGTGTGCATCTTGAAATAGATGCTGCGGGACATAGAGGCCCAAAGCGCACAAATGAGTCAAGATGTGAGCATTAGCCCGCAGCAGCATTTCATCACTGTGATTGCATGCCGTCTGTCTGCATGCCTAAAAGTCAGCCTTACTTCCCATTCCGTCTTTTTGATCAGGAACTCTCCTCAGTGTGACAAGCCCAGGAAACGGCCACTCCCTTCCTCTGTCTGTACTGCAGACTGTCAGCTCAAAACTATGTAATAACTGACTGCTCGCTCGGTTGCTGTGTAATTTGAGATTTAGTTACCATGTGGTGTTAATGTATCTATGGATTGCTTAGAATATATTTAAAAAAAACATTGTAAAGTTTCATAAAAATCTGTGAATGATAAAGTAAAAAGTCAACTTTTTTGTCTATGGATTTTTGTAGAAAAAATTTTGTTTCTTTCTTAAATACAATGAATTGTTTAAAAATTAAGCTTTTTTTCTGTCAAAGTTTTTGCTTCTTTTCCATTCCTTTTACATGTGCCTTTTTTAATATATTTTTTCACTTTTTCTCTCTAAACCAGTCAGATTTGAGTTTACAATGAGAAAACAATTTATTTGATGTATTTGTGCAACCAGTTTTCCATTTTCTTGGATCTTTTATCAAATTAAAATCAAATCAAACTTTATTTATATAGCACTTATCATATAGAACATAACAAAAAGTGCTTTTTTACAGCTGTCATTTACACAAAAGCTCAGATTATACTGACAAAAACTTTTGTACGCAGCTTGAAAATATATATTTATAAGCCATCATAAATAGATGTTTATTTCCACTTTTTTTTCCAAAAAATCAGTGGTAACATTTTTTAAAATAAAGTTGCATTTTAACAGCTTTCTAAATTGTGTTCTTAATTTTTTAGATGGTTCCCTCCACTGACAAAGATCACATTTTTTATTTCATATCACCCTGTTTCCAGTATAAACTGAAAGTAGCTGGAACGCCTGGAAGTGCCCCTGTATAATCTGGGTGTGACGAGTCATGTGACTTACGTTGGCCAATGGCAAGTGTCTCCTGCGTGTGGGGGCATGTCTGGAAAGGATGGAGCGTGCCGATAAGCGGTAGTGGTTCAGCAGACAGGTGATGACCACTACCATCACCATCATGACAACCACGATCACCAAGATCTGGACAAACTCCAGCTGGGCTGCAAAAAAAACAAACAAAACAAACCACAAGAATGAAAAACCTGAACGACAATCCAAAATGCAAAAATAAAAATGTTACAACCAGACGACGTATTTATCTTTAAAGTCCAAATACAAAGTCAGGAAGTTACTTTTGCTCTTTGCCGTGGCCTCAAAACTACTACTGTTTGAGGAAAAAGAAAGATTGCTAAATGTTGGGTTCATCCAGATGCATTGTGGGAGTGTGTAATTTGAAGAATTTTTGGGAAAATCCACAACTATCTAAATGATCAAACCACAGAAATTATCTGAACTTATAATGATTAGATGAGCCTCCCCTTATCCACCCACAAATCTGTGTATTGATGTAAAAAAAAAGCATCTTTTCTCACTTGTAATGATGTAACTTCATTACTAAACAGAGTAATGTTACACATTCCTATTTTTGCCATCACACAGGAAGAAAAGTTAAAATAAGTTCAATTCTTTCTTTTTACTTTAATCCATAGAGCAATTTAAAATTTAGCATAATATAGCATATATGAAAACCTAACAATGCAATATAACTGATGTTAAAAACAAATATTCAACTATATTGACGTTCAACACCCTATTAAAGTCCTGCATCTGTCATTTGCTTTGGTTTAGTCACGTTTCTAGAAACTGTAAAGAGAAAGGTTATTGTTTTGTAGAGTTTTGTCTAAAGAAGAATAGTTATTTCAAACCAAAAATACAGCAGTAGTTTTTTTAAATAATTAAAACCAGAGATAGACTCAATGTTTGATGATTTTAATTAAACTTAGGAAACTTTATTTAACACAAAAACGTTTCAATTCATGAATGCCCCCAGGTAAAAATGAATAGTAAACACATTTTCCTCAAAACTAAAATTAAAAAAAAGAAAGAGAAGAAACTGATGAAATGAAACATAAAATGTCAGGCCGGTGTTTTAACGCTGGAAATAAAAGAGGTTTTTAGACATGCAAAGGTCAGTCCCACAAACGCACAAAGGCCAGACGCCAAACCAGACAGACAGGGCTACCTTTGTTTAGAAACAGTCTGCTCTGAGTACCAACTGCTGCTCAGGGCCCCCCGCCCCCTCCGAGCCACGCACACACACATCGTTTTTCACCCGCTTCTCACACGGAGCAGGCAGAGGTCAGGGCTAAGTCAGACAGTGGAACAAAAACCAACCTGCAGTCCACCAACACGCATGTAAGGGCTCGGTTCCCACAGTGTCATCTTAGTCTATAGCTATGGATTTGGTCATGTGACTCCTGCAAGCAACACTTTTTGTATCAGAAACATTCATAAGACTTTAACTAAACAGTTAAGAGTGCTTAGTAATATGAGTCTAGATTGATGCTCCCCTGCAATGTTCAGTCTTTCCCTCATGTTTCCAACAGCGTTATGAGAAATGGAGTCACACCAGTGGTGTGAATGCACTGAGTGGTCACTCCAAGTGTGACCACCAATTTTTGGTTTGACACCATGCCTCTTTGCCCCCCCCCCCTCCCCCTCCTCCTCCTCCCAGGGTGTGTTCACCACTTAGTTTGGAAAGTGTGAAAACTCATCTAAACTTTGGTTTGGACCAAACAACTCTAGTCTGTCCGTAAAAGAGGATCCCGGTTCATTTTCAACTGAACCTTGTTGTCGTCCAGCAATAATGACACTTTCTTTATTCAATAAATCAATAAATTGAATTGATTCAGTGGGACTAGATCAGTCAAAAGCTGTAAACAATCATTTTAGTGAATGGTACACTTTGTCTAGAAAGGAAAGATAAAGTAATCTGGCTAAAGAAACAGCAAAAGTTACTAAAAAGATATTTGAGCATTTAGAGTAAAAGTAAAAAAGTCCAATGTCTGTGAGGAACCTTGTTCATCCTTGTGCTAACACTGAACTATTTCAACCTTTTCTAGAAACTGGTCATTCAAATTCTAGAGATTTCTTTTTATCTTATGTCCTATCTTATCTATGTCCTAGTTATGATATGGTCTTAACAGGGATGATGCAGTTCTCAGTTTAGAACCAAATTGTAAGTTACACCATTGAACTGAATCGAGGTAAAGGAAATTGTTGCAACCCTATTGCATACCATTTAAAGTGTCAAAACCATCCCGTGCCAAATTTACGAAGGATTTAATATTTATTTATTTATAACATCACTAAGTATTAGTCAGCTGAAAGGTTTTTCTTCTTCAAATTTCACAAAAGAATTTCAGAATTCTTGTTGTCATTAGACCCAAAAGCCGAGGTTTGAACTTGAATGTATTTATAACATTCTCAGAATTATGTTTTCGCAGTGGTGTTTCCATGAAACTGGTCCACCCTCAGAAGTGCGATGTGAAAGCAAACCTGTAGAATTTTAGGTGTCAAACTTTTCAGCATTTCCTGCTGAGTCAAACTGAGTTTTCTAAACATTTCTGGTCCATACGCTCTCTAATGTTCATACTTGTATCTCACAGCAGTGTTCTGTTCTGCGCAATAAACTGAAGAGTCTGTATAGCTTCATGTCAAACAGTAAACAGGCTCTTTAAATTTTCCTTAACAAAATGGACCGTAACAGCACACTTTGTATCTAAAGCTGAAAGGCTTCATTCTTGCCAAGTGAACACATTTTCAGCTTCAGTTCAAGAGCAAAGCTCGGATCTGAGAAGTTCATGGCCTGAATGTGGGTGGGGATTTGGTGCTTCTCTCTCAACAAACTAAATGTCCTCTTCAAGAACAGCTGAAGGAAATGTGGTCAAAACATCAGAAAATGCTGCAGGGCATTAAGACCTTCTCCTACAACAACTGCATTTTGAATTCTACATCCAATTGAGTTTTTATAACTTTCCAAGCATAATGTAGTCAATGTAAGGGCAGGTATTGTAGGAAGTATACTAACTGAAAACATTTTCAGACTAAATTGGAACATTTTAAATTTACCATGGATAAATAGTATATAAGAAACGTAAACTTCAAGTATGCTGCCTCACTTTTAGTATAGGCTAAGTATACTTGTAGTACACTTAAATAGTAGAGGTGTAACAATTCATTTTAACAACAATTCGATTCAGATCATAATTTGTGGTTTCTAATACAATTCAGAGATGATATTGGTTCATTTTAAACAATCCGATTCACTGACCTAAATCAATCTCAGACATCTTTAGCCACAACTATAACCAGTGTGACTCAGAGATAAATAGCTGTGTACTAATAACAGTGCAGTTGAAGTTTAACAGATTCCTTTTATTTCTTGCAAGGTAATCAAGTGTAAATTAAATATGTGTACAAAGAATTAAGAAAAGAAGAATTAATGCCAAATCCACTCACATTTAAGTTTAATAACGTTTCGTCCACTGTTGTGTTTCCACATTCTCACCTAATCTGATCAAAGTTTGACAGCAGGAAACCTTTTTCTGCAAAAGTAATCTGCTTAAATGTAATACAAGTATACTTCATCTATGCTAAAAGTGAGGCAGTGTACTTGAAATGTAATTTTTATATACTATTGTAAGCTTAAAATGTTCCACTTTAGTTTGAAGAAGTATTCAGTTAGTAAACCTCCTTCATCGTCTATAGTAGACTTGTTATACTTATACACAAGGATCCTTTAAACATTACATGACTGCTTTTCGCTAGGGGAGACGTAAAAAGCAAAATCAGAGCCTGAAGTAAGGACAGCTTTAAAACTCACCACACACTTGTCTCTGAATGCAGTTTTCATGGTTGTGAGTCCCTGACAGCGGCTGCATAGTCTCTGTGCTGAACAAGATCTTTGCTCAGACCAAAACCACCCGTATTCCACTGACTACAACCCCAGGAACTCTTCTTAAGGCAACACTGAGGAAAAAAAAGAAACTAAAAAGACAGCATTGCTGCTTGTAAATGTTCGTCCTACATGTCCTGCGACGCGCTGGTGTGTCCTCCCCGGCTGACACACGCACTCTGAGCCTCGGGCAGGCTTTGTCTGAAACTTTTTCTCACACACATTCCCACACTGTCCAGACGCCCCTCACACACACCGAGGGAAACAACTGACCAGACCCTTCCTGCCTACCCCCCCCCCCAGCCCAGAGCGCTCAATAGCTGTGAACAAAAGGGGTCAGTGTGCGGGAGGGGGAGGACGGGGGAGTGGTGGGAGCGTCTGGAAGAGACAGATGGGTCAAAGGGATCCACGGAATAATGAGGGATGGCAGGGTCTGTGTTTGAGGACCATATATGTGTGTGTGTGTGTGTGGATGTTCAGGGGATCATTAGGACATAAAAGTAAGACTCTTTTCAGTAAGTCCACTTTCTACTATATGGTACTTTTGTGCAGGTTTTCTTTACCATATTGCATTTGGTGCACTTTTTATTTCCATTTTCACGTTTTCACTTTTTTCCACAAGTCCGGAAATACCCTTTTTTGTCTTTTCAATTTACAGAATATATTTGTCTGGTTTGTCTGATTTTTTTCTCTCCTTGAACTCTCCTACGGATCAATTGTCTCTTTTTGACTGTTGGATCATGAACTCTGACCTCAATGGAGTCAAGTGAAGCCTGAACTTCTTTCATTACTGCTCTGCTTCACTAATGACCTCCTGGTTCTAACTAACTTTTTTTGCTTTTATTCGTTCTCTGCGCAAATATAATGTCAAATTTTTACAGCCTCATTTATTTTTCTAGCAAATCAACCTCACCTCAAGCATCGGAAAATAAAAATAGGGAAATAAGAGCAAATAAAATGAGTTTTAAGAAAATATTTGGTGCAAAATCTCTTTAAAAAATTATTTTTTAGCAGTTTTTGAGAACAAATATTCAAAGATGTTGCATCATAGGACTTATGTTAGTGGGTCACATTGTTTAAAGCCTTGGTGGAGTTACTAAATATTTTATGTATTACTGTATTTCTGAAAATAAAGGTTTTGCATTTTTGTACAAAAATGATGGGAAGTCTGTTACATCAGACCACTTGTTGTTTTTTTAGGGCCAATTTTGCCTTTACTGTTTATGTTTTGCATATTTATCAATTATTAATTGTAGAAGGTAAACATATGTAAACACATTTTAATTTGAAATAACTTGCCTCTATTTCTTGTTGTTTGATTTGAAAGAACAAATAAGTGTCTTAATTTGTGTTCATTTCTGCAGTTTTTCTCATTTAATCCAAAAGAATGAAGGATTTAGAGTTTGAATTTGTAATTAAAGGCGACCTTCTGTCCTCAAAAAAGCAAATTTCATCAGGTTTCACTTCCGGATTTTGCTGGTCAGAGAAGAGCGACATCAGGAATTATTAAACCATTTTCACTTGTCAGAAACATGAGGGTGACTTGTGATGTCTTTCCTCCCTCGGCGGTGCTGTCTAGACAGAAGCAGGCTGTAAGCCTTACAGGCAGGCAGACACTTCATGGATAATCTAAAGCAATTAGCTCCTTTGTCATTCGCTGCCTGCCCCACGTCGATCTGCCTCCTTCGCCTCCTCCTCCTCCCACATTCAGAAAAAGGTCGCCGGCGGTCACTGGCAAGTTAGATGGCTTGGCGAGAGCAGGCAGGGATGGAGATGGCGAGGGGTGGGGGGTCTGGGTTTGGAAAGTGCATGGAAAGTAGAAAATATCGATCATATGTGGTAAAACGCCCCCAAAAAAAACAAAAAAACCGACAGAGTAAGGAGTGAAAATACCAAACTAAGATGAAAGATGTAAGTTGGAGAGGAGCTTACCAATTGCCCCCCCCCCCCCCCCCCCCCACACACACACACACTTTTCCGTGGCATGACTCGACAGTCTGGGCAGTTAGAAACTCCAACGCACAGCTGTGTGTGTGTTTGTGTGTGTATATGAGACAGACTTATAGGTCGTGGGTCCACACAATTTGCCTGCAAATTTCCATGAGAAAGACTTTTTGGGGGTGTGATGATGGGCAACAGACACACATACACACTCCACTGACTTTGGGGCGCAGCCAACAAGTGTGGGAACTTTGGTCAACAAAACACACACTGATGGCTTCAACAGTGGGAAAACGGGGAGGAGGGATCATGTTTCCGAACCAAAGGGTCTGTCCTCGTCTTGTCCACCCACTTAAAGAATCTCTTCAAAAACGCACTTCCAACAAGCAGTTTGATTGAGGCACGCATCCTGCTGCAGAGGTGAGAAGCTTTTCTATCACAGAAGAAACAAGTTTCTGTTGGTTTTTGACCTGTCCATGACGTCTGGTGCTTCGCTACTCTACCAAACTCATAACTAAAAGCCAAGACACACTTTCAAACTAAGAGAGAGGCATGCACTTGCTACATCAAAGCCATGCAATTTCAAAGGGTTACAGTCCAGTAGTGCAATTTTGATTAAAAAAAGACAGAAAGTCACTAGAAAGTAGAAGAAATAGGCTTCAGAATTCACCCCCCCCTACACACACACACACACACACACACACCTGATCATGCACACTGAGTGCAAAATACCCACTTCCTCAACCAGAAAGGTACAGAAAAGTTCAAAGTTCTACGGCAAACACACCCCTACCACTTGTATCTGGGTAAGAGAGAATCTGTCAAACATTTCAAATGTTTGACATTCGCCCACATACTTTTATTAAGACATCTGATTGGTCGGTTATAACTTGAATAACTAAAAAAGAAAAAAAAATCACCAAAGAAATAGGATTATCAAGAATAAGTTAAAAAGTTAGTAGAGCAAAAATGGTTATTCTGACAAATAGAATGAGTGTGTCTACGAAGTCCACCTTCGCCCAACAGTAGTTGGATCGGCTCCAAAATTTATAGATGGATTTTTCAAGTTTAAACTTTTTTTTTTTTTTTTTACAGCTTAGCAGAAGAAGTTAAATGAAGTTCAGAGAATGTGTCAGTGATGGAGAAAGTCATAAAGACATCAGTTGAAACAATGATTTCATGCCTTTTTCAATGCTTGTTGATAAACGGATAAGGCGTTTACATGCTTGAATGCTCAATAAAATCAGCATATTCCATATGTGTGTCCCAGTTACAGCTTCTGGAAAATAAACATATCCAGGCTAAGATGATTCAAATCATCATGTCTTTTGCAGGGTTTGAGCTTATTTTAGATCTGAGCATGGACGTGCATGACATGCCCCGCATCATACTGATAGTATCATCAGCTGTTTTTATCAACATATCAAGTAACATCAATTTGGTTAATTTTGACTTTAAAAAAAAAACTCAGATGAAGTGAAAATTGCAAATGCAACCAATAGCAAATTTTCTCCACAATTTCTTAAAATCAATATTGGCTTTTTCTTTGTTTGCTCTGGGTGTGGGAAATAAAAAAAATATAATTTAAACTTCTAAATTTTAGAAAATGGGAAGCATACAGTGTGATAAGAAAGCATCATTCAGTGTCATCCGATTTGCATTTTAACCAACCAGATGAAGTGGTCAGCACATGATATTACAACAACAAGAATGGAGTTTTTCAAGTAATTCTGTAAAATGTGAGCATCCATGTAAATATCAGTGGATTAGAAGCTAAAGTGGGCACAACTATTTTGGAGACTCTTTATTTGGGACACCAGACTTTAGATTTTGCTACTGTTGACTTTCCCTCTGTAGCCCAATTACATTCAGCCAGGTCTTCATCCATGCATTCAGCGGATATGTTGGTGTATTTGTCTTAATTCTCAGTCTTTCCAGGTCATTGGTGATAAAACTAAATTAGAACAAGTACAGGAATTCCAGTCCAGTACATTATTTTGTCTAAGGACGCCTTAACAGCCTCGTGTTTTCTTTTTACATTAGCGTGAGAGAGCAAATCCTTAAGAACTGTTTGCCCAAATTCAATGATACTGTTTGAAAGACATAACTGATATCTCAGCCAGCAGGAGAAACTGATGTGAGCGGCTTCCAAGTCTGTAGAACTGAAGGAAAATATAGCAGGAGATTTTAGAAAGAAAGTGACCCGAAATGAAGGTGAGAAGACGACATAAGGAAGAGAACAAAAAAAGTGCGGATCTAAAGAGGCAGAAAGTAGAGCGATGGGAGTGGAAGACAGAAGAGCATTACTCTAAATTTAGCGTGCTAATCCGGGGAACTCCCCTGTTAAACTGTGAGTCCCTTCTGGACGACTGGCCATGCTAACGCAGAGTAGGTCACCGTCCCTGCAGCAAGCCAGACATGCCGATGGTAAAACTTGCTGACTCTCATTCACTCGGTCAAAGTGCATCGACCTGCGACCCCTTCACCTCCTGATAACTACTCTGGCAGACGTCTGGCTGATCGCAGGATTGACAGCTTGTTCATAAAGATATGATCAAAGCGAAGATAAAGACACATGAAAGCTCACCAAAACACAGATATTTGACAAGAGCATGAAGTTCAGTGCAGACATCTAAAACCGCAGACACGTCATTGGACCACAATGCAAAGTTGCAGATGATACAAGTATTCAGTTTGTGATTTGGTCCTTTTTACAAATGTTTTAAGAGGCAGCTCAAAGACTGTAATGGGGACGCAGCGTCTGAGTCAGTGTGACATAAAAAACTTTGTCAACACTGTCAGTTTCAAAGTCGAATTAGCCTTTTCTTGGTTGAACTGAAACTAAAAAAGTACTCCGCTGTGGTGGTTAGCTGCATCAATTTGTAGCCAGAATGTTCTGGTTGTAATCCAAGTAGTTACTTCCTGGATTCTCTGGCTTTCCCCAAAAACTATCCAATACCTTAGTTAAGGTTCCTGAACTAAAATAAGTGTAAGAGTGTGGTTGAATGTGTATGCTTGAGGTTGTTGGCCAGTCCAAAGTGTGGCTGGTATAAGCTCTCCTGCATCCTCAGCCAGGAAAAGCAGGTCTAGAAAAATGGATGACCACCAGGTAAACAACATCAGAGTTCCCCTGCAATCAAATTAAGACTCTTGTTTTTAGGCGATTCATTTGTCATGTCCACAACAGAGTTTTAAATGAGCTTTAACAGATGTCCAAATAAGCAGACATTCCAAGGGACTAATGTCTGGCTCAGTCAAAGCCAGCCATGATTTGAATGCACTCTTAGATAAAGACTCCAACCCAGAACATGATACGATTTCAATGGAGAAAACTGGAGGATAACATATTTGTGGTTGTGCTACTTGAAGTAGGGTCTCTGAGGGCCCTATAACAGACTGGCGACCTGCTCAGGGTGCACCTTGCCTTCGCCCAACTGGGATAGGCTCCAGCAACACTGTGACCCCAAAAGCGGTTACCGGTAAATGGGTTTGGAAAAAAAAATGGTTGGATGGATGGCATCTCAGCTTTAATGCAAAAAGGCGTATCCCCCGTCTGTTGCAGTGGACCCTGATCAGAGCTAAATGGACATGATATTGGGAGTGACTGAACAGTTTTGGACCCTCTCAATGTCAGCCACATAACAGTTTGCCATTTTTAGAGTAAACTGCTGCAGGCTAGTGGAAAAAAACATGGCTTATTGGGTCAAAGTTTCATGCTGACGTCATCGTCATCTACCAGAATTATGAAGATACACAAGGTATGAAGTGCAGCATTACAAGTGCACTTTGTTTGGCTTAGATTCACATTAGTCTTTGACTAACTAATCTGGCCAAACATTATTATATAAAATAGACATCAAAGCAGGTTTTTTTCTCACCAACCAATTCAATACTTTGGTTTAGATTATCATTAAAAATATCTGCAAGACATGTTTTAAGTTCTGACATCTTATAGTGTATGTCTGTAGAACTATAACACTGAATGGTGAAACATTCACGGAAAATAAAAATAGCAGGAAAAAATATCTCAGCAGAAATGCAATCAGAGTGTCTGGCCCTGACAGGCTCAGTCACAACAAAGTGACGCACCTGGAGGGGTTATTTTTAAAGTGTCTCGAAAGTTTGAACATTTGTACCGGCTCAGAGCAGCCCGACTGCTGAGAGGAGCAAAAGCACACACCAACAGAAGTTTGTGATGACACTAAAAAACAACTAAAATGTACAGACAAAACACAGCCAAAGGAAAGACATGCACCTGATCCTGCACTGCGGACCCACAGTCTCTGATGATGGCTTAATATAAAGAAGGAGACAGTTTATAGACACACATACACACACGCACACACACAAACACACACTGCTGGCTCGACCTGCAGAGCTTTCTGTCTGAAACATATGAAAATCAAACCTCATTATCAGCGGCTTGTCTGGCTGCCTGTGTGTTGCTCATTTCAATTCTAGCCAGAAGGAGCTGAACTGCCCCTGTCATCTTTCACCCACCCACACACACACACACACACACACAGCGAGACCTTTGTACACAAACACGTTGTTCATTTGAATGTAAAAGAGGGGCAGATCGCCGGTGTGAGGGCTGTGTTTGATGGCAAAAACATGACATTAGACATAATAATCATTAACACAGACATTAGACATTCACAGGCCAGTCACCAAAACTACAAACCTTGTAGCTTCCTATCAAAAAGCCTTCAGCTCTTCGTCATAAAACCTGTAAATAATCAGCATTTTGTGTTTTACAGTTTGTCAGGACCAACTTCAGTGCCGTTAATGGTTTTATCTACTCTTTCATAAATGTAAAAAAAAAAAAAATGTTTTTAATCTAAAAAAAAACTGTCGATAATTTAAAAATCAATTTTAGAAGTTATTGCATGAGATCTAAGTATCATAAATGGTTTGATCCTTCCATTTTTCTAATTTATTTGGTTTAATAATTTCAACCAAATTAACAAACCCAATCTCTGAATTACTTGCTTGAAAATAAGTATAAATATTTTCAGATCAAAAACAGATTTTGATGTTAAAATACTTTGCCAGCTTTCTTAAAATGCAGATTGTTTGTGCACTGTACATATGTATCAACCAACTGAAAATCGTTTATATTTCTATATATGTATTCATTTTTTAACATTCAGCTCAAGTTAGTAAAATCATTAAGATATTCCCAAAGGCTGCCTTGTAGTTTTACACCTATTTATACACGACAACAGAATCTTGGCAAGACACAAATATGTTCATACATTTATAAAGTAATTTTCGTTTTTTTTAAAACGCATTGATCTGTAAACAAGCAGCATTCAGACTCAACGCATTTGATTGGTCAGCTTATAACTTGAATAGCTTCCACTACAGAAAGAATATCATTACGAAAATTTTGAATTATCAGGAACATGTTAAAAAGAGGTAGCAGAGCAAGGATGGTTATTCTGACAAGTAGAATGACTGCTCTACTGGCAAAAGAGTGAATGGAGAGGATGACTGCTATTGTCAGTGAGTTTGCCTTGATCCTGTTCACCTCCAAAGATTCCCCTTCCTTGAAACAGCCATCCGCTTTTTCTGACTAGAGAGTAGAACAGAACATTGGCCAGCACAGATTCAATACTAAAGGGAGTTTTTTCCAGGCCATTTTAGACATCCTTTATCCAAGATAAAGGTTTTCTCAATGCTTTTAAGATCTGTAGACTTGTTTTTAAAAAATAAGATATGTATAAGCTCTAAGGAGGCCCAGGATTTCAAAAATTAAAAGAAGAGGTTCGAATTTTGTAGGTCTTCCTGACCACAAATACTGACGATAGGTTGCAGGGTTTTTTTTCCCATTAACTTGTGCATTTTATTTGTTGGCACAAGCAAGTCTAGATGCCAATAGATAGAATTAATTGTACCCGCAGACGTTCCAACAACCCAAATGATTTTTTTTCTTGTTCTACGATTATCCCACGGCGGTTCTGGAGTTTGTGCTCAGACGATTAGTCTGTGAGTCACTCCTTTAATTTCAATTGAGTCAGAGCTTCCGATGTACATAAAACACTTGAACTCTGTGACATGAGAGAACTGGTGAGTCTAGATCAACTCGAAATGACTGTTATGAGTGGCTTTGACGCTTCCTTACACTGCCAGGGCTCACAAAGCAGACAAATCTGTATGGATATCTGCCTTTGTTTCTCTTCCTTTTGTCTTGGTCCTATATTTAAAAATGAAGGCTCATCTCCAAGCCCTCCGTTTGTAATCTCAAATCTTTAGTAAAACAACAAGTACGGTAAGAAGGTTGCTCATTATGAGCAACCTCCTGTTGGTGAAAGAGTACAGTGAAGTCAAAATCCATTAAGACTTGGACTGTCTGTACAAATAAGATTATCTGAAAATGACCAGAAGATTTTACTATATAGAAGTAGAGAGCATTGGGTTTAGCTACCATTGTAAAAAAGAGGTGTTCCTCAGGGATCTGTTATAGAGCCCCTCCTACCTCAAACTAAAATACACAGACTTCCATCTTCATAATGTGTTTTTTGTGTTTACGCTCAGCCAGACTTTGTGAAAGATCTTCAGTCTTCTGTCTATCATCAAATTTAAGGCACTACAACTTAGTTTTAACCCCGTCATGCTGTTTGTCGCTAATTTGCAATGTACCATTAAATTCAGGACTCCAGTTAATTTAGCATCACCTAAAGAAGAAAAAACATTGAAGATGTATATATATTTTATATTATTGGAAATAATGTCAGGCACAAAGGAGTTAAAATAGCACCATCTTAAAATGTGTATAAATTTGATTAAAACTCAAGCTAAAAAAAACTTCCAAGCCAAATAAGTCAGGATTGTTTTTACAACAAAATGTGATGACAAAATAATAATTGTTATACTTTATTTCAAACAATAATAATCCATGTTTTGTTAGATTAAATAAGATAGTGACTCATTTGAATGGAAAATCTTTTCATTTTTACTATACTGTGTTAAAAAATAGAATTTATTAAAAATCTGTAATGCACAACTGATTTAAGTATATAATCAACAATATTTATCATGTTTAAAGTCCCACTACAATCATCTTTTGATCTATTGTAAAAGTGTTCCTGTTCTTTTTAATTACGGTTATAGAATTTTTAGCCAAAATAAAAAAAACCTGTTTTGTTTTCTACGACATGGTTTCTGCAGAGCGACAGTAGTTCAATAAAAATCATCTGAGTTGTAGGTCGGTAGGCCTGCACAATAAATCACAAATCTATCGTTATCGCGAGATCAAGCTTTGCAGTACGCATATCGCAAAAGATGGCGAAAATTGCAATAAATGGTAAGCTTTTATGTGCTAAAACAATCTCATGGCAGCTTGAAGAATTTAACGAATCAAATAAATCCCTCTATGCATTTGACCAATCGGATGGAGCCCTTTGATGTTAGATGTTCACCTCCAATGAAGACGACAGTCATTTGGAGTATAAATTTTTAAAATGTTGCAGTGAAATGGAAATTATGTTTTTGGTTGCTTTGCTATTTGTTAATTTACCATAAGTCACTAATCTTGCATGTCGCGAGTTTTCCTCATATCGTGCAGCCCTATAGGTCGGACTGTTGGTGTGAAGTAAACCTGTCCTCACTGCCCATCATTCCTTAATTTACACTCTCTTCTGCTAGATAACACACCCTCAACCCAACATTGCTGTTGCAACAAAAATGGTGAGCAATATTGGCTGCACGGTGGCGCAGTGGTTAGCGCTCTTGCCTCACAGCAAGAAGGCCCCCGTTTCAAGTCCCGGCTGGGGGACATGATAAACACATCAATGGGGGAACTTTCTGTGTGGAGTTTGCATGTTCTCCCCGTGCATACGTGGTTTCTCTCCGGGATCTCCGGCTTCCTCCCACCATCCAAAAACATGCTTCATAGGTAAATTGGCAACTCTAAATTGTCCATAGGTGTGAGAGTGAATGGGTGTGTGATTGTGGACATTCTACCCTGCGACAGACTGGTGACCTGTCCAGGGTGTCCCCTGTCTTCGCCCACAAGTGGCCGGGATAGGCTCCGGCAGCCCCGTGACCCCGAAAGGGAAAAACGGAATAGAAAATGAATGAATATTGGAGCTGTCCGGCCACACAGGTTTGAGCTCGCCGGTAGCTTAGATGAGGTAAAAGCCAAAGACATTCGTGGATCTAGTCGTCGGCAAGTGGGTGCATCAGAATAGAGGAGAGCAGGGAACTTGTGTCCCACCAACTACACACTACGTCACAGCTCCAGGCTTTTTCAAACATTTTTTTGTTTGCTCCTGTTTCACAACAATTTGAAGAACAAAATATTCATGAAAGGCAATTTTAAGCTTAATTTCCTTTATACATGTCTTCCATCATAGGAAAATACTACAAGAGCATGTTAAAAACACCAGAAACCTTATTTTCAGTAGGTTGGGGCTTTAATGGGATATACATGCATGCATCTTTGGCACACTTGTCTAGACTGAAAACACTGAACATTGCAGCCAAATATTGAAGGGTCTGCTCCTCTTTTCCTTTGCTGTTTTTTTTTTTCATTAAAGATGCTCTTCATGTGCTGCCAGGTGATATACCTGGTCTACGTGTTTTTCCCAAAAATGTATTTTTTTTTTTTTCATTTCTAGTGCCCTTGTTCAATTAAAAGATAAAAGTACTTTTGCTGCCTCTGCTTTGAATCAGCTGCTATGGATAATTGTATCTGAGGTCTGAGGTGGTTTTGCCCAAACATTCATATAGATGCATTTGAATACTTCATCTGCATTTCAGCTGTGTGTCTCTTATGAAGGAGTTTAAATCAAAAGTGTTGATTTCCTGATTTATACCATGTGAGATTAAAAGGTTTTCAAAAAGGAAGCTTCCTAGTGTAATTAGCGTGAGATCAAGCTTACAAAAGGAGGGGGATGCGAGGTGCTGTCTGCTTCTGTGTACGAGCCAGACATGCGCTCCCTCTCCAAACTGTGTTCAGCTGCCAAACAAAAACCAGCTCAGCCGGTTTTCAGCCACACACACACACACACACTCCCACAAGCACAAACACACACCTGGCTAGACACAACAGTGTCTGTCTGACCCCGCGTTTGTATTTCTGGGAAAGAAAAATCAATTCCACATCAATACACAAGGCTAATGAATTGAAAGTGCATCTATCTGGAGATGGAGTTTAGTAAATATGCACCAAAAACAGGTCAACGGTGCGAATGGCAATAATTTGCTTCAAGAGGAACTTACAATGCACTTTGAAGTGCGTTTTCCCCTGATACACAAAGATTTTTTTTGCATTTTTAGGTCTGAAGTTAAGAGTCAAGACACCAAAAGAAGTATGTTCAAATGAGATACAGAAGAAAACATTTTTTACTAAAAACCTCCATTATTCTCAAATCTCATTTGGCTTTCAGCCTGCTGACCTTGTGACCTCTTGGAAATATTTGTTTTCTGTTCTTTTTGTGCAAAGTAAAAAAGATGCAAACAAACAAACAAACCAACAATACTGATAGGACAGGGGCAAATGCAGCCCTTTCTGTTTCCATTGGCTGGATTCCACAGCGTTCCAGAGGAGAAGCAGGCAGACATGACTGTAAGCACCGGCAGCATGCATCACATTTTTCTTGGCTCATATCACCTGAAATCCAGAGATAAGATGTGCCCAAAAAAAAAAAAAAAAAGAAAGAATCCCTGAAGCTGAGAGTTTCTGATGGAAACTAATCAGCAAGAATATGTCCGAGACATTATGTCATGGAAAAAGCTCCAACTTTTCTGTACAAGATTAGAGCGTAAATATAAAGAAATTCAAAATAAAACAATATGGACATACAGTGCATTAAAAACATGAAGATTTAAAGTTTCAGACGTTTAATTAGATAACAAAAAGCACTCTTCAATACAGCTAATGCTGCAGTTCTTAAAAGACTCACACCAATCATCTTTTCAACTATTGAGCATACGTACAGTCATCTTTTTTAAACTTTTGAGTATTTTTTATATATATATATATATATATATATATATATATATATATATTTTTTTTGTCCTTTTAGTCTTTTTATTAAGTTCATGATACCTGGTTATTTTACTCTTCTTATACTTTTATGTAATTGTTTTTATATTCCTATTGATTTTTATACTTTTATGACACTGTTTTTTTTTTATATACTTTTTTTATGTCATTGTTCTTATACTTGTTTGAGTGTCCTATTTCTATCCTTAAGTCTTTTATATGTTTTGTGTATGTTGTGGCAAATGGACCTTGAGTTTGTAATAAAGCTTATCATTATTGTAAAAGTGTTCCCAGTGGTCTTTTGACTATAATTATTTTTTTAAAAAGTATGTCGTTTTCTTAGGACAGTTTCTGCAGAGCGGCAGTAGTTCAATAAAAATTCACCTCTGAGTTTGGGTGGGATTGGTGGCGTGGCGAAACCCCACCCCCTCTTCCCATCACCCATAACAGAGAGCCCTCTGTTTACTGCTAGCTTACAGCCCCCATTAGCTTACAGCCCCCAGGAACAAAAATGGTGAAATTGATTGGAGTTCTCCAACGGCACAGTTTTTAGCCAGATGCCAGCTCGGACAAGGAAAACCGAGACTTGCATGGATCAGTTTGTCTGCATTTGGATGCATCCAAATGGAGAGAAGAAAAGAGCATCTGCTCCTAAATAACAATTATTTAAAGAAAGATATACAATTATTAGCTGAATTTTCTTAATGTATGTACTCCATCATCAGAGAAATGCCATGAGAACATGTTAAAAACACCAAAAACAATATTTTACTGGAGCAGCTCTTTACGAGGACACATTTAAAAAATGTTTTATTGTTCTGAGCCATCTAAAACCAAGTCCAGGCTTTTTTTATTTTTTTTATTTAACTAATTAAAGTCCTATTGAGATCAGCAGATCCCAGAACTGTGAAGCCAAAAGGTTCAAGAGATAAACTCTACACCTTTTTATCTGCTTCACAACACAAGTGATGTTTGCAGAAGTAAAAAACCATAAATTGCACCAATGGTCACATTATTTGTTTCATTGCACACCTGTTTCTCAGGGCAATTTTCCGATTCATAGGTGGAAAAATAACTGTTAATATTTAAACATCCTGAATAATATACGAGGGGGGAAAAAAAAGGAAAAATGTTCTATGTTTAACTAAAAAAACAACAAAAAGTCATTCAACAGGTTGCATATTTGCCTGTGAGACTTTCTGCAGAGGTGCGTCTATGTGACAATTGCATGTTAAAGTACCCCCATGTTGTTTTGTGGAAATACACACTAAAACCAACCAATATTTTATTTACTTGTGAGCTTACGGACCGTCAGCACCGACAGGTAGACCTTTTCTCTTTATCGTCATCTTAAGCGACGGGCCTCACCTGCGGCTCAGTGGCAAACACCACACACCTGGCTTTGAAAGCGTCCTTTCACTGTGAAAGAGCCGGCTCAAATCAGCCCAGATCCTCAGTGCATCCTCCGCCTGAATCAACTTGCCTTTCCTTTTGTGCCGCTGCGTGTTTGTGTGTGTCAGGCAGAGATAACCTCCAGTTCAGACAAAACAAATATCTGCAGAAACCCAAACATGGCTGTAACAAAGACGCTGGAATGAAATGTTGCAAGCAAAGGGAAACTCTGAGTGGGAGGTGGGCTGGAAAGCAAAAATAACAGGAGAGAATATTTGAGTTCCTGGAGATTTTCTGTTGCGTTTGAAATTGTTTAAAACACCTAAAACAGCACCTTTTTTTTCCTGTGACATCTACTAGACTGTCTCCCACACAGGCACAGACTCTCATCACTTATCAAGACTTCAAGGAACAAAATATAAAACTTTTTTCTTTTGTAAAATCCCTCGCTAATGACCCTACTCTCTGTGCAAAATCCGTATCTTTTATACTTTCCGTGATGACAGAGCAGAGTAGGAAAAGAAAACAGTTCCAGTCCAATGCAAAAAATGAGAGATTTGAGTCATGTGTGAAGCAGATTCAGCCAAGAATCTGTCCAATCTGAGTGACGGGAGCTTTTTTAAAGTCCCGCCCTGCAAGATGTATATTCTATATTCCGTGAAAAGGAAAACCGCAGAGGAATTTTATAAACATGCCACATCTATTACACTTGTTGGAATCTGGCCTAAAGAAATGTTTAACTGAAGATCAGGATAGGAGTTATGCTGGGGCTGGCCGCCCATCTCCTCAAAAATGGAAATAAGTGTTGGAATCACAAGAAACTACTGGTAGCTGTCTGAGTTTTCATCCCATAATCCCACCATAATGCCGGCTACCCTACCCTGTTGGAGTTGCCCTTGCTGCTCCCTCATAGTGGACTCAGTTATGACAGAGCTGTTGTTGACACACAAAATGTATAGCTTAACAGAAAAACCACTGGCAAAGCGTAAAGACATAGCCAGCACGCTCACTGTTTGGATCCAATAAAGATCCAAAGATGGTTTATTTCTAAATTCTGCTACCCAACACCCAAACACGGTGGCTTTGGTTGCAGAGAGTAGTGTAAGCAGCTGAGATCAAAACCTATTCTGGTCAATGAGTGTGGTCTCTAGGGATGTAGCCATTCCCTTTACCACGATTTAGTTCCCCTCCATTTTTGGGTCACGGTTTTATTTCAGTTGGATATATGAACTGTGTCGTACAAAACAACAGAAAACTAAAACTTTGGAAAAATCCTTTTCACAATTATAAGCAAGTAACAATGATGGAAAACCTTTCAATTGGCTTATATGGCCTGGTGCAATGTAATAAATCAATAATAAATCTGTCTAATGCCTTAGTCACAGCTGCCCTTGTTGGTGGATACCAACCGTCTGTGGGCGAATAATTAGCAAACCTGTACGGAGCATGCAGATGGCCCGCTCAAAATGTTGAGACTGCCACGGTGAGCCCGTAGCGAGAAAATGTTCAGGCACATTTCTTTTCTTTGGGCATGCTGGGGTGACCGGTCGTAGCAATTACTTAAACACATAAAGATAAGCAAGGGTTAAGTTGGTGAGATGCACGTCGTACACATTTCTTATTTTTCACCCCCGAAACCTGCACATTGTGCAAAGGGCCTGTTAGTGTGCCCTTTGTGCTCGCAGCCTGACTTTTAGAGATTAGGATATTAGACAACCAGAGAATTGTTTGTGGGCATCCTACAGACACTTGCATATCACCAACACACCCTCACCTGCAGCCAGTGTCAGTACTTTTACCTTACGCACGACTGCAATGCAGCATAAGGACACCACACAACAGTATCACCCATACGTCATCAGTACGTGTAACTTACATTATGCCTACAAATACTTTACCACACGCACAACAACCCATTCCCATTCCCATTTCCCATTCCCAACCCATCCCATTTTCATTTAAAGGTGACCGAACGAGCCACAAGAAAACTGTATGACACACCTGGGTTCTCTTTAACATGGCATTCTCTCTTCTCTACGACCCTCCACGGTCCCCCCCCCCCCCCCCCCCCCCCGCACATGAACGGGTCGACCTGTACAAATGGATGTGACTAAGGCATTACACCTGTGTTTGATACTTTCAACATGAACATACTGGCACAGAAAAGGGATCCAACGATTCACTTTCCTCATGATTGGATTGGATGGTGTAACACACGGTTTAATTCTGAAACTGAGAAATGTGGCATCCCTAGTGGTCATCAGGGGCTGCAGCCATGGAACAGACTTAAAGTATGGTTTACTGAGCTGCAGGGCATGAAAAACATACAATTGACAACATACTAACAACTGGATCAAGCAGACAGGAACTAAAAAGCACAACTATAACTTCACGCCCAGGAAAGGTGTCCTTTCGCAGACAGAAAAAAACTGTCCACACCCAGCACACGTGTGGACGTTAGTCGGACCCGCCTGGCTAACACGTAACTAAATAATATGAAGTTTTGTAATAAAAGTCATTCTGATCACACATTGCTCCTTGTACATGACAGCATATGAATTTGATGTCTTTGTGTGCTGCTGTCTAGACACACTACGGCCTACTTTATATGATGTGCTTGTGATACTTGAGGACGGGGGGGTTCATGTCTTTGAGTGTTTGGTAATGAGACCTGCCTGTGCACTTAGACTGTGTTTGAATACTTGAATATGTAATGGTAATTAGAGGTAATATAAACAGAAAGGAGGAGTTAGTGGCACTTGTGTGTGTGTGTGTGTGTGTGTGTGTATGTGTGTGTTTATAGATGCAAAAGATGTGGTACCAGCTGTTTCCTGTGAGCCGGGGGGCATGGAGAGGCAGACACAGTCCTTTCTTTAAGTGCGTGTTTGTGTGTGTGTGTGTGTGTGTGTGTGTTTATGTGTAGGGGTCAAGCCCACGGTCATGAGCGACTGAGACATGAATGTGTGCAGGGGAGGCAGAGTGGATGTGTGTTGTTTCTCAGACTAGAGTGCCTATTGTCTAGACCGAGTCCCACAGTCAGGGCCAGCTGACTGGTTGATGATTGAGCCCGACGGTCTCATGGCAGACTTTATGGGAAAAAAACGACTCTCCAAAATGCTGTGGTGCTCCACATGTTCATCCCGTAAACAGAAACAGGACGTCAGTGCATTAAAAGCCAGACTCCAACAAATGTATGTAAAAATCCTCATATTCACTTACTGTGTCACTGCTTGACCATAGATAGATACCCGTACCTTGTTTTTGATGCTATTATAAAATACTTTATGTAAGCGATGTATATTTTATTAGTTTCCCAGTAACTAGAATAAACTTTGCCCAAATAAATGCCCTGAGAAAGAGAAAAAAGTCAAGTAGAAAAGAAGACAATGAGCATTTTACCATGTTTTCTCCTCCTCCTCTCATGACCTGACCCCTGACCTCTGCACTCCCAGACACCCAGGCTGTTTCATTTCACCCCCGCCCTCTCCGCAGATGCACGGCACCATGGTTTTCATATGCAAACACTCCCTCATCAACACAACAAGCATTAGCATGCATGCATTTCTAATGCAGGTGCTTTTCTGTGCATAAATGTATCCACTCTTTAAAAATGAATCTAGAGCTCTGAGGATCTTTAACTGTGTTCATGTGAATCAACCACTGATATGTCCATGCTCTTCCATTCAAACGAATGTAGTTTTTTGTTGTGAATTTTCAGACCTTGTCACTGATTTCAAGATGAAAATTATGGTATAAACCAAAAGGCTTTTTTTGAGTTCAAAAAATGTATAAAAATGGTGCTGTTATTGCTTTAGCAATCAGCCAAGGATGCAGCCAGTGACTGGATCCCTCCCACAGACATCTGAATTGTGGTCAAACATAAAACTCTACAGTTGCACTCAGACCCTCAGGTCTGAATTTTGGATCATAGAGATGTTCATTTTTCCATTAAACCATTTTTAACCTAAATTCCAACACCATTATTGTAAATTTTAAACAAGTATTTTGACCAAGAAAAAGTAAATAGAACCAACAGGCTCACATATTTATGAGCCATGACAGCAAATTATTAGAGTTAGGTTGTTGCAACACATTCCTTTTAAGCTTGTGTTGACACAGCTTTTAAATGCAAAACAAAAGATCGTATCTTGATCGTATAAAATTAATGTCTAATTTGTAGCCAAATTCGCTTTTACACTTTCTGTCAGGCTGGTAAAGTTTTACTGAGACAGAATAGTTCTTTTTGGAAAAGAAGTCATGATATTTGTTAATTACTAGAGAAACGTTGGTAAGTTTGAGATATTTTTTAAATGTATGATAAAATGCATAATAATTTTAAGTAAAAATGTCCTGTAGCAAGCATAAAGACTTAATTTGACCCGCAATAAACATGCAAGTGGACAATTTGCGGTGCAGAAGAATCATGATTGCAAATATTGTGTGAGCTTCTCTCCATCAGCAGGTGAAACTAAAGCAAGAAATCCCAACTTGGCAAGACTAATTAACAAAACCACATGTACCAATTTCTTCTGTTCACATAATCAGACCTTATCATGAGCATTTTGCACAGCAGACTTCCCCTGTGCCAGACTAATTAAGCTAAGACCCTTTTATTTCATCAACGTAAACATGCAACAACCAAAGTATTTAGAGAACCAGACAGCCATAAAGGACTTATTTTGTCTTTCTCAGACTAATTAATGTGAAACAAGACAATCTTTTCCACGTTGCCTCATGACACTCAGACAGTCGCTGCCTTTATTTACAGAGGAGCCTCTCGGCACTCAGACAGTCTCTGTGTGGATTTATTCACAGTGCCAGGCAGACATACAGGCCCAGCTCTGACTACAGACTAATTAATGGAACTACATGGTTCCAATGGAGGTCCAGGGCCTCAGCTGAGAGCCGTCTCATATGCAGATCATATGCAGAGCACACACATGAGCACTTACACAACCCCCAAAGTGTCAGTGAACTTGACCCCCGAGCGCACATGCTGGATGCATCTACATATATGCATGATGGGAGCATCCCGGTGACTTTTTTGGGATGCTGTGGGGGTTACTGCTGTCTAGACCGAGAAACAAAGAACAGCTGAGAGGGCCAAAAGGGATGGGGTGAGGGAAAAGATTAAAGGAAGCTGGGACTTTACACCACAATGACGAAAAGCATCAAAATTTTGATCTGGTTGCACAAATATTTGATTCATGGTGAAACAATGCTTTGAGGATCGAAGGAAATGGGGCCAAGGGAGGAAGAAGAGGAAGAAATTCCAGTTAAAGGGCAAGGAAATGAGACAGCTGCAGCAGAAGGAAGCAGGATGTGAGCCCTTTGGACTCTGTCCTCGTCCACGTGAACACGGAAATTTGAAGTTGTTCCCTCCTTCATTCTCAGAAAAGAAACAGCAACGGTTCCATGATCTCTGTCCGCGGACAAATGCAAATCCCATACAGAGAAGGAAACGCTCCACCCTTATAAATAGTTGTTATTCTCTTAGCCAAATCTGAAGAAACTCTCTGCGGCATTTGTGAGAGCTCAGAAACTTAAAACTAATGCCTTGAAGTCCCACTCTGACCATCTGATCTATTGTAAGTGTTCCTAGGGTTTTTAATTATGATTATGTCATTTTCAGCCAAAAATCGGATTGTTTGCATAGGACATCGTTTCTGTCAAGCGGTAGTACTTCGTTATAAATTCACTTCTGAGTTGTGGTTGGGACTGTTGGCAAAGGGTAAGCCCACCCCCACTTCCCATCTTTTATTACTCACTGCTTACATGCTCGCCCACTAGCCGACAGTCCTTCACAACCCGCTGCCGCAAAAATGGCGAGAAATATTGTAGCAATCCAGTCGTACAGTGTTGAGCCAGAGAATAGCTTGGACAAAGAAAACAAAGGCGAACACGGGTCTAGCTGTTTACAAGTGGATGCATCAGAATTGAGTGGAGCATGTTGCCGCCCACCAAAAATGCATTTTTTTGTCTGCTCCCGAGTCACGATTTGACTCAGAAATGCACTTCTGAACTTAAGTTTCAATATATGTCCTTCATTATCAGTAAAATGCCACAAGAACATGTTATAAGACCAAAAACAAGATTTTCCTTGGAGTGGGTCTTTAACGTCATCTGAAATAAAAAAAAATAAAAAAAACAGCTGAGGGCAGCCGAGTCAACTGCTTTTGGAAGGTTGGTTCCAATTCACCATCTTCCCCAATCTTTTCAAATCGCCTTGTGGTTCAAAGCAAACTGTCAACCAGGTTTAAAAAAAAAAAAAAAAAAAAAAAAGTCATTTGATCCACACATGTTTCCGTAAACAAAACGTCTGCTGGTCCCTGCTGCATGAGAACAAAGCTGAGCTGCATTTTCAAAGAAAAAAAAGAGCAAATCTTAACTCAGCTGACTATCACAACATCACATGCACAGTCACACAGAGAGGAAATTAACAAACTAGCACGTGTGTAGTCTTGCACTAACAGCCAGACAGAGAAGTTTACATAATACGTCTAGGAAGGCGGCCAGAACCGCCGCAGTCATTTAATTTCCATGATTCACTGAGTTTCAGGGAAACAGGACAGAAAGAACCTGAATCAATGAGAAGTAAAGACAAACACCAAAGGCAAACACTCCCCATGTGGCCAAACAGTCTCGGAAACGTCCTCTCAGACACAAAGTCACACAAAAGAGCGTATGTTTAGAGATACATTTTGTAAGTACAATGTGTTTCATCCGACTCTAAAAGTCAGCCCTCTCTGCTGTTGTAGCTCCCAATTCAAACTGGGAGCATCTGTAATAATGATCACTGCACTGAAAGCAGCAGCTGTCAAACTGACACAGTTTTGAGATCTGCTGCACGGTCAGAATCCTAATGAGTCATTATCTCTGTCACATGAAAGCGCCGCTTAGAGGAAGAGAAAATATTTCCATAAACTTCCTAAACTGCCCCCCCCCGCCAAGAGATTAAGCAAAGTTGATTTACTAACCAGGCCTGTTCAGAATGTGGAGAACATGCCTGCAAACCTTTACTGCCGCTGTCACTCAAACAGGGAATGCTAAACATCGATTTTCTGAGTTATTTATCAAAAGGACGTCGTTCATTTCAGTCTTCAGCAGCACTTCGAGGAGCTATTTTAATGATATTTATGGAATAGTTTCCATTTGAGCTCTTCCGTTGCATCCCAATATCAATGTTTACAGCGTAAATATTAAAAATATCTATATTCACATTCATGTTTATATAATATTTTCACTTCTTTGCCAATAAATTAATTGATTTCACTAAATGCAAAACAGCATTTAAGATGTTTTGAGGGGAAGTCATTCTTAAATGCACATTTTTATACACAATTGGTCACATTGCAGTCAGAAAAAAAACCATTACTTTAACATTTTAAAAATGACCATCAAAATATCTAGAATGCTTTAAATGAAGAAGTTATCAAAGGGGAACATGGGGCGGAGTTTCAAACAAACAGGTAGAACCTGCTGTGAAGACCCACTCTGCACAAAATGAAGCATTTGTCTGAAATATCAAGCTCCACTAGCATTTTGTCAGATTTTATTAACAATACAAAAACTGTGTAATACCAATACGAGGAAGACCTAAATTGCCACTTTAATACATAATTGCACACATTTTTTTTTTTCAAATAATTCAATTGCACAAGAAAAGATTTTGAATGCATTTTTTAGATGTTTGTGTTTTGGCTGCATGTGTCTTAAACCTTTGAAAACGCTGCGGTCCTCAGGCTTGGTTCCCGTGTGGCCAGGTAGGGCTCATATGTTCGTGTTCTTCCCTCTCAACGCGGCAGTCACCTCCGGTCTACCTTGGAATACCATTTCCCCAAATTCAAACAGCAAAACGCTGTTACCCTGCAGCTGAACTCCCAAACTCTCACACTCTTGATAGGAACATTTGTGTTGGCTGCAGCGACAGACGGCGGACGTGCTGATGTCAAACCCAGGAACAAATGCAGCAGCAGCTACTTGAAGGAAATGATGCTTGAGGGCCGATAGCATCAGTGACTCCTCATGCACCTACAGAGCAGCACGCATAGTCCGCCTGTGAGTAATGCTGATGTCATGTGCTTTGGCTAGCAGGGCCTGCCGCTTGGAACAGATGTGTTCTTGCATCTGTGCGTGTGTGTTCCTATGCACAGTACATGAAAGCCTACAATTACAAAAGCACAAGATCCACATGAAAGAAGGATAAACGGATAAATGATGGTGAGAAGTGAGTCAGGGGCTCTGCAGCTCTTTTATAGATCTGACTGTTTGAATGCTTGAAATCCAGCTGTTGTAGGTGGATGGGGGGGCGGGGTGCAACCCTACTTGGAGCTGCATTAGTGTTGTATCCAGGAACTGCTCTATAGCTAATTCAATCAGAACCCAGCGGAGCTGCTTGATGTCTTCTCGCTTCCTGGTATCTGTGTTGGAAAGGAGCAAACTCCCTGCTTTGCTGAGGTGTCACGCACTAGCAAACACAGAATCAGGCTCTCATTCTCCTTCCCTGCATTGTTGGACACAAATTGTACTGTTTTCTTCTGGCTTTAAACAGTTTCTCAAATGCATTTTTAAAAGGAAGACACTACAAAAAATGAATCTTAAATAACATTCTTCTTTCTGTCTTGAAAAGATAATCGGGAAAGTTTTTCAAAAACAAAATATTCTTAGTTTAAGAAAACGTTCTTCAGATTTTTTTTTCCCTAAAATGACATTTTACCCCACTGGCAGATTCTTTTGCTTTTAAAAAAAAACATTTTTCAAATTTAAATCCTCTTTGACTTATTTTTTATAGGGGGCTTGTTTTTGCAGCGTGAACGCTAGATGAGGAGCAGACAGGTTTGTGATTGGAGGTAAAGTCTGAAAAAAAGATAGGAAAAGTTCAATTACAAATTGTGTCCACGGTCCCTCACCAGCAAAAGTCACATGAGCTTGTTATAAATGTGAAATGTGCATCTAATTGTGAAGGAAGCCTTAGAAAAGAGGAAATGGGGAAAAGATGAAGTGAAATCATTTTAGCCCTTTTGTCCATTTCTTTTTGTAAAGATTTTTTCCTATCACTTTTCTTTAACCAGCGCATATCCGTACGGTAGTTTGTTCTTATTAACGTTATAAAAACTACCTGCTGGTTCATATTACAACCAGCAGCTATTTCTAAACTTGAACCTGCTGGCAAAGCCACCAATCTTTGTAATCAGTAATTCTAAATAAAAACATACAATTTTATATAGTAATTAAAAGTATATTTACTTTTTGCTCAGTTAAGCAACAGTAAGTAAGCTACAAAGTGTATCCACATCTCAAGCCATTTGCAGTCTGGAAAACAAAGACTACGGTTTCTCTCACTATGGGGGAATCCAGCAGACTTGGTGCTCTTGGGCAAAGAACATCAAAATGATTCCTCCGTTTTCTTTGGTTTGGTTGGTTTTTACACGAGGCCTTCTCAAACGGGATCCAAAGACTAAATCCACTCAAATATCCAGTTTGTTTTCACACTGTTAGCAAACTGAACCAGAGTTTGTTAGAAAATGAACCAAGACCGCCTCTTCAGACAGACCGGTCTCTGTTGACTAGTTTGACCTGGATCAGTGTTCACATTATTGGTCCAGAAAAATGTGATGCACAAACTCTAATACATTTTAACCCTTCAACACTGGAGATGTCAAAAACACCAAGTTAACACACGCTCTTTGAGCTACCATGACACCTTGTCCGTTCAAGCCATCACTTGATTTTGACGTGGCGAAACGCAGCTTTTTATTTCAGTTTTGCACCGCTAAGCAACACATTATTAATGTAGTGTTGCATGATGGCGCAAGGCGGATTATCTCTGCCTCAGAAATGCGCTAATTGCGTAAACAGTTGAAGAGTCACGGTACTCGACAGAATGAAGACAGTGGAGTTAACACTCCAGTGTTTAAGGCTTAACTGAACCAAACAAGACGCCCTTGGTTCACTTCCTGCTTTTGATCCATGTAAATTTTCCCCAACATTCCCACTGTAAGGAAACACTAAAGTTCATTTGTAAGTGAACCAAGACTGCTGTTCTAAAGAGCACTAAGATTTATGTCAAACAACATACAGGGCCTAAAAGAAGTGAAAAGAAATATTGAAGAGTTACAAAAATGAGAGCCACTGAATTCATGTTTATCCACTTCTGTTTTCCCAGGATGCCATTTTGAACTAAAGGTTTATTGCATTTATGTTCTCTCTAAATTCTTTTTGCCAGAACTTGACAAACAATTCCTAAGCGATTACTAACTTCATTACTCTTGTGATAGATTTATGTCTGTGCTCCTGCAGGTTTTTTCAGAATAATTTAGCCTTTTTTGTGACCGTTTCCATGATTGTAAAACGTTTCCTTCAGCACTTGACTCGTAACCACATACTTGTGGTTTGAGTTGGACTTGCCCACATGTATCCCAGACATCAGACTAGATCTGTAGAGCTCAGATGAGTTGGAAAATCAGGGTTCATTCAAAGCCTGAACCTGCAAACTTCTGGTAGGGTACAGGCACCGTCACTCCAGTTTGTGGAATCCATGCCTCGCTTGTATCGTGTTTCTAAAAGAAGAATTGGATTTCTAAACGTGTCTTTAAGCAGCACAAAGCATCAGACAATCATTCTCTCTTTTTCTAGGTAAAGGTTCAGATTTTTCCCTCACGTTAAACATTCTTTGGATTGCCATATTTCATGTATAAAATGGGAATTCTTCTGACTTCCTCCTGCCACACTCCAAAGAAATGCTGTCCAGGACATCAGCACAGAAATTAAAAATAAGCTTTCTTTGTGAAAATTAAAAAAAAAGAGACCAATGCATCATTAGTTTCAGTCTATGAAGTCCTTCGTGACTTTCAGCTCAGCAGATCCTCAGCGCCATTCTTCACAAAGTTTCGGCTCAGTCCTCCCTCTGCCGCCTTCCTCTCCTCTGTTCCCCACCGCATCTCCTTCTTTGGTTCATCTGTTTCCCTCTCTGTCCTCCAGACTAAACATTGTGTCTGTTTTCAGACAGAGGAATTGTGCGCATGTGTGTCTGTGCATGTGTATCTGCATTCTTATCTTCCCGTTCTGTGACAAGTTCAGGCAACGATCCACGCGATCTCTGACGGGAGACGGGTTCACACGGACATGCTCTCATTCGCTTTCGTTTAGCCCTCATCGCTTGCTGCGTCTCATTCATTTTTCACCTCGAAAATGTAGCATGACTCACAGTTGGAGCTATTTGACAGCTTGGATGAGCATGAAACAAAACATCTGGCTCTTTGCATTTTAAGCTCTGCAACTGCAGATCTGAAATTCTTTTGCAGCACGCAGCAGGAGAGAGTGAAAGATTAGGAAGATGACTAAACTGGGGATACACAGTCTATAGCTTAAAGCTGAGGCGGGAAGAATCTGGGGAAGTATTTAAAAAGAAAAGCCACAAACCATGAGCATTTGCAAGCGCCTTAAACGTGTTAAATGCAGATTACTATCAAATGGAGTCAAATCCCACTCCCCCAGATGGTAGTCAGCTGTATAACCTTTTCAGATTTCGCGTTCTTACAGAGACTTGTGTCGCTTTTATTTCCTTGCAACTCAAAGATCAAGCCTGAAAGAAGCTACATTTTAGGCAAAACCTCCATTTTTGAAGGCTGAAAATAGACCAAACAAATGCAGAAAGGTTTCCTTCGACACCTTACGGGGGTTTTAGCAGAATTCCACAGATTAAAGTCCCACTCTAACAAAAATTGTGTTTTTAACATGCTCTTGTTCCTTATGATGGAGGATATTTATAAAGGAAATTCTGCTTAAAACTGTGTTTCTGAGTATGTCTTTATTCTAATCGTTGTGAATCGGTAGTAGACTAAAAAAAAATGCTGTTTGAAAAAGCTTTTAGCTGGGATGTCGAAGCTACTTAAGCTAGCGGGAGAGAGTGTAGACAGATGGATGTCGGGAAGTAGGGGTGGGCTTACTGTGTGCAAACTGCCCTGCCCACAACTCCTGCCACTCTGCAGAAACTACAGTATGTCCTAGAAAATGACACTTTTTTTGACACAACCATAGTTAACAGCCCACTGAGAAGAACATTTTTAAAATGGATCAAAAGATGATCCAAGTGGGACTTAAAACCCAAAGCTTTTTTTTTTTAATTGAGCTTTATATTGATCCATTTATATTCTGAGGGAGATTTAATAAATTCAATACTTTCGGTGCTGCAGCGGTTAGCTGCAAAGACCCAAACAGTGGTGGCAAACCTGCCGGGTCAAAGTTTCTGTCCACACTTCCTTTCTGAAATGGGGAAACACACAAACGACGTGGGTTTTTTGGTTTGCAGAGACTGGAGAAGCCCCCGCCTGTCTCTAATGTCATGTCAAAAAAGTGTAAGGAGAAAAAAAAAAAGAATCAAATAAAATCTAAAAGGACTGGTGACACCAGCATGAACCTTTTCCCACACATGATTGAGTAAAACGCATTACTCACTGGGTTCCCACATAACTTTGGTTACCAATTTAAAAAGTGGAAATTCATCAGAGTCTTTTAAGTATTAAAGCTGCTTCCAAGAAAACCAGTTTCCAACCTAGAATGAAAGCCAGAGGAGTTGGTGCTTTGAAGACTGGGACCTCATGTTTTTAAAACGGCTTAAAGGTCATGCACTCATTCAAAATGAATGCTAAAATGAGGACATGCCACTCTTTTTGGTTACACTGACAAAATGAAACATGAAAATTGGCTTTTTCAGCGTGGACTGGGCATTTCATGTGGGCGATATGGATAAAAATATCTCCAAATGAGCATAAATTAAGTGTTTTCAGCGAAAAAAAAAAAAAATTTTTGAATAGAGGGAGTCATTTATGAATTTGTCATGGAAACATAAAATAGGATTCTGAGTTCATTAAGATTTTAACCAATAACAATACATTTTCCAACCAATAGAACTTCAAAAAGCTGTATTTGAGAGCCTGAAAAATGAGCAGGTAGGTTTGATTTGGCTGGAACTCCTGTTGTCTTTGGTTGATGCTCACAGCTGGCACTGGTATGGAAGAATGTTAAGGTCCTTCAGAGTTCCGCCCCCCACCCTAAAAGACCATGGTTGTGTAGGGCCAATTTCACAACAGGTCAGCCATACCAAGTTGGAGCATGTTTGACACTCAGTCTGACTTATTTGACTAGTAATGGTACGATTTGGACTCCAGTCTTGAGCTCAAAGTGAATGCATCCCAGTGGGGAGTAGAAAAGCGCCCCGTGTGCTCTAGTCCTAATAAACCACAGTCACTCTGCTACATCAGAATGGATTTATTAGATTACTTTTTTTGCTTATTGTTTTTTTCCTGGTACTTTTTACCTTTTTATTTATTTATTTATTTATAATTCAATCCAATTTAACAAAGATTATTTACAAACTTCCTTCAAATCCACTTGAATTTGACAAAGAAATAACGACTATTAGTGAGTTTAATTTATTGGTAAAACTCGCAATATTGATGAATAAACATTATTTTGAAATGAATAAATCAACATTTTCCCTGTCATATTTAAGAAATCTTGTCTGTTCTACCTTTTTTACATGGACTAAAGACTCCGAAAAGCATGAAATGACTTTCTAAAATTCATAGTGTGATTAAAATAAGACTAACCAAGTTGACATTCATTTAAACTAAGCATGTTCAAAGCCATCCTGAAATATAATTTTATAATATCAGAAATGTTGTGTTGATAAAATGTGATTTGTGTTTTTTTAAAAGGACAGAAATTATTGTTAGAAAAGATGGAAAATGTGGATTCCATTCACATCGTGTCCATTTACCCCATTTAGAATTAGGCAATTATTTTTAACATAACTACGCAAAAAATGGTTCTTAAAAGATGTATTTAAAAAAGTAGATCATTTGTGTCTTGATCTAAAAGAAAATTACATTTTTTAAAGTGCTGATAAACAGCTAACAGGAGCAGTGCTGCTGCTGATCTGCACTGAAAACGTTAGTTTAGACAAAACAACACTTATTCATCCTGACTACACTAACCGCGCGCGTGCACACGCACGAGACGCCATGAGTCAGAACCTGAGCTGACCTCAGCCGCGCACGCGTACAAAGTCAAGACCTGCCGGCTTCATCATCATCATCATCACTAGATTATCTCTGGAAGTCACAACAACACACACACAACACGGACGGTCGCGCGCACGCAGGGATTTCCCGGACACACAGACACCCACACACACATATACACACACACACGCCTACGCGTGAACGCGCTGAGGCGACCAGACAGACATCTGGCTTCAGTGGGATGACTGAACTTCCAGCTCCCCCATCTTCAAATTCTGATCCACGGAGGAAAAAAACCGCCCCGTTCACGCAGATCCATGTCTCGCCAGACAAAAATGTGTCTATTTTTACGTTTACATCTAATTTTTAAGGCATTTTAAGAACATCTTTGACTTGTTTTAGCTGCGATCAAATGTTTGTTTCAAGTTCAAAATCAACAGTGGGAAAAAAATCAAACCCTTCAGTCAACTTATTTAAAAACATACAGAAAGTTCAAGCCGGGCCTCTCAAAATAACTAAGATGTTTCTTTGTTTTTTATATTATGTCAGAGTGGCAGAAAACTAACACACCTATGAGGAATGAGCAGTGTAAAAGCAGAAGACATCAGCAGCAGCTTCCTTCCTCCGACTTTCACACGGCAGCAGAAGTTGCTGCGACATAAAAGATCCACGCAGGGGCAGAAAAGTGAAATAAAGTGGTCAAACTTACTGATTTCCATGCTCTGCTGGGAGGTGAGGCGCTTGCAGTTACAAGTACAGGAGACATTGGCGGCGGTGGCGTTTAAAACACCCATCAAGTTCAACATTTACGGGCCCCCGAAAGCAGACATGAACGCTCCACGGGAGGCGCGCGGGGCTCAGCTCGGGGAGAAGGAGAAGGAGACCGAAAGCAACGTCACCTCGCCCCCCCTCTCAGTCTCCCGTTTGCTCGCTTCTCCCCAGCCTCCTCTCCTTCCTCTGCGGTCCGCCCGTCCTCCCCTCGTCTCGGTTCTCTCCTCCTCCTCCTCGTCTCTGGTTTCTCCCCTTCCTCTCAAACGTATATTTTGCTGCGAACGTGTCTGTCGTTCATCTGTCCGCCGCGGAATAGAGTCGAAAATGGGGGACTTCTGATAGTTTCATCGTCCGGTTCGGCTTGAGTCAGTTCATCCGTCTTTTCCGCCCCGTGACCGGCGACTAAACTGCCAGGGGACGTCCGTCTGGTCCTGGCTGTTCCTCTCTCCTCCTCCTCCTCCTCCTCCCACTCTCCCTCCGTCTGCCCGTCTCTGGGGATTTCTCCCTCTGCTCCTTTCTCCCTCCTGTCTGACTGTCTGAGAAGCAACAGACGGAACAGAAAGATTTATGAGCTCAGACACGCCAAACTTCACAAGATAACATTGGATTTCTGCTTTTCTTTTCTTTTTTTCTTCTTTTTTTTTGGTTACGCACCACAGCGTTTCAGCGATCCATGACGGACCGTTTCAAGCACATAATCATACTCAGAGTAATAATCCACACAACCTCCTGTGAGAAATGACTCAATGCTTTTGTCTTGGAGAGCATAAGCAAGGTGGAGACCTAAAAGGGAAAATCAAAAGAAAACTAAGATGCCTTTTTGTTGTTCACTGCTTTCGGGTTTTCAGTTAGGAATTCATGTAATCATGAAAACTCTTCCAGGTCCTAAAGATTCAAGTTATCCCCACATGATCACACTGCCACCACCGTGTTTGACTGCTGTCAAAGTGCTGTTCATCTAAAATGCAAGTTTGCCTTCTAATTGGCTGGAGAGTTCCTCCAACAGATTTTGGAGAAATCCAGATGTTTTGGCGTCTTCGTGAGATGAGTCTTTGTGGGTTTTTTTCTTTTTAAACTACTTTCACACCAGGCTCTGCATCGTGCATTCAAGCAACCACTTCCAGTGAGAAGTCAATGGCTGAATCCGAACTCTTCCCCTACTCCTCCGGCCTCTTGTTCTCCTTCCAATTGAAGGGCCATTTGGAGGGACAGTGGTGTCCAAACACTTGTTTTTTTGTTTTGTTTCTTGGAATGGAAAACCCTCACATCGGAGGGCTCTGTATCCCTCCGCTGTGAGGATAATCAGTGTCGCGCTGTGCCGCTTCACGTGGGTGTGGTCTGACGCACAGAAGTTTATATGTAAATGTCATTAACGAAAACCACTTTTGCCTTAGCTGAGACAGAAAGTTTGTGAGCTTACCTGAACTCTGTCAAGTGGTTTATTTCAGAGCAATGGCCTTGGTTCAGATAGTTGTACTTCACTGCAGACTACTCAAATGTGAATGCCTCCACCCATGACCATGACCCACGAACCCTGACCTCAACCGAGTCAGTGAGTTTATAAGCTTACCTGAACTATGGCACGGATTACACAAGTGAACGTTCATCTACTTCAGACCAATGGCCTCGATTCACATGTAAATGTACCGGTACCTTGATGCGGATCATGCCAACGCCAATGCAGAAGAAGCCTTCAGACTGAAAAACAGAAGCAAAGCAAAGATTCTGAATGATGTCAGCGTTGTGTATTAAAAAAGAAAAACAGCCCACAGCTCAGATCTGAGTAAGTGTGAACGATGATGAAGTTAGAAAATCTCAGTTGGAAAAATATTATGAAGTGAAGAGGTGTTCAATTAAAGATGGTAGTCAGAGGAACATCTGACTACCATCTTTCCTTTTTGTCTGACAGTTGGTATTATAAAGATGTGATATACCTCAACATGTTTCAACTGCTAGCCTCTTCTCAGAGGGTTTCAGCAATATTTATTTATTTATTTTATTGCCGTTTGTTCCACTTCAGTAGTTTGCTACACAGAGCGATAAGTGAAAGTAAACTAAGGTATGATGAGTGTTGGCATTCCCAAGCGTCTCTTAAATAATGTCTACTGAACTATGTGCTAGTGTGCTAGTGTGAAAGCAAGTTTTAAGAGAGTTAACAGAATTGAGACAGAATTAAGCCTTTTTATGCCCCTTAACATAGATCTTTCGTTGTAAAATGGTTGCTTGAAAGCGTGTTGCAGAGGGCGGTGTAAACATAGCTTTAGAGGGCAACAGAAGGTTCCAGGTGGAATACCAATCATACCTTGGGGTCCTGCGGTGTCCACATGAATGACAACATCAATGGGTTAAGATAGAGCAAAAAGGAGGCTTCCTGACCCTGATCAGAGTGAGTCAACATCGAGATACAGGTTTGATCAATACATTTTGTTGATTTGATGTTGACACATTTAGGTTATTGTAAAGTTCTTTGATGCAAGTTAGAGGGTTCACACCTACATACTGATAGTAACACCTCTGCATACTTCTTTGGTATATTGATCCTGTCCTTGACTTCAACACAATGTGGTTTGTGCCTCAGCAGAAATGCTCCATTGCTTTGAGAGTGTGTGGGTGAGCCCCAGAGTACACTTTCTGCTTACTACATACCCTATAAGCTTATGATATGGTTTTAATTTATGATGTGCAGACAGCAGACAAACAAGATAAAGGTTGTAAAGGCTTCAGCAAATACAAGTTTGCACCTGCAATGCACAGGACTCTAGTTTGCATCCACAAAAACAAGGAGAGGGAAAGTTTTGACTGGTTTGAGAGCATGTCTCAGCAGAGATAACGAGGCAATAAACGGATGCCTGTAAACAACCAGTTTCAACAAAGTCATGCAGATTTACAGAGCAATGACTTCAACCAACGTGCTCATTTGGTTGATTTTTAGACCAACTCAAGCACATCAATGTCTGAAAGACTAACTTTTCTGTTACTGGATGAAATGCGGAGTTCTTTTGAAGTGGGGTTACTTGAAGAAATGAGTAAATGGCGGTTTACCGTCAGTTGACAGCAGACAAAGTCCTCTCAGTTTGGAGAATGAGGGAGGAATTCTGATGGGGAGGCAAGGCTAAAAATTTCTCAGAACAGGGCCTTGAAAGAGCAAACTTTTCAAAATAAGCCTCAAACATTTAATGGTTGTCTGAGCGATCACATTGTGGGTATTATGTATCACGTTGGTATGAGACTGTCACACACAGTCCTTTTGAGACCTTGAGTCATTTTGAAGAAAGTTTTGCCACAAAATTCTCAGCTGCAACAAAAGTTTAGTATTAAAGTGTCTAAAGAAAAGTCAAATAAAAAGTTAACCCAAACACACAGGCTTCTCTCTAATATTCACACGCTGCTTAAAAAATCTTTGAGTCACAAAGATTCCCAAATGCTAATTTATCTGCAGTAAAACGATTAGTAGGAAACATATGCACCATTTTTTTCTAATAAATGGTAAATGGTGTATACTCATAGCGCTTCTAATTTGCTTTAAGGCAAAAAGCGCTTAACTGTCAGAGCCCCATTCATGCAAACACACACGTACTGATGATGTTTCGCTGTCTAACACTGGCGCCAACCTCAAACCACCAGGAGCACTGTGAGGTTCAGCGTCTTGCCCAAGGACTCTTTGATGCTTTAAACGTGTTTTAAGTTGAATTGCTAAAATATGTATTTATTACTTCAAGTTACAGCTCTGTATTAGCAGCATGAATTTAGATGTTCGCAGAATGTTTCAGGCCAATGACAACTTTCTGCACACTTTAGGCAGATCACGGCCCTACGTTGAGTCGAGAACCCAACACTTACTGTAAATAGGCTATTTATTTAACCTATGAAATATGGTAGAAAAGAACTTCAAGAACAAAAAAGGGGATAATAACGTAAAGCTAAGGACACACCTGGCATGTGACGCACGTTTAAGACTGGATAAGCAAAGAGGAGTTTCTTCTTTTCTTTTTTTCTACTGAATGTCCACCACCCAGAGTGGGATTAGGCTGGGTGCGAAATGCAGAAGTGGTGCAAATCTAGTAAATTTCACTCTAGTCTTTTGCCTTCACAGCTCTATTCCGATATAAATACGAAAGACTTGGTGTCATATAAATCCAGACAAAAAGGTGTGCGTTATGTACGTGAAGGGCAGCTAAACATGAGCGTGTTTTGAACATGGAAGTCCAATGCGCGCGTATACATAGACTTTTCATTGAAAGTGGCGGCCTGAACGCAGGTTGCTGAGCGTATCTTAAGATTCACATAGAAGGGACACTGCTGGACAGGGATTTCTGCTGAGAGGGGACAGACATTCCTACAATGCAGCCTCTTGTGTTTTTACTTTGTTTTCCTGCAAAAGAACCTGCCGAAGGTGGCTAAAAGTCTATTTTCAGTCCTCACCTGGATAATGCCATTGTTATTGGCATTAAATCAAGGCAGAGACTACAATCTCTTTAAAAACATTTGAGCGGTGAACATCTCAGACCCGGTATCTGCTGGTGTGTAGTATAAGGTGTGGTGGAAATCTCCAAAGAACTTCTGTCCACTCCTCAGATTGATAGCAAGGTAATATCACAATAATGCTATTTAAGACAGCATGTGCCAGTTCACATTCCCATTATAGGACCACACAGCACACTGTCTTGTCACATTTATAGACAAACTTGACAGTTGTCCTCCTTGATGATGTGAAGGACCTGAACATAGTATGCAGTAATTAGTAATAATGTCAGTTCCCATCACTCTGACAGCATCAGGCAATGGTTTTCCACCCGCTGTTATCCGTGATCCCTCAACCTAATCAATTAGTTTTTCCTCAGCTATGAGGTGAAAGGTTTACGATCATCCGCCTTGTTCTTGGATGACCCTACTGGGCTGCCATGGATGCAGCTTGTGAGCATATCAGCGGAGGTGCCTACAGAGGCTGGATTTAGACTTCAATTGGATTCTTCCCACGCTGCAAAGCAAAGGAGGAAAATCTCCGTTATGATGAGGATGAGGTATCTGTGGTCCAACGGAGGGGATGGACATGATCCACGAGGAAAAGAAAGTCACTCTAGGCTATTTTTTGCTTTTAAATAGCATTCACTGTTTTGAAGTGCAGTAAATGGGATAGTTTTCTGTGCCACAGCAAATATATGAATAAGAAACCACTACTTCATATTTTAAAGACACCAAGTATCACAAGATGTGACATTTGGTGACCATAATATGCATCTGTAGGTTTAATATTGAAACCTAAAAATCTGTTTATTTGTCTAGGCCCGAAGAGCCAGACAGCATTAAGTCCCTTTGATGATTGACAGGCCCTTGGGACCAATAAGACTAGACAGTAACAGTATGTCTCATCTGAGTCAGCTTCCTAATTAGGCCTGCTGAAGTTAATAGCTGCATGTTAAAGTAGTTTTAATGTCCATCTGGATGCACTAATCTAATGCACCATCAGACAGAAAAAAGGGATAACAACCCAAAATACTAAATATTTGATCTCCTTGGATCTAAAGAAAATAAAAAAGGTTGAATCTTCAAAAGATTTGACTCAGCCATAATATTGCTGTTTCCAAATATGACTTATGAAGGGAAAAAAACAATCAAATATAATTCAGTTTTAATTGATTTTTGACACCAACTGTAAAAAGGAAATGCACTTAAATTACTTAGATATGGACTTTTCAGCTAATATAAATGGGGGAATCATACGGGCAGTGTTGGACATGTTCGACTGCTTCATTTTTATAATTAGACATGAATTACCTCTAGTATGTCTACATCCAAATGTTAACAAAATAATAAACAGAATGAGGATTAGTCTGAATTGAGGGATTGTTTTCTGACAAAATATACTGCCCTCTGCTGGAGATCAGCAGTCAACTTGGCAATCAGCATGTTCATTTGTTATCCCACATTTTTGAATATTTTTTAATACAATCATAAATTTGCAACAAATTTTGGTCAACTAAACCTAAAATGCGATTGTTGACTTTGTTTTAATTTCACATGATGGGCTGTTAAAATACTTTGCCATGTGATCCGCTTTGAGGCCGCCTGTGATGGATTTGAACTTCAGAGCTCTTTTCTTCACAGGGTCAAAACCAAGCGGTGATTCGTTCTCCCCGATGATCCAGTTCAAACACAATCATCCTTCTTAATGCAGAAAAAAAAATCCTGGAACTGGAAGATAATAAATAGGACTGAGATCATAGACAGACAACTTTTAAAAGTCCTCACAGGAAATATAAAAAAATAAATCTAACTTTACTGACTGAATAACAGGAAATGCACAAAGCAAACACAAGAAAACCAAAAATGTTTCCAAAGACAGAATCGTGCAAGTGTCCCTTTCTCATCATGTACGAACTGTCTGCACATCTATTTTATATATATACACACATTCAAAATAGTATTAATAAAACAAACCATGTGGAATAATTTTGCCATAGTGGTCTCAACATGAAAAAAATAAAAAAGGTCTAGTACCCCATCTGCAAATCGTTCAAAGCTGAGGGTGCAGACATCTTTGTTGTCTGCGGCCTCCATGCAGGCAGCAGCCTGAGACTGATGATAGAGCGGGAGGTTAGTCAATTTACCGTCTGAGGGGGACTGAGTCACTGGTCGGACACCCAGGTGTGGTCATTCTTTGTGTCTCCATCTTTATCACACCCCTCTCCTTTGAAGACTGAAGTGGCTGAATCAGCCGCTCTTTTAGAGTGAGTGTATCTGTTTATCGCATTCTTTTTTGGACTGAAAATGACAGCATTAAGGCGGGGGGTGGGGGCTCTGGTGCCTCTTTAAGAACCAATGAAAAGATGAAAGACGATCCAGGAGGGTCAGTTTAAGTAAAGGATCCTTGAGTTTGGCTTATCAGATGCCAAAGCAAAGCACAGCTCCTTGTATTGTAACACTATAGATAAGAAGCAGAACAGAGACAGACCTGCAGGTTTACAGCTGTTCATGGCAGAAGTACAGAAAGCATCCAGGTTTCCCTGAACCAAGCTTTGCTTCATCACTGCCTTCATGAACTCCATCAGAAACGTATTGGAGACATTCATCCAAAAGTGTTAACCATCCATGTTGCGTATGAAAGAGTATTTCTCCTGTAATATACATCCCCGCTACATCTTTCTGCACTTAGCTCAAGAATCACCACCACATAAAGAGAAAAAAAGTCTTATTTATGAAGTTTATCCGATGAAGACAGGAGAAAAAAAAATTCTTTAATGGGTTCCTAACTAAACAAAACAGAAAAAGAGAAGCTAATATGCAGAAGTAAACTGTCACTCAAATTGTTCAGTGGGAACTTAAAGTTCACTTCATTTTGCTCTATTATGGTGACAAAGGATGTATTTCAAGTTAAAATTGACCTATTTTTGTTAAAACATGAGTTTTTCTCTTCCAATTTCACAATTGAGCAATTACAATAAAATGTGTGTGTGATATTGTTTTAGTGTGCCGTTTCTGCACTTGGTTTACATCTTCACTTCAAACCAAGAAGAACCTCATGTATGGAAACCACCATCCGCATGTTGAATTGGGTTACGCAAGAAGAAGCCAGTAACTCACACAAGCCCTGTTATTAGCAATGTTTGGAGAATTCCAGAAGCATTTGTGTTTAGCGCAAAGATAATGACAGGAAGTGAGCTGTCGAGTCACGTATTGTGCCTTAGATCAGGTATGCCACAAGTCCGACCCATGGGCCAAATGTGGCCTGCAGGCTCCTGTCATAAAATCAATAGCATACAACTCCCAGGACTTTCTAAAAACTGTATACAATTTCTTGATTATGGTTGGCTAAATTAAATTTTAAAATGTTGTAAACCTGTGGCAGCACTGTCAAGTGACCCTTCTGTGTCACCCAACTCCTTTCAAAAATAAAAGAGTTGACAGTCAGGGCCACCACTTACTGATCAAGTGAGACTTTGTATATTTTTCAGTAAAACATAAAAAAACTGTCTGCCTAATTTGCCAAAGGACTGTGGCTGTTTTCAAGGTGTTCAACACAAAGAGGCAAGTCATGCCACCTACGCCAAGATAACTGGGAATTAAACGGGGAAAAATTGCACTGCAATAAATTGTCCAATAGTTAATTTGAACCCCATCGAGACGACTGTTGTTGTGAATTTGGGCTATACAAATAAAATTGAATTGAATTGAATTAATTTGCATTCAGTGCTTTTACAAAAATTCAAAGAACACCAGGCTAAAGGGCTGGCCCTCAAAACATTAACCTTACCAAAGCTGTCCCTCTTTGCAAAAGGTTTGGACCCCCCTACCATAGATGGACTGTTCATAGATTTCATAATAGGGAGAGCCTTAATAAGGTTATAGTAGATAAATGAGAACTTCATTATAGAGATCATAACCATCACTAGTTTATTATGTTGTTAGTTAGGCACCCACTAGTGAAAGCTAAGGTTGCGAGTCAGGGGTGGAGCTACGAGCTAAAAGCTTTGACCCCCCCTCCACTTGCCACCCAATTTTGGGGTCAATAATTGTACCATTGTCTGCCAAAGGCTAAAAAAAAATCATCAATACAAGTTTCTTTAAGCTTTGCAAAAATAAAAGCAATGTTTTCAAATGAAATCTTTGCCCCATGTGGGCTTTCAGGAATTCTACACTTTTGTTTTTAAAATCAATAATAAAACTGTTTGATTTACATATTTTGATCATTTCATTTGTAACACCCTTCCAGTCTGTTATTCATTTTGCCACCCTTCCAAAGTCTCCTGCCCCCTCCCACCCCCCCGCATAGAAAATGTTCTAGCTCCACCACTGATTGGAGTTCAGAACAGACTGTTAAATTAAAGCCAATATAAATAATCTATTTCTTATAAATGTGGGTGCATAGACATTTTCTGTCTCTGTAAATTAAGTGCAATCTACAAAAGGCACATTTTTAGACAAATATATAAGAATAAATAAAAATGACAACTCCTCTCTCTAATTCTACATGTTACACAAATCTCTAGTGTTACATGTTCAAACATAAGTATCATACCAGCAGCAATAATGTACTGTAGCTAATGTTTTTGTGGCACAAGTCATTATTTTTTCTACTGCACTGTAACAGTAAAAAACCTCCAACCGGTAAACTAACTTGGCTCCAAATACTTTGGTTTTAAAACCAGGATTAACTTTCATTGATCTAATATTTAAGCAAAGTTCAAAAGGACAACTGAGTTAATGATTTAAACCACTGAAATATTATGGAATCCTGTTATTTGACTGATAAGGAATGGAGTCGCTGTCCTGAAAAGTTTTAGTTTGAATTCATCATCATTTTTTGCATAGAACTGAAAAGTAGGATAGAAAACACGACTGGCTGCATTCCAGACAGGTGAGTAAGTTTAAGGTCATGAAACAGAGCATGCTGCTGTATTGTTCATTATTTACCATGACAAAAAGGTGGAAGTGAGTCACAGTAAGATTGTTTTACTGTTGTGGTTTTCGTGACATGATGGTTTTAGAACATGGAAATGCTTTTTCACTGTTGTGCGTTAGGCTTTTGTACCATTTCTGTTTTCAGAGGGAAAATCATGGTTGACCCCAATTTGACTTATTTCTGCACATTTTTATGGCTTATATTTTACCTTTGTTTACATGGTGGAGTCAGGCTGAAGGATGCCGACTTTTATGAACCTTGATTCCAGCAGATGGGCCAAACGTCCAGCCAACAGGAAAAGTTTGGATGCAGAATTTCTCACCAGCACTAAAGAAAGTTTAGGAGTTGGACCAGCCAGTTTGTATGCATTTGTGAGCTTTGTAGCCTTAAGGGTTAATAATATAACCCCTGACGTGCCTTGGTGCTTCAGCAGAATGGGATGCTTGGACCTCTGAGCCATTAGTGCAGATTATATTCTACCAAGTTCCTCCCTGACTCAGCTGTTCACTGTAGATGTCACTTTTGAGAATTGGGGTTTCTGGATTTTCATCCATATCGAGAAGTTCCACTCTTCAGTTTGACACAATATCCCAAGAATTATTTCAATGAATTTGTTGGTTACTCATATTTTTAAGATTATTTTTGGAATGCTCCAGACTGAAAAGATGACAATCTTGGATTTGACTAAAATTAGAATAAAATTATTCATGAATTTCATTTATTTTTTATTTAAAACCCCACTCTGATCATTTTTTGAGCTCTTAAACAAAAAAAACCCAAAAAAGATCCTTGTGGTCTTTTGATCACGGTTATACCTTTTTAAACCCCCGAAAAAATATGTCATTTTGCCATGGAGCAATTCCGCCCATTTACCCTCCCCATTCCAGAGTTTGCAGCCCCATGCAACATGTTTTATACGTCACAAAAAAGATCATTTTCAAACTGCATTTTTTTCTTCTGCTCCTGATTCACAATGATAAAGATCCTCAAACACAATTTTGAGCTTAACTTTTATTATTCATGTCCTTCATCATCAGCAAAAGGGTCCAAGAACATGTTGAAAACACCCAAAACACGATTTTTTTAATCAGAGTGGGTCTTTTTTTCCCCTCTAAATGAAACATCATTTTTTTAACCACATGGTGTGAATTGTCAAACAGGAAACTTTTTTGCATGCATCTCTCTCTCCCCTTACATCTACAGTAAGTCTCTTGGCCCAGGTGTGCAGCAGTCTGCAGGGCTGTCTTAGGCAGCGGCCAATCCCATTGCAGGTGGAATTAAACGGGGATTAAGCATGTTTCTCCATGAAAGCAGACAGACAGACTAGCACTAATCTGACTTTAGCCCTGTACTGAAAAACAGCAGGCTTGAGCAATCCTACTCTTCCGCGAATGCATAATGTGTAATGTGCGTGTTCATGGGTGTGTGTGTGTTCTTGTGCTTCTACCTTTGTGGGAACCAAATACTCTCTGAATACTGAAACGTGAGAGAATAAACTGTTGCGTGGGGCTAGATGTCTGCAAGGGGTTAGTTTAGGATTAGGGGTTAGGGTTGAAAGCACAGTCAGGATTAGGGTTCAGGTCAGGTTTTACTGTTTTGGATAAACCTTACATGCAATGAAAGAAGTATCATTTATGCAAGTTACAACTCATTCCTCTGAGTACTTTGGAGTTAGCTCCCAAAATATTGGATTTTTGTTGATATTATTTTCAGTGTCAATTTTACAGGAATATTTTCTCTAGTGAAACACACTGGTCCGACTCAACTTCGGAAATAAAAACAATCATTTAATAGTCAATTAGATATAAAATTAAATTATAAATAGAGGATTCATTGACTGGATGAGTGGAGAGCATCATCTCTTATCTTCAAACAAACTGGGTTGTTCTGTTACATAACACCCATAAAGCTGTTTGTTCTAAGCTGCAACAGCAGTGACACCCAAACTGCCCCCTGTTGCACAACGAGAAACTGTCCCTTCCATGGAAGCACAGGAGCGCAAAAAACAATAAAAAAAGAAGAAAAACAGAATGAATGCTTGAATACATCAGACAAAAGATGTAATAACAGATTGGTTAATAGGCCTTTTAAACTGAAAGAGGCTGATTGAAACCACAGAAAGGAAGTTTTTAACTTTAAAGTATCTGTAGATTACAAAAATAATAAATGGGAAAAGTAATATGCATTACAGCGCTAGAAAATATATATCTAAATAGGACAGTAAATATGTAACACATGGAAAATTTAGGTATGGGATTGTAGGCAATTCCAGGGCAGCATCTTGCAGGGTGGTAGGGGGGTAGCCCATACAAACATTTTATAGATGCACAAGTTATTCCAGATCATTTATATCAACACATGGAATGTCCCACTAAAGGTTGGTTTACCTGGTTTAAAGTGTTTTTCCAGGTGTAATCTCACTAAAAACTGCTCAGAATTAAGGAGGGGTGGGGACTAGCCAGGGTAGTCACTTTATAGAATTAGGAGAAGCTATACTTCACACCCAATGAATGAATGTCTTTATTTACATATTCTTACGTATAAACCAGTCATTGACACTCCTGTTTTGATGTCTTTGTCTTACGAGAATGTATTGCTTTTTGCTTAAATAATGAAGGACTTAAGATGCTGTTTGTAAAGCAAGTGGGAGGGGTGACAGTTCCAGTTTAAATAAAGAATAAGCAAAAAAAGAATTAAACCTGCAGGTCAGCCATTTATATATAAATAAAATAAAGGCCTACAATGAAACTATTCAATGTAGACATTTGCGATGCTGCACTTACACCTTCCATTGCTTTGACTTAATGAAACAAATATTTCTTATACGATTCCGTTTCCAACAACAAGGCAAACATGAAATAACTAGTCCATACATTTTGGTTAACTGAAAACTGCAATCAAAAATGTGCTTGAATCTGGCTGTAGAAATTATATATAAACTTTATTTTAGTGCATTAGGGAGACTCCCAAGGATTTTTGCTTACAGCCAAAGATGAGGAGCCACCCGCTTTCACACAGTGACAGGAACCAAAGTAATGAGGCCAAAAAAGGGGACAGAGTTTGTGACAGAAACTGAAAATTTTGCCAAATAAAACTCAAATGTTTGACAACAAACCCAAAGACCAACAGCTACAGCACAAGAGACAACAGCAGGTAACCTGGCAAGCTTCAAATGATGAACCAGACACTTAAATCCACTGAAAAACAATTAGGATGAGTGAAAGCAGCTGTGGGTGATTATCAGATGAAACCAGGTGAGAGTGTGACTGAGAGAAAAAACACAAAAACTAAAAACAAGACATAAATCAAGAAAATGTAACTGGGATCAATCTAAAGATAGATTAATCCTCACACCCAGCAGGGATTTTTTGTAATTAAACTATGTTTTCTGAACCAGAAGTAGTTTAGTTTTTAGGGATCATATACAAATGCTTTCATCTTCTAAAAGGAAAGATGCTTTGTTAAAGTTTTTCCATTTTAGTTTTCAACTTTTAGAGAAAGATTTTGGACACAGCTTGTTTGCAGAAAATCAAATGAGGTCACATTTTTCTCCAAGAAATAACCTGTTATTAATAACTTCAATTAAAATAAACAAGAAATTAATTACAATTCTGTTAACCTCAAAAGGTTAAGATGTAAAAATACATAATAAAACCAGGAAAACTAAAAGTGAGAAATATCTACGTAAAAAACACAAATATACAAGACAAACAATGATGTTTCTTTTACATATAATATTTGCTTTCATTTATTGTTCTCTGATTTACCAAATATATTTCTCCCTTTCTTTCTCTCCTATGAAAACGCTTAATCCAAATGACGGGATATCTATTTCCTCTTGCAAAACAAATGATAAGTACTCTGCAAAAAAAAGATAAATATATGTCATTTAATGTATAGACTATTTGTCTTTTCCATGTTATTACACAGATGTTGGCAAACTTGGCTTTTCAATATTTCATACACATCTAAGCTGTAGGTTCCTTTGCACGAAGGGAAAATGATAGAAAATAAGGAAACAGCTGTATTTCCTCCATTATGATTCTGCGTTATGGAAGAAGGAGAATTAGTTTCTGTGTTAAATGAGGAAACCTGACTAACAAGGATTTGCGCAGACAGTACGTCATTTTACCACACAGACAACAAAATGAAGAGGAGTCTCTTCCTATAGAGATAGACACAGGAGATGGAGTGGAGTCAAGAATATTTAAATTGAAGTTTGAGGTTGTTTATTGAAGAAACAAATGATGAACCAAGTAGAAATTTGGCTCTGACTTTGGAAATGCTGCATATGCAAATACAACAATGAGAAAGGAAGTTCTGCTAAGATCGAATCTTTCTGTTCTTTTTTTTTTTCCTTTTCATTTTTTTCTCTCTTGTCTTTGTCCTTTATCATCTATGGATAAGTATATGTTTAAATATATGTATGGTTTGCTTATGGGACATTGTAACATCCCAAAAACAATGTTGTAACTTGTTTGTTAAGGTTTTTAGATTTTGTTTTGTTTTAGGTTTGTACCATTAAACTTTAAATAAATAAATACAATCTATTTATTAATATATGTGTTTAATAAAGAAATATATTACATAACTATATTACATTAAATACATTATATAACTAACTAAGATATACATTTATTTATTTATTTGTTAATAAAATGTTAAATAAATAATATTGTGAATATGCTTGAAATTCCAAAACCCAAGCTGCAGATCAAAATGGCACTCATATAAATCTTTTTGCAGAAGTTTCAAAAAGTGTCACAACAAATGGTTTAATTAATACATTTAATTTATGTTCATTGCTTAAAATAAGCCAATAAAAAAAATGAAAGTCAATTTGTGACCTGGTTCTTTACTTCTTTATTGAAAGCAGTCATAAATAATTAGAATTAAAAGTTACAAATAATTGTATATGTCGTTTGCATCAGCAGTGAGAATAACAGTTTTGTTTAACTTGTTTACTGTGTTTTATTATTTTAGCTTATGCTCTTTTTTTATCCTTGAATGTGAGCTGTCTCTCCATGTATGAGAGCATTGAAAAAACTGAGCAGTTTCTGCCAAAGTCAACCTCTCATTCTTAAAAAACTACTCCGAATTGAATACATTTGGTTCCCTTTTGGTGGTTTGTGTCACTGACTGAAAGTGACCTAAGTTGTGCTCATGGAAAACTTACTGCATCTACGACAGGAAAAAAAACAACAAAAAACATTTGTATGAGCAGCTTTGTTGAACTTATTACATGTGGAGTTCATCAGGGTTCTAATTGTGGACCAATGTCATTTACTTTTCTTTAGGTAATGTTGTTTTTTCCCTTGCATGAACAATACAGTCCCAAATGAAATCTTAAAACACATCACACTATGAAATGGCTTTTTAGCAGGATGACTGTCTGACAGATTTAGAAAAGATATACATGCTTCACTGACTGAATCCAAATAAATACAGACATTGAAAACTAGTTAGTCAACTAAGAAAAGGGTTGATCCCCCTTCATTTTGCATTAGGAAAAAAAAACTTTTTCAAATGATTTGTTTACCTTGCATATATTCTGGCCATTCTTCAACTTACAAGTTTAAACAGTATGGCAAATTAATATGCTTAAAATACCAAAACCTAACCTGCAGATCACCATGGCACCTATGTAGGTTTTTACCAGGAGTTTAAAAAAAGTTTCACAACAAATGGTTTGAATTTATACATTTGAGAATTATTTGAAATAAACCAATAAATTAAAAAAGTGAAAATTTACTTGTGGCCTGCTTCTTAACTTCTTGTGTAGAAAGCACGGATAGTCTCCTGGCACACTGACAGATGAGGTACTGAGGTCGACAGAATGTGTCAGACAGACAGTTGTTTATTCTACTGCCATCAATAAATGATTCAGCAATTTTCTTCGGTTTTATGCTACGTTCACAACCGGCATGTGACGTCCATTCAAGGACCTCGCTAAAAGCGCATTCTTGAATGCACTGGACTGTCCCTACCCAAAACCATCGCATGCACGTCCAGTTGCAAGAGGCTTACAGCGAAGTGGTGCAAATCTTGCTCAACTTTCGAAAGGTTGGTACTTCCGTGAATGAAAATGAACGCCATCCATACGCCATGACCAAATTTGAGTCCTTGAATGGATAATGTTCCATCTGGTTTAACTTTCAACATGTGTTTAATGGCAGCGTGTTTTGCAGCCAGAAAACGCAACTAAAATATGTGTAGTGACACGAAAACGCAGGAGTTTTGAACACGGAAGCCCAAAATGCACCTTTATATTATTCATGTGCATTTACATAGACTTTTCTTTGAAAGCGGTCGCTTGAAGCACGTGTTGCTGAGGCCGGTGTGACCATAGCTAAAAGCCTTCGTTTTATTTTGCCAAGATGAACAAATGGATGTGTGTGACTTGTCAATATTGTGCTGTGCTTGCCTCAGCATCATCGTTTGGGCACAAACAGGCGGGGCCGAGACAAAAACATCAGCCCTGACATTTTTCCATGAGTGGAATTTATTCTTTTTGATCCTGAATGAAATGAAAATTGAACATGAAAGAGCAAAGCCATAATACAAAAAAAAAACAAACAAAAAAAAACGGATAAACAAAATACATTCTGCAGTAAAAGTGTGACATTTGACTAAAATCTATGCTTTGGGATGTTTTACGCAGGTTTGCGTCTGGCTGCACACACAAACACACTCTGTCACCCTCACTGCAGCAGCTGTGTGAGGTAATGTCTGTCTCTCTCCGTCTGTGCAACACCCGCAAGAATAACACATCCGCCTTTTTCTCTCAACCTTTTTCTGTCTCATTATCTTCCCTTCTGTCTGTCTCTCTACCCCCCCCCCCCCCGCTTCTCTCTGTCTCTGTACTGTCTAACACAAATTTCTGTTCAAGCCCTCATCCATCCTGTACGCCCCCACTAGCGTTTGAGGCAGCAGACTATTAAAAATGTCCTCTGTTGAGCAGAGATTGTGTTGTAAACAAAGGGGGGTAGAGAGGATTAGTGGAGCTGCAGGGAGGTGGAGGAATCACATGAAAAAAACTGGTGGGGGGGGAATGATAGAATGCGAAGCGAAGCGAAGCGAAGGAGACGAAGGCTGCAGAAATCACACAGAAAGTTACCTTTTTTAAAATGTGTTACCATGTTTACAGTCTTGGTACTTGAAGGCTCAAACTGGCTTTTCTGTGCAGCAGTATAACTACTGCCAAGTGTTGTGTGTAAGTTGGATGTGTGATCTGCTTGGATATGTGTTAATAGTGGGCGTTTTAAGCTTCTGTTGTTGTTTGTGTGGCAAATACTAAATTGAGATGATTTACAAGTAAATTCATAAACAAAACACCCCTTATGGGCTTACATTTAATGTTTTTTTGTTTTTTGTTTTACTTTTAAATGATCAGAATGTTAATTCCAGAAATTCTAATTGTGTTGGTCTGGCTAGCTTCATTCAAATGGAGCTAAAAGGAAATGAGCACTCACTGCTTACTCCACTGCTGATGGCCCCCACCACAAACCATGACCGTGCAAACACCAAACACCAAAGAGTAGGGGTCTGAATGTTTCCCCGTCACATGATTTGACTCCTCAATACCAGGTCTACAAATCAATTCATAAAAGATTGAACTAACTTTGTGAGACAGTGCAGTTATTACACCTTAATGGAAACAATCTGGATATTAAGATATATTTAGACATCTATATATGATAATAGTTGGCTGATTCTGAAAAGTGGCTTTGCGTGACACATTATTTTCTAAAAATTTATTTTTTGTTTCTTATTTTTTATGCAACGCTTTACACTAGTAAAGGCTTTGCTACATGTCAAAATCAGCAGATTCATGTTAATCGAGTAAGCGGTCGAAGAGTTCTGGTAGGTCAAAATAGCGTGTGTCATTCAGGTGTCGCCGGTGAAATGGGTTACTTGGGTGTTGACTTTACCTTTAATGAGGGCTGATTTAAGAAGTAAGAAACTATTTATTTGCTATTGCTTGACCCTTATTAAACTTCTGTGAGCTGATATGTTGTGTTGACAACATTTGGCTTCTTTCGTGCCTTTTGCTTAGAATTTGGGTTTTATTCAATACATTTGTGAACAGAGTCAATCATTTTGAAGAAAAGAAAAAAAAAACCAAAAACAATATGTATATATCATTATTGTAAAAGGTTGCGGAACCAGTATTGAATTCAGGTTAACAGTACATTCATCCATGTAAAATGTTTTGGGAATAAACCATTGTTGAGTTATTGAGTTTCATCGTCTGACACTTCGTTTTTTTTTCTAAATGTTTTCCACTCACAGAATCAGCCTTTTTTTTATCAGTTTGTTCAGGGATTTTGTGTTTTTGGCACTCATGCTGTTTCAACTGGTGATTTCAGCTGCAGATTTGTTTTTTTTCTCCAAAATAACATTTCTCAGATGTTGTTAAAGTTTTGTTTTAGTCCAATCTATCATATTTTTTTTATAAAACAGCCAAACTGTTCTGCTCATCTTTCTTCTTTCACTTCCTTTCCTGGTCTTCGTGTGTGATGCCCCCTTCTTTTCAGCATGAAGCAGCTTCTTATCTATTTGTTTGCAATATTTTGATGGCAGCATAAGGTAGTATTCTTTATTTTTGCTGGTTAGCTGCAAATGAACCGAAGAAGAAAGGCTTGAACATGTTTAGGTATTTAACCCTAACTACTCATTTGAAATAATACTTTTGCTGTTTGTTTTTTAGCTAACCTACATATTATAATTTTAAATGTAATATTTGGGTTTAAAAAAACAAACTCATCAAATAGATGTAAAACTATTGCATGAATTCATGTGCAGGGATTCTGGCCTTTGTTGCTAGTTTTTCCATATTCTTGGTTCTTGCAATGTTCTGTTTTCCTCCTGCTACGGTTTCACCTGTTTTCAGTGCTAATTATGCACAGGTGTCCTAAATTAAGCGAATCGTCCTCAGTTTATATAAGTGTCTGGGTTTCAGGTTGTCTGCTTTGTTGTTTCTCCAATTGTTTCGAGAACTTGATTTTGAGTGTAAACATTGTGGGCCTGTTCATATTTTCTAAACACTTGTACTGTCATAAGCTCAGTCTTATGCTTTCTAATTCTGAAGCCATCAATTCCCAACACCATGAATCTTTTTATTATTATTATTTTTTTAGCAATTGTGTTGTTTTTTTCAGTCAAAAAGCAGCTAATGTGTTAGAATAGCCAGAACGTGAGAGCTGATAATAAAAGTTCCACATTTATTCCAAATTAATGTAAGCACTTTGCTAGATGGAAATATACTTATAAACAAACAATATTTGGCTCTAGATTGGTCAATTCCATATTGATTTTAACTGAGTCAAATCTCAACTTTGAAAAATTTGAACTTTTGAATGATATTAAATCAATTTGGCATTTATACCCAGGACTCTTAAAATATATTTTTAAAAATGCAATATCCAAGTACAAAGAGTGTCTATTGAGAGATGAAACTTTCACAACTTGTCTCACTAATTGTACACAGTATTCCCAAACTGGGGGGTATTCCAGAAAGCTTGTTTAAACTACCCTGACTTTAACCCTGAACTCTGCTGAAATCCGCCTGAACTTGCTTACTCTGGGTATGTCGGTTCCAAAAGGCCGGATATGAGTTGGCGTAATTACGCTCCACTTGGTAACCCTGGGTTAATGCACGTGCACGGCAAGCACATAAAGACATTCTCAATGGCTCGCCGATATCCCGAGTCACCATGGAAACGTGTGGAGAAAACCGAGAGAGCTATACTTCAGTGAGACGGAGTCTGAGACTTTAATGACGGCGTATCAAGATTATACACCCATCAACAACAAAAAAACGGACAAAGTAAACGCACAAGTTTTTATCTCATTTCCAATTACATTGTGATGTGCATATACATACAGAATATATATATAAAACTTATAAAACGTATAAACCTTAAATTAATTGATTCAATTGGTAACAAGTAATTGAGTTACATTTATTCAACCTTATTTTTTTATATCTATCCAACTCAATAGTTGTTTATATAACTCAAATTTACACATTTATCTAACTAAATGTCATACTACTCCAATTCAATGTTTTTCCATCTGAATTTATTGTACTTCTAAGTTAGAGGCTGCAGATTTTGTCATTTTTATAAAATTAAAATAAATGACAGTGTGGAATTACAATATTTACCAAGAACTTCCTGTCATGACTCTGACAGTATCTTTATTTCTTATACCATACTGCTGTACTAGGGGTGCATAATAAACTCATCATCCTCTCCCTCCCTCTCACTTATGGTGCAGAAAGTATTAAATATAACATGACAAATAACTAGGCAAAACACAATAAAACAGCTAAACAACTAAACACATTTGGTCAAAAATCGACACTTAGACCCAAATCCGTCCAGACAGGCAAAGGGAATGGTATCCCACAATTCCTTGCGGTGCCGATCTAACAGCAGCACCAAAGTTAAACCTACTTAATTGAATTCATTTGAATGAAAGTAACATAAAATACAATAAAATAAAATACTGTCTGATAACTGTTATTTTTCAGCTGACTTAACTAAAATTAATGATTTTTTCTTAACTGAAGCGAATAATTAAGTTTGATCAAAGTAAAAAAGTTAATTTTTCCAACATCCATATGTGGTCTCATCACCCTCTCACGGTGGAAAATGTATTATGAGCTTCTTCATCCACTAAATCATCTTCAAATGGACACGCCATGCTGCTTCACCTCTCTGAAAACAAACTAACCTTCAACTAAACCTGCTCCAGACCAGGTTATGTTCAGAGTATGAGTTGCTATGGGAACTAAGCATACCCTGAAACACACATCTGTTTTTGGAACTGAAAGCTGAGGTTATCCACTTCCTTAGCCTCAAACTTACCCTGGTAACTAGCATAACCTGCTTTCTGGAATACCCCCCAGATGTAGAGTTTGGGATTTTTTTAGGATCACAAAAGTCTTTATTTAAAAATGTAAAACAAAAATTCATAGTTGCATTGACCTAATTATTTTGCTATCTATTAAAAACGCACATTTAAAAATCATCTTAAGACCTCTTAGTTTCCAGAGTTTGTTGTATTTTTCTTTGTTTCGTCATAAACGCCAAAACGTTAATTTGAAACACTGCACTTTTATTCTATGTAGGGGGTCACAGAAAAGGCTGTTTGTGTGCCTGTGCTGGGATTTCAAATGTAAAACTTTTAATCTTTTAAAGCTATCCATTATGTGGTGGAATCTCCCAACGGCAGTAAATCAAAGTGAGCAGATGGGAAGCCGGCAACACGACGCATTAAAAGATTTTTTTTTTTTTTTTTTAAGTATTGTGGCTGTCCCCTACAACCCACCCACACAATGTGTTTTATTTAACTCCTGAGAATTACAACCAGCATTGAACTTGTTAAATTCTTGTTTGCATTTGTTATAATGTCACGTAAACACATTTTGTTTGGTACAAACATTACGCACACAGTGAACCGCATATATTCAACACACGGTCTGGCACGAGTTATTTTAAAGTCTGTGGGAGTGTGGGTGTCGCATGTTTACTGTGATGTCATTGTATAATCAGACTAATCTGATTACTGTGTGACAGATTTGATGCTTCTTAGTTTCCTGTCTGTGTTGCTGCCTTATCCCATCAAAGAAATTCAAAAAATGTAGACTGTCTTGTTGACTTCCTTACTATTCAAATTCGTATTTAACTTGCAGCTTAAATACATCATCATTGCGGTCATTGTTTTTAAAGGCTTACTGCTAGATTGTTTTTATTTTTCACAGAGAATAAAAGTGGGACTGGAACTAACTGGGGTAAGCGTTGCCATGAGTCTGTCTTCTGTTGCGGGACCTGCAACTTTGGTACCTTCAGGTTTTGAACAGGCTGTTGGAAAATCTGATCTGGTTATTTTAAATACATCTTCAGGTTGCCCTTCTCTACAAAAAATTGGAGAAAGTGGTCTGCCTACTGTTCACTGGACTTGAACAATGTCTTGGAGATGTTTCTGTCCAGCTTTAGAACCCTGCACAGCCTCGAATCTGCTCTGTCGAGATTATTAAACACCTTACGATTGGTTCTTTGTTGTCTTTTTGCTGCATTTGAGACTGTAGTCCCAAAATCTTACTGTCCAGACTAAAAGGTTTGGCTTGGGTTTGACTGCACTCAACTGGTTCTCTTCTTATCTGGTTGACAGAACTATGCATGCAAGCATTTCTGGATGTTATTCTTCAACTGCTCCACCGTTTTTTTGGGTTCTGCCAGGCTCTATTTTAGGACCTCTTTTGTTTTCTCTGTACCTCCTTCCTCTGGACTCCATCCTGAGTAAAAAGTAAATAGTTTTTTTTTTTACTGCTGACCACAGTCGGACGTATTTACCAATTTAAAAAGTTGCTTTGTCACAGCCCTTTTGTCTTTTTGACGATATGGAAGACTGGACGGCCATGAGATTTTCAAGTTTTAATTGTAATAAAACAGAAGTGATGACATTTGGTCCAAGCAAATAATCTGAGCCCTCCAGTAGACCTTGCTCCACTATAAAACATTCCATGCCCAGGTCAAAGTGGGAAAGGCCTCAAACTAGTGGAGAATGAGAGACCTAAGATCCTGTGGGACTTCAAGGCACAATTGGACAGGATGGTAAAGATGAATCAACCAAACATTGAAGTGGTGGACAAAGAACATAGGAAAGATGTTGTGGTGAATGTGGCAAGTGTTAGCCACATCAGGTATAATGAACATGAGAAACTGGAGAAATACCAGGGATCCAGTGAAGAACTGGAGAAAGCTTCAGAGGTGAAGGTGGCAGTGGTGCCTGTGGTAATTGGAACCCTTGGAAGTAACCTCCAAACTAGTGTCTGCTTATGGCTAGGGGCCAAAGTAGTGGCTACAGCAGATCTGTGGAAAAACATCTGACATTTCAGTCCAGAAAGTACAGTTTGTAACAGCAGCCTGTTCCAATTTTGGAGGAACATCCCTTAACTTCTGGCAAAAATTGTCTGTCAAATATGCTGTAATGCACAAGCCAACATTTAGCCTTTACTTTGGTTAACTGTTCTAATCATGTCTGCAATATCCATCCATCTTTAGAAACTACCGTATCACTTTCAGGGTCAAAGGACTCCTGAAGTCAGCAGTTACTGTTGGACAAAGGCGGAGTACACCCTGAACAGGTTGCCAGTCTGTTGCAGGGCCCCACAATCGCATGCAGACCTAGGGACAATATAGAGGTACCATTTAACCTAGGAAGCATGTTTCTGGACTGTGGGAGGAAGCCAGAGTGCCCATTAAACACTTGTTTTTTGGTGGCCAAATTATTATGAAAAGAAAGTAGTTCTGTGGGTTTTCTGTTTTGATCACACCTGAGCACATAAGGGAGCATTCAGGAGGCTGATACTTTGGCATGTAGATTGGTTGGTTAATCTCGTCAAGCCTCTATTTTTGGTTCAAATGGGCAAGGAATGGAAATAAAAAAGCATTTCGTTGTTGTGCTTTGAAACAAAGTGACCAACCACTGGGGCACATGCAATTACCAAACAGCTCATTGAGGCCATATTACCAAACAACACGGTGATTTTGCTGGTTCTATGACTTATAATAATGACTGTCACACCGATTTGTCGAAACATTTCTAACTTTTTTAAATTTTCTTGTTTAAAGTCCTGCCACCCTGTGACAGACTGGTGACCTGTCCAGGGTGCCCCCTGCCTTCGCCCACAAGTGGCCGGGATAGGCGCTGGCAGCCCGTGACCCCCAAAAGGGACAATACGGAAGAAGATGAATGAATGAAAAAAATAATAAGATGAATGAATGAAAAAAATAATAAAGTCCTACTTCAGGGTATTTATCCAATTAGAAATGAATTCCTCATTTGTAACTTACTCTCTTTAGCCTTTTTGCATTCACACTGTTACTAATCACACCAGGATTCACTTGCGAGGGAACTAAAACCTTCATTTTGAGGTTGACAAGGGTTTTTTTGATCCAACGCATTCAGATGAGATTTTAAGTCTATTAAAAAACGCAGATCATCTATGGAAACAAACTTTGGTTTGTGCTGAACAGAAGATCCTGTAACTTATTTGGTCACTAATTACTGGTTATCATTAGAACATGGGAAATATGTCACAGTCAATTTATCAATCTTCAGTTTGGTATTTTTAGATGTGTTCAGACACCTTTCTCTCCTTTTCCCACTCATCCTCTGCCCATTTCTTTAATTTCTTGTTTCATGTACACTGGCAGTATCACAGGAGGCGAGGTTCAGAATAGACAAATCAATTTATCACGTCTCTTTTCCTCTCCGTCGTCTCATTTCCTCTTTTGTCACTTTTCTTTCTCCCTCCATCGCTTCCTTTGTCCATTTTCTCTCTCAAGTGTGATCTGTGTGGGGAGTCACTGTCTAGACAACTGATTATACCGAATAATGAGGGAGAGAGGGAGGCGAGCACAGACAGAGCTTAAAAAAGAGGAGGGAGGAGGAGGTGAAGGAGATGGTGCCAGACAGTGAAAGAGATGTGTAAAGGGGAAGAAAGCAAAAGAAAAACTATCTGAACTGGATTAAAAGGAATACAGACAGATTGGAGAAAAGACTAGAAATGAAATTCAGGAAGAGGCAAGGGAACAAACAGGACATTATTTAAACACCAGTCGGCACTAACCTTACCAGTCCTATAGGCACTGACATCATTAAAATGAATTTGGTCCCTGCAAATTGCTGTCTCGTTGGAGGAAAGTCAGTCACAAGCTTCGCTCTGTCTGTCCCAGCTCATGAGCAATCAGTGAGTCCAAAAATCTCCCACACAAACACAGAAATACACAAAATCCAACACACGCACCTTAATAGGCTTATCTGGAGCTGCTGTTTCATCCTTCAAACTGGTTCATTGTTGCTGTTTTGGATGATTGAAAGCTCTCTCTGCTAAAATGGCACAGAAAACTAATATCAGGTGAGAATAGGACCAAATTCCAACCCCAGAGCTCTGGCAACAACCTCTGTGGGTAACGGTTTTGAAAAAAAGCCACTGCAGAATGGTAAACCTCTCTTGCATGGCATATGACATTTTGTGCATCAAAGTGTCAAATTCCTGTTTAAATATACACTCAACTGCCATTTTAGGCACACTGAGCTAATACCGGGTCGGACCCCTTTTGCCTTCAGAACGGCCTTAATCCTTGGTGGCATAGATTCAACAAGGTACTGGAAACATTCCTCAGAGTTTGGTCCATGTTGACATAAGAGCATCACCCAGTTGCTGCAGATTTGTCGGCTGCATTATCGATGATGCAGATCTCCCGTTCCACCACATCCCAAAGGTGTTCTATTGGGTTGAGATCTGGTGACTAGTGGGGCCATTTGAGTCTAGTGAACTCATTGTCATGTTCAAGAAACTATTGGACCATTATCTGTAAACCCTAGAGATGGTTGTAGGTGAAAATCCCAGTAGATCAGCAGTTTTTTAAATACTCACACCACCCCATCTGACACCAACGACCATGCCACGGTCAAAGTTACTAAAATTACCTTTCTTCCTCATTCTGATGCTCGATTTGAACAGCTGCAGATTGTCTTGACCATGTCTACATGCCTAAATGCACAGAGTTGCTGCAATGTGATTGGCTGATTAGAAATTATCAAGCAGTTGGACAGGTGTGCCTTTTAAAGTGACCAGTGAGTGAAGCTACGTTATCTATTGTCTGTTGTGAAAAAGCATTTTTTGAAAAGTGTCTCCATTTTTCAGAGAAACCTGAACTCTAGAAAAATATCCATGTGTGCGGGTAAAGTTTCATGTGGTCTACTCATGAAGAATGGAAAACAGTTGTGAGTATGAAGACAGTGAGTAGAAAATAAAAGACAGCAACCCAAGGAGATGCACTTCATCAGCTGTCAAATGTGGCAGAACTGAGTCAACACTTTTCCTGGGGCTATACAGCAGTTGTCAACAAACATTTGTGCAGTGGAAATAAAGAATGATACACCGAGTTGACCGTTGGAATATGAATTGGCACTTTCAAAAATAACAATATTAAGTGAAGGACAAAAAATGTACTGCTTTTTCCCCAATAGCTTAGGATTTTTTTGTTACTGAAATTAAACATTTTTACACAATTTCAAACATAATGTACCAGTCAATTATTTTAAGGAACTTATAGCTAGATGAGTTTTCTAAAACAATTGCAACCACAGAACTGTAATAATGCAAAACCATGACTTTTTCCTTGCAGTTGGTGCAGATGGTTTAGCTAAAACAAATACCTTAAGCTTTGTTTTTTGTAAAAAGTGCACAATGTTTCAATCCTCTACAGATCCTCTGCATGCTACGCGTTCAGAGCTGTTAAGGGGCTGGACTTCACTCCAACAGTCACAGATAGGTACACTCTGGATAAGTTTGTTAGTCCATTGCAGGATGAGAAAAAAAAGAAGTTTTCAATACTTGTTTCTCAAGATAACAAACGTACCTCACAAAGAGCCTTAGGCATGGCTGAATCCCTCAATGTCATGAGGGACTCCTCGGTCTGCTGCTGATGATTTAATATTTATGAAGAGCTCATCCCTGAGCAGACAGAAGTTTTGATGTGGTACCCAAGTTGCTAATGTCCTTGTACCCCTGCACCGCCATTGGCTGGAAATACATAATGTCAATCTAAAGTTAGTGGAGCAAAAACTTTTTTTTTTTTTTAAAGCATGAAAGGCGGGCGGTGAGTGGACCTAAACTTCTGGTTCAGCTTGACTTCATCCCTATCTGTGAATTATAAAATTCGCTTATAGCTACACCTGCTGGCTTCAGTCTTTTATTTATCTATTTTTTTTTTATTTTTTTTCTTCAGTCTTTTAAATCAGGGATCTACGACGGAGTATTAGGGCCACCAAAAAAAAAAAAAAAAGTTAATCTACGACTTTTTATCTCGTAAATTTACGAGACAAAAAGTCGTAAATTTACGAGATAAAAAGTCGTAGATTAAGGAGAAAACACCGAAGTTGTCCGTTTATCGGAGCCTAGCTTGAAGATTAAATACGTGGAGCCTTTTGTGAAGCTTTATTTCCGGATTACAGGTTTAAAAAACAGATTCTGAACCTTTAGATGACTTAAAATCAGATTTTTGTCAGTGGAACCGTCTGTCCGGGGTTCAGTGTCAGTAAAGCGGAGTTTAATGCGTAAAATAAGGAGCTCAGAGACACGTTTGGGTGCAGAGGACCGCTGCAGCCTTTATTCTCCTTTTCATTCACACCCTGAAGTTCATCTGTCAACTGACGTCATGAACGTGTCATCCGAACACCAATGCGGAAGTAAACAGTTTTACATACGCCCCCTCCTGCAGATGAAATGTCCCGTTTCAGCATAAAACAATAAAGAGGAATGAAAATAGTCTTTTATATTATCATTAGAACGTTGAAAATGACAAATAAGTGCTCCTCCTCGGACGGAAGCGTCACACAAATGTAGAGATTTGTCTTTGGTGGAGGAAGTAAGGATTGACGTGGACAGCTGCAGGAATACCAACGATGGCTTCATCGGGCTGCAGAGATCCCGCACCACCCATCAATAGCTTCCAGACATTTGGAACGTTATCAATGAACATTCATCTCGCCTGCTTAACAAAGTTTAGTGGGTCTGCTCTGCTGCTGCGCGGCGTTCACCTGCTGCTCTGAACGCTCACGTCCACATTAATCATAAATTTACGACTTAAAATCTTGTAAATTTACAAGTTTTTATCTCCTAAATTTATGAGTTTTTATCTCCTAAATTTACGACTTTTTATCTCCTAAATTTACGAGATAAAAAGTCGTAATTTAACTTTTTTTTTTTTTTTTGGTGGCCCTGATACTCCGTCGTAGGGATCCCATGAAAATGTATGTTTGTTTTTTTCTACCTTTTAATTATTATTATTTGAAATCAGACACAAAATGATCTGCATTTCATAAGAGAAAATCCAGCATACTAAAGTTTTTGTATTTTTGCAACAATTTCAACATGTTCAACATGTAAGCATGTTGTCATCAACACATTGGTGCAGCAAATGCCTTGCAATGTAGACTAGCGACCTGTCCAGGGAGTACCCCGCCTTTGCCCAACAGATGTCAGGCTCTGGCATCCCTGTGACCCCGACAGGGATACAGACGGTTAGGAAAATGGATGGATGAAAATTCTTCCATGTAGAAATTTTTGCCAAACTAAATGTAATGTTCCTCTTGCTAGCTGATAGCAATGTCCTTTGAAAACTTTTAAACAAATTTAAGCCAAAATGCATTTCGGCTCTTCATAAAACCCCCTCATGATGTCACCATGCTGGTTTGGCTAATTGCCTTGAGTTGATTCTAATGTTGACCTCTTTTAACCACAACACAACAGACAGACACAGGGAAGTATCCAATTCATTGAATATGAAACAGCCTGGCTGCACTCAGCTGCAATTCCTCTGTGGCAGGATCGGCAAACCACAATCTTTGACATCAGAGGGACTAAATGTCTTCCAGATAGGTATAGAAACAAATTAAAAACGATGTCCAAACAGGGGAGTCTGCAAGTTTCCAGTTTTTAAATCAAAAGTCAGACTGCATCAGTTTAAACTAGCTTTACTTCAACCACTATTCATTGACCTTTATTGTTTTTGACATTGACTTTGATGCCTGTGATGCTTTATGTACACGGACCTTTATTGTTTGGCCTTTTCAAACCTGCACTGAGTGCTTGAGCGACACCAATGAAAGAAGACTGTAACTATTATAGAAATCTCTCTTAAAAACAGTGAAAGTCACATTAAGTCACCTTTAATGAATCAAAGTTAAAGACTTTATGCGTTCTGGGTAGATAATAAGGTTATTTATTGTGGCTATTTTTATGCTTGCTTTTGTGATTTTTAGCCCTACAATACGCTGTAAAAATCAAACCTTCCTCAATTTTCAACATTCAACCCAGGCATTCATCGTTCCTCTTCATGGGTTCTGTATAGATGACTTGAGGGTTACACCCTACACAATAACAGTTTCATATTTTAACTCTAAAGTGTGTTTGGTTCTTTCTACAGAACTTTAACTAGAAACTCGAGTCCTGCATTAAAAAACAGTATAAAGGGCAACGATAACACATAAGTCTAACCACATACATTAACATTTCAGGATTCAAATGCAGTTTCACTTCTTCATGTTGCCTTCAAACCATGTGACAGACGGCACAAGGAACCAGGCAGACCCACCTCTCTGATCTACCTGGCAACTGTGAAATCCTCATCTGTGACTGGCTCTTTCCTCTCTTCGCCTCGCTGACAGTCTGGTCCAGCTGCTTACAGTCCTGGGGTTTAAAATGTCTCTTACTGCACTGCTTTTGATCACCGGAGCTGTTGGCGTTTCTTCAACAAGTAAGGCATTAACTGCAGCTCGATTTGAGCTTGCCTAAGTGTTTAGTGACGGAGTCATCATTTACTTTCAGCAGAAAACTCCAAGACGATTAGAAGTGTTGCTGGCCCAACAAAGAGGAAGTAGTCTTGTGTTTTTCTAGTCGGTGAAACTTATGAAAACAAAAAGAGAACCTGTTTTCTTATTTTTGTATCTATGGAGAACGGGGGAACAATCTTTGCCTTTGGATTCTGATTAACTCCTTTTAGGTGCAAGGATAGTGTGAACATGTAAAGATTTTTGTAAAACCCCTGACTGATGGAACTCCAGAAGAATTGAAAAAAAGTCATTTTCAAAATTGATGCTTGCTATAGATCTCTTAAAACAGTCTGTATGGGAGGCAGAGTGTACCCTGTTTTGAACAGTTCGAGGATATCAGAGCACCAACGTTACGAATTGTCTGGAGTTTTTCTGTTGGAATTCTGCTTCGGTCCCTTTGTTGAGGTTGTAGGTTTCCAGCTGCCTAACAGTGAATCTGCCATCCACAAAGTCTTTAGCTCATCAGTGAGCTGCTCTTTGCACAACACTGTACAACCATGTCTGCTAGTCTTTGGTCCAGAAGACGCATCATCAGAACTGAAAAGGTTGGACAACTTTGAAAATAAAGAAAGACATTTTCAGATTTTACCAACAGGACATGATGGGCCTTCTGGATCATGTTCAGATGTGGCTTCCTCTCTTTGGTTCCATCCACAGGCAGCTCAGGCGTTGCTGGAAATATTCCTAAATCCTTCATTATTCTCAAAAATGGAATCATACGATGAGTGAATTGGTTTCATCTGAGGACCTGAAGACCACAAGTATCCAAAATAAAAAAAGTGATCAGCTTTGTTCCCGCCCCACAGAGACTTCTCCAGTTTCTCCAAATCTTTTGGCGATTTTCTGTTCTGTAGATGATATACGTAAAAGCCTTTCTAGTTTGACACAGACAAACAATGTTTGTAAAGTAGTCCACAATATTTTTTTACACTTTCACAGAGTAATTTTTGTTTACCAAGAGACTCTGACAGTCTGCGAAGTCCAGATCATCTTCTGATGTCAATCACATTTTTCAGTTGTTAAATGTTCTCTCCACTTAAATATTTCTTAGTTTTTCAACCACGTGTGCAACCATTTCAAAATCTATTTGTTGTAGTAAGTTTAAGTCTCAGCAAACATAGATTTAAAAAAAAATTCAAATATAAAGAAGTAAAGTTTGTCTTACAGTTTTACAGTAAGGGGTTTTTTTAATTGATAAAAACATAGTTTTATTCTGTAAATGAAATGTAAATATCCTATAGTATCAAAATTCAAAAGAGCTAAGTTTTCATTATTTATGTCTCGCTATGAATAAAATGGTGCTTTGTGTTATTAGAACATTTTTAGTTTTCATTTAATTCAAAGTTAAAAAGTAAAGGCGTGAGGTGTATCGTATGGCCCGCAGACGCTACCCTGCCCTGCTCTCACTGCCCCCATTTGACCCGCTCTCACAGGCTGAGTGGCTGCTACCCCCCTCACTCCTCCCTTCTGCCCCTGCCACCCTGGTCAAAGCTGCACATGAAAAATAATCAAAAAGAAAACTTCTTTTTTTTTCCCCAAATAGGAGCTTTCCTATCGGTTTATCTCCATAGCAACCCTTTTCTTTTTTGGTCGCCTGTAGGTGACGAGCAGGTCTGTGTAATTTTCAGAAAAATCTGCAAAAGAAAATTTTTGGATATCCTTGGCAACAGAGGTTTACCACACCCACATTTCTAACATGTTCATTTTGTATGTCATACATTTTTGTTCCACTTGAGCAAATGACTCTGAGTTAACAGAGAGTTCGGAGGCAATTGATCAAAATCCCTAACAGGGCATTTTTGGAAGGTAAAGGTGTTTTTTTATTTATGAGACAATTCAAGATGGCGGGCTCTTGTCGAGGTCAAAGGTCAACAAAACGTCGGTTTTTCCCTCTGTGATGTTGTCTTTTTATGTTTTTATCTATTTTTGGACTATGCAGGTGTGTGCATATGCTGGTGAGTTTTGGAGTGTGTGGCAGGGGCAACATTTTTGCTAAAGGTGCAGAACAAAAGAAGAATTGCAAAAAATAACATGGTCCTTGCAGGACAGGACTGCTGCAGGCCAGAATAACACAACTTTCCCAGAATTCAAGTCGTGAACTCACCCCAGGAATAAAAAATTTAAAAAATAAAGCATCAAAAAACATTTTACATGTTGGCTCTTGTGAGTTTTAACTACTTCTTCAACCACTTGTACAAGAGCAACGTTTTTAGGACTATCACTAATTTTCCATGTGTTGCTACTTTGATACAGAGTTAAGCCTCCTTTAAACCGTTTCCAATTGTAAAGATCTGCAGTGTTTCAGTCACGTAACAATGTCTATCTTTAACTTTTTAGCCCCAAGTCACATGTTCCACTTCATCTATGGATGCTATGAAACAGACGACGTGCGAGTGGATTTGGTTGTTGATGACGACACGATTGGGTACGCTGATTTCACCAAAAAGGAGATGGTTTGGTGTTTACCTTATGTGCCGCCCAGTGGAAAAGACTTGGAGAAAGAGGCTTTCAAATTTGCCAAAAATAGCATTGCAAACTGTCATTCTGTTTTGGCAAAGGCAAAAAAAGCAGATCACGGGACACCTTTACGACAAGGTAATGAACACTACATTTTGGGGGGTTTCATTCTTGCGAAATCCAACCAATTTTCATGTTTTTCTGTGAGAAAATCATTGATGGGATTCTTTTTTTTCACTCTTCAACTGACCAGAGCCTCCCGATCTCTCCATCTATACCCGGTACAAGGCTGAGGAGGGGGTGCTCGACACTCTCTACTGCTTGGCCAATCATTTCTACCCCCCCACCATCAACTTCACATGGACCAAGAATGGTGCGGAGGTCACGGAGGAACTGCTAAACCTGCGTTTCAGTCACAACAAAGACGGGACGTTTCGGGGGATCTCAACCCTGAGCTTCACTCCTCAAAGGGGGGACGTTTACTCCTGCAGGGTGAGCCATGAAGCCTTGGAAGGACCTCGCACCATCACCTGGGGTGAGGCTGCATTTTACACAAATGAGAAACGATGCAACAGTCGTTCAAATGGAGAGTTTGGTTTGTTTCATAGAAAATAAAACAGTCATGTGGGCTTCTCTGATCTTTAGAAACTAGGGCAACAGAGTTGTGTATATAATTAAATAAAAAAATATATATTTAAATATCAGAGAATTGCAATCAGAAGAATCCAAGCGCTTTTATCATCAACATATCAGTGAAAAACTATACATACCCAATGCAAAAATATAGGTTATGTGCACACATTATGTTAAATGCAGTAATTAAGTAAAAATGTATGACTGTCGCTTTAGTCAAAGGTCAACATTATGAGGGCAGTTCAAATATCCTGGTACAAAGCAAAAGAGATGTGAAAGATATGAATATATCATGCATACATCTATACATATAGGGTATCTGCATATGTGCATTTTATATATATATATATATATATATGTATATATACACACACACACACCACACAAACATGTCGTGACTTAAACTACTTACAGTGTTCAGCCATAATGTTTAAAATCTAATCTGCATCTTTTTGAGCCGATTTTAGAAGAACTTCCTATTTAGTGTTTGGATAAATATTTAAAAAAAAGACAGGAAACCTTTCTCCTGAACTAAACGTAAACCTGACATTTAGGTTTTTTCCCAGGCTGATTCAGTCTCTTCTCTTTTGCTGTCTGGCTGTTAAATCTGAAAAAAAAAATTAATTGGTTGGGAAACCATCGGAATAAGAGAAAATAGACACAATGTCTTGGGACACATTTAAAATAATTAATCATGAAAACATTTCTCTGTGTTGCAGTCCAGCTGAAAATCAACTTTGGAGTCTAGATATGTTTCTGGTTGAACCCTCCTTGGTTTTAATAAATGCCTTTAAAAGTTGAGCCATGGCTCGCTTCTGCCCCCTGGAGGAAGAACAGAGGCATGTCATGAGAAGGTTGAAGGATTTGCAACTGTCATTAAGAAGAATAAAAAAAAAGAATACAACACAATGAGAAACTGTGTTTGACATTAGTGTGCAAAGCATTAATTATAAACCCGCAAAAAAGTAAAAAGAAATTAAGTCAAATAAAAACTTATCTGGAAGGTTAAAAAAAGAAAGGTTGAATTTTGGTCAAAACATAAGTCTAAAAATTGTTATTCTGTAGGTCTACAGACATTTACATAGCATTTTCAGAATAAAACCAAATTTGTATTGATTTTAAAAAAATTTACAGTAAAAACTGTAAGAAAAACGTTACTACTTTATATTTGAATATAGACGTAAAGCCAGTTGCAAAAAAATAAAATGATTTACATTTACTGAGACTTAAACTCAAGCAGTTTTAAGCCGATGAGGTCAGAAATATTCATAATTTCATACTTTTTATAAGATAACTGATTTAAAGACAATTGTTGCGCTGCAGCTTACATCATTGGTGATCTTTTTTTAGTCATGTTTAACTAACTTTTAAAGTAAAATGGGCTTTACAAACGATCAAAACATTTCTGCTGTGTGTTTGTTTCTCCAAATTCATTTGGCTCCATATTTCTAAGCTCAAAACGTTTTGATGGAAAATATTCATTTGTTTGATCTCCTTCATTTACAGAATCTAGAAGACGAAGAAGTCCTGCAGGGATGTTCTTCTGTGCAAGTCTGATTTTGTGCTTAGCTGGCATCGGGACTGGCCTCTACTTTTTCATCAAGAAGCCAAACTATTGCTGTGGTTGTCAGTGAATCGTTCACATTGCTGTGGTTTGGATCCGGCATGCAAAACCTGCAGTCTCGTATAGATATTTTACTAATCTACCAGGGTTCTGTAAGCTGAGGCTTCAGAGCCACATGCAGCTCTTTTATCCGTTTGGGCTCTTTGACTTTGAAGAAAAATATAAACTAATCAAATAAAGAAGGATTTTACAGTTTTGGTTAATTTGAGTTATTTCAGTTTTTCTCTTTACTTTTGGATTTCAACATGTCAGACATCTAAGAAAAATGATGAACAAAAAAGGTTTTCAAGTATAAAATTGGATTTAGGCTACATATAAAGGATGACTGCGCACCAAGGTTATTTGGATGGAAATTGCCATGCTTGTTAATGTTAATTCAAGTAAATCTGTGTGTTTTATTCTGAAAGAAACCAGCCCATGTGAAAAGTTTGAATTATATAAAGAATGGAAAACATATCACTTTCAAACTTGTAGAAAAGTACAAGCTACGTTTCATAAATGAATTGCTTAATGGCCACAAACATATTTCCCATGAATGTACAGTGGGACAGTAAGAAACCAAATAGCTCTTTAGGTTGCAGAACCCTGAAGACAAATCTTAACGTTTTGGTGGATTTTATTTTATTTTTTTCACAGATGGACTTATGTATGCAATGAACAACCTGAGTGAGGGGGACTCTGGAGAGGAAGAACTCCCCGTCAATTCATTACCCTCCACTTTGGACTGTCAATTCTTAACATTCATTCATTTGAGTCAAAATTTTGACTTTGTATTCTTTTTCTAATTCTTCTTTTTACTCTTGTGGTTTGGTGTTAAAGAAATATTTTATGTTTGTGTCTTACCTACATAAACCACTTGTCTTACTTCTATGATCCTCTGCTACCATCTAGTGGTGGAATATTGAAACTCCTTTTAAGGGGGGGACTAAGAAGAGTGAACATGAAATCGTTAAAAATAAAAACATTTATTAGCAGTCACAGGGAGAGAATGCATGACATCTACAACAGTATGTCTGAATAAAAATGCTAACGACTTTATTTACAAATCTGCAATAGAACGTGGATAAGCACGTGCACGTACAAATGAGCACACCAAACAGCTTTCTGCACAACAACCCGCTGGGACGGCCCTCGCTGCTGCTGTGGTCCAAGCAATCAACATGACGGATTAAAATGATCAGAGAACAAGAAGCAAAGGGGCGGGGCCAGAAACGCAGCAGCCGTGTTGGGCTGGACTTACCCTCCGCAGACGCAGATCCACCAGATCTGGACATTCATTGGCTGACTGCTTTGAATTATTGATTAACGGTCCAAACGCTGCTCCTGGACAGGGTTGAGGCAAAACCGGATCAAATGGTGACCCCTGCTGCCCGTGGGCTCTGTCAACATGACCAACGATGCTTATCGGTCAAATTAAGTGAGACCTACACTATAACCTCCACCCAAGCAAAGTCTAATCATTAGTTCAAAAGTGCACACCAATTTACCCAGACACCAAATGTAACTTCTCTCACACACACTAATTCACTCCTCCTCTGTGCAGAGCTGCCACTTCCCAGACATTAGAATGAGCTTATTTCATTTCAAAACATGAGATTGTCTAGAGGTGGTCTGAGCCCAGGGCTGAGCGCTGACAGCAGGTTGAAGATGGAGCGACGACTCTCTGATTGGGACGCTCTCGTAGTCGAAGGCACTTAAAATTTTGCTCAGGATCTTTTGCCTTAGACACAACCGCCCCATGAACCTTTTCAGAGTAAACCGAGGCCAGTTTTGCTGGATTTAAAGCAGCAGACGCCTCCGCCTGCCGGCAAAACCAAAAGCTAAGAGGAATCGAAGGCATCAGCAGAAGTAACCATCATCTTTTGGAGAAGAATGGCTTGAAAGTACAATCACGTGTTTATCTGTGTCCTGGTTACAAAAAAAGGGATGCAGACGCACTGACGCGGCGCGGCACGGCGCGGCGCGGCACGGCGCGGCACGGACTCGACCGATAATGATGAGGCGGGACAAAGCAGGACTCCAGACAACACATGAGTGGTAGTGTGCTAATGGGAGGTGTAGGTGGAGACAGAAGCTGGAATATTTCACAGAGGCAGTGGAAGGGGCGGCTGTCGAGGACCCGGGACCAGGAAGGGGGCAAACGTCTGAGCTGCAGCTGGAGGGGGAGGAGGAGGAGGAGGAGGAGGAGGAGGAACCAAGCCTTCACTTTCAGCTTCTCCGTGACTTTGAATGCTGGATGAGCCACTGCAGCGTGATATCTGGAGGGAGAAGAAAAAACGGATTTAACGACCTCTGAGGTGACCTCAGGACGAGGCCGACTCAACCATCAGAGCGGCTTCATCGCACGGGGAAACTAAAAATACCGATTATTATACTGGGACCCACACAGCCAATGTAAACCCAAAAAAATTGCTGTAAAGGAAACGTTCAAGGCGTTTGGTAAACATACAGGCTGGACAGGTAGAGAGAATAAAGCTACATTTACACTTTTTGTGCTTTTTGGTGTTTTTAACGTGTTTTTCTGGCATTTTTCTGATGATGGAAGTCATATGTTAAGAATAAAAATGCATTTCTGAGTACTTCTTTATTCAAATCAGTCGGAATCAGGAGCAGAAGAAAACAAACGCCGCTTAAAGAAGATCTTATGTGCGATGTAGCAAAATATGCTGGGCGGGCCACAAGCTGATTGCTCCGCAACAGGGAGGGGAAGGGGGGCGGGGTTACTCTGTGACAACGCCCCCTGCCAGAAATTATGGTCTAGAAAATGACCATTTTCTATTTGGGCTAGAAACAGCATAATGGTGACGCCAAACTCCAAAGGGAAATGTCTGAAGGGCCAGAACAGAACAGGAGAGACCGCAGAGAGAAGATTGACTGACAAGGTCTGCAGCCAATCAGGAGGAAGAACAGTGCGCTTTAAAAAAATAAAATAAAATAAAAAAAAAAGGAAAAAAGCATGCACTGAAAAAAAAATCCCCAGAAGGGGAATCGCGATTTAGCGAGGGATCACTAAGCTTGCAGGATTAGCAACGACGAGTGCAATTATGGCGGCAGAAGCGACCCAATGTCTGTAGGATTCCTGGTCACTAAACAGATCCCTGTGAGTCTGGAATCGGAACGATCCTTTTTTATTTGTTTCAATCAGAAAAGGTATGAATGACATCACTTCACTGAGGCTAAAAATAGAACAGTTGTCAAATTTCAGGCCTTGAGGCCCAGTTTCCCGAGTCAGGTAGTTGGCTGCAGAGGAGGCGGGGTTTCAGAAAAAAGCCCCTGATTTAGAGGATCTGAGATGAGAATATCTGTCCATCACTTCTACTTTTAACTTCAGATCAAACAATGTATGAGTCCTAATGTTTTGACAAACAAAAGAATGAATTCTCTTACAATAAATGTGCATGATGTAAATTGTCAGTTCACTGAAACGTAACGTTTTTTCGAATACACTTTTAATTAAAAAGAAAATGTAATCACAACAAATGTGCTCTTTTTCAAAGTATATTTGTATATTTTTTTCCCATCTGACGTTACAAACTAAATACATTGATGAGAATGCAGTCAGATATTTACCTATGTTGTCTTTCTCTTTGCAGGAAACAGAGTAGCAGCAGATCTCTCTGTCCTGAATGGCAGAAAGGTTCCTGCAAAGGGTTAAAGTGACGGACGTCAGCATCCACGCGACATTACATCAGTCTCCAATTAGCTAGCATTAACCGCTTAAATCAATCTTCAGATAAAAGTGCACCCGCCAGTATTTACTCAATGTGACATCTAGTGTTAAGGAGGGAAAACGAGATTTCCTCACATTTTTTCAATGAGCTGCTTCTCATCCAGCGCACTGGGCAAGTCTCGTTTGTTTCCGAGGACTAGAACCTGAAAAACAGAGGAAGCCCGGATCAATAAGCGTTCATTAAAGGACTGATCTCTGCCGCCACGTCGCCTCAACCCCAGCCTAAACGCTCAGACCAAACTAACAGACTGTGACACACCTACAAGTCATTTCTTCTGGTTTTAGCCTGACTCATGGCAGCGGAAGAGACTTTTTAATGAGATCATCAAATACAAAAGACCTGCTGTAACACTTTTCAACACTTCAAACGGCGACTTACAGGAATTCCTTGTAGTTGTGGTTTCTCTAAAAGGTTGTGCAGCTCGTTTGTGGAAGCTTCTATTTTTTCCCGGTCGGCTGCGTCCACCATGTATCTGCACACAGGAGAGGGCAAATAAAATGAGTCGCCGCCCTTCCAATGCAGCCCAGAAACCCCCCCAAAAAATGACGACAAACCTACACGATTGCATTCACCCCTCTGCAGTAGCGCTCCCACATGCTCCTGAAGCGGGGCTGTCCTCCTATGTCCCATATCTGCAGGAGGGGAGGGGGACAAAGCACAACATGACGTCCAGATGAGCTCATTTCCTTCACTGCTTCGGTCCCGTTCTGCAGGCGATCCCACCTTTATCGTCACGTTGCCTTTAGTGACCTTCCTCATGTTGAAGCCGACTGTGGGGATCATGTCTTCGCTGAACTGTCCCGACTGCGTGGAGCACGAAAAGTGAGAAATGACATCCAGGAAATACATCCGTCCGACTGGATTACAAAGAGGGTTTTATTCTAACTGGATTTAAACAGGAGACGATACCTTCAGGGAACGATTATATAAACAAGCTCATCAAACTGCTTTCATAGGTGATCTGTCTACGAATAAAATATTCATATTTTTAATGTATTTGATTCAAGTTGAATTTTTAAAGCAAAAAGAGCACATTTAACAAAAGAAAATGTGTGTCTAGTTGAGGGGTCTGCAACCTGAGGCTCCATTGTGGCTCTCTGGTTAAAGAAAAACAAGAAGTTTTTCATTATTTTTAACATAATAATTAAGTAATTCATCTTTTTCATGTGCCTTATCGATACCTTATGATTTTTAATTCTGTCTGATAAAAAACTGGGAACCGGATATTGATAAATCATGTAATAAAATGGTTATAGTATAACGGGGTGGAATTATATAAGTTCGCTTCCTTCCACTCCCTTTCAAGCAATATTTATTAATATGTCTAATTATGCTAAGTTTGATTAGTTACTGTATGAATGTATAACTGAAGATTATATTCCTTTTGTGTATTGTTTCTACTTGATTGCTTGAAATAAACCATTTCGAAAAAAAAAAAATTTTTTAAAAGTAATTGTCAAGAAAAGAAAATCTATTTACGTGATTCAAGTTATTCACTAAGGCTGAAGGAAGTCCTTGACTACAGTAGCTGTAATTCTTCAACAATTCAATCTGTCATACTTTACCAAAGTAAAACACTGACAATTTTTGAGTGCAGTGCACAACAGAAAATCAATTCATAAAGTACACCAGATTACAATGCAGATTTTCTATTTTTGAACACATTTCAGGACTTTAAGTGTCCCTTCTGATTCAAAAAGTCACTCGATTAGCTCTTTTAGCTATATTCATACTTTTCTGGCTGAGATGCATCACAAACTTTATTATTATTATTATTATTATTAAACTTGCTGACGTCACACCACCTCCAACTACATTTGCTGCATTGAGACGATCCTATGTGGCACAGGATGTCTTTTATTTTGAAAGGAAGTCATGGAAACCTTTGTCAAAAGTTATAAACTACTTCATATTAGGGGGGAAAAAAAGGCTATTTTCTTGGGTTGTTTTAAGCCCCAAAAAACAATAGTTCACTTATATTCATCATAATAAATAATGGGAACAATAAAATAAAAATCTGTGTCTTGTTTTTCTCAAATTTAGAAATAAGATGTTGTGGCTCTTTCAGTGTTGAAGGTTGCAGACCCCTAGCCTGGTCATATAAACATTTTTACATTTTTTTTATTAATAATTTAAAAATAAAACCAAAACTATTAAAGCAAGGAAAACGACCAATTCGGCCTTTGCTGTAAACCTTTGCAGTGTATACGGGATTACACAGAAAATGATTTCCGATAATCCAATTTCTTTAAATAATAAAGGTGATACATTGCAGAAATTATTATTTGACCCTGCTATTGGAATGTTTTTGACAACTGTGGCTTTATTATTGTAATAAGTTTGGCTGAGAATGATCCAACCACCTGACCAAAACAACAACAGCAGGACAATCTAACCTTTCTCCCACATCCATCCGAGACTGACAGGCGACACTTTAACAGGAGCAAAAGGCCACAACACCACCACCCTTCCTTTGTACGTGTTGCGTCATGAAATGATGTTTTCAAATCGTGCTGCCTGTTCGGGTAACTGGCAGCCCTCATGTCCGGATCACCCTGAACGCAGCGTGACGCAGCCTGAGAAAGGGAACGGCAGGCCCGTGTTGTCGAAACGCCGCTCACGTTGCCTCACCGGCAGCAGCTCTCACCATCAAACCCTTTCACATGACCAGTTTCACAAGAACTGCACAGTCAACACCAACAACCGCCCCTCCAGCTACTAGCCCCACAGCTCTGTTGAGTTCCTCACCGGCGCAAAAAAAAAAAAAAAACTCTAATTCTGCCCCAGTTTTAACCACCCAGTTTATTAAACGCTCAACTTAGTTTCAGCAGAACCCCAAAAAACAAAACATCTGGACAAAAACGAAAGACATTTATCTACAACTTATCCAGGTTATAGTCGGGGCCCGCGCTAACGTTGCTACTTACGGCAATCACGTTGACAAAGGTCGTTTTTCCGGAGTACTGGAGTCCCACTAATGTGAGCTCCATCTCCTCCTTCCAAAACAGCGACCTGAACCAGTCTAGCAGTCTGTTGATGAGGGCCAGCATCTCGGATGGCACAGTAAGTTGCAGTCTCTGCGGCTGACTACAGCACAGTTGGCTAGCAGAATACAGGAAGTAGCCAGTGCTTGGTCATGTCATGTGATCGTGAAGAGACACGATGTCACGCGCGCGAGCCCCAGACAGTACTCCGCCTTACAAAAAATAAACAAATATCATTTCAACTTTTAGGTTGGAATATTACAACCAAACTTCTGTTTATATTTTAATTAAATGTGCATTTTAAGATGTCAGTCCATTTTATTAGCAGAGTTATCTGGAGGAGCGTGGTGTTTTCAGTGTTTTTAACATATTCTTGTGGCGTTTTTCTCATATAATGGAAGAAATGTAAGCTTAAACTTGATTTCTCAGTATTTCTTTATTGGAAGCGTTGTGAATCAGGAGCAGATGGAACAAACAGCCATTTTTATAAAATTGTAATGTGATGTCACAAGCTCCATTCTGACGGATCCACTTGCAGACACTACCCTAAACCAATAATACCAAAACCAACAATAAAAATCTAAGAACCTTTGTCTCCTCCTGTAATTTTTTTAAATGTACAGAATAGCAACTTACTGCTTTTTACTGCTCTTGTTTATAATCTTTTTTATTTTATCCCCCCCCCCCCCCCCCCCCTTTGTTCTTTATGTTCCCCTGGCACATTTTGTTACTCGTTTTTCTTTCTGTGTACTTTAAAGCTGACTCGATTTTGTACTAGGATCTTGTATATCTTCAATAAAGATTAAAAAAAAAACAACTTGCAGACACTAGTCTTTGTTTTCCTGGTCGGAGCTGGCATCCGGCTCCAAACTGTACAGCTGGATAGCTGCAATATTGCTCGCCATTTTTTGAGCCCAGTGAGTTCATGTAGTTTTTTTTTTTTTTTTAATACATCTAAAGACTTGTACAAGCCAAAGGAATAGATTTACTCTTAAACTTTGATCTTTTGTAGTTGATTTAATGTAAAGTAAGATGTAAAGTAAGTAATGTAAAGTAAGATCTCAATCAGGTAAAGTATTTTACTTATCTTTTCCTCTTCTGTGAAATCTTGCAGAACAAGTTGGAGGATGTGTGGCGCAAGAATGTTATCAATGTTTAGTGGCTGAAATCCCTTTTGATGGGTTTTGAGATCAAAATATTTTGTAAAATTTTTCAAGCTATACTTTAAGTTATTAAAGTCCAGGTCCTGATGATACAGCCCCACACCATGAAAGTTCCACTGCCATGTTTGACTGTTGCATGAAATGTTAGATTGAATACAGATGCAATGGGATTACAACCTTCCAGAAAACTGCTCCACAGAATATTTGTCCAAACAATTTGAGAGATTATCCAGATTTAAGAAAAATCTGGATATGTTTCTTCATTCTTGAAGTCTCCAATAGCTAAACTTTTGTCCAAATTTTTTTTCCCCTGTGCCTCTTTCCACGCCGTTCTGTTTCTTCTGATGACCTTTTGGACATATCCTTGTTTTATTTTCTTTGTCATATGGTTTTAATGGCGGCATAACATATTGCTTTTGGTGTCTTTTTGGTCAGACAGCATCTACTGTAGTGATTTCTTGATTCAACAGGTCCGATGGGTTTAAAAAATGTGCAGGAAACTTTAAAAAAGTGATAAATCTGTTTATTTCTTAATTACCTTTATACATAGGGCTAAGCAGATTTGGACATTTCTCCCTTTATTTTATTGAGTGTTTCAGTATGTCATTAGAGCTGGTTACACCTGCATCATGTTATAAATACACTTTACAGAACTGCAAGCTGTCATTTTAGTATTTTTATCTAAAGGGATGTGGTCTTTACTAATGATTTCTTTGTAACTAAAAAAGCAGAAGAAACATCTAGACAGCAGTATATATTGTATTTTAACACTATTTATGCCTTCAATCAACTTTCTGTCAATTCCAGATTTTGAGTTTTTAAAAACTGCAAACATATTACGAAATTGAAAAAAAATTACTATTAAAATCTCAGTAAAAAGCCAGATTTATCTTGATAACCATAAATGCTGCAATTTCACAAGACAGTGAATTGATAAAAATCAGTGAAAAGTCTGTGCACCCTGCACTGTTAGGAGACCGTCTGTGTTGTTGGTGTAGCGACACCCCTGGAAAGAGAAGGGAAAAAAAAAACATTTATTTTTTTGTTGAGAAAAAGTCTGTCATGATGGTTCAAAGTTATATATATATTTTTTTACCTTTGGCCAGACAACTGTCATGTACTTGTCTGCAGACTTTGCGCTCATTACTGTCGAGTAAATGGTCCCTCTGGTGGTGGGAGGAGGAATAGCACAAAATACAAAATAATAAATGCAAAAAACAAACATTGCTAAGATGTTAAAAATAAGAGCAAATTTGTGGAAATCTGTTCTCTTAAGTCATATTTGGATCCTCTGACTAATTGGACATGTCAGAATACTAACATTTCACATGTAATACGTTTTTAAAATACAGAATTATCAACAGATTAAACTAACATTTAGATTTCTACAGTAAAGACTAAAATCCTTGTAATTTTAGGCGCAATCCGTTTTTTCATAGAAAGAACCTTTAAAAACACCCCCAAAAAAAGCTTAAAACTAAAACATAACAGATGTAAGAAAAAACTAGATAGACAAAGATTTTAGGAATATAAATAGTTCTAGGGGATTTTACCTTGCATGTTGACAGTCCTTCAGAAATGTATGTCTGGGATTTTATGAACATTTGAACAGCTATAGATTTGATCTAACACCCACGACAGAGGTCACACTGTGGCTCTTATTGGGCCTCGCTGACCTCTGTTGAGGATGTGGGCACATTCAAGTGTGATCATTCAAGTATGTTTTTTTTAAGTTCATGGTTGCACAATTGAGAGGCTCCCTGAAAGAACCACAGAAGGCGCTGTCTACACCCCGAAGTGGCTGCAAACTTTATCTCACATTTGAAAGCCAGCAACAAACTCTTTCCCATCTATCTATGGACTTATCAATTCAGCATTTCAATAATAAACTTACAGCGATTGCGGTTGACAAAGTTGCCCCATTAAAATGACAAACTGTTAAAGGGAAATTCTACTTTTTCATAAAAAATGTATGTTTTAAACTGCCTGCAGAGGGCAGTATTCACAACAGAGATATTTTTTGCTTTATCTCTTTTGTTCCCTTTTCTTAGTAAAAAATTCGGACGCCAAAAGAGATTTGCCATTTTTGCAACTATTATTTAAGTATTTTAAAAGCTCCAACCACTTCATAGAAAAGATTTCAAAAAATTTTGCATTTTGGGTTTTAAATAAAAGTGGCAATAACAGCATTTTCTGAAATTTATCAGAGTTCTGCCTTGAACACTTGAATGCAGTCCTTCTGAAAGGTTTTGAGAAGATGACTAAAAAAAGAATTAAACTGCTTTAATACAAATTCAACAAAAACTCCCTTTTACGATTGTTTCTTCTCAGAATTCTGCTGTTGGGAAAATATTCCTTTCTCCAGGTTAGCTTTTCTTGAATGTGAGTAAACTGTCAGCCTGTCAGAGCTTCATCGACAGGAAAGCAGATTCCATCTTTCTTACCTGTTACACACTGGAGACAGCGTTAAAACCTGCAGAGAAGACTTGGTTTAAAAAGCAGTCTATGGGATAACATTTGTCTGACTTGGTTGAACTTGTTTATACTTGCCTGATAAAGGGAGTATGAGTTGATGCGTTTTTGGCCGATAGATTTTAGTGCATCGTTTGCTACTTGCCTGAGAAACAAACACAACAGCAGCATTACAACATCCATCCCAGCATGGAGGATTCACCGTCACGTGAGCTGACTCACCGGCGATGATCGGTAGGTGGTGGGGGGAGCCAGTGGTCAAAGTTGGTCTCAACTCTGAACCATCTGAGGAAAGTGGAGAAATGTTAAAGAGAACACACACATGCACACGTACACGCACACGCACACGCACACCAGCTGCCACTGCTTACCCGTCATACATGGGATCCAGCGGCCAGATGTCCACGGGGCCTTTTCGATCTCTGGTGATTATGACCCCTTCCCCCGGTCGAACCCCTCCCACGATGTAGTACACCCCTGTGATGAGGGGGGTTTTGGACAGACGAATGATTGCGTCCTGGAAGTCCTCTGCTTCCTCCAGCGTCTGTGAAAAACCCACACGCTGACTTTCACTTCCTCCTCGGGTCAACTTCTCCTTTGTGTCGCCTCCTCACCTCCCGCACCAACCAGCTGACGGGAGACGCGTGGACCAAGAGAGCAGACGCCACGTTCTTCCACCAGTTCCACCAGTGCTCCGTTCCTGATGAGTTTGAGACACAAACGTGAAGGCGAGAAGAAAAGAGCAGTTCTGCAAAGCTCAGGGGTCCTACCTCTCTGGTCTCCGGAGATGGTGATTTTCTTAGGACTCTGTCCGGTCCACAAACCCACGTATCCGGCAAATGTAGTTCCCTGGTAAGCCATCTGCAAGGTGATGCGTATAATAATGAGTTATTAAGGTCATTTATCCATGTGTTTCTATAATGAGTTCCGGGGTATTTTAGTTTATTGTCCTTTTTCCTCTATGATCCAGACCCTACAGAACAGGCCAGATCACTGTTGCCCTTACCAACTCAGGTTCTGTTGGAAGAAGAAGGTCGTTCCTCTCCATTCTGGCCTCATACACAATCAGTACCACAAAAATAGACTTGATGTAATTTCTTTACCTAGATGTAGTTATTAAAACTTTGGCCTGTAAATTAAAAATGTGAACCAGTTAGTTTGTGCTTCTTTAGCCGCATTCAGATTAAGAGATCGTGGGATTTTGGCAAACTTAAAGGCTTTGGAGATGGTCGTGTACAGAGTTCCCTCACTATCATGGTTTAACTTCCACGGTTTTTCTGTTTTGAGAAATCTTTTAGTGCAATTCTGCATTTTTTTGACAGCACAATATGTTCTAAATCTTGATTGGCTGTCAACCTTGTCAATCAATCTTCTGTGTGCCGTGTCTCTTGTACAGAATTCACGCAGGTTGCCAGATTCCCACAGATCTTCGATCACAGGCAGGTCTTCGTTTCCACTCTATAAAACTGGACTTTTGAACTTTGAGAGTTTAAACAAGAGAAAAACGTGTAAATGTGTTCCGGTGTGAATGAAGTGTGTAATCCCACTTTACGGATTTCACTTTGCGGTTATCTTTAGATCATAACTCGCAAAATAAACAAAAGATCACTGTACACTAGTTTAACACCAACTAGTTTCCAATGAATTGTCTCAAGAAAAAAAAAAACACTTATTACTGAATTGAAAACCTGGAGGAACCACTTATTGCTGTCTGTCTGTCTGTCTGTCTGTCTGTCTGTCTGTCTGTCTGTCTGTCTGTCTGTCTGTCTGTCTGTCTGTCTGTCTATCTATCTATCTCAGTCTGGTTTCAAAACACTTTCTATATTATCAAACCCTACATTTTGCACAGTGTTTTTGTGCACATGTTTTTTTAAGCAGTTTAACACCGGAGCATTAGCTCTAATGTTCGCATTCTTTCGATTACCAAAACCCTGCAACCGTTTACGCAATAGACAAAATGTCATCAAATTCTGAATCTGACAAAAACAGCCTTGAACGGATATGCAGCATTTTGCAGCAGTGAAGTGCTTATGCAATCACCGTAAATCAGATGATTCAGCTGAAAGCTGTGCCGTTATGCACATCGGTGCAAAACACCATGAAAAGCCCCTTTCCCATGAACGCTCGAGGAGTTAGGGTAGGTCAAAGAGCGTGTGTTCTTTAGGTGTCGCCTGCAACAGCTCCGGTCTTAAAGGGTTAAGTAGTGGGCGGACCAAACAAAGCTCTTACACTCTTTAGGCCCGCCCATTTTTTTTTTAGACATTGCCGAGTTGGGCGTAGTAACCTTCAGTGCATATCTTTGTCTCATAGAGACTCTAAAAACTCTGTAGGTGATGGCAGAGATTATGCTTACAGTTTATACATATTTACAACTTTGAGTACCTTCCCATTCTTCGTGAAAATCACATTCAGAGTCATATTCCTCAGAACAGGATGTGGGTAGTCCAGATTCCGGCCGTGGTAAATGTTTCCAGATTTGTCTTGTGTTATGATGCTGGTGCAAAAGCTGCAAGTAATACAAAAGAAGGGTGACTGCTGAAGCTGACGACGGACGTCTGCAGGAAGCTACTTTTGAGTACAATGAAAGCGTCACATACGCTGACACTTCATAGGCAAAGTTGAGGATGACGATGTCGGTAAGGTTGCCTCCAAAGTGCGATGCCAGGCCTCGGATCTCCCCTGCATACGGAGGAGGAATGTACTTTTCCAAGGAATTCACAATAGGCACAATCAAATGATGCACCCATTTGGGAACTGTAGCACTAGAAGAAACGACAAGAAAAGAAGAGGACGTGTGAGTTAGCATTAGTTTTTTGTTTGGTTGGATTGTCTTCGTCTTAAAGGCGAGTCAAAGCATTCCTCCACCACGATGCTTGAGAGCTGGTTGTGCTGGTGTGTTTATGGTCAAGCATCCTCAGGTGGCGAATATCTTTGCAGGATTGTTTTAATGCCTTTTCCTTAAGTTGAACCTCTCAAAGATGAATCAACTTTCTGCTGTCAGCAACACGTATTTAATACACTTTTTTTTATAAATGACTGGATATTTTAAATTGACCCTATACATATTTTTAGAAACCACACTTTACTTTAGTGGAGTATACTTTATTTTTTATTTTTTTTACTTGGGAATCTATAGGAAATTGCTCCTTTTGAAACCTCAAATGACCTTTTGGTGTTTGGACCTTTTGCAGTTCCTCAAATGACCAAAAGGTCATTTGAGGAACTGCAATAATTGTCACTTCAGAGTTTGCTTTCAATTCAGTAACAAATGCTTTTTTTTTTTTTTAAAGCAGTCACTGTTAAATGAAATACACAACCGTCCCCAAAGCCTTTAAGTCTGATGGACGAGTGGTGAGACATTTCAAAATAAAAGATTCTAAACGTCATGACACTACATCAAGACAGCATCACCTGAATAAATGAGAACCTTCACCAACGCAGGTTTGGTTTTCTTACTTATTGTTTTGGTTAATTGGTATTTACTTATATGTCCCTCTTCAGATTCTGTCTGGTCTGTTTTGGGTGTGTTTCATTTTTGTCATTCTTTCGCTTCTTTAGGATCCTTTACTCAGATTGCTGGTTATGTCCTCCACAAACTACTTTCCCCTGATAGCAGTAAAACCCAAACAACAACAATTGGTTTGTGTCAACAGGGCCCACCTCCTTCTTCCAGTGAAATTTAGGTGCAGAGGGTGAGAGTGTATCCATATGTTAAGGTCAGAGATCAGCGTAAAGATCACTGACTGTTCATGAGAACTGAAGTGAGAACTGAGTGAATGTGATGTGGCTTACCTACAGCTACAACCAGAGGACAACAATTCAATCGCCATTTTTTCGTAATACAGACGCTGCCATATTGGAGCCAGACTTTGTCAGTAAGCAGTGATTGTTCCAAGTCAGACTGAGTCATCATTCCTCTCAGTCCACCAACCCTTGTGCTATCCTATGATCCCACCCTTACATCGACGTGTTCTCCCTACCATGACAAAGGTGGATAAAGGTGGAGAGGATTTCATGTAATCTATGGACACCAGTGAAGATCACAAATCATTGAAGAAAAAAGGTTCAGCGCACTGTCTAGTGGGTCTAGATGACCCAACCCCAATGTTAAAGTGCCTAGGATAGCACAAGGGATACAGTCAATGGTAAAGACCACCTTGATGCCTAACTGCTCCCCTCTTGAGCTGCAGCTTTACGGACTGCTTCCTGTTTCAGAGCGTGCACATTGGAGAGTTTGGTCTCCAAGAGTCCACTTTGCTCTTTGTTTTGACTGTTTCTGCCAGTGTTTCCACATAAATCCTTCTGAATCACCTTCTACGTTCTCTTGTCTCATTGTTTGCATTTGGGCTCCTAACCGATCTGTGACATCACCAAGGCCTTCAAACTGTTGAAAGACAGAACAAGAACTAATTTTGGAAGAAGAAAGGATAAACTAAGACATGTTTAGGCTTTTTACACCAACTTGACTGTTGGGGTCTGCAACCTGAAGCTCCAGAGCCACATGTGGCTCCTTTATCCGTCTATTGTGTTTTTAAGGAAAAACATGGACGATTTCTAATCAAACAATTGTCTGTTTAAGTTATTTCATTTTTGTCTAAATGTATAACATGTCAGATAACTGAGCAAAATGATGGTAAATGATTTCCTATTATTAGAATTATTAGAATATTCTTCTGCTGCACAACAATGTCTAGTTCAGAGGCACAGTCCTTACATGTGCAGATATAAAAAAAAATTGGATTTTACACCAATTTTAGTTTATATTTAATAGTAAAAGGAGAAAACGGGTGACAGAGCACCAAGGTCATATTGTTGTAAAATGTCACATTTGATATGATGACTTTATTGAATTTTTAATTAGAGTTAATCTGCTGGAACAGGAGGATTTTCTTTCACACAGTTTGTCTTTTATTTTGAAAGCAACATGTACCGTTTTCAAAAGTAAAAGAAGTTAGAATTATTATCAATACAAAAAATACAACCATGCTACAATTCAATTATTGTAAATGTTTATAAGCTAAATTTTGCAAGTGAAAGGCTTAATGGCCACAAAAACATGAAGTGGGTTTTTCTAAACAATAAAACGGGCATTGTAGCTCTGGCTGGAGCGATTTTTTTTTTTTTTTTTTAAGGCTAAAGGTTGCAGACCCCTGGAGAAGAAAGCTGCGAGTTGATAAAGAGTTCGGTGAAAAAGGAGCTCCGCCAATTTCAGCGTAAATCCCAAGTTCACCAGAACAACTGCACTTTGACAGGTTTAAAGTCCGCCTCCGCTAAAACGGCAACATGCACCAGTTCGACTGACGTTTCCTTTTCACAGAGTATGTTATATTTATCATACTTAAGTTCAAAACCTCAAATCTATGTGAGCAAATGTTACATGTATCACAAAAGCTTTTGTTTTTTTTAAAGCCACAACAACGAAACTTTCATGCAGTGGCAGAGAGTAACAGACTGAGTTTAAACCTTTGCACAGCTGAAATACAGCAAAAAATGTCAGTCTGTGACACTGTTTCTGGCATTTCAAAATAAGAGTTTATGGTCTGTCACTTGTGCATTTTTTACACACTACAAGAAAAGCAGAGTTTCAGAAGGCCTCAGTTATAAATTGTCTTTAAAAATAAATACCTAAAAATTTAAATGATTGTTGTTAAGAGCAGAAAGCTTCTTCTTTTAAAGGTTCAAGTTTCGAAAGAGGCATCAGAATAATCTTACAAAAACTGTCTTCACACATGACCAAAGTGGAGATTCCTGAGGCCCTGCGTCCGGCTGGTGACCCGTCCCGGCCTTTGCCCAACAGTAGCCGGGACAGACTGGATGGATGGAAATGCCTGATCATAAACATAACAAACTTCCTTTAAGCTGTCAAGCACGGCGGTGGAGGGTTGATAATTTGGACCTTTTTGAAAGCCATGTTAAAGTGTCTACTTTTGTAACCTTTATCATACAAATAAAGAAGCATGAAGTTTGAGGATTAGAATGACAACAAAAGTGGTGTTTTATCTTTATTTTTGAAAGGTTCACTAAAAATGTAAAAGCATATAAGAGTGAGTTTAAATATTTATACATGCAATCACAACCGTTTTTGTGGAGCTCTATTAAATCATCTATTACATTTTATTTTTATAGTTTCCGCGTTGAGCAATGTTGTCAGGCGGACTGTGATTACACTTTACATTTATCTACTTCTGCATTTTAACTCATTAAATGTTCTGGAACAAGGAAGCCTATAAAAAGCTTTCATTTCTATTTGGTTAATCAAAGTTCCTGTTAAATATTTTTAGATGCTAATGTACCTTTTAATAGATAAAGCTTTTTATTTAAATGTACTTTAGTTACATTTCCATTCAGAACACAAGAATCTGGAAAGTAATTACAATATTTAATGACCAATAAGTACAGGGGTACTATTGTTTATAGAGAATTAAGGCTAAAGCTGGTATTACATTGTATGCTAAAGCGCTGGATGTTCATTCACCCAAAGTTCAAGAAGGTTCATTTACTTTGTTATAATAGTTTTTTTAACGGATTCTTGGGAATGAACACTTAACTTACTCGATTATTGCTGCAGCCGCTCTGTTCAGGTAAGCTACGTCAAAAACTTTGAGCAGCGGTTTCCATCGCTCCTCTGGGTCCTCATCCAGGCTGATGCTCACCGTTGGAGGGGCAACCTGAGCCCGGCATGGGGGGCCCAGCAGCGGGAGCAGCAGCAGGAGCAGCACGACGGTCCACTCCATCGCAACCAATCCAGTTCCTGCTGACTGCCGGACGCCGGACAGCTGCTAGGAAAAGCGAGGTCTCAACTTCCCGTGAAGATTTTCACAATAAAACCGATCCAACACCCCCAACATTTTTTGGAGGCTCGCCTGTTTTTAAAGGCTGTCACTTTCAGTGGTAGTAGTACATTGTATTTTGCATTTATTTAAAATATGCGGAAATTCCAACAAGAAAAAAAAAATACAGGATTCTCGTATCAAAGTGTTCAATCGAGTTCACCGAGGAACCGTGCTTTTATTTTGAACGTTGTCACAGCGGAAGTTATTGAAGGGAACAAGGAGGAGAAAATGAAACAAAAATGATGATCACCAGAGATAACAGTTAGAAGTTAAAACAAATTATATAAATATTTCAAAAAAGAGACAAAAAATAACGAAACGAAATCCGAACGATCCACCAGTGTTTGAGCGCAGTCGATGTATTTTAGGGAATTAAATTTACCAGGAAGTTCCATGAGAGGGATTTGCCCTGGCTTTTCCTTTATTATTAAAAACAAACTTCTCAAAATCCAATAAACAAACAACAACAAAAAAGCATTTTTATTTATATTACTTAAAGAAAACGAAGAAATACATGTTTAGTGCAATAAAGTTTGTGGTGTAAACCTTTATTCTGATTACAATTTTGGAATTCACTCTCTATTAACAAATATATTAAATTGAGGCTTAAAGAGAAAAAAAGGATCAGGAAGTATGCTTTTGCTGTAGTTTTCAGAATTCGCACAAGGAAACACACACCACTGCCTCATTCCCTCAGAGATTTATCCTTTTATAAAAGATCACAATCACTGCATACTAACAAAGATAACACTTTATGAATATTTCTGACAGGTTTTTTGTAAGAATTCTTAAAAAAAAAAAGCTAAATATTTGATTTTTGATTTGAAATGGTTTATTTCAAGCAATCAAGTAGAAACAATACACAAAAGCAATATAATCTTCAGTTATACATTCATACAGTAACTAATCAAACTTAGGATAATTAGACATATTAATAAATATTGCTTGAAAGGGAGTGGAAGGAAGCGAACTTATATTATCCCACCCCGTTATACTGTAACCATTTTATTACCTGATTTATCAATATCCGGTTCCTAGCTTTTATCAGACAGAATTGAAAATCATAAGGTATCGATAAAGCAACATAATACTTAATTATTATGTTAAAAATCAAAAATAAAAATAACTCTTTTAGAAATCAACATGGCAAATGCAGATCAGTTATCTAAAATATATGTTACAAATAAAAGTCATTCATATGATTAGAACACAATACTATATCAGTAAAATATTAAAATATTCCCAAATATTGTCATGCCTAATCAGAGGTCAAACAAATAGCGCCACAGTTGTGTTAGATTCACAGAGGGGTCACTGTGCAGAGGCATCTCAGTCGCTGTGCTTTCTGTAAAACAAACGTTCTGTCTTCCTGCTTCAACAAGGTCAACCCATCATTTCTGACCTTGGTGAAATGCTCTTTGTCTTGTGACTGCCCTCCAGTCATCATTTTTGAACATTGGGGTCAGTGTTTCCTGCAATAGTGGTTGAAACTGTAACTTTAGGGAACACCGCATCCTTCCTCGCTCAATGAGTCCATTTCATTCATGTCACACTTGTTTTTATCTTTCCGAGAATCTTTTTTTGTTCCAGTGAAATCGGAGCAAAACGACAGCCTCCATCCAGATGTCTGTGTGTCCTTGAGTTAAGTAACACATTTATCACTGTGTCTGCACGTGTTTTGACTAGGAAAAAGTCGAGCACCTTTTAGAGGTCAGCTATAAAGTTTAGCTTCGTAAATCTATTTGCTTTTTGCTTAAATGTGTGCAAAACAATAAGGTAAAGAGTAAAAGCTAACAACCATTTCTTTGCCTAAATGCACTTTGTTGCAGCTACTTTATTTATTTATTTATTATCCACTAAATCCAATAACAGAGTGTTTATCAAACTGTTTTTTAATATATTTTTATAAAAAATTTCTTCACCATTATTTTTTCTTTGATAGTATCTGTTAAAAACTATTTTTCCTAAACTACCTATGCTTAAAAAGTGTTTATAGCTGTGTTAGTATTTTTGCTTGTTTTTTAATTTTTGATCAGAAAATGCACTGTGATCTGCAAAAAAAGAAGCTAAAACATCAAAAAGAAAAAACATTAACACATGAAAACTGTATGGATGGTGCAGTTTGTGATTTTATGAAATTTACAACCCATTTTAATGCTTTAAAAAAATTATTCATTTAATTTATTTTTTCATGTGTTCTGCTGTGTAACGGAGGAATTTCTGCCCATTGAACAGAACATTTTAAATATTTATTTATGATATATGATTTTAAAAAAATGATCCAAGTCCAAACTGACTGAGTGAATGTTTTGCATATGAACACAGGTATATCTGGTGCTACTGAAACAAAATTATAAAAAAGACTTTTTAGGAAAACGTCTGGCAGGACATGAGCTTTTTTTTTTTAGCTTTATAAATTTGATTTGATTTGTCTAATGTATGTATAAAACATTTGTGGACAAATTCCAAGCCCATGAGCCTTGGTGACCTATGTCTAAACAGTGGCTAAGGATTCTAGCAGTCTCAGTTCTTTGTGATTTTGTTTCCCTCCTGACATATTTTGGCCAGTAGGGGGCAGAAAACGCCAAATAATATTCCCAAAACTCTCGAGCTCTTTTCTCCAGTGCATAAATGACACTGCAATTTAGATTAATGCTAAACAGATCAGTTCTTTGTTTAATTCCAGCACATATCTTAGAACTAGATGCACAAATTTAGTGTAGTTCAGATCCTATGGAGGGCAAAGGATCATACTGAGATAATTTAATATAACATTTTCTCTGTAAGAACAGATGGAACCAAGTAAACGTTAATGTTTTGCCAAACTAGGTTCATTCTTCATGGATTCCCCATTCATGGTATCTCTATTGCAGCCACAGTAAAGAAAAAAAAATCAAGAAAAACAAAAAAGTGTCTCCTACTTCTAATAAGTAAAAAGTAGTAGTAAACTATAACAACAAATGATAGATGTACCATGAAACAAGGAAGCCTTTTTTTTTAAAACTTTTTTTCCCTCTTTCTAAACCTAGCAGAAGCATTTTTTGTCTTAACTAGTTGATTTTTACTTCTAAATTAGACTCAAGTGATTGACATTGCCTCGATGAGATGACGGCTCTTTCCTATAAACTGTTAAAGACAAAATGACATGAAAGCACATTTGAATGGAGTCCTGTAGAGAGCTGGTGTTCACATTTCTGTAGAGAACTCCAGCAGCTGCTGTGGAGTCCTCCTCAAAGACCATAACTTGAGGTTTCTCTGATCTCCAGCCTAAACATCTAAATACTGTTGTGATTCTAAAACATCAGGCTGGACTTGCACGTGTCTCAGGGAGCTGGGTGGCGTGCAGCACCTCCTAACCTTTTCTTTTTTTTTTTTTTGTGGTGCCACGCCGACCTCAGGGTTACCCAGGAAACGGCTGTCAAATAGGCACAATGGAGACGTGTACGCCGTGTCAATAAATATAAAAAAAATGTCAAATTCTCACTTTGCTGAACTCTGACCTCAAATTACATTTCCACTGGGGTGTTTTGTCTTCTCCTATTAAACAAGGAAGATATGTACTTTTGTCAAACTGCACCAATAAACAAAGCATAAAAGTTTCTCCAAATACACAAGAAATGGTGAATTAAATGGCAAAAAAAAAAAAATCAAACTGAGTTCTTATGAAAACATTTTCAAATGTTTGAATTTGTGTCCTGTAATCTAAGACGTGCTATTGATTCCAGGGGGCTGAAGCTTTCGGGGTTATGTAAGCGTTACGTCATGGTGTTGTTGTGAGGAGTTGTCAGGTTGGCTGCAGTGACACATTTAGGCCAACAGGCACTCAAACACTGACGGAAAAAGAGACCTTTATTAATATTTTAATATATCAATAATACTTTATGTACAAAATATTAACAAACGGTTACATTAAAAAAAAAAAAATCCAGAGTACCTCATTGGATACAAACTTTTTTCCTTTGAACTTTACATTCATGCTTTCTACCCAAAACACTTGAGTTCATCCCAGTTGCTGCGTTTTGCGTTTAAAAAAATAAAATAAAAAAGGCCACAGCATGAGCTGGGATCAGGCCCCGCCTTGACCGAGAAGTTTGTGAGCAAAATGCAAATGTACACACTTTTCTGCCTGCATACGGCAAACCGCTACCTCAACTTTCCTCTGGCTGCTACGCAAAACACACTCAGAAGGTCACGTATCAAAAATAGAGGCGTTCCAAGCGGTACGGGGACCTCAGCCGAGCTGCACAAAGGATCACCAAGTCAGATTTTAGGGGCACGTTCGTTACACCTCAGCATGACAACATCCTGAGCTGGCCGCACAACTCCTGTGTCAGCACAACTCCCAACCACACATGTTGTTTTGGTAACACTCTAGTCTAAGCAGTGTTTTGTTGTACTTACAGGATCGACAAAACACACTTACATTGCTCCACGCAGCAGCATTTACAGGGGAGCTTCTCTTTTTAATTAATCTTTACATTCATTAGACTGATGTGCAACAATGAAAGGTCTACGTCGTTCTGCAACAGAAGGGGAGGGGTTACATTCTAAGACATTCATTGGGGAGTCTAGAGAACAAAAGACGACGTGAGAAAAAAAAAACAACTCAATTTCAAGAGTCAAGCTAACCGTCTTCACAGCGTTTCAGTGCAACAGGTGGATGACAAGTCTCAACCATTAAAGTCCATCAAGGTTCCTGATCTGAAGGGAAGGGGGGCGGGGGGCGCTGATGTGCTACAGCTGCTCTGAAGGGCGCTCAGCGGGCTCCTTTCCCCTCCGTCTGACATTCAAAGCGCAGGATGCTGCCGGAAGGACCTGCTCAGTCTTTGGTTTTCAAGTTCAAAGGGGGGGCCGGCTTTAAAGCTTTGTGCAGAGCCTGGGAGTCCACTGAGGTCTGCAGGGAGGCCGGAGACCCCGCCCTCGAGGTCAACAAGGAGGAGGGCGGGGTCTCCAAAGCCGCCGCGGAGCTGCTCATGCCTGGGTACATGACCGGCATGCCCCCGGGGTACCAGCACTTCTCCAGCATCGGCAGGTACGCCGCCGCCGCGGCTGCCGCCGGGGGGAGGACGTAGAAGGGGAGGCAGAACGGGGGCTGGTTGGGGGAGAAGCCCATGTAATTGCCAGGATGTCCTGCTGAATGGACAGAGGGAACCTCGTCCTCTGAAGAGTCTGATCTTGACCTTTTGGCCCGAGGTTCGTCCTCTGTTTTGATGCCGGCCTGGTGAGGCTCGGGGCTCCGGAGCCTCCGGTCCTTCTCGTGGCTCTCCAACCACTGACTTTTGTGCTTTTCGTGCTCCCCCCCGTAGCCACTATCCGTGTCTGTGTCGCTGCCGCTCTGCTCCCCCATCCCGTGATGGTAAGTCCTCTGAATGACCGGAACGCAGTTCTTGGCGGGGGTCTCGGATGGCCTGGCGTCCGGCGGGCCGGGCTTCTTCCCTTCCTCAGAGAGCTGGGGGAGGGGCTCGTCCGGCGGCGGGCCGTCCCGATGGTGCAGGACTTCGGTGGCGACCTTCTGGAGGTGGCTGATGACATGGGAAGGAGTCAGATCCGTGCTGCTCTCTTGGCTGGCGAGATAGTGGACGACCTCTTTGGCGCAGAGGTGAAAGCCAGAGCGAAACATATCCGAGTCGTCTCCTGCATGGTCGCCTGCGTGAGTAGAGTTGACGTCAAACCACCGCCATCACGACCATGATCCAAAAGCTGCTGGTGTGTCAAATTCAACTCACTGATCTGCAAGTCCTTCTGCAAAGCAACGATCTTCTGCTGCTGCTGCTCCAGGAGGGCGCTCAGGGTCTTCACATGCTTGAGCGTGAGCTCCAGCACCACAGCTTTCTCCAAATGACCCAGCGTCTAAAACAGGAAGACCTTCGATAAGCATGTTGATCTTCCTTATGTAACGCATTCTGCAGCTGAACAGAGGGCACCGCGCCAGCAGAAGCCCTGCTCCCCACACTTCCGAGCAATTTCAGCCAAAAGAAATCCCCAAAAGCCACAAACATGTATTCCAAGACCAAAGAAAAGGCCTCATTTGCTTTAAGAAATAATAATAATAATAAACAATGGAAAGTTTGAAGCATGTAGAATAGAAAACTCACTGTAAGTTTAAGGTGCTCGGGCAACAAATCCTTCAGCTGCGCAATGCACTCGTTGATTCTGTCCCGTCTCTTCTTTTCGATCAGTCTGTGCGGCAGCTTGTAGGTCTCCTAAAAGCACATTTTAAATAGAAATCAATAATAAGGCCAATCTGGTAAATCTAAAAACTTTTATTTTGTATTATTTATCCAAAGTTTACCTTGCACTCGTCCCTTCCTTTCATGCCTCTCCTGGGGTTGAACACGTGAATAGGAAAGTCCACTCTTTAAATAGAAGGTAAAACATTTTTGAAAGTTATTTATAAGTTAGAAAAAAAAAAGTTGGCAGAACGGAGCAGAAAATGCCCCACTAACTTACCCGTGCATGTCAGCTATATCCATAGTTGGGTGTTTCGGCGCAAAAGGAGGCGGTTGCGCACTTGGAATTCTCTCCATTTCTGTTTACGAAGTAAAAACTGCCTTCAAGTCGTCCAAATACTACCGAGAGTCTCCGTGGAAAAGCTCCTCACCTCTGGAGCCGTGCTGCGCTGCTGTGACCTGTAGCTCGAGCTGAAGCGGGAGTGTCCGCGCGCTTCTGCTCACCCACGCCCGGCGGAGTGTGACGGAGGGGGGCGGGGCCGCAGGCTGCGTGTTAAAGCCTGTGACTGCAGGCACGTCTCCGCTCCGTCACATGAGCCTCACGTGTTGGACGGTGCTTTCAACTCCTCGCCCTCCACGCGCGCGCATACCCCTCCCCCCGCAGCTGTGTAGTACTCCCCCCTCCACACGGAAGAGTCTCGTGTACCACCACGCTCCTCCCGGGCGGGCGGGGCTGGGCCGCGACGGTGTTTACAAATAAAACAAAAGAGTAAAGCTGCACTTTTAAAAGATTCTTTAATCTAAAAATGGAATAAATCGTCGCTTGGATCAAAATTACTGACGTAAAAAATAATATAAACCGAAAATTAAAACAATAATAATAAAGAGATGTGTATATGTGTATATATATATATATATTTGTTTCAAGGGAATTCCGAAACATTTTCAGGAAAAAGTACTTTTCTTATTGCTTTAAAAAAATATTGACATAAAGTCAAGTCTGTTTACATGTCACGAGAGCCCCGCCGCTGTGCGGCACGTGCGCCTGCGGCGGAGTGACACAGTCGGCAGGGCATGTAAAGTCACGGCTGTGTGCCTCCGCTGCGGGGCTGAAGGAGAGCCTGAGCTGAGCCGTACCCAGCAGCTGCCGACTGAAGCCCGCCCGCGCGCCCCGTGCCCAGCAGCGGGCTGTCACGTGGACCTCCTCATGGAGGGCACGCCGATCCCTGCCGCTGACGTCATGCGCAGGAAGAGTGTGTCGGTCCTAGCCTTCCACGTCCCGGCGCAGACGAACTATTTATGGCAACAGACCCAGAACAACACGAAGACGCTTTCATTTCCAACGCGTGTTTCCCTGTTCAATCAAGAATATAAAATAATAAATCTTTTCCATCTATATCTTAATTTTTTTTATCCCACGTGACTGAATTTAAACAATGCTCTTATATGAAGTGTGTTTAAACAAACCTTACTATTAAAACTAGTATACTTGGTAAATTTATTTAAAAGGAAGATCAACCAATAATGATGAAAAGTGCAGAAATATCACATTTTAAATTTACATATGACTTTCTGAGCTTATAGGTAAATAAAAGTTGAGGATAATAATTAACACTTCTAAGTAATATAGCTGGGCAATCAGGAAACACATGTAATAAAGTTTCTGCTGGAACCGTCCAGCTGATGTACTACAATGCTTTTTTAAAAACCATGAAAACCATGTGACTCGTGAAAGTTGCAGCTTAAAGAAAACTTTTCAGGAAAGTCCACATTTATGAGGGGTGCAAGGAAATTTATAGCTCAGTTATACCCCGTCTGTTTATTCTGCAGGGGTTGATGGTGTAGAAAAATGGGGATTATTTTTTAATGTTAAAAACACACTTTCACTTTTAAAAAAACTGTTTAAATCCCTCAAAATGTTTGCTAAATTAAATTAAATTTTCCATTTAGTCTCCTCCAACATCTTTAGAGGTGTGTCAGTGCACAAGTCTTTGTCAGGGTTCACATCTATATACATTTCAAAATTATTATATACACATACAAAACACACATAAAAGTAAAATAGACACAAACATCATTTTTAATAAATAGCTCTACTTTAATGTACAAATTGACTTAAAATTGTTTAATCTAAACATTTTCAAGTTACATTATTTTCCTTGTTCCTTATTTTTCTATACAAAAGAAAATATAAGCAACAAACCTTATGTACAAGTAAAGCATAAAATTTCTATCAATAGCAACCAAAAAACCCAGAAAAACCTAAATCATAAACATAAAAAAAGTTTAATTGAGGCACAAATATAACAATAATGCAACATAAACAGAAATTACCTTAGTGCTTTGTTATCATTTAATTATATGAATCCTGAGCAGACTGTGATAGCATGTAAGACTGTTTTTTTTTACATAGGGAAACTTATTTTTCTTTTAATAACTTAGCACTTAGACTTGAATGTTAAATATGCATTAGTGGAAGAAAACTAACTGCTTCTATTGCTTTCACTCAAAAAAAAGAAAAAGAAAAATTGAACGAATAAAAAAAAAAATCACATAGATTAATGCCATCTTAAAATAGTATCTATCTGCTTTAATTATCTGGTGACGGAGAAGAAGACATTTTGAAAAGGACATGTTTGGTGGAACCTAAATCTACACACCAGAGAGGTTGCATATTTAAATTAGGATATTGCACAACATACAAAAATAACAACAAATACTGCGTAAAATGTCAGGAATATATTTATATATATATAAAACTTTAAATGAAAATTCAAATAAAAGAAACCAATTCCTCCTGTTCAGTAAGGCCATGTGTTGACTAATCCAAAAAGATGTGGCACGGACCCCTAAGCTGAACAGAACAAAGTGGGTGAGGGTTTCTGTCTGAGTGGAATAACACGTGTGTGGGGACACAGCTTCACATCACCTAATAACTACCTATGGTTACAGTGTTTCCCTACCGTTTTAAGTTACTTTCACACTCAGTAGGTGTAAGCTGTGTGCGCTTCGTCCAGGAACTTATGCAGGCTGCTGGGGGTTGATGTTCATGTGCGCAGGTTGTCCCAGCAGGCCAATCCGCTGCTTCTGCTTCCTCTGTTCTGTCATCTGAGCACCACACAGGTTGTATTAAATAAAAAAAAAGAGAGAGAAAAGTAGTTCAGCAAGCATGTCCATGTTTTTCTGCCCTTTAAGCATTTAGCTCTCTAAAATGAACAAACTCTCAACACTGCTCAACTGAAACAGATTCTTCTGAAAAGCTGCCAGCCTCTTCATGCACTTTGCTGCGTCTACTGACGAAAGCAGCTCAATACAAACTACCAATACTGAAACTCAGTCGACAGAAATTTCAGAGATCAAGCGCAGACTGAGTCATAGCGCAGGTATTAACATTTAAACCAGCAAAAACAAGAAAGGGCTTTCTGCTCAGAAAAACCGTATTTAACATAAAGTGACGAGCTGTGCTGAAATACTACACAAGTGAGAGGACAAAACTGGTCCAGCAATGACTGCCGGAGGAAACACAAGTCCATGCAGTGGGATGATGTTAAAGAAAAATAGGATTTAAGTCGATCTAATGCACGATTTAAAACAGAAAAACAAATAGCTGTTTCTGATCTGTAATTTTCAGAGTGAGTCCGTTTTTTCAGGGAATGACCTAATTAAAGATGCACAGCACAACTTTCTTGTTTTATGCTCTTCCATTAGGCAATTTTCTACCAGAAAAGATCCTGGATGCATAATGGGACTTTTGAAAATCAAAACAAGGCAGACTTAAATGCTGAACTCCGTCCAATATTCCACTCGTCCTTCCTAGCTTCCAACAACACAATCATTTCCTTTCGTCTGGGTCAAAATGTCTCGGAAACATCCACTTCCTCAAATATACTTCTCATTTCAGCAGAAAAGATATTTTTACTATTACTAGAAGTACTAGATTGCTTATCTGTCTGACCTGAACATACATGCACTGTAGGCAGAATGTTTACGCTCTTGCAGTATTTATTTTTTCCTTACCGGCATCTCTATCAGTGAACTTTATTAGTTTAAATTCAATGCAGTTTCAAAAGAAGACAATAGGGTTCACCCTGCAAGTTTACCAAATGACAGGTGGATAATAAAACAAGACTGAAAGCCTCACAAGTCATCAACTATGACTCATCGACCTCTTGCATTTAGCAAGTCTGCACCTAAAGAGCATCAAGCTGCAAACAAAGTAAGGACAATGTCATCCGGCATCTAATGTCATTCAGCTTTCAGAAACCCGTGCTACGCCCGCGACAAACGCTTGCATTTTGTGTCTGCGTCTACTCGTATTTCGGTTTTAACCCACCTGCTCCTTCAGCTCCGTCAGCTGGCTGGAGAGGTTGGTCACCAGCTTCATGGTGGACTCCAGTTTCTCCTGCAGGTTTCGGATTTCATTCTGCTCCCCGTCTGCGTCGCTGCTGACCAGCGACATGGCCCGCATCCGTGGAAACCAGTCCAGGTTGTGTTCCTATTAAAACATAGTTTTGTTAGGTTGCACCTAAACACAACTGAGGTCTGGTGTCATCAACCAACTGTATGTTCTTTCTGCTAGATTTCAAATATAAAACATTTTTACATTGAGGCTAAAATGCGATTTAACCCAATTTGATCAGTTTTTGTGGTCTTATTGCAGGGATTTCAGTCAAACTTATGATGGGACTTTCCATGCTAGGATCGCACAGGATATGAAATCACTCAAAAAAAGGTCTGTTTCATTACAGGCTCGTGTCATGCCTGCTGTTATCGCGCCATCAGTGAGGCTGGCATGCCTAACATGAGCTGCAGAAGGATGCAGAAACTTAATCATACATGCAGAGCTGAGAGGATCACGCAGCCGGCTCCACAAATGAGCCAAACAGAAATCAAGCTCACGCTGGACTGTGGTTGAAGCCGAGCTGCCGTGAGTAAGGGTGGAGGTGTGGGCCTGATTCAACTATGAGGTTCAGGCTGGGACAGTGTTTACTAGACTGCGGAGCATCATGAATGGGACCTTTGACACCATCTTTGGCACAGTATCGCCAGCAGCTATAAAAAAAAAACCTGAGAGCTTCACTTTTATGGTTATTATCAAGCCTTTCTGGAAGTCTGAACTGAATGCTTTCAGAATCAAACGTGTGTTTACTTGACAACACAACAATAATTTGAGTTAAGTGAGATTCGGCTTTTCCAATAGAAACCACCACAGTGACTGAAGGTGTAAAAGTATTTGCCCTCTTCCTAATTTAACAAAAAGTGTCTGCATATTTGTGAAAGACAAAACTAAATGGCCAAATCACTAAATATTACACAAAGAAAAACAGAGTAAATATAAAATTACCTCATTCACGAATTGAAAAAGTCCAAACCTGCCCGAACCTATGGGTAATAAAGTATTGGTGCCCTAATTTGAATCATTCTCCAAGACCACATAGGAATGTAGGTCCTACTGTTTTCAATCAGTCTCAGCAAACAGTCTAAATTCTTAAGCTTTAAAGTTGCTCCAAACCATCACACTCTCACCACCATGTTTGACTGTTGCCCTTATGGCCTTATTAGGACCTACCGGTACTTTACTGGCTAATATTTCTGATACAGGGGGGTTATGTTCTGAAAAAATAACCTGCAATTGGTGAAATCCAAGGAGGAGATAATGCATACACTTTTTTTCCAGATGATAATAATAATAATAATAATGGATTAGATTTATCTGCGCTTTTCCAGACGCTCAAAGTGTTTATATTGTCCATCATTCATTCACTCTTCATTCATACTTGGTGATGGTAGAGGCGTGGCTGCCAGTTCGCACCTACGGTCCCTCTGACCATCACTGAGACATTCAGATGCACTCACACACCAGTGGAGCTGCACTGGATAGACATAAACATGTTCACACCGTCTTGTTTCGACTCTCAAAGTTCAAACCTTCATAGAAAAATAAGTCCAGTATGATAGAATGAAAAGAAAGGTCACGATTGATGATTTATGTAGATTTGGAAAGCTGCACGTATCTGCACAGGAGACATGACACAGAGGAGACTGATTGACAAGGTCAACAGCCAATCAGGGCATGAAAAATTGCACTGAAAAATTCAGTGGAACAGAGAGGCCACAAAAGGTGACTTGGAATTTGTCGAGGGAATCACTGTAAATCAGGACAGTCCATCCAAGAAAATTTTATTTTGATTCTAAACAGCCCTCACAATGAAAGCCAAATATTGAAAAATACATTTGACTCTTTTTTTTTTCTCCAATATTAGACCGTTGTCATGGTTTCACTTTGCAGTTTTTTTTTCTCCTCAACATTGTTGGAAAAAGCAATAGGACAAGCTCCAGCTTCCACTGGAGATCCAATTTTTTTCTCATCTTATTCCCTCATTGGGTCATGAACATTGACATTACTATATATAATAGCGAATTTCCCCATTCTGGCATGAATAAAGTTTTATCTAATTCTAATTCTATCTAAACGAAAACTTCTTTTCATGTTGTTCTGGTTGCTGACTTTCTGAGTGAGTCCTCATGACGTTCTTGAGCCATTTTGGTTGATGGTCACTCTAGGTATCTGTTATTTATGGACACTGGGTTACACTGTGATTCTCGAAAGCCTCAAACTCCAAGCAATGTCTTTTCTTTTTTTTTAACACTTTCAAACTAATATACTTCTGGGAATTTTGCTTGTTTCGTGCTCTCCAAAAAATTCAATGGATGGGAGCACGTTATGTTTCTTTTTCAGATATTTTGCTGTGTTTCACTTTGTCTAACAACTTCTGTTTATGTTATTTCCTTTAATTGAACAGGCCTGATGGGAAACTAAGCTCAGCTTTTTTGTAAAAAAAAAAGAAAAGAAACGGTATATCTATTATTTAAAAAGGAGGTCATTATTTATGAATTAAGGACAAAGCATTTTTTATGTAATTCCTTCAAAAGTCACATTTGTACTTATTTTGGTATTTTTTTTCTGTAATTCAAATTTTTATAATCTGAGGTGAAACAGATTCACAAAAGAGGGAGTAAATGCTACAAATCCAGTCAGATGAAATTCCAAAAGAAGATTTAAACTAAAATGTAATTTTTAATCCATAAGAACCCATGGTCACATAAATGTGCAGAAGAACACCAGAAATGTGTTTCAGGTCTGTGGCATATCCCATAGAATTTCTTTTTGTTTTAGAAAAAAAAAGGGTCTAGGTCAGGGGTGGGCAAACCTTTTGACTTATGGACCACAGAGGGTTCTAAAAATTTAAAGAAGGGCTGGACCAGGAGGGGATGCGTGGAGTGTTTTGGTCATCCAGCTCATAAGAGGAAGGAATAACATGGGATCTGGATAAAAACATGGTTTCGTTTTGATTGAAACTGTATTAACATGTATTTAAAAATGGAACATTTTGAAGTTTTTGTTTCAAAATGTGTGGCTTTTATTCTCATATTGGTACCAAACGCACCAATAGGTTGATGTGTCTCAGGAGAAAAATGCAAACTTAAAGAAATGCTGCATTCATGTGGTGTTGGAATAATGGGAAAAATGACTGTCTGACTCAGAAAAAATACACATGTATGTCAGAAAAACAACAAATCTTTCGACGCCACAAGAGTGAAAAACAACTTCCTGCACCTAAACAAAGGTCAGTTTATTTCTACTGCACTATATATTTGGAGACACCAGAATTAAAGGAAAAAAAACCAGGAATTTAAGCTTAAGTCTTGGCAGAGAGAAAACATTTTTTTTTTTCAAAAATGTGACCGTTAAAATATGATTTAGCTTCTAAAATCTGAATTTTTTGTAGTTTAGCAGGAGAGATTAAATAGTTTAATAGGCCCTGGGCTGTAGTTTGCCCACCACTGGTCTGGGTTCCCATTGGTTAATGTTTATTTTGAATATATTTTAAATATATTTTATTCATTTGTAGAATAAAATGAAAGGCATGAATGGCATAAATAAAAGTAACAGACAAAACACTCAGAAGTTGTGAAGCTTAATGTCTTGGCAGGCGACTCGGCACTTGACTGCTGCATGCCACTGGCATCGAGTGCAGTCAAAAATAGGCTAAAGTCATGTGAACGCAAGCTTGTTTAATTTCGTCATGAACGCACGTTAATGTTGCAGATGCGTGCCTTTTATCATCACAGGATCTGTTCCAACGGCGCATAAACAGAGAGGAAGATTCTGTGTAATCGCTGTGGTCACTGGCAGGTAACAGCACAGTACCAAAGAAGGGAGCTGAAAAAGTCCCCGGGTTTCAGTGGTTGATTTTGAGACGATGGGGAGAGTGGGGTGGCCGTGCGCACCACAAACCAGTTTTAGGTCAGATGGCAGCCAAAGGGGAATCACAAAACACTAAGATAATGACTGGAGCACACTCATTCTGAAAAGAGGAGAGAACGACTGTGAGTTTGTTCCATTTCCTGAATGCAAAGTCAGAGCGGCTGTGTTTATCTGGCATGTGTGCAACATCTATGTGCAGCTGCCCTAATGAGAACACTGCAATGACGTATCCCATTCAGTCCAACCTCAAATAAGCACAAGTTCATAAAATTAGGAGCAAATCTCCAAAAGCGACGTTCTACATCACTGCGACGAACACGGCTGATTATCATTTCAAACAAGTCCTTGATTACATATAAAAATCAGAACGCGATGATTATACGACTCTGAGCACCAGTGTTACAGTAGCAAGGTTTGAAACAAAGAAAGAAAGAAACAAGCAAAGTTTCAGTTTAGATTTGGCAAAAAGACAACTGAAATTTGAAAAATGGAAATCACCAACTTCAGTGTTCCCCCCCCCCCCCCCCACACTTCTCTGCCAGGCCTTTCCTGCAGTTATAGCTACAGTAGTTAAAGATATAATCAACGGCAGAACAGAAAGTAAAAAAGACATGCTCAGTGAGTTGAAGATCATGTAGCGGACTTGATAAATGACATAACGTTCAGCCATGATACCCCAGGCTTGGTTTGGAGGGATCTTTGGTTTCTAGTCATGGAACTCTGCCCTTTCAGTTCTACAGCATCTGGATGAATCCAAGCAGAAAAATACACAAACCCCTTCTAAAGTAGTTTCAAACTCAAACAGCCAAAAGCAAAGATTGTACCACATTGACAGAAAAACTCCCATTGGGCGCAAAATTGTATTTGACAGATAAACCTTTTGGGAAAACATCAGATCTCTGTTCACAGATTTAAAGATGAGCCAAAGAAAAGAACAATGCTGTTACTGTAAAACACGGAGGAGGTTTGGTTATAGTTTGGGCTGCTTTGCTGCATCTTGGAAAAAGGTTTTTAGTCTGTGCAGATTGAATAAAATCTGGAGTCTAAGAAGGGTTATGGAGCAGAATGCTATGAGTCAAAAAGCCTAGTCCCAGACATAGGTCACAGGTCTTCCCACATGATTATGACCCAAATATGCATTTTATAACGCATAAGGTGACCTTCAATGAGCTCTGATCTTAACCACATCAGATATCAGTGGAAGGAAGTGAAGCAGGCTGCCTGGAGAAGACGCCCTTCAAACCTGAGACAGTCTGAGCTCTTTGTTCATGTGGAGTGGACCAAAATCCAAGCGGACAACAGCAAAAGTCACATCGCCTGTCTCAGGTATCTTTTAACAGCAGTGATTGACTCGAAAGGTCATACAAGAAAATTGAAAGTTAGAAGTAGCATTGTTATATCCAGGGCTGTTTCATTATTTGCTTTGAGTTTAAAGACCCACTCCAATCATCTTTTGAACTGTTTTAAAAGCATTCCCAGTGGGTCTTTTAATTATGATTAAGCAGTTTTGAGCCCAAATCAAAACCTTTAAATGTCCTCCATCAGAAAAATGCCACAAGAATCCAAAAAACACCAGATTCTGTTTAACAATTCAAAAGCAATGTGGAATTTTCATTGGTTGACCTTAAGGAATTTAAGATGTATTAGTACTTTACATACAAGTTAGTGCAGGGATCATTGTGGGTTTTTGTTTAAGACAATGAGACAATTTCGTCTATGTGTATATTAGCCTTTAAATGATTGCCGTTTATTTTTTAAATGTCATTTTGACTTTGTAGTAAAGAAGGGAAAACTGAGAGACACATTGCTGAAAAAAAACAGCCAATAGAAGATACCGACACAATGGAAAAGGAGAAGGTGAAAGGCATGTTTGGCAGCAGAGATGCAAATAGTGAGTGACTAATCAGTCTGGGTTATGTTGGTCAGGTTGTGGGCATTACTAATCTATAGACAGTGGCTGATACTGTGGGTTGTTGTCTTCTTATTTTCCATCAATGTTTACCATCGGTCTGACCATACAGAGCACAAATCATTAAACTTCCTCCACCTTGCAAAGCAGAAAGCTGTGGACCAAACTTTCTCTTGTTAACCACTACAATAATAATTGCAATAATTAGACTTATTTGGGTCTTTTGCCCACAACAGAAACCCTCAGAAGTTATTGTCACAAAAAACTTCACAAACAAATTGTAGCTCAGAGCTTGACACATTTGAACAAAAATCTGTAAAAAAAATCTCTTTTGATTTGGAATTACTTTTCACCAATAACACAACATTTTTGTATCCAATATATCACAATTTAGCTTTTTTTCTTGCATGACAACAAGTTTAAAATAATCTGTTTATGATTCAATTTTCTTAAATCAGAATCAGTGGGAAATGTGAGACAACTCTGTGAGAGCTTGCTTTTCTCTTGCAGCCCAGTAAAACAAAACCTTTTCATATCTCTTTGTCATGGCCCATAAATCAAGAACGGGTGTGATAAGGATTTGCGATAAACACTTTTATTATCTTAAAGGAGTGTTTAGGCTTTCTGGCTGCTGTTACTCACAAAACAAACACAAAAATACATCTCTAATGTTGCATCAACATAAATCATCAGGCCTCCTAATCAATGTAACAGTAATGGCTGATTGGTCAGGACAATGATAATTGAGAACTTTTTGAGTCTACCACATGGACTACTTTCAAAATAGAATTGCATCATTGCACCATTTGGACTGAAACATGGCAGGTTTATTTTACTTTATACCATGGTCCGGTTGAATACTCGATTCTGATTGGCTGCTGGGTATGCATTAAAATCTGATAACCGCACAGTGAAAAAAGAAGTTCCGGTCGGCTAGCTTAAATGTTTTGTATCACTGCGCCGGCTTCTGTAAAACAACCTTTTGCTTCATCATCTGGGCAAAAACAAGCGGTAAGCGATTAACTTTCCCTCTGAATTGATGCTTTATTCAACCCATCGGGACGATCAGCATATATAAATCGCCGAATCTTGACTGCAGCGGTGGTGCTGCGCGACGCGGACTATATGTTACGTGATGCAGCCCATCGCGCCGCATCACGTAGCATGTAGTCCGCTGTTTGTGAGAAAAGTGATCCAAATCGAAAAAAAAAAACAAGAATTAAGGACTAAAACCTGGTTAATATGTATTGCTTTTGTAAGTGACCATGGTATAAGCGGGTTAATGGCCTTCGAAGTGTGCGTTAAAAAGTAGTAACCGCACACTTCGTCGGCCATTAACCCTTACATAACATAAAAACGATAAAGTGCAGGACACATGTGATGGGAGCCAAAATTGATCAATCCATGATTCCAGTCCAATGTGTGGAAACACTTTGAATTTAGCAAAGACGTGTGACCACACAGCGTGGTAGAATGTTTGTATTATTTTGGTGTGGAAAACAACAGTGGGCTGAACTTTAGGAAACTAAAACGTGAATGGATTTGATATTAATTCTAGTTTACTTGTTTGTTTGAACACATATTTAATTTAGACTTGATTATTTTGCAAGAAATAGAAGGAATCTGGAAAACTTCACCTGCTCTGTTCAGTACCCAGGTGTTCATCTCTGAGTCACACTGGTTGAAGTTTTGCCTAAAGATGTCCTGGACTCATTTGAGGTCGGTGAATCTAATGAACTAATATCAACTATGAATCGGATCATCAACTTCAAATTATGACATGAATCAAATCTTTATTAAAATAAAACAGTTACACAGCTACTCTATCTATTAAAGGAGCAGTTGAAAAGTCTTGCTGCCCTCATCAGTAGTTTATTTTCTGAGTCAGCTGATGGACGAGTCAATGACAACAGTCTGCCACTGGAAGCTGTGCTGTGTGTTTGTGTGTCTAAACTAAAGGAATGTGGTCTAGCCAACAATCTTAGCCTAACTGAACTCTGTATAAAATTGCAAAGAGTGGTCTCCTTTTCCACATGCAACTCTAATGGTGAAACGTAATATCTAAACTTAGTTAAACAAATGAAAACATGCATTTTAAACTTTTAAAATAAAAAATAAAAAAACAAATCAGGAACAATGCTACTACAAGAGATAAAAAAAAAACTCTAAGAAAATCTTCTCTGCTCTCTGATTATAATTCAGAAATTTGCACCAAAAACTTCTCAACTACATTTTCCCATGGGTGTTAATCCACTAAAGACACGCTGTTTATTTGACATCAGTAGCCCGGCAATGTTTCCATGAAAGCACTTCCAGTAAATTGATGAGCGCAGACCCAAATAAAGACTACGACACGCTGGTTCAATGGAAGTGACGGAAGTACATTCTTCATGATTGAAACCGCACGGGCAGTGACAGAGAAACAGGATGCTGTGTGGTTAAAACAGCAACAGAAAACGTCAAAGTCATGCCACAAGCCACCTGATATGGTGACAGCCCACTCACTTACAGACCAAGGAAAAAAAAGAAGAAAAATCACACATTTCAACAGACGACAATATTTGTAAGAATTTCATTTTCCCCCTGCTGTGGGGGCACGTCTACATGGAGAAGTCGTAAGCAAAGACATTTAAAAGTTGCAGCAGGGACCGCCGTCTCCAAGTGTCAGACGCAGTAAGCAGTAATTGGGCCAATGAGTGTGAACAATGCATCATCTTTTTACACATTTGATGTGACATTTCACCCAGAGCCCTTTACTGTTGACGTCAATCCCAGTCATTGTCAGAGTAGTCTGACTTGTACACCCCCTTATGTCCAGCCGCATCTTCCATGTTACAGTAGCATCAAGAAAACCGAAACAGAGAGAAAACCCGCAGAGAAAAAAAAAATAAAGCTCCAAAATAACATTTCTGGTAAAGTATATTTGCAACAGTAAGGAAAAAAATAATAGTTTTCTTTTTTTCCCCCCAAGAAAGTATAGCTAATCTCCAGATCTAAATCACCAGCTAAAATTTTCAATAAATAAAACAAATCCTGCATTAAAATACTAGAATCAGAAAACATGCCATAAGCAAAACCTCTTTTCAATTTAAGAAGCACATTTGGAACTTAAATCTGAGAACTGTTACAGCAAAGCATCAGAAATAAATAAAAACAAACAAACAAACAAACAAAAAAAAGAGTAGAACTGTTTGCAGCTTCAGAAGTCATTGTTTCACCAGTGAGCATTAATTGCACAGTGGACCACCACTTTCAGGTGAGGTAAGACATTATTTGTTTATGGGAGGTGTTGTAAGACATTATTTGTGCTGTACTGAAAAAATATTTTTTCCTTTTTTTTTCAGAAAAAACAATTATAACAATTGAATCAGTTTGAAAAAAATGAAACTATTTTCTCTATTTAATTTTACTTTTTTACTTTACTTTTTACTTTATCTGCACAGCATATGCACATCATTTCTTACATATTCTGTAGTTTAAAGTTTGCAACATGCTGCACAGTTAGTCAGCCAGTTTGCTGGAAGACAGCAACCACAAAATGTAAAATGAATGCAGGTTTTATTGGTAAATTCACTTATTGAATACTGAAATACTCTTCTCACTTTGCCCTAAAAGCCCATGACCTCCTCCTAAAGACAAAGGCACATATCTCCCCAGCTAGTGTTGTGAAAACAATTTTCATCAATGTTCTAACTGGTAAAGTAAAAGATAAAAAAAATAACTTAAATGCTTCAGTAGCAAAATAAAGAAAAAAACATTTTTTTAAAAACAAAAAAAAAAGAAAAAGCTTTCACTTTCTGTTTGAATTTCTAGCAAAATAATTAAAATCAGAAAATCAGGTCTATAGATGCACAAGATATGTCTGCTCTCTTATATGTATTTAAGTCAATTAAAAATTTGATTTAAACTGTTTAATTTAAGAGTTCTGACAAAGTACCCCCACTGGTGGAAAAAGCCAGAAAATACTAAACAAAATGTAACTCAGCACAACTCCACAAGTTTAGGGGTTGATACATTTTATTGCTGAAAAGGAAAGACATGAAAAATCACTGCAAAATTAAAATAATATATATATATTTAGTTGTCTTTCTAAATGCCTTTTGAACCCAAAAATAAAAAGCCAAATTTTGTATGTTTGACTCCTAAAATAGGCCTTTATTTCCAGAGGATAAAATCAATCTTTTGTAAATTGGTAAAGTAATTTGTGTTAAGAAAGTATATAAAAGTAAATTGTAAACAAGTCTACCTGCATTTTGAAGGTATAATTATAAAAATGTCAATCCATACTTTCTTGTGTTTGTAGAAATTAGTTACTAAGAGTAAATTTTGACTTTTTTGATACTAGACTAAAATAATTCCTTAAATTCCTTTTACCTGACTTTCACCATAGTCGTGAAACTGATCAAAATACAGCTGATTTGGACAATTTTTCAGTGTAAAAGCACAGCAGCTTCCTGGTTCCTGGCCTCTTAATGTTTAAACATCCTGCCAAACGTGTTGGCTGTTTTCCTGGAAAATCGACGGCAGAAGAATGACAGGTCTGTCAACCTACCAGAGGTCAGGAGGGAAAGGAAAAGCAGGTCATGAGGATCAAACAGGCTGCTGGGCTGCGTCACACCCAGCTGAAAAGACTTCTGCACTCCTGTTTTTCAAGAGAGATGTTTGGTTTACTGGCTTGAACTTGAACTGAAGCATGTAGACGCTGTTGACTCTGCATGTTTATACATTGATGCTTAGGGATTATTGTTCTTTAATATGGGTAAAAAAGCTTTTTATAGCCTATAAACTGAGTTTCTCCCTGTCAGTTTGGTATGTTGGATGTCAGGATTGAAACAAATCCTGCATAGTGGTCTCCTACGAGTGACATAGTGGGAGTGGGACATCTTGTAAAGACCAGGTTAAATAATCAAAGAAAGCAATAGACGGTTAAACCTAAAAGACAGGAAAAATATCCTTTCAAGAATGTAACCCTTCCTTGTGAACTGTTAATGCTCTTTGTGAGCGAAGCTCTATGAGCGTTTTGATCTTTTTGGACTGCATGAAGAAGCTGCATGTGAAGCTGGGGGTCAATCGTAAATAGACAGGCCGATCACCTGACAGGTCATCAGGGTCTGCATAATGTGCAGCGTCTCTGCTAAGCCTGAAAGCTGCTGATCAGAGAGCCCCCATGACCAACTCCGTTAGGCTCCCAGGGGTCCAAGGTTAATAGGAGAGAGACGATGGGGGTTAATCCAAAATCAGGTGATTACTCACAAGACTGACCACAGCCGATCAAGAACAAAGACACAAAACTGGGTTAAATATAATAGGAAGCCTTCAGAAACCAGCAGCAGCAGCACAAGTGCGTCAGAAAAGCAACAGCTTCACAAATTGGGGCTTTCCTGGAGCAGTGAAGTGCTCTCTCACGGTGTACATGTCATGAGTCTGTTCGGCAATCAGAACAAGCAACTTTTTTTTTTTACAGTTTTTTTTTAACAACTTTTATACCAAAAATGTCAACTGATGACTCTCAATTGCTTGCTTAACTGTGACCTCAAACGGAGAAACAAAAGACAAAAGCGCTAAACTCTTTGCTGCATCCACATCTCAGGGTCCATGATGTGCATGTGAACGCGTGCTCAGTGACTGAGCCCAGCACAGCTGCTTCAGGGGATTAACGCCACTTAAGCCAAACGCAGACTCTGAGTGAGCGCGCTCCATTCACAAAGCTGACTGATAGGATAATACTTTAGGATTACATACCTATGGAGGTGAGGATTACATAACAGTCTGGACCAAAAGAGGCAGAAGAATGTGAAGGCCTTTCTGACTAAAGGCACAGAATGCACAAGCAACCAGGAATGACGTTCTTTTTCCAAAAAAGAAAGTGTTTAAGAGGATGCTCAAAGTCTGAACAGGCTTAAGACATTTGATAATATCTATTATACAAAAATTATAAGGTTCTTACAGTCATGACGACAAAAGAAAGAGAAACAAAGACTTCAAAAGGTCATCCACAGGAGTGTCAAAGTGTTGACATTTGTCACCAGGTGAATGTATTCAAATCCCACAACGAGGTATGGTGAGTTATAATAAGAATTGATGACAAGTCCATATAGATATGACACAAAAAAAGAAACTAAATCCAAATTTCTACTAAATCCTACAGTTCCCAAAGAACTGTTTGATAATATTTTGTGTTCATAAAAAAAAGTTATAACTTAGATATTATATTGTGTCCTAATATCAGTCTTAAAAAAACCTTTACGAGCATCTAAATTGGCTGGTAAATGTATGTAATATGTACAAAAAATAGTGAATTGTTACAGAAATATTTTACAATAGGCCTAGAATGTTTAAGCATGCCACACAAAGGTTGCAGTTTGGTTCATAAGTTTAAAATTGAGCCCCACCAGAAGGTTTGCAAAAGTTCTTTGTCTTCACTTCTAAAGATGGAGATCATAAAGTGTAATGTAGCAAGTACCAAGTAGCAAATGTGATTTACTGATATTGATGTTAAAAAATTGGAATATGTTTTAATGGATTGTAAAATATTTTTCAATTCATAGATTTGACAATGGAAACCGTGGGGGGCATTCATTGCATCATTTAGATCTGACCTAAACTAAATCCTTAGTAACCACTGCATCTTATTGTTTGTAACTGTGCTGTTTTGTTACTGTTTATTTTATTACGTATATATTTCTCTGTATTTTTTTCCCACTTAAATATTTCTTTTTCTGTCCATGTTAAGCAAAAGGTTCAAATTAAAAGAAGTGTGGATGTGCTAAGTACTGTATCATTATGTTCTTAATAAAAACTTTCATGAAAAAAAAAATCTTAAACTGTCAAGACAGACATATGTACTGTGATGCCGATTGACCACTAAAATAGGAATAAAATAACCATCTTGTATATTGTTTAAGTGAAGGGGAAGAATGAAAATACTAATGTCTTTTCTGCTGCTGTCCAATCATGCAAAGCAGCAGCAAATTACAAAGTTTGCAATTTGTGTTAAATGCTTTTTGGGTAGTTTTGCAACTTGTGTAGAAATGTGTGTGTTTAAATGTGTTAATGCAGATGTCAGCATACAGCGTTGTTTATGTGGGACTTTGGTAAAAACGAATAAAAAAAAAAAAAAAGAAAAAATGTTCAATTTTTACACCATCAAAAAAGAGAGCGCAAAAAGCAAAGGTTGACTTACATTTATATGACCTCTTTCCTGCTTCGCCAGAACATTTATGCATACCTTTAGTCCAACTTAAATTAAATATTTAATTTATAAATATGATACATAAAAAGCCAAAAACACATTTAGTAAAATATTTTAATGAAGAAAACACTATTAATTATCTTTTTATCTTGTGAAAATCTGCTTTTGTGCTGCTTTTTTAAATCAGTAATTCCTATTTTGCACTAAACTATCTTGTTTTACTTTTATAAAAATACAAATCTTACAATATTACTTTTCCAATAAAAACTATTGAAATATGTTTGGGTGTGAATGGCTGATACCTTTGTCTAATATTTATGCAATTTACCGGTAAATTGAAAGAATTATACTAAATTGAACCAATTCAGTACAAATATGTCATTTTTTAACAGGCGCATGCTTTTCCCTAAATAAATTAAATGAACGTTGGATTGTAACTTTAAAAGTATTGGCTTAAACCTCTGCAGGGAAATGCATTTGCCCGTTAGCATCCTCACCCGGATCATTTCTGCCACGTAACTCTCTGGACCCGTGTACTCTGTGGAGTCCTTGACCTTCACCAGGACGATGAAGAACAAGTAGTGCCACATGTTGTGCTCAACTTTGATGTGCTCCTCAAAAGTGACCGTCTTGTTGTCAAACTTGTCTCTTTCCAAACCTAAAAGTGTAAAAAAAAACGCACACATGCAGACCAAACAAACATTACTCTCACTTCTCAAAAGTAAGAAAGCTGCATGATGAAATAATTGTTCTAGTCATCTGAATGAGTGGGGAAAAAAGAGGAAACGGGGTCATGCGGGAATGGGCAGATAAAAACGTCAGCGGTAAATCTTACTCATAGCCTTCAAGTAACATTTTTCAGCACTAAATGGGCTTTTAAAAGGTTTTGTCAGGCGTAACACTAAAGGGAGTATGTCGGGTTGCAACACACAAAGTTTGAGCGAAGCACACATTCAGAAGAACTGCAGCAGAGCGCCTGCGGAGGCCAGTGTCTGTGTACAGTCTAACGTGGTCAAGCACCTTATGGCAACAGGAAGAAACACTCCTCCTCCACAGCAGCACCTACCATGACTAACTATTCATTCTGGGAAGAGGAGGCGTGGGGTGTTTAACCAGAAGAACAGCCCTCATTTTGCTAACAGCCTCGATGTGAAGCTGCAGAACAGCAGCTTGTATGAGAGCTGCGGTGCTGGAGCAGACCACTCGATTGTCTTCTTCTAAATTGTTGTCACCTACAGGCTTTGGCGTGTGCATCTCGTCAGCTGCAGTTTTAACACGGCCGGAAATGAGCGCCATCTTTGTTTGACTGTTACGACGGGAGTATTATAAGAAAATAATCATAAAAGAACCAAAAGTAAAAGATGTGGCTTAAAGATTGGACGCAGAAGAAAAAAATACGAAAACACACATGGAAATATATCTACACAAAACAAGTCAAATGCATCTTCTCACCGCAAATAAAACAGGTCGTCTTGAGGATTTCCTCTTTCTTCTGTTTCTCACTCCTCAGGTCAGCGAACGTGTCAATGATGACACCAAAGATCAGGTTTAGAACAATAATGATGACCATGAAGAAGAAGAGCAGGTCATAGATAACTCTGGCTGCAAACAGGGGCTCCTGCCAAAGTAAAAAACAAAAAAAAAACTGCATGATCACTTTTTTTATTTAACACAAGAGAATTCCCCTTTGCGGCTGGGCTAGTATTTCCAGTAAATATGTGTTTATATACTGTATGTTTAAATGAGCTAAAGTATCAACTTTAATTACAAGTACTTCCCACCAAATTAACTTTCAAATCTGTTTACATGACGCAGTCCTCACAGATGTACACAGAAATGCACAGCTCTGCTGTGTTTTGACTGATTTCAATAACGTTGGCTTCAAAACCTACAGATCCTAATTCTAAAAGCGGATTCTTGGTTGTCCAATCAATGCGCAGTTTTCATCATTTGCTTAACAAATCTGAAAAACCAAAACTTTTCACAGACTGATAAACACCTCGCCATTTCTACTTTCATGGTGCTACTGACCTATTACTAATTCATAGTGTTTGTGCAGCTGCATTTCAAGAGTAGGTGGGATCTGTGGGGCCCCCTGGTGACACGACTTAAATAAAAGCACACTGAATTTACCGAGGTGACCTAGTGTATCTTTATGAAATATTCCCATTTGTCTGAAATACTTCATCTAACTGGGACTAGTTTACAAACCCATTTCAATAGGGAACAAGTACTTTTTCACAGCAGCTTTTTATGTGGTTTCACACACACACACACACACACACATATATATATATATATCAATTTTTATGAGTAATTTGGTTAATGTTTGGCTCAAATAGCTGTTAAAAACACTCATAGATTGGATGCTTTTCCCCATTCTGCACGGCAACTATCAGTTGCTGATGGAATGCTTTCAGCTGAGCACATCCCTCAATCATCCTGAGCTTCTGTTGACAGATTGCAGCCTTTTACTGCATTTAACAAACCGACCACCCAATTCAAGCTGCACAGGCAGTGGTGAAATACAGGCTGTGTGCTTTGTTTTCAGGTTTGAGCACAAAAAAGCAGCTCGGGATACAATGGGAAAATGGTTTCAGGCTTCAAGCTGAATTTTTGATGCTGTTTTAGGTGACGTTGTGCTTCTGTTCACCATTACCTCTTTGGATGGTTTTCTTAACACGTCCCCAACACCTCCTCCACTCCTGAGGCCATGGCTCAAGACAGTGACAATACACATGAGCAGTGAATCGCACGTCCGTTCTTTGTCCTCAATTACCACTGATGGCTGGACTGCAATGGAAGCTGTAAAACAAGGAAAATTACACTTTTAGATACATGTCTGATAGATAATCTGCATTTAAAAAAAACATGATAAATAGTAGACTTCTATCACAAATTAGAAAATTATGTTTTGACCAAAAAGCTACATTTAAATGTTTGAGTTTCCTTTAAACCTCAACAGAAAAATGGGGTAATCGGACCAAAATTAGCTAATCCAGGTTGTGTCCGATTTGGAAGTCCTGGTGAGGTCAGAAATGAGGCCCTTCAGGATTGGACATGGCTGACTGCTCAATGTTAGGGTGTTTAGTTAAAAATGAGCCTCTGTGCTATCACTGAATGGTCCAAGAGACCTGATGGGGTTCAATCTCGTGACTTTTCCACCTCGAGCCCCTTCTTCAGGTCTAAAGACCAAAAGGTGTTTGACCCCTCTCCCTGAGAACCCAGAGCTGACCCACCCCTCTCCAGTCCCATGATTGCTGACACAGTCTGACTGCTCATCGCTGCAGATTGCATCTGGCTGAGCCACCCAGAGCCACAGTCATTCACACAGAAGCCGACAGACAAAGCAAACATACAGACATGAGCACAGTCACACACCAACACTCAGGAATCTCCTACAAGCACAAACACGAACTTCTTCTTGTTTTACTGAAAACAGCTATTTGACCCCAAAGAGCAGCTTCAGCCTTTGGAGCAAACTTTTACCTTTGGCTTCTACCTACCATCCATGACTGCCTCTGAGGAGCAGTTTTCTCCATTTTCCTTCTGACATCCACCACTGGAGAAAAACTCCCCCACCATGCTGGCACCATGTTCTGTTTGGACAGAAATATTAGGTCCTCATTTGCCCTTTGAAAGACGTACATTTTTTTCAGCCTAAACATGCTTAAAAAAGGGTCCTAATCTGTCAATTTAAAGATTCTGTTGGTTCCTGTTCTCAATTTTAAATGAAAAAAATAGGGCAGCTCATAAAACTTCAACTTCATTATTACATTGTTACAATACAGGCACATACTGTAAAAACATTTATTTCTGTTATCAAGTTGGATTGTTTTATTTAGGTTAAAGCGAACTGACTTGCTTGTATAACAAGTGCCCTAGTGGTGACTTGATGAACTGACCTAACTCCAGTTTTGTTTTTAAAGTGCTTCACTCTGGAAGTCAGAAAGTGGTAACAGAAGAAAACAATATTGAAAACATAAAGTAGTTGGAAAGTTTACAAGATGAAGGCAAGTCTTAGAATGACCACTCTGGTGAAAATTGTGATTTTTAGGCTTTTAACACGTGGCATTTTTTTCAAGATGAAGGACATATATAAAGAAAACTAATCTCAGAGTTGCATTTCTGAGTATTTCTTTATTCAAATTGTTTTGAAGCTATTTGAAAAGGAGTACATTTGTGGCAAAGAAAATGCACAGGGTAGGCCACGAGCTTCTCGCTCTGCATCAGGGAGGGAACAGGGGCGGCGTTGCTCCGCACCAACGGTCAGCAACTCGGGAATTTCTGATCAACTCCTGCCGCTCTGCAGAAACTATGTCTATGTCCTAGAAAACGACACAGGTTCTTTGATTCTACCAGAAAAATGGCATAATCATAATTAAAAGACCACTGGGAATGCTTTTAAATATAATCAGAGTGGGTCTTTCACAAAATTGAATACACAAGACAAGTGAGTTGTAATGCATATTTAATTTAAGCAAACTGCACTAAATTTATGTTGAAACCTGTTTTAAATAGGGGTCAGCTTTCTGATGAAAATTTGATTACCTTTTTGATTGACAAACCACCTTACAATCACTTTTTGAACTAACTGTCCTCAGTTCTTTTCATCTTTTTACCTGCTTTAAGGCTGAAAATGTTCCCCTTAAGAAGAAATTACATGTTAGAAATATGGATAATTACATTTACTCCTCAACTCTATGTAACCTCCAACCTAAAGCTGTACTCTAAACTGAATAACATTCCAATTATATAACAGGGGAGCAAATAAATAAAAGAAACTCAATAAATTAGTCAGGATCTGTTTTCTTGTGCTTTGGTTCATCTTTTCACTCTTTAGACTTAATTTATGAATAATTGCCATTTGTTACTTTAGTAGGGTGTTTTCATTTTTTACAGCTGTATTCTAGTTTTGTGGGTTTTAGTTTTTATATTAAGGTCATCTGACTTACGATTCAGGTTGTTATAATGACGATAATTTATTAATCTTGTTTTCTCAGACTATTACTACAGATTAAATTATTGTCAGATTATTACTACATCTAAACTGCCGGTTTCCATCTCTATGTTGGCATTTTGGAACCTTGTAGTTTTACTGGTTTTCAGTTTGACCTCTTTCTACTAGAAATGGGTACTTTGACTCGCCTGTTAAAAGTTTCCTGCATTTGGGATAACCAATAGTTAAAGGTTATACAGAACAATAAGATGTGGTTTAATGAGATCTATGCCTTTGTCATCGCTGTTTTTGTGATAACTGATCATTTTTTTCAGAGAAAAAGCTGCAGCAGTATGATCGTGCTAACATCAATGATTCAACATGCAGGAATGAATCATCAGACTTCTTTTTCCTGTTAGGGGGGAGATATTTCTCTCCAGTCTTGCCTCATATGTGCTCAGTCTAGGTAAATAAAACAAATGGCTTTCCGATGGCTCTTTTGGGCCTTTCATAAGAAAAAATGCTAGAAATCTGGTCTAAACTGGAATTAACAGGCAAAATGGACTCAATAGTTTTGCTAGTTTACATTTTATTATCTACGATCTTAAGATGACTTTTACAAAAATAATTTTTCTATAAATAAATACTTTTGCAGAAAAAATTCACTTTACATGAGCCCACTCATATAAACACATCTGGATAAAATGGGCATTTAAGAATTTAATTTAGCTCTTAAAAACTTCAAAATGTTAAACTGGAATTCTTTTGTTACCATATTCAGACAATGCTACCCAAGTGGTTGCTCATTTATTTTTAATGTTGATTAAATTATTTTTTATCTGTATTAATATTTTCTAACGACTCGAAGAAAAACGTATTTTTCTTTCAATTTGATGCTCTTAGAGGTTTCTCTGCCTTGGAGCTTCGTCTTAACAACTTGACTTCATAGAACCCGGCGTTCAAACATCTTATCCACACTTTTTTGCAAAACTGGATATTTATAGTTTAGAGATGGGGAAAAAAAGAATGTAAAGAAACATGGTTCTTGGCGTACCAAGAGTTTTGTTGGGTATCCTATCGACGGCCAAAAGGAAATCGTCTTTGAAGAAGATGTAGCCCACAATGGAGAAGAGGTATACCAAGATAAGAGCCAGCACGGCAGTCAGGACAATGGAACGGCCGTTGCGCGTGACGCTCTTTATGACGTTGAGTAAGGTCTCTTCTCGGTAAACCAGATCAAAGAGCTAAAAGGCATGCACAAACACAAGCACAAAAACATGAGTTTTAAAAAGAAAGAACTGAGCGAGAGATTGAAATGTACTATTGCTTTTGATTGTGAGTGTGAGCGTGCTCACATACTAGAAGGCTGTAAAAGAAGACATGGACAAAAACTCCCAGGCCACAGATTATCAGGTAGAGCAGGTGATACAGGAACTCCACATCCATGATCATGGCTTTGTATCCACGTGTGAAGGTTCCTCGGTTTCCGACAAAGCTCGTCAGGAATATCACCTTATTACAGAACTGAGAAGGAACATAAAACAACACTCTGCAATCTGCTGCATGGTATCCTTAACGCTTTCCTGTCGTCCACTTACATTAAAACCCCCTAGGAGCAGCAAGGTGGGCTCTAAGCCCACGGAGAAGATCAGGCGCAGAATAGTGGAGGCAATAAGTGCCCTGATTCCATGAGGCTGAGGCAACACTATGACGATAGCAAGAGACACCAGCATGGCGATCCACAGTAAGGCTGACAGATGAGGCTCCAGAGTGCCTGAGGAAACAGAGAGAGGTGTGAAAACTTCTTTAGACAATTTCTCTACCAGCATTCATTTTTTTCACCAGTAATGTAAGCAATGCATATTTATAGACCTCTGTAGAACAAAATGTAATAAAATTGAGTTTCCTGTTGTTAGGAAGACTACCAAATGTGACTGCTGCTTAGGTCTTAATTACATGCAGTCATATGGGGGATTGACCTGTATGGGTACTGCTGATTTTTGGGTTATCTGGGCCTGCGGAGGGTCATAGACAGGAGTAGTCTGCTCTTAAGTGGAGTGCAGGTGTGTCTTGCAATTCCCTTGTGGCTTGTGCAGTCACCTTAAGAGACGTCATCAAAATGGAAGATGCAATTATCGTGCATGTGGTCAGTGTATCAAGAAGTATTTGTAAAGATAATGTCAATAACACACACTTATGACGTATGGGTCATGCTATTGTATGGCACCCTTACAATGCATTCTAGTTATTAGTAAGGTGCAAGTATTGGTTCATTACTGACTGTGAGTAAGGGGTGTGCTGATAATATGTATGTGACCGTAGGATGTCCACACAAACTATGCCTTCTTTGTCTCATTCCCTAATTTCTAAACTTCAGTGTGTGGTATGACCTGTTGCTCACAGCATGTCCATAGAAAAAAAAGAGCAATCTACGATCTAAACAACAAGTATGTTTTTGAATCTTGTAAAAGGGAAACAAAGAGCTTAGCTTACATCTATATATGGGTTTGCAGCTTTATCGTTAGGGCCTTTAAGGCACTATCAAGAGATTTAAAATACTTTGAATGTAAAAACATTCCTGCTAAGTTTTAGGAGGATCCAGCGTTTTTCTGTTTTGTCTGAGAAGCCTGAAGACCTCTCATTGTCTGCCTCCACGCATTGCTTCCCACCAAACACCTCCTTCTTGCAATCTCACTGTATACAGATTATATGACAGGTACTCGTTACATAACCCTCTGCTGGCTAAAAATACACCTGGTTGCAGCCAAATAAATCAGGGACGCTTCCAGATAATGCTTGGTTAAAAAGCTGCATGGGTGTTCACTTGGCAGTGAACATGTTAGGTTTGCCATGATCTACCTGCTGTCGTGGACCTTTCATTACTATCAAGCTGTTCAGACACCACATCTATAATCTCAGCCTGTCAGTCATGTCATCCTTTGTCATTCAAACAAAGCCTCATGGTTTATTGAGACCCACCCAGTGCCAAGTGAAGTCTTGAAGCATAGAATGATATTTGGTGGGGCCAATATTGGTTTTCTGCTAATCGACTAGTGGGCAATACTTTTTTCCTTTTTTTTACATAACTGGAAAACAACTGATTATTGAAATGCAAGAAAACACAACCTGCAATTTATCAATACAATATTTTACAATGAATGAATGCAACGAAAAGACAAAAACAAATTTTCCTGTAAACATTTTTTTATAAATAGTTTGTATTTATTTTCTTATACAAGGTATGACATTTATTTAAAAAAAAGTACATTAATATATAGCAATGAGTGCCCTCTAAATCTGGTAAGACTAATAAAAAAAGGCTGTCTTATTAGCTGAAGACTAAATTTTGATCAATTAACTTAAACACTTTACACAAAGAACGTATTAATGCCAAACTAGTTTTTTCAATGAAGTCAAAAGTTTGTTTTTTTGTTTGTCTTGTTATGCATAAAAAAATGAAAGACCAAATTAGAAATAAATTAGCCTGAAGACATTTTTGGAACATAGAGGAATGAAGAACTGAATGCCTAAGCAAGACTATGAAAAAAATGAAAGGGCTTATCTGGGTTGGCATAAACAAGCAGAACAAGTTGGCTTAGTTGATGTCAGTGTTCATGATTCAACAGCAAGAAGGAAACTTTTGGACAAAAATGGATCTATGGGAGAGTTCAAGGAGAAAGACCACGGCTGAGCAAGGAGAACCAAAAATCATCTGACAAAAGAAATCTGGTCTAAGCCCAAACCTTTGGACAAAGATTTTTTGGATTGATGAGACAAAAAATGACCCTTCTTGAATATATGCATCCTGTTACATCTGAAGTCAATGTAACAAGGCACCCAACCTCCACAGACTTTTATTAAAAACAAAACAAAACAAATACTCCACAACAGAATAACACTCAAGCATGGTGGTGGGATTGTGATGATCTGGGGCTGCTTTGCTGATTTAGCACCCAGGCAACTGAATTCTGCACTCTAGAAATACATCAGTCCACCTCTGAATAATAAAAGAATTAATTATTTTTTGATAATTTTTATTTTATTTTGAAAGGCCCGCCACTGTTTGTTTAAGTCTGTAAAGAAAAGGAACAAAAATCTTCAGAACTCCAGAAAAATGTATTGCCAGCCATCACAAACACAAAACATGTGTTTACCTTTCAAGACATGCATTTTTTTCTCCATAATTCTCAAGTAATCATGCAAAAGCATTTGTGTTTACTTTGTGTATTTTTGTGTTAAATTATGAGACTCCAAGAGAGAAAATAATAAGTGTAGAGTTTTGAAATTGAATTACAGTTTTTGTCTGTTATGTAATTGTTTGTATATCTTCAAATGAAAAAAAAAATAGAACTGAGGTTTTTAAAAACCCACAATTATAAAAATAAACACGTCAAGCTGCATGGGTGCTTTGTTCGGCTTGCTGCGATATAATCTTAGAACAGTAAAGATAAGGAGGAAAAATTGGAGGACAACATTCCTGCTGCTATTTAAAGTCTTTTAGGCTACGTTCACACTGCAGGCTGAAACGACCCAATTTTTCCATTTTTTTTTGCCCCATCCGACCTGAATCTGATCTTTTCATGACAGTCTGAACGACACAGATCCAATCTTTTCAAATGTGACCCAGGCTACTTGGGTTAGTGGTCCAGAATCCGATACGTATCCGACCTTTTCAAATGCGACCGCCGTCTGACCGGTCAGGCCACATGAATCCGACCCGTACGTCATCGATACGCTACAAACGACATAATTCAGCAGTGAAGTAGGCGGGAACGAGAACGTAAACATCAACCATGGCGGACGATGCTGTTGAACCTTTTTTTCGCAATTACATTTTTTCCCTTTCCAACCGTAGACAGAAGCGCGGGGGAGACCGGCTTCTCCAGGGCCAAAGGTGGATCCGGGGTTCCACGGGGTTCACTTCCCCGTTCAGACCCTCAGATTCTCCGGGTTAATAAAGAGTCAATAGCAGTTATTCTGGGGGAAGCCTTCTTTTATTATTGTTCTCCTTCTTCCATAACACACAACATGAATGTGCGCCCCCAACACGCGTGCAGGGCCCCATCTCACTCCCTCCTGCGCTGCAAGCGCTTTCTCCTCTCTCTTACACACATGCGCAGGGCCCCAGCCCATTCACATCCCCATTCCACAATAGTGGGTACAGACGATCCCAGCTTCAATGCTTCTTAAAATGAGAAGATTGTAATTGTGCTGGCTCCTTTGTGAAAATAAATGTAATAATGCAAAAGAGCTCTGCTGTTGACAACACTGTTGTTGACATCCATTGCTTATGTTAGCTACTTCTGCAAACATTGAGTGACGTTGTTCACCGTTCAGTACTCTTCTGCGCATTGGGTCATTTCACAGTCACACAGGTGATCACAAAAGTCTGGATTAAATTGGAAATCTGAACGGTCTTGCAAAAAAAAAATCGGATTTTTCCAAAAAATCGGAATAGAGCATTAAGCCCTGCAGTGTGAACGTAGTCTAAGACTACTCTTAGTTTTGCTGAGACACAGATGAGATTCTCTCTTCATTGCGGTAGGGCGGGGGACCTCTGATCAGAAGTTTGCAAGTTCGATTCCCACGTTGCGCACCCAAATGTTGAAGTGTAGACAGTGTTTTTCAGCAGTTTTTGGCAACTGTGACTGCAAAGCGCTTTGGGCCTTCGAGGAAGGTAGAAAATTGCTATACAAGTATGTACCGTTTTCCTCATATTTAGATGTCAGCCTGCAGAAAAACAGCAGCTGGAGCTTTTGGAAAGAAATGTTTCTCTTTAAACATACTAGAAATCATCTATGACAGGGCCAAACCATGACAAAGGGGGTTTTATTGTGTTGCAGCTCCTGATTCAACCTGGAAAGTTAGCTCATACTCATAGCATGTTTAAGCTTCAACATAACTAAAATTTAACAAGAAGTTGTAAAATTTTCTGCTTAGAAACAATTGAAAAAGGGTGTTCATCTGTGTGGAAGTCACTGCAGTTGGACGCAACATAAAGTCGCCAATCTTGCGGTTCAAAGTATGACCTGAAATGACCTTCTAAGCTGTTGAAAGACTTCTGATGGTGGAAACCATGTAAGGTTTATAAAGCTAAGCTAAAAACCTCTTTTATTTCAACTTTCTTTTTCTCTTTCTCTGCGTAGAAGTTCAAACAAAAGGCGACCTCGCTGTTCGACCCCAGACGAAACAAGGGAAAGTTTATGTGAACAATGTGTGTTTTCTCTTTGCTTTGGAACAATGGAGTCCTTTAAATGCTGCAGCTTTTCACATCCCCACAAACATGGCCCTCACAGAAAGCCAAGAAAGAAGGAACAAATACAAAACAAAAAGAAAACTAGATCAATTTGCTTTACATTATGCTTTCAAAGTCATCTGCTGAACCTTAAACCCAGAATTAATTTTTTACAATGCAAATCTGTACATTAAAGGATAAAACCTGAGTGAGCAGAGGTCAATGTTAAAAAGGGAACACGGGCAAATATAACAAAGTTTTTTAAACTTGTTACCTCGCAAAAATCACAGTTTCCTGATTCTAAATATATTTTAAAAAATCAAAACTAAAGGACATAAAAGCCACTTTTTATAAACCTTGGAGTAAAAAGTAAAACCAAAACTGTAAAGTTTACAGAAGCTTTATATAAGCATGCTGGGTTGTGAAAGCATTTTGGAGCGTAATGCAAAATTCCATCTTTAAAATGTTTTGATGTGCGCGTTCTCTTATCTGCCGCTCTGAGTGTCACTTTCACGCTGCATAGTCACTGCTGAAGCATTGTAATGTACCACATTTCCTGTTAAAGATTGAGGCTTGACGAAGCCTTCACACAACACAGCTTGCATGTGCACACAAGCAAACAAACACACCTAATTACCAGAAACGATACCTATGGTGAGGAAGACAGAAGAGAGCGTATACAGTGTGAGACAGAGACTTTAAACTTTAAGGTCTAGTCAGGACACAAAGCCTATTTTTTTTAACAGGTCAAAACAGACATAAGAGAAAATTGTTTTTCAGTTTTGATTAGAGCACAACAGGTCAAGATCCAAGTCTGCAGCTATGTTTTTTTCTTCTCACAGCTCTGCCACAAAGGTGAAACTTTCTAAACCACAGGCACGGGAGTTGACATCGCTCTGAAAACTCACCTGAGAGGCTTCCTCCAAGGACATCTCACAATGCAACCTTTTAATCTACCCAAAACACATCAGGCCTCATGACATGTAAGCTCTCCGGGTGGGCTGTTGGAGGCAGATCAAAGTCTGCTGCAACTGAGTACTTTAGCGTCACATTTGAGAAAATCACTGATCTTTCCTGTCAACATCATCCATTACTAACAACTGTGGTTTGGCAGAACTTTTTCCCAACTGAACTTTAAAGACCATCTCTGATGAAAATTGTGTTTTTGGTGTTTTTAACATGTTCTTGTGGCATTTTTCTGATGAACATATATAAAGAACACTAAGATTAAAATTGAATTTCTGAGTATTTCTTTATTCAAATCGTGAATCAGGAGCAGACAAAAAAAATGCATTTAAAAAAGATTGTATTTGTTATATATGATACATTCTGATGCATCCACTTGTAGATGACTAGATCCATAATACATTTTTGTTTTCCTCATCCAAGCTGGCATCACCGCTCAAAACTGTACGACTGGATAGCTCCAATAGTGCTCACCATATTTTTGCACTGGTAATGTTGGGTTTGGGGTGAGAGGGGCTGTAAGCTAGCAGGGGAGCATGTAAACAGAGAGCTCCCAGTAACAGGGAAAGGAAAGGGGGTGGGGTTACTCTGCACCAATGGCCCCGCCCACAACAACTCAGAAGCAAATGTTTAATGAACTACCGCTGCTCTTCAAAAACTATGTCCTAGAAAACGAGACAGGTTTAAAGTTGAAAGTTTCATAACTCCCCAAACCTGTTTGCCTTAAGTCTGAAACGGAAGATGAACGCATGACTTGTTGAAGATTATGACTGGTTATGATTTAAATCTCAAATTGATCCTATCCTTAACCCCCTAATATGAACTAAGAGGTTACCGGTAACCTGTCATAGATCTCTGCTTTCAGATATTTTTAATTAGACTGTTGTCATGCTTCAGTTTGAAGATGCCTTTGTCCTTATTTATCTTATCTTGACTTGGTTATCTTAACTAACCAGGCCAGCCTACCGGGAAACTCCATTCTAACAACATGCTAACTTTAATAGATTTGTGCTGTGGCCGCTTTCATTGTCTACTCAAATGCGCTCAGGTCACTGAGTGTCTTTAATTCAGGGTAGATCTGGATTGTCCAATAGTCCCACTGCTGCTGAACTGCACCAGGGTCACCAGACAGGGAACAAAGCTCATGTCAGTCACTCATTTTAGGTGTAATCGCTTCATTTTTGGAGGTGATCTTATCTCCTTTAGTCTGTTTGCTCTTGAAAGTAAACCAAAGAAGGATGTGAAAATGTTCTTATCACCTGCCCGTTTGAACAAAGTTGACTAGAAGATCGTAGCGTGAAAGTGTCCACCAACCGCGTGTAAACAAACATAGAAAAGAAATGACACTGACAGATTTCTCTTGTTTTCACACTTGTTGATTTCAGTGGAAAATAGGCAATTTTACTGGTTTTATCTTCTTCGAAACACGTCAACATTGTGTAATCTCTCATGGATCTGCACTGCTGAGAGTACTAACAGCTTTCTTTGTAATTATCTCTGAAGGTTCTGGATCACTTACTATTTTCTTGGTTTTTGCTCCAGTTTAAGGTTTGACAACATTCCTGCAGTGCTCAAAATAAACAGCTTACTAAACACAAATGTATTTATGCTTTTGGTAAGAAAAAACCCTCCAAACATATGACGGTACTTCTACCACTGACCTCAGAAGCTAATGTTTGTGCATTCCCATTCCATTTCCTGTGCTGTAAGAGGCCCATTTATTGTATTAACCACAAAAGGCTAAAAACACTCAGTCAGCCTTGGAAAAAATTGGAAGCTTTTTCACAGCTGTAAAAAGTTCAGAAAGACAAAAACTGTATGCAGATGTAGACTGACCTCCACGGACACCCTCCAGTGGGTAGAAGAAGGCCACAAGGAGGTTCATGAGCACTGCCAGGTTAAAGGAGATGCTGCTCCAGAAGGACATGTTTCTGGAACACCAGTACAAGATGGGCTGGGCTGAAGAACAAAGCAAAACTATTGTGAAACTCAGCAATATCCAATCATCAGAAAACTGAACAATTTATGAAATACAATATGAGTAACGCAAGTTTCATTTTATGCCAAAAATTTAAAACCACAAGTTAAGTTAAAATCTGCCATGAAGTTGTTTTTTGTCTTTATGCCAGTCATGTGGGAGAAAACTATTTTGGAATTTTGTGAGATTTGTGTTGGGAGGAAACACATCAACAAAAGAAATCTGAACAGGTTAATCTTTATAACAACAAATCTCCTGGTTAGGCTTAAATAGCAACTTCAAGCATAAGATCAATAAAAATCTGACAGAAAGCTTTGAATTTCTAGCTTTTTAACAATAGTAAAATGCATGTTTATTTTTTTTTTAACACAAAAAACTAATTCTATAGACACGCATTCTGCACAAACTAAGGTCAGGGGATCAGTTCTGTGGTTGAGTCTAATTTAAACCCTGTTCATCAGAAAAGAGGAACTGCGGGTGGGGACTTTTTGCAAAAAAAAAAAAAGTCATAATGTTGACGTCAAGTGGTGAGCAGCAGCACAACATTACACTCTTCTGCTGTGTTGATTCATCTATTTATGAAACGGGAGGTTTTCTGGGCAACGTATACAAACAACATCCCTTCAGGCTTTTGCATGGACAGCTCACGACACGCTTCTCAACAACCCGAAAATGCATTAGGAAAGCTGTCAAAGCAGAGTTTAAGGGTCAACGAGGACAGGTCAAGACCTGAAAGACCAAATTTGTGTTTTACATCCTTCAGGACATAAAGTGATAGCTTATTTTGTGTTACCATAATGTTAAACTGGTTGCATGCTTTGATTTCCTTGCAAACCTTCCAAACATTTTAGGGAAAGGATGACTAATAATGCAAGACAGTCAAAGGAGGCTAACCTGTAAATCAAGTTAAGTTACTATGCTGGTTTAGAGAAATCTACTCATGGGATTTCTTCGAGTTATGTTTAGCAGGAAATATTTATACTTAAAATGAAAAGAGTGGAACCTGACTCTCTTCTTGATGCGTAACAAAAACAAAAGGTACCAGTAAACTCCAAAGTAAACACAGTGTTTGTGAATGAGCCTTGGCTGTGGTAATCATCTACTTTGTCACCCTCACATGATTGACATCACTATCTCCCGAGTGAAAAATTGCACTTTCTGTGTGTCACAAAATCTCCAACCCTACATCATCTATTAACTTAAGGTTCTGTAATCATTGTTGTAAGACACTTTAACTCTGATACTTTTTAGAGGTATAATAGACTTAAAAATGGTTTACATAAAGCTCCAGCTGTCATCCCTCCAGGTTTCAAAAGGAGCATGTACAGTTTGTGGTCCGACCCGAGAGCAAAAAAAAAAAAAAAAACTTTTATATGATTAAGGAAATAAGACATTTTGGTTTCATGTTGGACAATCTTACACTACATTTCTAGTTTCCCCTCTTCTTCCCAAATCTGACCTCTTAAACTTATATGAAAACTTGATTCAAATTTGATCTCCTTTGACCTATGAAGTCAACATGCTATTTCAATTATTTTCCTGTACAACTCCAAGACCTGTACAACCTAGTATGGACACATGACAAGATCAAGTACCAAGAAGAATGCAGAAGAAGAGGTGGAAGGACAACCTCAAGGAATGGACAGGATTGTCTTTCTCTCCGACTCACAGAAAGAAGTCCATGACCATTGAGAAGGGCAGGAAATATTCAAGAAATCATTGACGATGCCTCTACAACCCAGATCAATACAATACAACCCCAAGAACTGGAGAGTTCAGACCCTGGGATAGCAAACATATCAGCAGATGTGGTCAGGTTATGTAGCCCCCATCACCAGGAGTGTCAGACTCCAGGCCTTGATGGCCGGCATTCTGCTGGTTTTTCAGAAACTTGGCCCAACTTGCTACCAATTACCTGGATCAGGTGTGTTTTGCCAACTAGAATGGCAGGTTATTGGAAAACATGTAAGACACTGGTCTTGGAGGCCTGGAGTTTGACTCTACATGGTCATCAAACAACTCAGCACTTTAGTAATGGAGACCATGAATCATGCTGTGTCATGCTGTGTTGGTATGGCAACAAAGTGTCAAAACTTGAACTAAAACTCCAAAAGGAAGCCACCATTTTTTCGAACTCAAAATTGGTGTTAAAGGTTACAAAAGATTGCCGAAGCCAAAAAACTAAAAAACTCAGTCTCAGACCCTCATGGTTTCTTATACTTTTTCTGACTGTTTAAAACTAAACTGAGAACAATTGGAGACAGAAATAAGACTTGATTCAGAAAACCACAAAGACTTTTTCACTGTCAAGAGAATAACTCTTATTAAAAAGCATAATAGCAAGACTTAAAACTCGTGTAAGGAAAATTGCAAGCCCCCCAAAGATTTTTTGGAGACATCTTTGTGAGTTTGTTGCCACCAGTCCCAACCAAGTGACATGAAGGTACAACCTACCATTTACTATTTAAACACCAAATCTTTTGCTTTTTAATTTTGTTTTATAGGAACAAGTTTAGACCCTTACATCCTTCAGAGTACAATAGTTCAGACCAGCAAGTAGAGGGAGAGAGGAATACTTTAGGAAGTGTTTCTAAGTTACAAGTTAAATAAAAAGTACCAGACAATAATCACTATGATAGAAAGATCATTATTGGTTCTAATGCATGACAAAACCAAAGGTGCATGGAACCTGGAGGGGTGTCTGAGAAACAACTCTAAACAAGACAAAAGACTACAAAAAGAGAAGAGGAAAAGAACGTACAGGGAACAGCGTTTGTGTTACCGGTAGCCTCTTGAGTACCGCGCAGCTTCTTCTGCCAATTCATCTCATTGAAAAGGTCCTCAGAGCGCAGGAAGAAGTCATTGATCTTGCTGCCTTGCTCATCTCGCTCGGTGGTGTAGTAGACCCGCAGCTTGGATTCTTGGGTGAGGAACTCGCAGATGTTGGGCACGGGAAAGACGATCTGTTCCATGGTGCGATCGAGTCGTACGATCTGAGCACCGTCACGACAGGAAAAACCACAACATACTCCATTATTCTTTCATTAGACAAAGTTTCACCCATTGCCTATAATGGTGTGGGTAAATGAGTACTACGTGCACCTGTAACAGACTTGTTGAAGCAAACTAAACAAACAACTTCATAAGGCTGTGAACAATCTGCATTCTTTCTTGTTTGAACACAGGAATACGTGCAAATATGCTAAAGGTGTGGGCCACAATATTTTTGGACAAAAAAGGGATGTGAAAAATGATAACAATCCAACACAACAATAGAATTTCTACACAGAGTTCTTCCTCTGTGAAAAAGCTTCTTATGCATTCTAGAGCAGCTGTATCCGTGAGGCTAAATTTAACAAGATCATGACAAGAGGATATGAGAGAAGGACAGACTTTTATTAAAATTAAATTCCCACTATTGGTCCAAACAACTGAGTTTAGCAAAATTTGGCCCTGTCCCATCAGAGAGCTGCAGTCACACCAGCATTGCTACCCTCAATGCTATGAAACAAGTGCTGTATTTATAGTGCAGAAGATGAGCATTTTTTAAGTGATCATCTACAGCTAAGGCTGAATGTTATCAGATTTTTTTAATCCAAGAATTAGTGAACAGAATGTGGTGTTCTTACCATAAAGAACTACGATTAAAAGAAAACAACATACATCAGATAACAGGAGCTTCCAGAAAGACTGGCCATCTGTAGTTGTATTACGCAAAATTAATAGGAACTACAAAAGACTGAATTTCAATCCAATGTAAAACGATGGCTAAGACAGCTGGTTAAGACAAAGCTGTGCAGGTATTAAAAAAACAGGCGTGCATTCAACAATAACCTTAAGCCTCGATGGACTGGATGCTAAGAAAAAAAACATTTTTAGAACCTTTCCACAGACCGTATAAAAATTAGAACAGAAGATTAAAAAACTAATCTATTATGAATTTAAAAAATCTCAAAAATATGAGTAAGACAAAATAAGACAGAAAACAAAAAAAGAAGAAAACCAGCTATTTTATTAGACTGATTGTACTAATAAACGTCTAACTAACACCCTAAAAATTCTATTATAATGCATGTTAATGCATTAACAAAGCTTGTTAAGGAATCTTAATATAAAGTGTTACCAAAAAAGGTATACCATAAATGAACGTACCAGGTGAAATAGTAAAAAAAACAACAACAAAGACAAAAAGAACAAGAAGAAAAACCACAAGATCAAAAATGAACCTAGAAACTAAAGTCCAGGTCAAACCAGCTCATAGGCAGCAGAAAAGATTTGATGTGGACTGTACACATCTTGTTTGAACTTTTAGTTAAAAAAAGAGTAAAAAAAATGAAAATATTTACATCTGTCTGAACAAAGTGTGCAATGTGTGTAGTGAGGTGTTTTCCAGCCCTAAAACAACTACAATAATTGTAAAAACGGATTTCACTTCTCACCGGGCACCACTGTATTTGTGATTATATGCTACGGTCAATAGATATACTTTGACCAATTTAAATAACTTAGTTTGGAACCAGATCGTTTTTTGGCTCTGTTTTAGTGTTTGGTGGGATCCAGGCTTTAACATACAAGTCAAAATGAACATCTGACCTCAATCTGAGCTGTGTGTTTGGCGTAAAACTCCAAAGCTTCATCACCCTCTCCATACGTCCCTCCTGGCTTCAACATAGCCTGTAGTTCCTTGTTGTGTCGGGCTAACTGCAAGCAAACCAACCAGAAACAGAAATGACTACGACATCTCAAGCTGTTGTCGCACTTTACAGAGATTCTATGTTCATTGCAAGCCCTGCATTCAAATCTGAATAGCATACATTCACCAGTGAGGCGTCAATATCTAGAGTGAAACCTAATCTTACTTCTTCCAGATCTTCATGGTCCTCTGTTCGTCATTAGTGTCATTAAATCAGTCAGGACTTAAAATAGTAAAAGTAACAGTTAAGATGTTTTGGTCTATGCAGCAGCAGTACCTGTCAATCAAGGTGTGTTCTGTCCAAACTTACCTGATGAGCCAAGATGTAGATATTATGACCAACGTTGCGAGGAGAAGCAGAATGCTCCTCCTCTCCATCCTCGCCCTCCTGTGGCTCCTCCACCTGGATCTCGCCCTGCATGTAAGCCTTTTTGATCACCTCCACCTGAAGAAACGTGCACACCGTCACAAATTCGTTCACCTAACACCATGTGAGGAAGTTTAGGACGTCAGACGAACCAGCTCTTTAGGCCTCATGTTGTACAGTATCCTCTCAGCATTCTCGCTGTCGTGACGACTCTCCATGATGGCGAGAAGAAGCTTGGAGGCATTGTTCTATGAAAAAATGACGCTTCTTTTCATTATACAGTTCATCTTTATGTATTTGTTGTATTTTTAACGTCACTTTACTCTTGGGTTTATTCTGTTGAATTGAGATTTGGTTAGATTTCATCATCTAATTTTTTTAATTAGGACTAAGTTAGTAATTTCTATAATTTGATCAGTTTCAATCTTTATGATGAGCTCCTGAGCTCCACAGTAAAACTAGCTTAATTTTGGTCATAAACACCATTAAACCACATGTTATGAAGACTAACAGAACATGGATGCATAACACTTACTTTGAGCTCCAGCACAAGATCCATTCTCTTTTTACCCAGAGGGTTGATGTCATTGAGGATGAGAGCAATGATGATGTCAATGCCATTGCATTCATGTGTGGCAATGCAGTTCTAAGAAACACAGGAAAGCAAATAATGTTACATTCAAATGTACAGAAAAAGTCCATGTAAATTCAAAACATGGCTTATTAACCGAGTTGGTGTTAATTAAGATTTAGATATAATCAAGTTGAAACACATCTTCAGAGGTCAAATGGGCTAAAATGAAGAGAATTAATTGAAAATGTTTTAAAAACCACAAAACTCTTCAATTATTTTTTGTTGGAATCTGAAAATGGAAAAAAGATGCTTTTTACTCTGAGGTTTGTTGTTTCCAACAGTTATAAAATACTCCTGATTGTCAAAGACTCTTTGAATTGGGTTAAATCAGGTATAGACTGACGATGAACAACACATTGCATAATTTACCATGTCGACATTTAGCAAAGATTATTGGAAGTACATAAGTGGGTCAGACTACGCACATCCTGTTGCTGAATGTCTTATAAAACCTCTATGAGGTAAATTCTATTATTTTCTGCATGATTCGATCAGTATCTCGCGTTCATTACAACTTTGCGCCACTTTGTTTAGGTTTGTGGGCAGTGGTTTTCACTCCGCTCTCTGAAGTTTTCATCTGCTGCTGTAATGCTTTACCCAAGTGATGTAGGTTTGTTGCTGCGTAACTCAGTTTACACCATGGTTCAGCAGTTTGACGAACATGTTTGACTCCAGGATAACTAAGCTCTGGGTTTGTCCTATAAGACAATTCCAGATATATCTCGAGAATCTGTAAACAAGCTCCTGGATTTTGGAGAAATTGTCTAAGTATTGAGCATATTCTATGTGGAGAAAACTCCTCAACTTAAGTTTATGCAGTGCACATTATTTGGATGAAGTATCATCCACCGTTTCACTATGACTGATATCAAATTCAGTGTCTGGAAGTACTGTGAAGCCCTTTCTTTCCTTGGCTCCAAAGGAAGATTTTGAAATTTCTCACAATGTTTGCAGATGGATTCTCATTTTCCTTTCGTGCCTTAAACCATTCTCATTTTTTTCTCTGTAAGACGGAAGGTGAGGAAAATCCTAAACAACTATGTGATATGGCAGCTAACTCCAGGCACATTATTGTGAGTAAAAGTACTCAATGCAACATGTTTTTCCTGTCCTCCCCTGACTTGGTGTCATGTGAATAGAATGCAACAGAGGCTCAGCAAATGCAGGACCTTTTGAGGTTAAGGTTAAATGAGGCTTCAAAAGACACCAGGAATAAACTTCAATCAACAGTTAATACTTACAAGCACAAGAATGACAGGGTTACAAAAACAGTGGGTTCAGTGACAGAAGGATAAACAAAAGAACTTTAAAAGGAATTTAAAAAAAGGGAAGAGAGTCAAACTACTGTTACAATGAGATGTCAGAAATTTGATCCGCGTCACTGTGATGTTCTCTGAAAACAAACTCAATCTCCATCCATCAGAAAAAACATCTGAAAGCACCGTTCACGAGATTCATTACAAAAGCTCACCAAGTGTAAGCTGGCTTAAATAAGAAGAGGTGCTTAAATAAAGCAAAACAAATGCCACATTTTATAAAATCAAAGCAAACCTATAGCTAAAGTTGCATGTAAATGACATCATCCAGAGGATTCAAAAATTTACTCCAACATTTACATTTCTGTGCACCCAGAAAAGCACACAGTGCTTTAGTGACTCAAGCAGTGCCTTCAAAACTTTGAGTTTCCTTTATTCTCTAATTAAAACATTTATTGGTCAAAAGTAGTCAGTCATCAAATCTAAGCCGTTCACACCTTGACTCGTGACCAAAACCAATCACATGATGTGAAGCAGGGTCACGCCTAACAAGATGAGCCAGCAGCCCCACAAGTACTTAAATATATCAGGCTAATGGAGCGTTTCAGACCAGAGCTGAAACATCCTGAATACATCCTGAATGCCTCTGTGGACAAAGAATACCTCTTTGCTCTCAGCGCATACATACAAAGAGCTGAGTTTAATCTGGGCACCCCCTTCAGGCTCTGAGTTTCAGTTGCTTCATAGACTGTTTTAGCCAGTTGCTTGTTTAGTCACGCCAGTTTCACACTTGCCAATAAATGGTGGCGAGTAAGCAGGAACAGAGGATGCTGTGATCATGTGAGACGACCAAGCAATGTTTATCCACGCTTAAGAACAAACAGAGACACAGCCAAGAGCTGACTGGCTCTGCGCTCCAAGAGAATGATGTGTAACTGCGCAGTTTCTGCAGTCCAAAAAAAAAACCACCTGCGCCGTTGGAGAAGTTAATGATTTGCATTTTTGATCTTCGCCTGAAGGAAAAACCTCCCAATGAACACGGTCAACCTAACTTTCTGGTGTTGCGCGCATACGTCACCTGGTTCTCATGACAGGGGCCTTGGCAGTACTCTGTGAGGCTCTCCACCGTTTGGTTGATGAGTCCAACGTTCTTCTCATTGATGTAGAGTCCCAGCAGACCCAGTCCTCCCGTGGTGCTGCCACAAATACAGTCCAGGAACTGAAGAGTCTCACACACCAGATTATAGTTGTTCTTGTTGTTCTGGTAGCGTAAAAAGTTCTGAAGAATGACAATGGAAAAAGGCATCCTCCTTTACAAGAGCTCATGACATGATCTTGCACTTTATCCATGTAACTGACAGAAGTCCGGCCGGTATCAGTAGCTCGAGGTAAGGCCCTTCAAAACATTTGAATTCTGATAAGTTCACGAAATGTTACCGCAAAAACATGTTTGTCATTTAAGTAAGTCTGAAAGGAAGGCAAACATGTCAATGATGTGAGCATTTGTGCTGCAAGGCTAGCGGTACACAAACGATTTGAATCAGGTTTAGGATGGAGACAGGCCACCTTTCACTCAATGAAAGCCGTCTTCTGTTGGGGGAAGTAGGCAGAATCAGTGCAGAAAGGAAGTATTTTGTCTGGGTTACTGGAGCTTAGACATATACAGCCTCATAGTGAAACCAGACCAAGACTAAACAGACACTGAAACAACAGCATCAGGAAGTTCTGCAACTGGTGCCTATTTTCTACCCGGTTTCGTTTCTGTAAAACTGAAAAACGGGATCGTTAAAATTTAGAAACACATGCCAGGATGTGTTGGCATGTCAGCAATCACCGAGGGGTTGGACAGCTCCAATGAAAACAACATTAGCCGACATTACAGTACCTGCAGGTCTCTGTTGTGGTTCTCGCAGAGGAGCTGCATCAGGCGGAGGATGGGCTGCATGATGGTGATGATGACACTCATTTCACCTTCATCCTGGCTCTTATCGACTGTCGGGATGGGGGAACCGTCAGCGGCAGCTTGATGCTCTTCGGCCTCAGCCTCACGCCGGTAAGTTGTGTAGGCCTTCTTGGTGACGGTGGAGGCCTCCACCAGCTGCTCCTTCACCTCCTCTGTCACCATGGCAACCACCGGCACACCTGTTACTAACCACAGGAAAAGGAGGCCAAAAACAGCCATTACACTTCAAACAAATGCTGTTCTCAAGAAAATGGGTTGAATGCTTTTAAAAAACCCATTTCTCTTCCCGAGCTTTTTGTTGTATGTTGTCATAGACTCAAACAAACCTTTTTAATGTACAAAGACCACACAAGTTGATATTAAAGAATACAGCTCTCCAAACACATCTGGCTCTATAAAAAAATGACTTCCCGTTTGTAAAGTTATGAATGAACGTTTGTTATTTTCTTCTATAAATCTAAATAATACTTTTAATGACGTACTTATGCCAGAGTATTGAAAGTTTGAGAAGTGTGCACTTTAATGAGCTTTTTGAGTGAGATTTCATTTTTTAATCATGTTTTGTTTTGAGTTTTCACCCTCTCATAGACACACTAGGTTCCAGCTAACGATCCACAGCTGTTGTCTTTTCTGTTAATTGCCATCAGCAGATATGAGTGCCTGGATTTCAGGTCATCTGTTCTGCCCCTCTTTTCTTCCCTTAGTTCGTGTCTTTTGTCATGTTTAATTTTTGTTGTTAAATGTCTTTAGTTTTTGCCACAGGTCAGATTCTTCTCACCTCACCTCACAGAAAGACTTGTAATCACTTTAACAGCATCTGTCTAAAAAGTTAAACATACTTAAGACATAGCAGAGCTAGTTAGGGGGATATACCAGACAAATTGGGCAATTTGTGGTAGAAGCACTACATTTGCCATGGATGACCTTAAGAATCCCCTCTTTCAGAAAAACATGCAAGAAAATGCCAAAATGGTGGCCATTTTGAAAGATGGCGGCCATACTCAATTGTTACAGACTTATTTGATTTCTGTTTGCCCCAGACTCAACAATATGGGCTGTTAAAGACCCACTCTGATGAAAATGTGTTTTTGGTGTTCTTGTGAAGGTTTTCTGATGATGGACATATATTAGAAAAACTATACTTAAAATTACATTTCTCAGTATTTATCTTTTCAAATCACTGTGAATCAGGAGAAAACACAAAAAGCCTTGGGGAAAAAGAACGTATTAAGTAGGAAAAATGCTGGGCGGGCCACCAGCTCCCTGCTTGGCTCCATTCTGATGCATCCACTTGTAGACGACTAGATCTATGTACTTCTTCTTTTTTCTCGTCTGAGCTGGCATGTAACTCAAAACTGTATGACTGGATAGCTCCTTTAGTGCTCACCTTTTTTGTTGCACCGAAAATGTTAGGTAGGGGGTGTGAGGAGCTGTAAGCTAGCGGGGGAGCTGAGTTATGGGTGATGGGGAGGGAGGTTTCTCTCCACCATATGCCCTGTCCACAACTCAGAGATGGATTTCCAACAAACTTTCTTGAAGGTTTGTTTCCTGTTAAATGTTGAGTCAAACAATCCAAGAACTAGAAAATACAGTTACAAGTTCCACCTTTAAGTGGCTCAACAATTAAATTGTGGGGGAAAAAAAACAAAACTTGGGTTTTGGAGTGGTCTAGAAATTATGTTTTACATTTGCTCATGGTGGAAGACTTTTAACATGTTTGACATTAAACAGTTCTCCAGAGAGGAGTGTCACTGAATTCCTCTACAGACATGAGAAACGCCCAAGACAGTTAAGGTTTGTCTTAATTGCTGTTGCCATAGGTTAAGTTTGGGGGGCAAATACTTTTTGTCAAAGACGTGCAGGTTTACACAGCTATTTTCCCTTGTATCTGTATTGGTTTAGAAAAAAACCTGCCAGATTCTGTCGTTTTCACTTTCACTGCAGAGTTGTGAATTACAGAGGTGGTTAAACATTAGTGTTGAAGTAAACCTGATAGTGTAAAAAAAAAACCAAAAAAAAAACCAGAAGTCTAAAATGTTCTTGCATTTGGCTCACTTCAGTATTTTATGTTGGTGATGTGAGCGGCTGACCTTTCTTCTGTGGCGGCGTGCCTTTGTCTGGTGGTTCCTCGTCCTTCTTCTTACTGCCCAGGTCACTGGTGTTGACCGTCACAGTGGCTTTGATCTCCTGCTGGGCCAGCTTCATTCGCTCATAAAACACCTTAAAGAACTTCTCTGATTTGTTGTCCGCCGTTAAACGCTGATAGAAAGATCGCTGGAGAAGAAGAGATGCTCTTTTTAGTTAACTAACAAAGAAACTCGATAGTTGGGTTTAAAAATGTATTTAAACGAATGTCTAATCATATTACTTTTACCCCTTTCCTAAAGCACTACCATTTTTTTAACAATCCCTGCTTGCAGCAGGTAATTAATTCCATAGTTGGAGTGACTGAACACACCAGGTGAAGCAGATAATAAATAATGAATTAATGTGAGCCCTTTTTGTGTCTTTTGGCTTATCTTCCTCTCAGTCTTTGATGGATTACTGTGGGTCAGAGGTTCAGTTTGAAGAACCAACAGAACACCCCTCGTTTGGGGAAAAACACCCTCTGACTTCTCTGCAGTCCGCCGATTCTTTTGTGTTCTCCGACCGCTCACTCCCGACACGTTTCTGGCATCGTGAGGACAATGCTGAGCACTTTCCAAAGCCATGAGCAGCAACAAGTACACAGAAAGGATCTGGGATTAGCTTGCAGACAAAGAATGCACACGCACACACCTATGCAGCCTCACAACTACACTTCCTAATTGGGACACAAGCTTTCTGAAGCCACGCGCTGAACATGCACAGATTTCAAAAGTGCAGATGCATGGCAGTCCTCAGTGGTATTTGGATCATTTGTTTGCTAGAAAGAACTTTCTTACAGAAAAAGGTTTTGCTGCAGCACATTTAAGATGAAGAAGAGAACGTTATAAACATTGCATCTGCACATTCGCCATCTTTTAGGAACTCACTGGAAGCACGGGGCAGTTGTTTATCTGCAACAGGCTCATATGCTCCCGTCCCATTTCCCTCACAACAATCTGTCCTTACGTAAGACCTGTAATCAGCTGAGTGGTTACAGTGAGGGCACACAGCGCCTCAGCCCTAACCCTGTTACATCAGCCCACAGAAGGCGAGCAGTGGACAGGCACAAACACAGAGAAAGGAAAACCCTGCCCTACTTTTGGCTGCCAGAGTGGCACGAAGAGAGCGACTGCTGTGAGAGGGAACGAGTCAGAAAGTGCAAAGGGTTGGTTGACGCAAACAGGAGTTATAGCATGTAGAGATTCTAGACCGGTATTGAAAGGCTGTTCCATAAAACAGTTTCCCAATTTCTGTTTAGCTCCGTTGAGGTTCTCAGCAAAGAGGCTAACAGTGAAACAGCAAGCAAGTGCTGCAGCCGGCACCACAATATCTTATCTGTTTGGAATATCTTTGATGATAGCAAACAGGGCAACCTATTGAGTGCAAATCGGGAGAATCACCTGACGAGTCCGGAGGGAAGCAGATCACTTAAAGTATTAAGTTGTTTTCTTCCTCCCCTTTATGCAACATTTTTTTTTCCTCCCGCTTGTTTTTCCAAGCTGTTAACATCACGATGCTGACAAGACAGGGTCACTTACTGATAGGGATCTGATCAACAGGGAGACTTATACAATCAGGCAAACCTCTCCAAACAGAAGACAACAGCTCCAGGACAGCAGCTTTACAAGATTACCACATTAAAAACAGATCTCATGACAGCAGCCATAAAAACGGCATTTTCTCACCAATGTCAAATGAATGGTGTGAATGCTTCTGTATCATATGCGGTCAAAACCAAAAAGAAATCACTGAAATGGTGGACTGCATTCATAGACGAGGGTGTGTCCCTAACTTTAGTCGGTTATTGACCAAACTGCAAATAGCTGCAGAAAATTGTAAGCAACAATGAGTTGCAAAAATCCCCGTATAAAAAGGTCTGCAGATTAGTTATTCAGTGTCTGGGCTCCCGTTGGATACTTTTCCGTATTATTACAGTTAAATCTTTCATCGTCATTCTTGCAGCACCTCAAGACCTGAGATATTACAGTATTTCTCCTTGTGTTGCCTCTACAAATCAGATTTTTTGTAAAGTAAGTTTGCATGCAATGAGCTGAGCAAAGTTGTGACCGCAATACATATTTGCTTTAGCAGTGGTGAGTCATTACCAACTGGGGCAATAGATAATTGCATAAGAGTAACATGTCAATATTTATTTGCTAAATTGATAAAAGTATAATTGAACCAACAAAAACTTGACCAGTTCACTGTTGGATTGTTATTGACTTTCTAGAATGCCCAGTCAGACACATTGTTAGGAAGCAATTCTGTGTGATACTTTTCTTATTCTGAAAATTCATTTTTTGAGGAAAGTGTTAGTGAGCCAATCCGTTCTGGATTTTCTCCAGAGGGAGAGTCATCTCCTGTGCATCCAACGAGAGAATCATTAAACCCTCTAGGAGCTGTGATTGGCTTGATCTGATAATTCAGCCCTTATACCTTTTTTCTTTTTTTTTGCACTGTACTTTAGCTCCTGAAATCAACATGGGCTTGTTATGTAAAGCCTGTTTATAGCAGCACTCACGCTTTTTTTTTTTTATCCTTCTGTCGCCTTGCAGGCTGACACCTGGGTGAATGACAGAGCCATCTCTGGAGGGCTATATGCTATAGCCATCACCCTGCTGGTATGCACAGAGAGCTGCTCTTTGAAGCATGATAGCCAGACACTACATTTAAATCAAAGTCACTTTTACTTCTTACAAGTTTTACAAGCAACCAACAGGTTAATGGTAAAGAGACGGCCTTTTTCTAGTCCAGTTTACAGCTCTGAGGTCACATTGAAACCACTGTCATGTGTTTGAACACACTAATACAACTCTTTCTTGGTTAGGAGTGTTTCCATGAACCCTTCACTTAAGGTCTAGCTCCAGTCTTGACATTCTTTCCACTACTATAACTATTCAACCATTTATGCCATCAACACAAATCAGCTGATAACATAAAGTATTGCGTAATGCCGCAAAGCCGATATAAAAAGCCAGAAGCGGTGAGAAGTGGCAAAATCAGCTAAAACAGGTCGACCGCGTTAACATTCAAACATTTACGGTATTCCATAGAGCAGGTGTTATTTAGATTTTGCCAGCAACATCTCCAGTGTTAAAGGGTTAAACCTGTGGAGAGTTTAGGCCTCCAAAAGCTGGAAGTTGACAGTTTTGTCCAACAAACAGGCCGTAAACTTCGTTAGTTTATTTGAAAACAGCAACAATGGTGACATCAGGCATTTGAACAGCTACTTCTTAATTCCCGGGATTTATTTTTGCAGAAATGAAAAAAAAAAAATCAAAAATATATCAGCTGATGAAAAAAATGAGCAGTTCCGGATAATGTGGAGAGATAGATGAGCTCCTTTCCTCAACAAACATGTAAATAGGTTTGCATGTAAAGCGAGAGCTCGCAGCAGAACTTGGTCCAGTGAGCGCTAACATGGCCTCAACATGAAAGCTGTTAGATGAAACAAGGAAAAGCAATCTTCATCTCTGAGTTGGGGGAAAGATGTCAGCCGTTGCTGGAAAACTAGGCCTGAGCACTGGAGTAAAAATATGTTAGACCAACAAAATGAGTTTTGTAAAAAGAAAAATACATTTATGTTTATGTCTCCCCATTTGAAGGTAATACAATAATTATCCCCATAGCTTTGATGGTCAAATATATTTTTTTTTGCCATAAAATGTAATTGAAATAATGAAAAATTTAATTTTTACTTTCCTAGTTGTTACTTTTTGTTTTCTTTTGCAAAAAACAAACATGTCCAAGCTGTACATAGCAGACTGAAGTAAACAAAATCCCATCAGCTGGGTTTTTTAAGGGACACTTCCTGGACAACTCTGAGCTTAAGAGAAAGCTGGTATGCTGGTGATGCTGCTGCCTGGAAACTCACTTTGCAGAATCTTTTTTAAAGCTTTTCCCAGAGGCAGCTGTAAAGCAAACTTGAACCCAGCAGAGGTGGGGGGCAGTGAAACATGTTTGGTTGAGACTGAGCGCTAAAGCGTGCCGCGGCAAGTCCATTGAGCTCCTGGTGACACCTGTCGGCTTCCGTGACAGTCGGGGGGCTCCGAGGCCACGAAAGCAGAGTTGGGACATTGGACAGAGCAGAGATGCTGTACTGCTTCTCTTACATAACCCAAACATTTGCAAGATGCAAGATGTGGAATAACCTTTCTTGCTGCTAAGAATATCTCTTGGTAGCTATGTGCTACAGAGGAGTAGTCAGACTGGTCTTGATGGAGTGCATGCTTTGCTGCGAGCCTGCTAAAGTTATCACGTAAGTCTCACTGCATTTGCTGCTTACCAGTAAACTCCCTGAAGGTTTTGGCCCGAGGTTCAGACAACATGCCACACATGCTTGAACCATTAGTGGTAGGTTTTCCGGGTCAATATAAAAGTATAAGTAGGTCTCTGATAAAGACGCAAATTAATCTGTAAAAACAGTTTGAACATCGACTATATGACCAATAATAGCTGCCAAAATATTTGATTTTTAAAGATTGCATTGTAGTTTTACCTTTCTGATGCATTATGGAGAGGATTATCACCATAATTGTAATAATAATAATAATAATCCATTTGAATTAAAAGTGCCTTTCAAGAAACTCAAGGACACTGTACAAAACAGAGGTCATCAGGTTAAAAAATACGCAATTAAAAACACAATAATCAGTTAACAAATTCAAAAGTGAAGTTCAAAGATACTGTACAAAACAGCGGTCAATAAATTAAAAAATTCCTTGAAAAAATACAGTATTTTATATCTAACAGAGAATCAAAAGTGAATCAGAAGGAGAAGGCAGAGTTAAACAGATGAGTTTCAAGTTTGGATTTGGACTAATTTTATTTCAAATATCTCAAACAAAGCAGGTGAAACAACAACTCAAATTTTTTCTGATTACCTAACTAATGTCAGTCCATCAAATGAAGAGCCTAAAACACTGAAAATTGTTGACACAAGTTTGCTTCAAACCCAACCAGGGATAACCCAGAAAAAAATCTAAATCAAAATTTCAGTCATTTAAATGCAATAACTTATGTTAAATCAGATCGATGACGTACAACTTAGATTACCATTAAGTATAATAAACAACTTTTATGTTTTCAGGCCTTCTTCAGTCACCCATTCAACCAAAACTATGCTCCAGTCTTAGAGCATAACCTCATTTATCCAGTTTATTTTCTTTTTCTAAATACTTCACATTGTTGGCTCTTTTTTCTAGTTCCCCCTACTTGGTGCCAACATCCTCTCATGACTCGATGAAAGTCTTAGTCACATGCACCCATACTGGGGGTGGACCTGTTCAGGCCGTGGAGGGTCGTAAATGGGAGCAGCTGCATCTTAAGATGTGTCTTGCAGTTTAAGGGACGGCATGAAAATGGGATCTGTGGTGCGTGTGGTAGCTCTGTGCACTGGCTTCTTACTGACCACGTGGAAATGCTACATGCAAGAGGTGTGCAGGTGATGCTAAAGTGTGCAGAGCACAACTTTATGATGCTCAAACAAACTACACTCTGCTTATCACGGAAAAAGCACTAACAGACCCCTTCAGCAGCTTTCGGAAGGGTTGAAAAAAAAAAAAGAAAAATGTGTAGGCCAGGCCTGCATCTTACCTACTTCCCTCATTCTCAGCGTCATCTATTGTTTAAGTGTTTGCTACAACCTGTCACCTGCAGCACGCCCATAGAAAAAAATGCGCACCAACATTTTTGCTGTACAGGCTCATCGGGCGGTCTACAGCTTTGATATTTTGTCCTAAACAGGTTTGCAGGTTTACCAGTTTGTTTTTTTATTTTCCCACAGACAGCCTTTCATGCAAAACCTTTACAACGTAAATCAACACTTTACTGTAAACCCAGTTGGTCTGACTAGGTCTCTATGCTTTCATATCATTTAGAGGCAGAAGGTACAAATTAAACTAAGAACTTGTAAAAGAGTCTTTATCCAATGGCCCAGAGTCTCATTATCTGTCATACATTAAGTTGTCATAATGAAACCTTTGATTTGGTAATCAGATGAGCACGTTTGAAGAAGGAAGCGACCTGAAAAGACTATGACTCATGTTTCTACAAGCACACTCCCAATGTCTCAAACTCCTGCCATATGAAAACCAGCGAGCAGGAATCTCAGAGTCAAAAATGATTTCAAACTGAATCCAAGAAAGTTCTCAATCGTATTCTTTTTCCCAGAAACGATGTTGGCTGGGTTACAACTCCGGATTACCCTGAAAAAACAAACAAGCTGACTTCTCGCCGAAATCTGGGCATGTTTTGGAGATGTTTTTCATTTTGACAACAAGAACCTCTCTGTCCTCAAAGCAGGGCATGCAACCAGCTGTTGTGCAAGACAGGAAAATGTGATGCATCTGGTGATACGGTCGTGTAAAAAAGCAATCAGAATCCCTTTCAAATTAAAGGGTTCACAAATAAGGCCATAAAAAAGGCTGAAAATGTGACTTCAAATTAGATAAACATCATCAAAGTGACAACATGGTTTAGAGAATTACTTTAGACTGCAAAAATTAAGAAAAAGTTCAGATTGAAAACATTCAGTGCTCAGAAAAAAAACCTCTGCAAAAGTATGATATGAAGAGCTACACTAATTGCTACAAATTGTAAGTGAACTGATGTTAATTTTCTTTTTTACAGAATGTTTTATTTAGAATGGACAATAAAATGAAAAAATACACACAACAATGTCAGCATGTGTATATCTGTGAGTTTGTTTGAAGTGGGTCTAGAAAAAACTCATTTAAAACATTAATAATATTCCTAATAGTTTTAATACCCTGCGATTAATGACCCAGCGACTTTCTTGCAAAAGTTATTTTTTAAATCATGTTAATTAAGACGGAAAACTGTTTCACACCTCAAAAGAACAATTAATATATTAAGTAATGCACTAAATGCAACAGAAGGCTAAGAAAAGGTAAAGGAGATAAAATGAAGCAGAATTTCAAAACGCTGTATAAATGCTTAAATACAAATGATTATTTATTTACTAAATAATCATTGAGGACAAAGTGAGTTAGACACCTATGAGCTAAAGTAAAAGCTAAAGAACTGGCTTACATGCTCAAATGGATAAACCATTATTTTGGAATCTATAGAAACGTTCTTATTGTGATAAACAAAACCAAAAACTCAAGCTATATGTCTGAACAAAGATCAATGATACACTAAACCAGGGGTTGGCAACCCATGGCTCTGGAGCCACGTGTGGCTCTTTCATCCTTCTGTTGTGGCTCCCTGTGACTTTGGAAAATAATGAGTATTTTATAAAAATCAAATTTTATTTCAGTTTGTTCATTTTTCATGGCATTTCAAAGGAGCTGCTGGCTCCGTTCTAAGCGCGTGCCACGTAAAAAAAACAGCTTCCTTAATGAGCTGGTATTTATCGGGCGAGAACTGCAGAGCTGATAGCAGGAGGAGAAACGCGGGGCGACTTCAATAAATTTGCGCCAGTGTTGCCAGATAGAGTCACAGTTTTCCAGCCCAAAAGTCATCTGAAAACCGCCAGACCCAGCCAAAAACCGCCCAACACAGCTTTTGTTGATGTTTTTTTTCGTACTGGACTGATTTAGCAAAATAAAAGATTTTTCTAAATAAAAGATAGTTCAGACTAATAATAAAATGTGTACAGTATTGAATATTTCTTCAGCGGCCGGCTTCTTCCATTCATTTGCTTAACCCGCTCAATCCCCGCTATAACCTGCGTCCGGCTCTTTCCTCCTTGTGCTGCGCTGGAGAGCCTCAACTATCGTGTCAACCTGCTGCTATGATGACCGTATTTAGCGCTCTCTGTCTAGGACACACTGAGGAGCGCGGAGGAAACAACTCTCAGCTGCAAAGGATGTGAACAGGTGAACAGGTAGAGAGGAAAAGCAGGTAACGAGGTGGAGGAGGGGCTTTGGCTTCAAACTCTGTCAGAGAGATGGAAACACGGGCGTCAGATTGAGACGCAGCTTTCTCTGTGGGAGTTGAAGCAGAGACTTTCCCTGGGATGATTTTATGAACTCAAACAAAAGAAAATACAAAAATACAAAAATATATATATATATATATATATATATATATATATATATATATATATATATATATATATATATATATATATATATATATAAGAAAGTAAAACAAATGATTAATCAATTATTGAAAATGGTTAAATTGATTGATGTTTAATGATATCACTTCACTTGCTCTAAAAAATTGATAAATTGATTCAAAAATCTTTCCTAATGTAGCACAATTTCGCACGTTTTCAACTTTTGATACTTGATGACATTTTGCTATGAAAATCTCTGAAACAGTGTTGTGTATTTTACTGATATAGTATTATTTTTTAATCATATGAATGACTTAAAATAACACAATCTGCATATATTTTAGATAACTGATCTGCATTTGTCATGTTGATTTCTAAAATAGTTATTTTTACATAATAATTAAGTAATTCATCTTTGCCATGTGCTTTCTTGATACTTTATGATACTTAATTCTGTCTGATAAAAGCTAGGAACCGGATATTGATAAATCATGTAATAAAATGGTTATAGTATAACGGGGTGGGATTATAAAAGTTCGCTTCCTTCCACTCCTTACTTCCACTCTAATTATCCTAAGTTTGATAAGTTACTGTATAAATGTATAACTGATGATTATATTGCTTTTGTGTATTGTTTCTACTTGATTGCTTGAAATAAACCATTTCAAATCAAATAAAAAAAAACATGGAAACATGATTACCAAGTAGAACTCTTCAAAATAATAAACCTGTTTTCTCCACATTCTCAGTGTCTACCATGCATTGATGTAAACAGACATCGCTCCATGCAGCGATCAGACCATAACTTCAGCTGGTAGCTCCTCCCACACGCGGCCGCGGTATCATCCTTAAAAAAACACAATGTGCATTTGCAGTGATGTATGTTTCAGAGGATGTCCGATTGGCCAATCTACATGTCAATCAAGTCCCGGACTTCTCAGTGAGGATTTTGATTGGGTGGTGGATTTTTACGAAGTACTTTTTTTTTTTTTATCTTTTCTGGCCCGCGATCTACACTCATGTCCTTGAAGATTGACCGGTCGATCGCGATCGACATAATGAGCACCCTTGATATACATGCATAGTATATATAATGATGTCAAAACGGGTTGTGGCTCCGGGTGCTTTCTTTTTTTATTAGGGGCGGTCCCAAATGGCTCTTTGAGTAAAAAAGGTTGCCGACCCCTGCACTAAACTCTATTTCTTGCTGGGATGCAACTGCTGCCAATGCTTATGAATCAATTCAAGATCTAATGAGATATCTAAAAGGAACCGGAAAAGTGCTCAAACAAATTCTAGTAGAAAAAATTGTATTCATTTTTTTATATTTTGAAAAGAAGAAGTATGTAGATGCCTAAAAATGGAGACGGATAATATTCTTCTTGTTTTAAAAGCTACGTCTTTTTTTCTTCATTTTTTTTAGATAATTTTAAATGTAACTGGATTCAAACAACAGGTGTCGCAGGGAGGTGTCAATACTGTACAGTACATGCAAATCATTTGTGGGTTGTTTCCATCTGGCATTTAATAAAAGCTCCACCTCTAGTCTGATCCAGAAAAGGTATGTAAAATAGTGCCTGTATCATTAAAAAAAAACAGCTTTGCCCTCCCAAAAACAAACTCGCTGCACCCAGAATGTGAGCTCCAGGCTATAGTTTCAACCTCCCCTCCAATCATTCTGCTGACTTTCAAAGGCCACAATGCCTGTAGAAGAAGCATATAGTCAAAGCATCAGATAAAGAATGACCCAGTTAGGATACCGGTAAGATAGTTAGCATGCCTCAGGCTCTGGGCGTCACTCGACCAGCTTATGTAACAGGAGTCATGTGAGAGCTCTTGTGTACACATTAGGATGCTGGGTCTTGTCAGGTAACAATAATATGCAAATATGAACAGATTACGCAACATTGTCATTTATGCAAGAGAGCTAGCAAATAAACCAAAAGCAAAAAGCCAGAATAATATGATTCACAGCTGACGAGCTGCATGCAAGCGTACACATGGGAACCTGCATGCGCTCCAGCAGACACACACACTGCAAGGATTACATGATTCAGTAACAAACAGACGCTCTCCACCCTAAGCTAACTCTAGGGTTTGAAGGAGTCAATGTTGCCTTGACAACCTATGGCTTGCTGTGTGGAGTTCAGGGAGAAACGTGGCAGTTTGAAAGTGTCCTTTCAGATCACTATTTCTTTGCCTTTTGAGTTTCTTACAAGTAAAAAAAAGGTACAAATGTGTAGTTATGTGTAGGATAGTTTCTGCACTCATCTGTTAAAACTGCAGCTAAAGTTGTTGAACAAAATGCATGTAGGATGACACTTGGAGACGAGCACAGCGTCATCTACCAGCTGACTGCTTCACACTTAACTGCAGGCAAACACAATTCAAAGTTCACACACACCCAACTAAAGCAACAATGATGGTGGACCTCAGCGTACCTGGATGACTGTGTTTCCTCCCTCCAGGAGAGCAATGGCCAACAGGATGCTCTCCTGGAAGATGCGATCGCTGGTGGCGTTCATGATGAGGTCAATGACCAGATCAGAGGCTCCCTCTTTGTCCAGGTGGCACTGAACTTCGGCCAAACTCAGATCCCCTCGACCTCCGACCCCAGAGCTTACAACTGATGTCAGGGAGCAGAAACAATTGAATTCCAATTAGAACATGTTCCACCAAAATTAGTCATGAAATATATCATTTAAAGACCCCACTTCCATGAAAATTGTGTTTTTGGTATTTTTTAACATGTTCTTGTGGCATTTTCAATAATGCTTGAAATTTGTTTTCTGAATATTTTCTTATCCAAATCATTGCAAATCAGGAGCAGACGAAAGAAAAATTAAGTTGAAAAAATCATGAAAGTGTGACGCAGAGGCTGCAACAGCAAACTCCTGTGGCTAGCTGCTCGCGATTTTTGGTTTTTGCACTGTTAATGTTAAGTGACGGTTATGAGGGGCTGTAAGCTAACAGGAAAGCATGTAGACAAATGGATGATGTGAAGTAAAAGGTTGCTCCACAGCAACGGTCCGTGACTCTTATCAACTACTGCCGCTCTGCAGAAACTATGTTCTAGCACACGACACAGACTTTGGCTAGAAACTGCAATTAGGTTTGAATCATAATTAAAAAAAAAAACACTGGGAAATGCTCTTACAACAGATCGAAAGATAATCAGAATGGGACATTAACTGATTTTTTCTTATCCAACACTAAATGGCTGTAAACCAAGGTTAACATGATGAAGTGGTATGCGATAGAGATCAGCGTAACACGTCATTCAGGCACTGCAGCTTCACACGTGTGTTTAATCCACAGAGGTACTTTAATTCCCCCCGCAGCTGCCGACTCCTGCAGCCAGTCAATGAAGAGCTGGTGACATAACGGCACCCATCAGAGCCGTCTCTGGCTGGGCGAGCAACTGAGTCAACAACATGCCCCTTTCTGGATGGGGCCTGGAACGCTGGTCGCCTGGCAACAACCCGACCGCGTTATGCCAAGGAGAGAGGCAGCATGCTCTCAAAGCAGACAGAAGAGGGCTGGATCATGGCTGAGCATAAGATCTTTTTATTTTTTTTCTCCACTGTTTGGAAGCACTGTAGATGAGGTGCAGCGCCTCAGATTATTGTATATAAATAAATAAACTCAGTTCTATATGAGAGTTCTACATGAGTTCCACAATAAATCAACAAATAAATATTCAATTTCTGCATAATATTTTAGATTCGTGGACCAAATATTTAAAAAAAATGAAAAGGCAAGTGTAAACTAAATGTTGCGTTTTCTATTTTTGAAAAATTAATACCTTAAGAAATAGGAGTAAATAGATGATTTCAAATTCAGCTAAATTAAAAACTGACATGTTCGTAAACCAATAAGAGATTTTAGCCAAACTTGTGTGACATTTGTGCATTACCAGTTCAGTGCTTCTAAGTAAGAAAATATAGTCACATTTTCTATTTTCATGCAACTTGTTTGTCTAAAGCTGTCGCAGTCCAGCCAGACACAGTCTTTATGGCCTTTTAATCTTTATGGCAAGATGCTGGAGATCTTTAAAACATCCGCTGGCTGGAAAGTCCCTAAACTCAGAGAATTTTACAGTGTTTCTTTACATGGATTAAACTGGAATGTCTGAAGTTTATTTTACACAGATGGAGGAATGAAATGTGAAGCACGATGAGCAATAAATGTACTAAATAACACTTCGTAGTATCATCTGAAACACAGAACCTTCCTTTAGCATATCACACTATATTCTAACACCAAATATTTCTGCTATAGTGAATATGTTTTGGAAGCAATTTGTATTTTCCATATACTTTTTGTACAGTGAAGTTTAACAATCAGTATTAAGACATCTAAGGGCTGAACAGCCGTGCAGTTACCTGTACAAAATAAATCAGACTTTTTGTCTATTTATACTTGAATAGAACTAGACAGACAGTGTTGCTTGAATTCATTGACCAAAAAGAAATCCAGGTCTACCTATTTAAATTTGTTGAGCTTTAAGATAAAAATATGTATTTACCATTTTTTTAAACTATTGACACTCTTCAAACAGTACAGATCCCATCTCCAAGGTTTTCAAATATTTCCATGCATTCACTGAGTTTGGCACTAAATGAATTTGGATGGATAACCCCCAGATGTCCGCTTTCAGAACAAGTTTAAACGTAAATTCACTGGAAACAAGAGACCTGCATGCCAGTACTCTAAATGTTTTTGTCAATAAAACATCATTGTCTATACCAGGAATCAGCAATTACAGTAAAGTAAGCTTTGCAACTTAAGAAAATATAACAAAAAACTTTGTTTTACATGTCCACACTCACAAGATGACTTACATTTTTCATTTCTAGTTATATTATGTTCTAAGTTAAAATACAAAAAAAGGGACAAATCTTAAAAAAAAAAAAAAAAAAACTACAAGGTTTTATCATTTCATTTTATTGCTACTTTTTAAAACGTGTTCCTACTTATTAGTAATAGTTTCTTAACATTAAAAGTGTTAAACACAACATATGTCTGTGTTAAACCCACCAGTGGGGGATTTTCCTTGCGCTCCGGGAGCAAGGGGACCGTTGCTGAATGTTGTGAGGCTCTCTCTTCTTGGGCCGGCTTTGGCGTTTCCATAATAGCGGTTGACCAAAATCTGTCGCAGAGCCTCACCCTATTAGGAGAAGTGTCTGTTATTCTGTCTGTCATAAAGAATTCAGTTTATTTCCAAACATAATGTGCCAACATAGCATCACAAACGGGGACATTTGTCCAAAAATACATACACACAAACAAACAGTTTAATGGCAAGTTCAACACCAAAAAAGCTGATGAAAGAAGTCATGAAACAGTAAATAGAAAAATAAACTCCCACTTCACATTTTGTTAATGTAAATACCGGTAAGTATTATTATGAGTTTTTATATTTTAATTCTAGAAAGGTTTGAACACATATGATGTATGAAAAGGAACGAAAAGTATCCCAAAAACTTCATGTGTGAGCCTAAACTCAATAAGACAAGATCTTTAAAAGGGTTGGAGAACCAAAGTTAAAATGTAGCCTCTTTCCATAACATGTATTAAACTGATAGGGGGTTTGGAGTGAGCACCATGCTGTGGAAGCGGCGTGACTGTGAGTACGGCATTCATCAACCATCAGGAGGATGGGGGCCTCGGGCAGCAAACCGCCTGCTGTTTACCTACCCTCTTTTGATCCTCCACTTGCTTCAGTGGCTGGTTGGGATCAAGCTCCTGACAGGTGATGTTAGCAGAAAGCATCAAAATAAAAAAAGAAAATATTTTTGGGGGGAGTGAGGGGAGGCAAAAAATAAATGTGGGAAAATAACCAGAGAACAAAATAAGATATTAAAACAGTGCAAATTAGTTACTTGTCAAGCATGCAGGAAATTGTGCAAAATCGACCATGCAGTTAAAAGGGAAGTGGTTGTGTCAGGGAAGATGTGAGGTTTGGGTAGAGTCATGCAAGGCATTGTGCACAGGGAGGACTGACACTCTACAAAGACCATATCACAGTCAAAATGTAACAAAAGTAGTATTTTGAATTTGAATTGTGGCTGTGAAGAAAAAAAATTCAGCTCTGCACTTGGTTGCCTCTCGTTGTATTATCTTTGGCCACAATGACAAGCCTCAGAGAAGTATTTACAGAGGAGACTACCAAAGTGCCAGAAGGGTTACAAAAGAAAACATTAAGAGTTTAGAGGGTGGTGAGTATGGGGGGTCCAGGTTGCATAATGGAACTGTGATTTACAAACTCCACCCCTAGCTTTTACTCACTAGAAAGAGCTGTAAATTGGAGTTTCCTCAAAAATCAAAGAGTTAGATTAAATGGATAGGCGGTAATGGCAGGGTAGGTGGATGGGTGGATGGTTGGGGATACAATTAATGGTTTAGACCAGGGGTGTCCAAACTTTTTGCAAAGAGGGCCAGATTTTGTGAGGTGAAAATGTGTGAGGGCCAACCATCCGGCCAGAATTCTTTGAACACTTCTAAATACATTAAATGCAAATGAACTATTTAATGACTTTTTTTTTGCAATGGGATTTTTTTAGTTTTTCATGTAGATAAAAAATACTACATTTTTAACCAAATTACTGTGAATTTCTGATTAGAAAACCAGAAATACTGTAAAAGGCTTTCTGAAAAAATACCTTTTGTCAACATCAAATCTGGTTTCACATGAAAAATGACATTTTTTACATGATTAAATGTTCACTGTAAACTTCCAAATGTAAATCATGCAAACAGGAAAAAACACAAACAGGTATCTTATTCCGAGGTACAAACCACTGTAGGTTTGAACGCAGAAACAAATGAAACTGTTCTTCTCGTTTGGCCCTGAAGGCTCTAAAGGGTAATTCAAGTTGCTGTCACAGGTTTACAACGACTTCTAACGTAATTTAGCCAATCACAATCAAGAAATCAAACACACAGTTCTTAGAAAATGCTGCATATTATTGATTTTTTGACAGGAGCCTGCGGGCCGGTAGAAATTTGGACGTTGGCCGCATTTGGTCCAGGGGCCGGACTTTGGACATGCCTGAGCTAGATTTTAGGAAACAACAGATAAGACAAAATATCACAGGTTCTACTGTCAAAGAAATGAATCACAGGAGAAAATGTATGAGGATGGATCACTCGTGTTTCACACTGACTATGATGGGATGCACAGTCTCTGATCAGCACAGACCCATATTAATGGGCCTTAGACACACCTCTGCAGGGACTTCAGGCTCGGGTGGAGGTGCCAGCTGATTGGAGATAAGAGGGCGGTGTTAGTCAAGGTTAGTACACGTTTGCTTTGCCTCCAAACTAAAACCTGCCCAATCAGAATCATCTAACTTTCTTATCAACCCCTTTTTCTGCTGCGTTAATCTGGATTTCTGATGCCCCCTAACATGTTGGTGTGGGTGGTGGAGGGAAAGCAGACTAAAGTTAGTAGTTTTCATAGGACTTGCTTGATAAAAGCAGGGATAAGGAGCTTTAACCTGTTGCAGCATGAAAGCAAAATCTTTTTTTCTGTTAAATAACAAGCTTCTAAGCTCAAAACAGTCAGATTACGTTGCAGCATCGTGATGATCTTTCAGTTTTATTTACTGTGGTTCCTTTATTTTGCTTTTTGCTACAACTTGTTTCTGCTCATCCCGAGCACGACACTGCATTAATATTGCTTTAAAAAGCAAGACAGTTGCGCACGAATGAGCACCAACACAAGCATTCATGTGTGCTGCTGTACTACAAAAGCAAACCATAGGTATTATTTTTATCTGTATGCAAAACCGACTGGTTGCTTGCAACACTTCTGGATGCATTCGTATACAACTCGCCCCTCATAGGAAGAAGTCATTACATTGATACTTTTGTTTTTACTCATGACCCAAAGTGATAGAGAAGGTACTCAACTTAACCTAACCGATTCTACATTAAAATAATAAACCCAAGAGTTAACAAAAACCTAGATTAATCATGTTTAGATATATATATTCACATTTAAATGAAAAAAATTACAGTTTATAAAAAGGCTTTGAGCCTAAGTTGTGAAACTTTACGCACACTGACCCTCATTGCAGAGGGGGCTGCCAAAGTGGAAAAAGAAATTCACAAGCCTACATAAGCATATGTTTCCATACAAAATATAGTCATGATGTTTTATGCTTATTAATTGTGCAACTGTGCAGGGGTTTCCCTAAGCAAAACCTTATTTAAAGTCAACGCTCTGATTTTCACAGAACCATGTCGATGCATCAGCGGAACCATCAGCCATCTTAACTTTAACCTACACGATTCCAGGTTATCTGCAATTCTTTCAAGTATGATAAAATGCTTTAGTATCACCAGTTTTTTTTACTGTTGTTTAAAAGCAAGCAGGTGATTAAAAATTTCTAAACAACTGACATGAGTCCAGCCAAGATAGCAGGGTTTGAAATTCTAGAGGCAGTTGGGAATATCAGCACCTGTCGCATCTCAAAATCAAACTGTCTTTTGACATTTTCAACAGCAAAAACCTCAGACCCACTCCAATGAAAACTGTGTTTTTGGTGTTTTAAACATGTTGTTGTGGCATTTTTAATGGTGATGGAGGATATATATATATAAAGAAAATTACGCTTAAAAATGCATGTCTGAGTATTTCTTTTTCCAAATCATCAGACAAAAAATGGCATTTGAAAAAGATTTATTAGTGATCTAACAAGTGTGCTGGGTGGGCCACAACCTTCCTGCTCCCCTCCAATCCAATGCATCCGCTCAGATAAATAGATTCATTAACGCCTTTGTTTTCCTCGTCTGAGCTGGTGTCTGGCTCAAATTGTGACTGAATAGCTTCAATATTGTTCGCTATTGATGTTCCACCGGTAATGTAAGGTTGAGAGCGTGAGTGTCTCTGTAAACAGAGAGCTCTCAGCAACGTGGAGGGGAAGGCGGGCGGGGGGTTTCTGAGCGAATGGTCCCGTCCATGATTTAGTGGCAAAATTCAAATGAACTGCTGCTGCTCTGCAGAGACAGTAGACTAGACTTTTTTGACTAAAAACGACATAAATAAAATTAAAGACCACTGGGAACACTTTTAAAATTTAAAATAGCTTAAAATATGTGGATCTTTAAAGAAATTGGATCTTTACACAAAAACAATGGCACAAACCCAAATAAAACAATCAATTACTTCCCTTTGAGAACAGAAAAATTAAATGAGTGATGTTATGAAGCCATCGTCAAGCAATCTGTTGGCCAAAGAGCTTCTTCATCACCTACAGTCAAGCCATGTCAAAAAATCAAAGTGCCTTCTTTTGAAAGAGGAGTCTGCTTCCCTTTTAATGCCAATTACCACGAGCGTCACATCGGTGTGGAGTTTCAAATCCCAGGAAAACCTTGTGTGCTGGTATAGGTTTGCTTATTATGTAACTGCTTCCTGAGAGCTGGCGGGAGCATCACGTTAGGGATTCAACACCAGCCCTGCACATGGCTGAACAAAGTCTGGAGCACCCCCTGTTGAAAGAGACCAAATACTGCAGGCTGGAGTCTCAAGGAATATCAACTGAGGTACAAATGAGGACAGGGGGAGGTCATCCCATGCTAACCACGAGAGTAGCAACTGAACACTAAAAAAAATAAGAACAAAATTGGCAATTTATTTTGAATTTAGAGAGTAAAGAGCAGAATAGAGAGCCTCATAAATATTTAGAGATAACCAGACTTTTTTTTTTTTTGGCAATTTATGCTCAGAAATGACAGAAACCATTTGCCCCAAAGCTCTCTGGCCTAACAGACATAAGGCAAAAATGAAAACACCCATTGTTTAAGACATGACAGCGGCCTGATGGCTAACCTTGAAGGCTAGCTGGTTGGGTTTTTTACTCTAATTTGCATGTTATCAAGTTTATGTGGCAGAAGGAAATGCCTGTGGGTGAAAAGTCATTCTGCTTCATCTTGCACGCTCTGGTTATAGTAAAATCCAGCCAACAGGACTGGGCAAGCAGTAACAAGACGATGGCGAATGCACACATTTTAGTGTGATACCGTACTTGGAAGGGCAGAGGGTGTGTACCATGTTGCTGTAGTTTCAAGAGCGGGATCAGGCTGAATTCTGGGGTCACACCGCAGAAGTTAGGCTGGGTTCATTTTGCTTCTGGACTGAAAAGCTCATGTTTGCATCAGACATGTTGGTTCTATCTGAGTGTGGGCATCGATAAGAGCCGCAGAGCACGTGCTGAGGCACATTCTTAGAACGCTGCTGGTTGATGAAACAAAGTGCTGCTGTGTGCAAACAGACTCATTTTTGTGGAAGTTGGGGATTTCCGTGGCTTGGCTGCTAAACGACCAGAATAAGGAGGGAGGAAAAGGAGGGACAACAAGACAGAGACACGACAGAGAAAGTGGAAGCACAATGCTGCTGGCAGCTCTGGAAAGACCCTTTCCAACAATTCCTCCATTTCCTCATCTGAGCATCTTTGTTCACTTTCCTTCCTCACCACGCTCCTGATTAACAATCTTGTTTTTAGTCATCACAGTATTCTTATTTCCCCTGCTTGCACATATTTTCCAACTTTGACACAAAACACACTTTCAGTTTTAATCAATCAAGTAATTTCAAAGGAAGGATGTAATAAGGTTGGAAATGTCAACAAACTGATTACTGCTCATCTGAAAACTGTTGATCATTTTCTTGAGCAGCTCTACTTTCAACACAGAAGATACTGACCCAGTTCTGTAAACTTCAACCATTAAAAATTACCTCTGAAAAGTTAAAACCATTAACAACAGTTCAAAAGAATTTTGAAGCACTGATTTTTTTTTTAAACATTTTGAGGATGTATGAAACTGCTTGTTCATTAACCCCATCTAAAATATACATTCAAATAGCATTCTCCTCTATAAACTCAGTCAAGGGTAACGTGCTTTTACTCTGTGCAGCAACTTCCCCTAACTTCTCTGATTCACCTTTAAAAACAAGAACAAGAGACAAGTTTTAGCCTATTCCAGAAGCTTCACAGATCATGACCATAATCCACTGTCCTGTAAAAGGTGATAAATCACGTCTGTGGTCTGTTTTCAGTTAGGTAAAGTAAACACATTCAGCTTGATTGCGTCAGAAAAGCAAAAGACTGAACTGCCAATTAGTTTTTTGCAAACTTCTACTTTAAACATGTTAGATAAAATGCTGGTAAATGCAATCTATTTCAATAACTAACTACAGATTGATTACATTGTCTGAGTTCTTTCTGTTATCCGAGTGAATAAAAAAACTGCTTTTATTAATCCAAAAACAAAAAAACAGTTCAAACCTATCTGACACACCTTAAAAAAATACAAGGGGAAAAAATAACCCCTTTAAACCTTTTTTCCAGCAAGCATAACTGTCAGGTCATAAAAATAAATTCAGCTCTTCAGTTTGCTCTGTATTTGTGAAAAAGTTCTGCTGAAAGTAAACAGTAAACATAATAAATGTTTGAATGAACTAATAGAAGTTCCACTTGTATGTATTTACGCCAACAGGATGGAAGAAATATAAAATGATGACGTTGTGTTTCTGGTCTGCTTGTGCCATTTTTCTTATGATGGAGGACATTTATAAAGAAAATAAAGCTTTGCATTTTGTTTGCTCAAATTATGGTAAATCGGGAGCAGATGAAAGAAAAAAAGCTCATTATTTTATGTACTTTTGATTCTTTATGTGCAATTTGTGTTTTATATCTTCAGCCATAAAAAAATTTCTCAGCATAACTCGCTCCTGAAGGGAACATTTGATTTAAAAAAAAAAGAATAATAATAATATTTAAAAAAGAGCTAAAGAACAAAAGGATAAGATGAGGGATTAAAGAAAATGAAGTTAGTGTTCAGAAATTGAAATGTGTCCCGTTTAAGTTTGACTTCTGGATCTGCAGAGACTTTTAAAACACTGGTGTCATCAGAAGTGTCTAGAAATCACGTATTCCTATTAAACATGTCACAACATAATCACTACAGTTACCTCACCAATGAATGTATTCCAAACTAAAAACTACTACATAAACATATAAAAGCAGGGTGGATGAGCACATGGAGTACGATCGAGTTAGAAATATTAGCTACACTTTGAATGAGGAGTTAAAGGCGTATGAATGCGGACGGCGAGGGGGGACGGGAGAAGCTGCTGACATGGATCACAGATGGAATCGCAGCGCTTTATAGACGTCTACTTGAAGCACATCTATGTCTATATCAAATGGACATCACAGGAGTAAGTAAAATGATCAACCTCAGCCACATCCATCTCATCATCAAAGGTAATCAGCTGCAAGAGAAGAAGTATAGGAGGCACAGAGTTAGTAGAGCTTGTTAGTGAGCGAAGGCTCCCTTCACAAAAGTGAAAGCGTCTCCGACAGACACCATAAAGTAAGTTAGTAATATAGATATTATACATTATCAAGGCGTATTAGTTTTCTAAATTTCTCCACATGTGATTTAAGAGCATATGTGAAAAATGGCTGCTTGGATCAAATTAGAGTTTGTTTCTTGGAAAGTCTGCTTCATCTAAACATGTGTGAAAGCTCATCAAAGCCCTGCTGTGCCTGAAAAGGAGGGTTTGCTTGCAAGTGAACCCTGATGGGGCTCAACACAGTGTGAATACAGGAGGTAATCCATGCGCATTTAGAAGGGACAGATCAGACAAAGCTCAAACAGAGAAAAATTGAAGCATATGACACAAATGACAGAATCATTGAATTAGTGAGAGAAATTAATACAAGCTGAGTATGTTTTATATAATTTCTTCCTGGTGAGTGTTTGTTTCACTCCTCAAAAAAGCAACAGCAATAACTGTGTAGTTTCATCCATTTGGTTTAGTCTGTTCAGAAAAGTCCAATGAGGAAAAAGGTAACTAAATGGTTAAAATAAAGTTTAGTTAGAAAAATAGGTTGTCGATGGTTGCCAGGGATCTAACAGGAGCAACCTGTATCCCTATCATAAATAACATTTACCTGAAAACAGTCAATTACTGACAATGACTGTAAACATAAGCTTCCCAATCTATTAGGAACAAGTATAGATTTAAAAAATAAAGTGTTTCTAAAAACAGTCAGAAGAATATCGGTAGATTTTTTTTTAATATCGACGGATTATCTTTGGCACCCAACCCTTTAGATCAGCCGTCATACCTTTTCTCCATATCCTCCGTCTTTTGTCATCATTTCCCTCAGAGTCTGCAGCACTTTAATGCAAAGACGCTCCTCATTCTCCTCCAGTAGCTGCTTAGTGTGTTTGATCAGCCTAGACACGAAACAAGAATAAACTTAAATTGCATAAGTTTAAAAAACAAAATTTGATTTATTGTATTGTTGTATCGTTTTGTGTCTTTATTTCATTTTGAAATGATCAGAACCATAAAAATGTAAAAAAAAAAGAAAAGAAAAGGCACTAAAAAATTCAACTTAAGTCTTTCCTAGGTTCCACTATCAGCCATTATAGAGAAATCCAAAATCTAAGATTCTTTGATTACTATTAAAGAAAGATTGACTGCATATTCCTAGTCATATTTCTAGTAGAAATGAGACAAAAAATGAAAGGTTTTGTGTACAGCATGACGTGAAGGTGAATATCAAGGAATATTTTAAAATATGATATACCTTAAAGGTTTGTATATTAATATGGGAATTACTAATTAAATGGTTTTTTTGGTCATAATAGCTTCTATAACTATTTGGGGAATGCTGGAGCTCAGTGACATAAAACAGCAAAGATTAAAGTGAAGATACAGAAAAATCTTCCTTTATCGTAGACTTGTAATGCAGCCTCACTGCTGCATGAGCCTGTGCAGCAGTGTGAAAACAGAAACTGAGAATGTCTGAGATGTTGGTTGATTGTTTCTAATGAAGTTGCACAGAGTTCATTAAAAGTTTTGAAAAAGTACATTTGTGATTAACCTTTTGAGTGGAAAAACTCAAACAGTTGGATAGAAAAAGGGTACCTTGCCTTTTAATTGCCCTAATTAACAGCAATTTGGGGCTTTTTGGTATTTTTTTCCCCACAAAGATTTCAAAGAAACTAAAATTCATTTCATTTTCCTTTTTAAAGATTTTTCCACCAATTAACCTTGTTGAATTCTTAGAAACATTTTCATTTCCAGTACAGACAATGTTTTGAATTATAAGCAGCAGTTTTCTTTTATAATTTCACCTTAATTTTCTTCAGATATATTTCAAAAATATCTCATAGATTGAAGCATTCAAAGTAACAAAGAATCTATTTCTGAAAATGGCAAAAAGAACAAAAATGAATCGGAGGAAATAAATGTAAAGCTCACTTGGATATAAATCCTCCACTTTCACATTTCTTGCGAGCTTCAGTGTTCTCCGGGAAGAGCAGCTCTGGACGATGCAGGACGTCCACCAGAACGGAAAGCTCCGCTTGGACCAGCGGCCTCAGACGGTCCTCCAGAGCAGAAACAATGTCCTGAAGAACACAAGAACAGCTGTTGGATGTTTTAGTACGCTGTGAGGCCATCATCCCGTGGTGGATTGATGGGGAGTCTCGTCTTAAAAGTTTGCACAGTGAGATCATTGATGTCACTTTAAATTAAATTTTTTAATGATTAAAAAGATTACTGACAAGGAGTCTTTTTGTGTTTTAATGTGTTACGTAAAAATCCCTAAATCCACTTGTAAAATAGATTAGAGTTCTAGATTTGACTTAACTTTATTGTTACAGCACATGTGAGAACAATGCAACAAAATACATGAATGCCACAATGAGCAGAATTAAAAGCACTTGGTAGAATATTTCAAACATAAAAATACTCTAAATACCTGTAGAACTGTTTTAATAAATACATTTTTGTATGTAGTATTACAATGAAATTATTCTTCACATTTAAATATTAAATTACAATAAAAGATGTGAAAGTTTTATCTATCTTGAATTTTTTTAACCAAGTCAAATCCTCAAAAAAAATCTGTCTAAATAGTACAGACAATACTCATGGAACATCATTTTATCTAATTTTATTAATTGATAGTGCAACATTTGACTTGTTTTCTTTTTTGTTGTTGTTGTATCTCCATCAGATTGTTTTAATTGTTTTAGGGAATTTGTGAGCATTTTCACAATATTTTTTTCCATGCTTAAGTGTATGGGAATATTTGAAAATACATTTTAAAATATCATGCAGACTATGTTTTCCGCACATCATAGAGTAGATAAAAAGATTTTTAAAAAAGATAGAAACAAAGAAGAGAAAAAACTAGGACAACATTGTGGAAGTGAATTTACTAGAAGAGGCCAATGACCTTCTAAAAACAGCTTTTGAACTTAAATAAATAAAACCTTGTATGGCTGCTGCTGCGAATAGAACTGTTTGTTTGTTTGTTTAGTTTTTTCTAACAATTGGATGACCTCCTACCAAACCCAGGGTTTCCAGTGTAAAACAAGATAACAGCTGAGCCGAAAAAGGCAGGCCCAACTTTTTCACAGACTTCCAGTGAAAGCCGAGTCACGTTTGACAGGAAAAATGGGCGTAGCAGCGTGTTACATTACTCCAATGTTTGTTTGTTTTTCTTTTCACAGACAAAAAAACTCTTCCTGGAGCATTTTATCTGCCTCTAAAGTACCAAAGACCATCCCAGTGACAGTGACAGAGCTTTAATTTGCTGATCTTGTTAGGATATAAATGTGGGCATCGCTTGTTTTCTGCTTAATAAATACTCAGAGAGGATGGGAAAATGCAGGTTACTGTTTATAAATGTCCTTCAACCAACTCTGTTTTACAGACATGCGTTTTGCTTCTTAAAATGTCTTCACGAGTAAGGTGGAAATCCAGGAATCTATGAAGAAACTATCAAAAAATATCTTTAACGCTTCTTCCTGAGAACAGATAACAGAACAGTATTTTTTGGGGGGGGAATTCTGATTTGTTTTAAACCCTTTGATAAAATCCATATAAGAAGTTGCTACATCATTTTTTAAATTATATATAGATGGTATCAACTATGATATGTTTGGCATGTTTTTGCTCACAATAAGTGAGTTTAAGATGAAAAAATGTTGACACGAGTGTTCAGGAAAAAGCACCTTATTTACATACGCTCTCAAAATTGATACACACATTTTTAACATGGTTCAACTATATTAAAAAAAATAATTGTAAGTAAATGTTGCATCCTTTCAATACAGCAAGTGGTCATTTACTAAAAGGAATAACGACAAATTAGTTATTCTCACCATTTTGTTTTGAGAATTAGCAAAACTTTTCCCACCAAAAGTGTTTGCCATTTTGAAATGAACATGAAAAGCCCTTCTACTGCCTCTAGTGGTAATGTACTACACGGCAGAAAACATCATTATACACAATGGGTTCTTAAGTAAAGTTTGGATCATGGTAATGTGATGGGGGGGACTCAGAAATGCACTTGTCAAGTTTGATAGGAATTGTTGTATAGAGTTGATCAAATGAATCACTGTGGCTGTTGAGATGTTTGTCCAGATAAAACGACAGAACAAAATGCATTTTGCTTTTGACAGTGGGAGATGTGGACTACAGACCTGCAGCCTCTCAATGATGTTTCTGTAGTCTTTAGAGGTGGACGGGCAGGAGTCTCGCCGGGAGGTGTTCTTAGCGGACAGTCTCCAGTTGAGGATGCTCTTCTGAACAACATTATTAGACTTTACAAACAGGTTGTTGACCTGACTGTCGAGATCCACCGGGATAGCAATAGCTCTGCTCTTAGCTGGAAAAAAAAAAAGAAAGAGATGCATATTTGTTCTCAACATCATTGCTCAATATTAAAGGTTTTCATGAAGGCTGGTCATCAGTTGCGGTTAACGTGCTTACCCACGTCTGAAAGCACTTTGATACATGCCTCCACTGAGGCCTTCTGAACGGGATTCAGCCAGTTACAGTGGTAGATCCTGAACACGCCCTGGAGCAGTTGTACAAATACGGGCTGGCGAGTCTAACAGACAAATGAAAGCATGTTAAGGGAGAAACTCCATAGGACGGTTGTTGAGGGGAATTCTGAAGAAAATCCTTATGACCCCTGCATGAGTGAGGATATTTGGATACAACCATAGAGAGGTAGCTCACTACAGGTCTAAAAGACAAGCTGTTAAGGTTTGTTTACGCTCCCATTTCACACCAACGCCACTGATTTCTACCTGCCAACAACCACAGACTACAATAAATACCTCTGTTATCTTTCCGAGAATGGCTGCCTGTTCCAAAAGAAAAGGGAAAAGTTTCTGTGTAATCATGACGAGGAAAACCTCAGCACACAGAAGCTGTTAGAGATCACACCGGATTTAGAGCAACTCTCAAGTCATTTTCCCCCCAAAAAATGTGCTGAAAAATAAACATGAAAGAAAATGTGTAGAAAAACTAATAAGTGTTTTAATATCTATAAAGAAGCAAGAACATTTTCTATGGGGAGGCGGAAGTGGTTAAGGAAGACTTTGAAAAGGTGGCAAATGAGGACATAATACTTTAATTTAAAGGTAAATTAATGTAATCTTTATTTAAATTGTTAGTTTTTGCAATTCTTAAAGAAGATTGCATTGATGACTTATAATCTTTTGCAGATTTTTGGAGTCCATTCTTTTTAGAAAAAGAAAGTAAGCTTTTCATTTGCTTGAGTTAGTATTTGTATTTTTTGAGGGGGTCTCTTGCAGACAAAATGTGAAATGTATTCCTGTCTCTAAAAACATGTTTGTGTGCACACATCATACTTACTTCCACAATTATGAGGGATTCTTGGTGTTTAGAAGATGATTTTATTGTTAAAAAGCTGGATAAAAGGATTTCATCTGTGCTTTAGTTTTGTATTTCCAGAGATGCTAAAAATAATGAAGTCAGTCGAACAAAAACACATTTCAATTTTTAACTTTCTCCTTCTTTTGCTTGTTCAATTAAACTTCAAGCCCCTGCACACTAATACATTTTGCTTTACTGACATTTTTTACAAATGTTTTATTTTTTTCATTGCTATTTGCTGGGGTTGTAAGCATGAAAGTTGCACTTTAAAACAGATTCAATCACACTTTTGCTGGTATCAAATTTCAAGAAATTGTTTTAGGAAAACAGACAGCAAGTAATACAGTCATTTTAAACCCAGAACAACAAAGTTGCCATTTAAAATATATATAAATCTAAGTAGCTATCACAATTTTAAAAATCACAATTTACTGCTCTATTTCTCACTGTACTCTGTGTTTTGATTTTTCCGTACATCAACACTCCTGATCCAGCTCATCAGATCTTCAAACATTTTCAAAGTTTGATTAAAAAACAAAAAGCATGTGGTCTGAATTAGACGTGTTGCAGAAGGGAAAAGAGTCAAAAATAATGCCTGAAAAAAAGACGGGAAGCACTGGTTTACTGGGAAAAGTGTTGATGAGCAAAGAGCCACCCACATGTTTGAGGAGTAGACCGACCACATCACATGTTTGCACAGTGTGCAGCACATCCCAGCAAACCTTGTGCAACACTAACAGATCTGGGAAGAGCTGAGTCTAGTTGGTGAGTAAGAGATGACAGTAACAAAACCCATAGAGTGAGAACTTTAAGAACAGTTGATGTGAAACACACCCAAAGGTTAGGTTGGGGGGGGGGTACCGTTACTTACATATATGTGACGAGTGATCTGTGAGAGAGCAAGAATGTCATTTTGCATGACATACACATATATTTTAAAGATAAGTCCTTATAAATAATTTGGCCTAAATAAACCCTGAATAGGGGTGCAGCTTGATTAACTACACAGACACTGCAATGCAGAGTTTAATACTTTCTAATGGCAGTCCACGCTACCTGCAGGCTTGTACTCTGGTCAGAGAAAGGCGAGCTGAAGAAACACGTGACAATGCTCATGACGGTCTCAGTTACGTAACGCTCCAGCATGGTATCTGCATGTTTCCTGTCGCTGGTGGTGTTGCACACCTAAAACAGGGACGGCAAACACACGTTACTAGCATGAGACATGAGCGCTGGGTCACACTTCCTGGAGACGGGGAAACACTTGCTCACCGCATGCTTTGTTGACAAAGGAAACACAAACTAATAGCATCACATAAAACAGACCAACATCTGGTTAATTACAGATCACAGAGGGGTTATAGTGATTTATTACCCTGCAGATGTCCACAAGAAAGTTTTCAAACAGCTTCCACATGTGGTTGGACGTGTAGATCTCTTTCATCTCCACCTCGGTGTCCACGTAACAGTGGTTCAGGAAGTTAATGTAAGCAATTTTCACCTATTGGAATAGAAAAGAGAAATAAAGAAACAATTGTTGAGGCACAATTTTATCAATGGAAAACTTGGAGTTGATTACACAACATATATGAAAATTCTTTCTACTATCGGTTTACTACACACCAGATTAGATACCTAGCTTCTTGATTGCCCTTTGGAAAGAATGGGACTGTGTCTTTGATTGTCTAAATGAAACTCTTTGATTAAAGATAGCTGAGATAAGATTGACCCTTTAAAGATGCCGATTCCGCTCAGACAATAGAAAATGGGGAATGAAGCAGCACGTGAGAATAGTCTGGAGTGGCCTCAGGTAGCATAGATAATAATAGTAAGAACTTGAACCGAAGTCACGTGCACCCATACGGGGGGTTGACTTGAACGGGTGGTGCAGATTTTTGGATTATATGAGCCTGTAGAGGGTGGGCTGCATCTTATTGGGAGCACAGGTGTATCTTGTAGTTCCCCTGAGGCTTGCATGACCACCTTAAGGGACGTCATTAAAATGGAACGTACCATTGGGGTGCCTGTGGTAATGAGGTGTACCGCGAAGTTTCATGCAGCATTTGTAAGGATAATATAAGTTACATGCATGTACAGGTTATGCTGTTGTACCCCTTATGCCACACTTCACTTCTTAGTAAGATGCGAGCACTGGTTCTTTACTGACTGTGTGCACTGAGAGTGCAGCTGATACGTAAGTTACACTCTGATTGTCCAGTTTCCTAAACTATAACAGTCGGGTTGCAAGGAGCGTGCACTTATCACATGAATAGCAATAACAGAGTCCTTGGTTTAGAGGGTTAAAAAAAAAAGATGTTCATGAAGATTTTTGCTCTAAGGGCTCACCGAGCGATCTTTGACCTTGATACTTCCTGCGAGGTACCCGCAGGCCCTGTCCAGGTTTGCCCGTTTCTTGCCTGCAAACAGCCCCTATCCACCCGTAAGGGCAGGTGGGACTAAGACCCTAGGGACTATCATAAGGTCTTTTCTGAGCCACCAAAAGTTCCACCATGGTGTAGAGATAGAGTGGTCAAAGGTTCAGGTCCTGCCCTGCCCGCCCATATGTCAAAGTGTCCTTGAGCAAGACACTGAACCACACATTGTTCCTGGTATATATAGGTTGGTGCCAGTGGTCCCCATCAGGGCGTGAATGAGTGTGTGAATGGGACTATGACGGTAAAGCGCTATACAAGTACACACCATTTACCATTACCATATTCTGAACCACTAGAGAAGGTAATGAAGAAGCTCAGACCAATTCAAAGTCCAGGTGAGGCCTAAACTAGCAGTAGGGCAACAAGCTGTGTGATCTCTGGGGCAACACTTGGTTCGCAGATTAAAACTTGGAGGAAACACAAGTTGGAGGTACTGAGTGAGGTTCACCAACTAACAACTAGAGGCTTTTCACACAAGCAGTCCTTTATCGACTTCACATAGTTATATAGAGGTTGTTGTCTCTATAACTAGATTTTCAGCTGCAGCAGGAGTTACTATGTTGCTACTGCTGCTTTCATACTTCATATTAAAACTAAACTGCAAAGAAAAGGGGAAAGGGTCTTCTGATTGATAGGTGCCCAGCAAATCTTCAATGAATGCCTTTTCTGTGTGTTTTCCAATAACTAGCAGTCTCATACGACTGACACAACTCTCAAGGAGTCTTGATGGCTGGAAATCCCCACCAGCCAGGCAGAAAAAAAAAAGTTCAGTGATTGTCAGCTTGGCTTTTAGGCGTGAAACAGAATCCTTTGAAACTACATGCAAATATTTAGTATTTAAATTCAATCAAAAATACAATATTTTCGTATACCTCAGGGATGCAGTCTTCATGGGTCACTACTCGCACAATGTCATCCAGGGGTAACAGGGAGTTACATTTAATCTCAGTGTAGACGTTCTTCCCTTCGGTGCAAACGGCCAGCAGTTCAACCAGGTGGATGTGGTACATCAGGGGGCTGTTTTCGTCCATGCGGTCCCGTTCGGAGCGCATCATCTGGACCAGAGTCTGAAAGGAGGCCCGGTCGTTGTAGAAGACCAGGACGTCTTCACCAGAGTTTACCAGCTGAGGGGTAGTAAGCCACCGTGAGGACACGTGAGAGCACAGAACCCTTCATCTCACACAGAGCCACTGTTGTTCAGTCTGAACAGCATTTTCTTTGCTATTTTAAAAGCAGTGTATGCAGGATGTTGTCACATCTTGCAAAGGACACTGATAAATTGTTGATTTTAAATATTAACTGACTTAAAATATTAACTGTCAGTAAATGCATCACAGAGAAACTCGCAGCCAAGCCTTAAAGTGATAGGGTATTGCATGAGCATACCTCAGCCATGACAATGTCCTGACACTTCTTGATGAACTTGTTCTCAGCTTTAACAATAGTCTGCAGAAATTTGAGATACTGAACATGTCGCCCGTGGGACTCGGTGCAGTGGACAAAGTGCTGCACCACGCGTTCATTGATCTCACTGCACAGCTGGAAATTGTTCATGAAGATATGCTGCATAGTGACAGCTTCCAGGATCTGTAAAAAAATCAACAGGCATCCATCATTTTCAACTGTAACACTTCCAGTGGGCAGAAAATGGAAGTTTGGGATTGGACGTTAGATGAGAGCTTACTCACTCCAGGATTGAGAAACAAATTGATGTGTTTGTGGAGAAGAGCCTGGTTCGGCTGATTTCCTGCACAGAAATTCTGCAGAAACTCATGAGCCAATTTCATGATCTCCTGCATGCGGACGTCCTCCCCCTGGTGCAAATACCAAAGGAATACTTATGAATGACAGTTATTTTAACCAAAAGCTCTAAGATCCTTAAAGTGTCCTGATTTGTTTGTATTTTGCACCTTCTCGTATGGGATCTGTAGGAGTTCAAGCACAACACTGTGAGCTCCCATGTTCCTCAGCAGCCTCTGCTGCTGCTTCTTGCTTTTCTTTCCTGTGCTGCCCTCTTGAACACAAAGCTTACTGAGGCGGACGAGGATCTGGAAACAAAGCAAAGATGAGGAAAGGCTATGATGCCAACAAATTGCTGGGCATTACACTAAATCTGGTTAAAATAAAAAAAAAACATTGACAAAAAATAAATGCTGCTGACTATGTTGGCCTGAATAAGCCAATGTAAAGGACTTTGGTTACACTGGGAAATGGGAAAGAGACTGAAATGATACACTGATTTAAAACTATTAGGAAAATTATGGAAACTAAAGTATACCTCTTTTACAACTCTGTAGTTATAGCTGCTGGTGCTTTCTGTTTTCTTCTTGTCTGAACCTGATGAATCTCCCTAAAAAACAGTATGTAGCAATACAATTACATATATCCCCAAGATCTCTTTCAATAGTTTTATTTGTCAACAGATGATTTTGTTCTGGAGACCTTCTTTTTGTTTTCTGACTCCGAGGGTCCATCTCCATCCATCCCATCCTCTCCCTGCCTCTTGTAAACCCAAAGTTCCGACTTCTCCACAATGGAGCGCAGCTGATCCAGATCTGACTTGATCTGCTTGTAGTTGTCCACATCTTGGCTGGTGACCAGCAACTGAACCTGGAATTTTTTGAGGGACACAGATTTTTCCAATTTTTCTTCTACAAAATAAACAACTTTATTCCTTTGAGAAAATACAGCTTACTTGTTTAAAGGCCATGAGAACCTCCTGCCTCTGGCTAAAGTGTCTGAAGAGGAGGTGAAGAGCTCCAGACACAAGGGGCGGATAGTCATGCATGGTCAGGTGCAGCAGGACCCTCAGGAACGTGCGGCCCCCCTGGTCATCAAGGTCTAAAGGAGTGTTTTCTTCACTTTTGGTGGAAAAAAGCAACAAAGCTTCACTTCAAGTAAAATACTTCTACATGCTTTGAAATCCAGAAAAGTTGTCAGTCACCTTCCACCAAAGATCCCCTCGGCTTGCTCCTCAATGTTTTCAAAGTCAAAATTTCCTGTGAGGGGGAAGAACTTCGATTAAAATATTCTATCATCAATTTAAAAACTGTTGAAATAAAATAAAAATCAAAAAAGGTCATGAAGATTTCTGCTAAACAGTGATGTTTCTTGCCTGGCATTTGAGTAGTGTTGTTGTTGCTTGCACTCTGATTGGCAGCGTTTTCTCCTGGTGGGTTGTTCTCATCAAACTCGCATTTGAAAATACAGAGCAAGCAGGAAATTCGGTAGTCGAGCCTCACATTCAAAATGAACTATAAGAAAGGAGAAAATGTTACAGCACAGTCTAATGGTTCAAGTCTGGGATCCAAAAAAGTTTCCTGTGGTTCAACCTGCAGAATCTCAATGATCTTGAGCTTCGTGTCCATGACCATGATGTCTTCTCTTTCTGGTTCCGTCTGTGTTTTCACCACTTCTCCCTCCGGCTGATGAGCCGGTGCGGTGGGCAGCAAACCGCCTCCACGCAGAACTACCTGCGTCATCAGCTCCCCGACTCCATGAATGGACTTCATCACGTTGCTGCCCGCTGAAGAACAAGCAGGGTTGAAGTAAGAAATTCACAGAAACATTGAAAATTTAAATGAAACAGCTGCAATAGTATTTAATTTTTCAGGAGTGCAAGAACATGTGGTTTACATTTGTTGTTTTCATCTCCCTTCTCGATCTTGTTGATGGGGTAAATGGTGCTGACATGAACGCAGTCCAAAATGTTCAGCAAGATCTTGGTCAGTCGCAGCAAGTCACTGAAGTTGTAAAAACCAAAGTAGATGAGGTTCCTTGCCAGGTTCACAACCTGCAATCAAGAAGAGACAAACAACGCCTTTAAAGACCCACTCTGATCATCTGTTGATCTACTGTAACACCGTTCCCAGTGGGCGGGATGGTTGGCACAGAGCAACCCCGCCCACTTCCCCTCTCCGCTACTGGTAGTGCTCTGTTTACACAACTTTCCCGCTAGCTTACAGCCCCTCACACACCTAATCTAACATTACAGGTGCAGCAAAAATGGCAAACAACATTGGAGCTATCCACTCGTACAGTTCTGAGCCAGATGCCAACTTGGGTGAGGAAAATGAAAACATACATGGATCTACAAGTGGATGTATTAGAAAGGAGCAGGGCAGGGGAGCTTGTGGCTTGCCAACTGACATTTATAAATAAAAACTGCTATCTTTCTCTAACAGAATTTTTCTGTCTGCTCCTGATTCACAATGAGTTGAATCAAGAAATACTCCGAAATACCATTTCAAGCTTAATTTTCCTTATATGAGTTCTCCATCATCAGAAAAATAACACAAGAACTTTTTACACACCAATAACACAATTTTCAACAGAGTGGGCCTGTAAATAAACAAAACTGCTGTGGACATGGTGAGGATTCTGCACTTTAGTTTGATTTTTCAGTTGTGCTCTTGGTTTTGGTGATGTTCTGTTTTCCCTCCATCAGTAGCACCAGGTTTAGGTTTGGTGCTACATTCACAGCTGTGTTGTTTTGTGTTAATGAGTATTTAAGGCTATGTCCCAATTCCCACTCTACTAAACTTCCCAAGAAAAATTCCCAAACTACTAAAACACTACATAGTGCGGGACTGTGTTGTGCCCTGGAATTTAAAATAAATTCGGACAACATGCTCACTTCTTCTTTTATTTTTTTTATTTTTATTTTTTTTTAACGGCGAGACTTCTGGAAAATGTCTTGGCTGCTCGGGTTTGGGATTGTAGATTCAGACAGCACTACAAAATGGCAAACACACTATATAGTGCACTATACAGCGAGTATTGAAGGAATTGGGACACAACCTAATTGTCTGGTTTCTTACTTGTCAGATCATCTGCTCTGCTTTTTCACTCGTATAATGCTCCCATTGTTTTTGTCCTGTTTAAGTTTATTCATTAAATGTTTAGGTTTCTGCCATGCTGTATGCTGGATTAATGTCTGTAGTAGCACCTCCTCCGAAAACAGAGACTACTACCCTCCATTAAGGGGATGCCTCCACAAAAACCTGTTCCTCAATTGCACCCAATGTGTTTTCTCCACAATTTAACTCTGCACTTTAATGTGCATCTAGTAAGTGTTTAATCACATCTGAAAATATCACTATTCCATTTGTTGCAAAATCCCTGAGTCCTGAGATTTGATCTATGAAAACGGCCCTAGGTTGTCTGAGCAGATCTAGATCTTCCTTCAAACTCGATGGCAAATGTGTCACTTTTTTGACATATCCACTAGAGGCCTGGCACTGACATTTTATAGAATGTGTCTTTTAAATAATAGCAGGGCACGAGCACACAGGGAGTGAAACAGAGAGTAAGGAAGCTCAGATCAGAAAGAAAAAAATGAAGAAAAATGTATTTAGCAGAGAAACTGTTTTGACAAGAAGCCTTTCTGCAACACAAATTCAACCAAATACAAAGTGTTTTAATTTTTGTGTTTTGATTCACTCAATTTCTAATCTGTTCTACTGTAGAGAAGACATTACCTCAAAGGTAAGCTTGTTTTTCTCCTTGTCAGAGAAGGGAATGTTCTGTGACACCACCTCTCTCAGGTAGTTCTCCACAAAATCCATAGTGAGGCTGAATCGTTCTTTGATTTCATCTCTGGAGTTTCCGTCATTGTCATAGCTGCACCACAAGGAAGGAGGAAACACATTCAAGAGAATTACAGTTTTTTGATATATTTGATATATTTATTGATAAATATGAATGAGTCAACGCAAATCAGTAAGTGGAACTCACTCATCAATAGCGATTTTAGAAGGAATTTCTGACCACAGTCGAGCATATTTGACAGGAGTGACCTGTTCCTGAGGGTCACGGTCCACGTGCATGTGCAACATCAGGCGGCAGAAGGATGCTCGGAGGTCGAACGGCAGATCCTCATCAGACATGCAGCGCAGAATTAAATCCACGTCCAGCTGATTCGATATCTTGTTGATGGCCAGGTACTGGCGGTCCAGGCACATTCGGGCAAAAAGATTTAACTGGCACCTAGAGGGAAATATTTCAAATTTGGAGATTTCCTTTTGTCTGGTATATTTATTCACACAGTGAATTTATAGGTAAAGAAATGTAAAGTTTCCTATGTAAAATATCCAAAAACATGACTTATGTTTATGTCACTCATGGCCTGGAGTGGAACTGCTGAAACACACATAACTTCAGACCTGTAGTAGCTGACGACTTCCTGGTCCTCCTTTTGGCCTTCTTTTGCATCCTGGGCCAACTCCCGGACGCTCTTGCTCCGAATGTCTTTGGCGTTGTCCTTCCAGAACAACCACACCTCCTCTTCATCTTCAGCCTCTACAGGAATGTCCCCATTTGTAGACGTCTCAATTTCAAATCTTGAGAGGACGAGCCTGGTGAGCAGAGGCAACACATCATGCTAGAATTCATAGTTGGCACTGTCCATTAATAAAATTGAACAGATGGCTCACTTGGTCTCTATGAGGATGTCTGCATTGTTGGAGTCCAGCACAGCATTGCAGATGAGCTCCTGAGTCACTGGGATGGATTTATTCATGGACACACAGAGATCTGACAGGTAATCCAGAAACCTTGGCACACATGAAAATATAGTAAATGTTTGAAAAGCAGTAGAGAAACAAACAAGAAAATAATATTAAAGTACACTGACTGTCGTCTTAGAATAATAAATAGGGTTAAAAGAATTTTGCTAGTAATGACCATTCCACTAGTACCATTTCAGACTTTAAAGCCCCACTCTGATCATTTGTGATCTATTTTATTAATGATTATGCCGTTTTTAGCCAAAAAAATACAAATTGTCATTTTCTAGGACATAGTTTCTGCAGAGCGACAGAAGTTCATCAGAAATTCGCCTCTGAGTTGTAGGTGGGACTGCTGCGCTAATTTTCTATCATCCCTTTGTTTACATGCTCCTCCACTAGCTTACAGCCCCAATCTAGTATTACTGGTGCAACAAAAATGGCGAGCAATATTGGAGCTATCCAGTTGTACAGTTTTGAGCCAAAAACAAGTTCAGAGGAGGAAAACAAAGACATGCGTGGATCTATTTGCCTGTAAGTGGCAGTGGTGGAGCAGGGAGAACTGTGGCCCACGGATCATAGTTCGTACGTAAAAACTACAAGCTTTTGCACATGGTATTTTATCGTCTGCTCCTGATTTACCACAATTTGAATTAAGAAACTCAGAAATGGTATCTTAAATTATTTTATACGTCTCCTCCATTCTGTGAAAGTGCTACAAGCCCATGTTACAAACAGTGGGATATCAATGACTTCTTTTAATGGACATGTTTTGAATAAAACTGTCACCATTTTATGTCCACATGCAAAGCTTAAGCGGTTTTAGTGTCACTTCACTCATTTCAGTTTACATTCATGTCTTGTTGGAACTTAAATTAGACACAATGGCTGCCTTTGTGTTGGTTTCATGGCAGCATTCATTTCTTGAGCAAAAACCTCACCTGGGCTCCCGGTTCTTCCTCACTAAAGTTACAAAGGTATCTATTTCAGCAGCAGTGATGTGTTTTTCCAGCAGCTTCCGGTTGTTGTGCAGAAGCGCTGTGATTGTGTCTTCTGCCAGAACGTCATATCCGATCTGCTTCTGCATGAAGCGGAACTGCTTGGCAATGTATTCCTGTGAGGAGCGCACAGGGAGGGGGGGGTTATCACTGAGAGGGAAAGCACCCCCATCAAGGTTTTGACTGTGTATAAACGTACTTGGTTCTTCCGATAATCCTGCTGGGAATGGCGGAGAACTCTGTAACAAAGCCTGCAAATATGCCTGAATGGTGCATGGCGCTGATCCCCAAGCTCCTCCAGCCGAAGCATGGGGCCATCACCGCTGTCTGTGAAAGGGGCTTGGAGAAGCTTGAAGATCTAAAACAAAAAGGCAGCAGGAGTTTTAGCTCAGCAGGAACTCCAAATACCTGTATGAGATCCCTCTGGTTAACTTCTACCTGTTTCAGGATGTTTTGCTCCCTCATGAGTTTCTGTCTTTCTCTGTTGGGTTTGTTAACCATAATCTCCAACACATCCTGGCCGCTGTTGGGGATGTCTACCACAAAGAAAACTAAATCTTCTAGCAGCTTCGTCACAAACCTTGGCAGTAAACATGAGGGAATAAAGGAAACAATACATTTGATTTTAGAGAAATATTGGTCCCATAAATAAAACACAGATTGTTTTTATGATTTATTTTGGATCATGTTTGGAACATGTTCAAGCGTACCTCCTTTCATTCTGTGTGATTGTCCCTTTCTCCAGTTTGCCAGCTATGGAAGCCAACACCTTACTCGCATCATTAGCAAAATCTAAATCACGCACTTCTGCTGGTGGCACTGGAACGATGGCAAAGGCTTCTTTATCTTCTTTCACCTCTGATGTTCCAATCTAAGAAGAATAACGAGAGGATAATTAGTAGGATGAAACATAACTGTTAAAAAACGTTAACTGTGGGGCAACATTTGACTCACCCGCAACATTACTGGTTTCTCTTCCTCTTTGTCGATGGGGTTGTTGGTGCTGTGAACCCATGTGTTGGTGAACAAGTGTTTCAGCCGCACGTAGGAACTCCTGTTTGACAAAAGAAACAAACACAAAACTGATGGTACATATAAAAGTTAAACGCACGTCATAGTAAATAAATAGGGTCAAATACATTTAAACCATTTTCTTAACAGCCCACCAAGAATCACTGATGGAATCAGGTGGACCCCTGATAATAAGCATCTGCTTCGGGGGTGTCCATTTTTTCCGTGTTTCGTATTGTGAGGTGATTTGTTATTTGTGACACATCGTGGAAAAATAAACTAAACTAAAAACTAAAAAAATCAGGGCCTCATCTCCAGGAACAGCTTTAAAGATCAACTCCGGTCATCTTTTGAGGTTTAAAAGTGTTCGCAGTGGTCTTTTATTTGAGATTGAGACTTTTTTAGCCAAAACCAAAAGATTTATTTTTATTTTCTATGACAGTTTCTGCAGAGTGGCAGTAGTTCATTCGAAATTTGGCTCAGAGCTGTGGGCGGGGGCTTTGGCAAAGGGTAACCCCGCCCCATGTTCCTTCCCTATTGCTGAGAGCTTGTGGCCCCGCCCAACGTATTTTCTATGTAAAATTAGGCTCTTTTTCAAACAACATTTCCTAATATGTGTCCTCTATTATCAGAAAATGTTACAAGAAACATTTAAAAAAACAACAACAACTTTATTTTTATCAGAGTGGGTCTTTAAGAGACTTGGGATCTTTATACGTGCCATGACAGCAACATTTGGTTCAGCTTTTTTGGTTTCCATGTGGAAATGTCCTATATTTTGATGGCTCCTAAATATTTCAGATGGTTCACCTCAAAAGTCCATCCATCCATATTCTGAACCCACTAAATCCCATTGGGGGTCACGGGGCTGATGCAGCCAGATACTGTTGGGTAACCCCATGGGTAACACAATCACTCACACTTACATTCACACCTAATGTAGGATGATCTGTAGGAGGAAGCTAGTGTTCCTGGAGATGACTCAAGCATGACTCCACACAGAGAGGTCCTAGCTGGGATTCAAACCAGGGCCTTCTTGCTGTGAAGCAAGAATGCTAACGACTACATCATCATAAAGCCCAGCTCAAAAGTTACTTTAAGTGAACATCTAGTCCCTGACTTATTAAAAGGTTAAACAAATCTAATACTTAAGTATTTTTTGAGACAGAGAGAACAATAGCACATGCAAAGCCCTCATTTCAAACCCGATCAGAGTTACTTTCTGTATTGGTGCTATATGTAAATGGAAAATATGGTCAGCACAGCATTAAGTCCTCACACATAGTGAAGACCTGCAGAATTCTCACAGCAAATTCGGCACAGAAAGCCGGCTGCTGCCACAATGTCAGCGCGCTTTATGCAACGGTTCCACAGGAGGCCAACACGCCTTCGTGAATCTCCAAGGCCATAATTAGCTCCATGGAAGGGGGGGGGTATTTCAAGGTAGTGCTAAAAGTAGACCAACTTAAGCTAACATGTCCTGATGACATAACAAGACCTGACAGCAGCTCAGGGAGTTTTATTTCTGATGTGCAGCATGCAGCAAAGGACTAGAGCTGTAATTTTGCAAAAAGTAAATCTTATTAAGTACTTATACTTACACTTGTACTTATCGTGTTATAATTAATACAAATCAAAACAACTTGACACGTAACATTTTACTAACATACAATGATTTCTTCCTAGAAATTGTTTATTAATCATAGTAACATTTGTGTTGTAATAACACCCCTCCCCCCAATTTGTAAATATAACAATAAAAAAAAGTGCCAACTAAATATTTTTATCATATATCAAAGTCAATAAGCCAATCTGACAACAAATTTAGCAAATATTATATTAGGAAAGAGTTACTGATGTGGGCATTAGCAGATAAACACAGAAATGTTTTTAACATCCTGTTTTGACTTTGATTGTCAAAACTAGGATCTGTCATCTTTTATAGCAGGGAGTTTCCACCTCTTGTGCCCACGATCCAGACTGACTGGCTTCCTGTTTTACTCCATTTCAGTAATTTTCTAGTGTCCTTTGCAAATAAAAGGTAGTGTGTCAAGACATTATTTAACGCATTAGTGTAAAAGTTCACAAATCGACACTGCTCTTTCTCTGTTTACCCTTAGAGTTTGAAGCACAGCTAACGTCTACGAAAAACATCAAAAGATGAGCAAATCAATGAATCAGACATTTCCTTAAAAACCCCCTTATTTATTAATGTGCCAACTTCCCCTTTAAAAAGACAAATGACTGTCTTCACTCTTTGTTATCTGGTAGTCTTGACATCATTGTGGCCAATGTGGTAAAAAAATATCTGTCATTTGTTAATTTATCACCTCCCCAGTTTTACAACAGCCCGTTGTTTTTGTTCTACTTAAAGGTGGACATCTTTTTACTGAACTCTTTAGTACAAATAATTTATGTTTCAACCTTCTCCACTTCAAATCAGCGCATTCCTAGCTAACTATGTGTTTTGTTTTGTTATGGAAGAAAAAATTCCCCATTGTGATTCTTAATTTTAAAGTACTTTTAGTGGACATGCCACATACCTGGGCACCATGGAATCTCCCCCTCTCAGAGTGGTCGGGTCCAGCTCAAAGATGGAGGAGATCTCCATCCCGTCGGGAACGGGCACCAGTGTGCACATGATTTTTTCCTGGGGTGTCCGCAGGCGGCCTCGCAGAGCCTCATTGTCTATATCCAACTACGGGAAAGGAAAGAGGTGTTTAGATCGAAGAAACACTGTTTACAAACCATACATTAAATAAAGGATAAAGAATCTATAGCTGTAATATTCAACCATGCAGGGAGATCAGTGTATGCAATCACTGACCCTGATGTGGAAATACATTTTCTAAACCTTTTTCGGATTTTTTTTTTATTTACCAAGAAAAAAATATTTAAACATTTTTAACACATCAGAGTAGAAGATTACATGCTGAGACTCTGGTGCTGTTCTATTAAGAAACCCACTCCTTTGGTTTGCTGATTGCTACATGAATTTTGATGATGCAGATAAAGGGCATGAAAAGTGAAGTGATGGAAAAATATTATACAGGTGTACCTGGAAGTTAAAAGGCGTGAAGTCCACCACCTAAAGCAAAAGTCCAAGGGCCAGAAAATATTTATATAGGTAGACAGCACGATATAAATAAAAGAATAAATTAAAATATATTTTGAAAAGATAAATAAAATCAGCATTATGCTGCAGAAAATGGAAAAACCGTGTTTGCTTACAGAGGATCGCTGATCAGCACTTTCCTCCTCAAAGTCTGGATTTACCTGGAACAGAAACAGGTCAAACATGTCAAGATCATTGGTGTCAGGGTTCTCCCTCACTAATTTACTTAAATAATGCTTTTGAACTTTTGACGATTTCAAACCGTTTCTCCAACTTCAGATTCCGTTTGTCTAAAAATCCAAAAGGGAAAATGGTGACATAAAACCCCTGACACAAACCTCACTGACCTCGGCTGCCAAATAGCACCCTGTGGCCAAATGTTTAAACCTGAACAGGCTGTTCCAGTAGCCTGCACCTCCTCTGCAAGGATCGCGGTGGACCACCTGGAGATTAAAGCAAGAATGGAAACATGAAACTTGAAATTTAGGAAAAAAATGACTCATAAATATTCACATATACAATTACATTTGGTCACAGAAATTCACAGCGAAACCTTCCATCTCAGCCACATGCTAGGCACAACAGCATGGCTTCGACTTGTGAACTGCAGATTTCAACCAGTCTCCTCACCACAGGGTTGCTGGTTCAGTTCGCAGCTACTCCAGTCATGTCTGTCTTACTAGTTTGGTTTCCAGCAAGTAAATATGCTAAATAACGATTCAAAAGCAATGTTCGATTTTTCATTACTGATTTTGACCACTTCTTTTTTAAATTATTTTAGTTTCAACTTATTTATTTCACTGTGGATTCTTCGTTTGTTACCAGAAAAGTCCTAATAATTTTGCCCACGTGTGCACATATAATAGAGCTTAGCCTTAGGAAAAGCCATTGGAAAACACTGCAGCTCATCATTTAGTTACACATTTGCATAATCTCTACAGTTATAGACAACTTTGAGCAGAGCAGATTTAGTATCATTAATACATTTTAAACATTAACAAGATACATAAAAAACAAAACGAAAAAAACAGTAATTAAAAACTATTCGGGTTTTCATTTGGAGATTATACTTAACTTACCTCCACTTCCCACAGTGCTTTGCTGCTTGTGGCAGAAGTCGCAGACTGCCGGCCAGTCGTTCTAAGAAAAACATGTTGCTTCTTTTTGTAATCATCACAAGTTAGAAACTTTTCCTGCTCTGCGTGAAACAACCGCACCACGTCCCCCTGCAAATTTAAAACACACGTGAGGGTCATCTGTATGCAGTCAGGCTTTATGCCGTGGTGTAATTACTAGAGAGGTTACTGGCTAATATAAAACAGTGAAATCTGTGGACACCTACGCCTTTAAGTATTGTCTCCTTGTTGTCACTCCACTTCATAAAAAGAACTACTTTCCAACTTGTGTTGCAATTCACTGAATTAACCTAAAAAACAGAAGAAGAAAAACATTTACATCACAAAGTTTAAATTATCTTTCATCATTTAGATTAGACCAATTAACACCTGAGTTTTATCTAAAACTTGTTTTCAGCACTAGCCTCATTCCTCACCTCATTACATCCTGGGTTGTCCACTAACTGGTGGCTGCTGGCATGTAGAGGCTGCCCTGCATTCACAGGGTTAAGGACTACTTTGTCTCCAATTACAACCTGTGACAGAGATGCAGGAGCATGGAGCAGGAAGTAGAGAAGCAAAAACAGTTTTTGAGCAAAATTGGAAAAATCCTACAAATCCATTGGTTAGATGTTAAAACTGCAGTAACTAAAATGAACACACAGTGGCGCCATAGTCAAATGTTTTGTAGTGACAGAAAATCTCACCATATTTGAGCAAGTGGAAACTGTGTAGTTTTTCAAAAACATTGATTATCTGTCACTTTTGCACAACATGATAACAGGTATTGCTTTAAATAAATCCGGATTGGATCTGACATGGCTCCATTTCCCTTTCAAGCATCAATCTAAGAGCGGTAAAAACATATTTTTTCTATCATGTTCCTGCTGCCCCACCTACTGATTAAGACACCAAACTGCAATGAGGCTGCTCGGTGCAGCTTGCCAGGATCAATAAAATGTCAAAGGACAAATCTGCCCAAGGGGGCTAAGGGGGCTAATTATGCATAACCTAATTAGCCAAAGACTCGGCTTGACTATTAGCTTCAAGCTTAAGTGGAAGAGGTGACATCCATCTTTAAATTTCCCTAAACAGTCTTTCCACGAATGAAGTGTCACAGTTTAGTTAAGATCTGTGTGAAACAAAAGATTAGCCAATCCTATCTGCAGATCAGAGAACTGGGGCAACAACAAAGAGTGAGATACAGGAGGCGCTCATGTGGAGCCCAACCCTCTCAAATTCCTTTTGCGCAGCATTTAGGTGCCTGCAGAGCAGAGCAGCACCTAAAAAGGGTGAAAAATGATTTTTTTTTTTAGCCTAGTAAATCTATTAAATTGGTGGACTAAGTAAGCAAGCAAAGTAAATAAATCTTTATTTATATAGCACTTTTCACAGGGAACAACTCAAAGTGCTTCTAAATGATAAAAAAAAACTTTAAACTTTCTTTAAAATGACTCAAAAAAAGTAAAGTTAAATATTACATAAAGCACTTGAAAAGGTTTGCTCCTTACATTGTATTTCTGTACATTTGTTTAACTTGGAGTATTTAAAAATGTAAAAAGTGTTTACATAACGAAAACTTCTGCAATGATCCAGTATTTTTTTTTTTCAAATAAAGAAAGCTGCTCAAGCTGGATTGCTCTTAGAAAGTGCGTGCTTCCAGTTTCTGCTAAATAGTAATCACTGTTTCTGATTCTATTTCCAGAATTCTTGGAAAATTGAGTTCAGCCTTTCTTGCCACATCCCAGTCTGATTCCTTTCAGACCTGTTCAATCAAGAACCAACCCCTACAGATGTTGTCTGACAGTGAGGCATGCTGAAAGATTGATAGCTTGATAACATCATGTTGTTGCCATCCAAAAAATGAAGAAGAGTCTATAACATGTATCTGTCTGAATGTAACCCTTTCAAAGACTTTAGGATCCTTTCTTTACAAATTAAGAAAACTTGGAATCTGGAGCATCCTTGGTGTTAGGAATAATGACCAACCAATCAAAACAGCTCTTTCAGGAGATTATTTAAAAAGCTGAAACAGGGAACATGGAACAAAAAAGATTGATTCTACAGCCAATCAGAACACAGAAGACAGAGTGCTTAAGAAGCATGCACTGTAAACAAAAATGAACTGTGATACAGTGAGAGGAAAACATCAGAACAACAGTCAAACATGGTGGTGGTAGTATAATGTGGAGCTGCTTTGCAACATCAGGACCTGAACCGCAATCTCTGGCGTCCATAAATTCTGTTTTATACATATAAATTCGGAAGGGTATAGTCTTCCATCGCTTCAATGCTATGCTCTCTGTGTTAGGTTTGGAGTTGCTGGACCCAAAAAGGCAGACAGGGACTTAGTTTGATTTAGTGAGTTTTATTGTAGGATGAAAAAGGGGTTGGGCGTTGGATCTTTGGCGTTGGTCTTGGGTCTTTGGGTTTTTTGTTCTTTGGGGGTGGATTCAGAGTTTCTTGTGGCTTTTGATCAGGAGGCTTTGGTTCTTGTGGATTTGGTTCTGATGGCTTTGGTTCTGGTGGCTTTTGTTCTGGTGGCTTTGGTTCTTATGGCTTTGGTTTTGGTGGCTTTGGTTCTTGTGGCTTCGATTCTGGTGGCTTTGGTGTGGATGTTGGCGTTGGCTTTGGCTTTGGCGTTGGCTTGGGGCGTCGGCTTTGGCTTGGTGTTGCCTTTGGCTTGGCATAGGCTTTGGCATAGACTTTGGCTTGGTGTAGGCTTTGGCATAGGCTTTGGCATAGGCTTTAGCGTAGGCTTTAGCGTAGGCTTTAGCATAGGCTTTGGCTTGGATCGGCGAGTCCTTCATTAGAGCAGACGAACCGACAAGGGTTGGATGGCAAGATGGACTAAAATAGGTTCACTGATTGGATGCTGAACAGGTGTGCGAGACCGGATCCTAAAGCAGGTGTGCGGGGACGACCCCGACGCCTGACACTCTGAAGCACTGGAGTTTTGCAGAAGAGCAATGATCCAAAATATATCCAAAAGCAGAATTTATTTTCGCTTAAAAACAGAGTTTTAGGGTGGTCTAATTAAAGACAGTATATTATTTCTTCTGTTTTTACTGCGTTTCTTTTTTTTTTTGTTTCTAGAAGGGATCATGGCTTTTTCTCCGCTCTGAACATTATTAGTTACTTTTTATTAGTGTTTGAAATAATAAATAAACTAAAAATAATCAAATATGGGCTTAATCTTTTCAGCAAGAAACAGACGTTCTTAATCTATATTTATGGCCTGATAAAACCTTACCAAAAAAAAATTAACCCAGCTTTAGGTCTTTACTAATAATATGATTTCTGACATAAATTAAAAAAAAAAAAGAAAGGACTTTCTCAGTACCAAATAGACTTCATTTTGGCCGCCTTTACACTGCATGGTTCAAGTGACCCAATTCCGATTTTTTCCTCTCATGTGGCACAGATCGGATATGACCGGAGAGCGTGTAAGCAGGACTAAAGCGCATGGATTCCGATTTTCTCAGATCGGATACAGGCCTCTCTCACATGTGGAAATAAATCGGAAACGAATCGGATACGTGCATTTGCGTGTGACATGTAAGCAGACAAATCTGATATTCCCCAGTAAATACGAGTCGTTCGTCAGTGACGTCAACTCACGACACCACCAACTGAGACCACATAACTTATTAAAGTGCTTTTGTGCGCCGATTTTGCTGTCAGCGTGTTACCTTTTAGCCTAAGGCGTCATTCTGACTGTAGTCGGAAACCGCTGTTATTTCAGGTCCGGACGCAAACGGTAACTAATGAAGCGGGACACCATTGCTCTGGAACAGGCTTGAGGCTGTTTATTTCTTTGCTTGTGTTGCGAAGTGGGGGGGTGTATGATGGGGACCGTGTGTGTGTGTGTGTGTGTCCACGTGCGTGCGTATGTGTGTGAGAGGAGAGGAGAGGGGGGGGGGGTGAGCGCGGAGTGGTGGAGTGTCGGAGAACCGTAAATTAAAAAAAAAGGTCTCTCCCCCAAAAAGTTTTGCAGTCTTTCTACCCACTCTTGGTTACGAACTGTAAAGTGAACCCCGAAGGAGAATCCGCCTTAGCCCTGGAGAAAATCTCCCGTGCGTTTCTGACCACGCTCGGAAAAAGAGAAGTCATCGCGGAGGAAAGGTTCAACACTTGGATCAAACTATTAGTACAGCACGTCTGCAAACACTTCCTCATTCAAAACTCAGAGACAGCCAAGCAGGCCTCCTTTTTTTCCCTCTCCTGCGCATCCCCTCAGGAGCGCCCAAGGCAACGCCTCCGTCCGTCGCTGCGTTGCCTCCATGACAACCGTAGTCACAAAAGTCTGAAGGAGGTCCGCGGAAGGTGGAAATGCTGCTACATAGTCCTCTGAACGTCTACGTTTGATAGTTTCAGCATTGTATAGTGTAAATGCAAAAATCGGATAAGGATCACTTTTAAAAGGTGATGTGAGCGGGTCATCAAAAAAATCGGATATAGTCAGAAAATCGGATATGGGCACCAAGACCTGCAGTGTAAATGTGGCCTTTGAAGCAAGAAAGAAAAACAGCTCTCAAACTGTGACCCTGAAACTTTAGCACCTGATGAGTGGTTCCTGATTTTTTTGTTCTTCTTCTTCTAAACAAGACATCTGGCCAGGTGTGGCGCTTTGAAAAAATATTTCTTCTACAGGGCATAATTAACTATCATTGTCTACTCACACTGTCTCCCAGGGATCTCAGCTTGTAGAACGGCTGAATGTAAAACCAAGACCCCTCATTTCCTGCAGAGTCCAGAGTCACCCTCATGGCATTCTTCTCCAGCAGAGCAGGTAACCTCTTGTTCACTGTTAAGTATTTATTGCTTTTCAAATGCAGCAGCTGTTGGTAAAACAAAACATTCAAGGATAAAAAAATAAAACTGAACAAATATTCTGAAAAACAAAACACAAGCAAGGAAATATGTAGAGAAACTGGCAAAACAGAATCCTTTTATTGAAAATAACTTTTTGAAATGTTGCTTTATCAACATTTTTGATCCAAGGGCTGTAAATTTCCTATGTGATGTCCTTGCTGACAACTAGCAAATCTAACTTAATCCCAGACCTGCGAAAGAAAAGCTATTAACTGAATACGGCAAGAATGAGTCCTGCTGTGGAGTTTCTATTCTGGAAATCAGCTCTCTGCTTTAAGGAAATGAAGAAAAAAATGCACCTTTACAGCACATCTTTGAGCTGCAGCAATTATTTAAAACTTTGTCAGACTTAATCAGCCCCATGGTGAATGTTATCTGGCTCACAGTATCAAAAGCGCAGCAACACAGCACAGCCCCGCAGTTCTGTTAAGGAGGGTAGCTTATCATCAGCACAGCAGCACACCTGGATGACATTTCCATACTGTATGACGGTTCCCAGCAGCTTGCGGTTTTCAGACTCGTTCTGCTTCTTCTCCAGGTCTGCAGCGTGCTGATAGTCAAGAGAGAAACGCAGTGAAATTCTCTGCAAAGTCTCCAGATGACAACATTTGTGCAGTTCAGGCCTGAGGAACTAGAAAGTGTGCCTCACGTGAAGTTTATTGAGCAGGACTGTGTCAGTGGTACTGTTGCCTCCAGGTTTGGCTGCCTTCCAGAACTGCTTTTGTGCAGAGTATCTGTTCATAGGACACAGTTTGAAAAGGCAGTCTGAGGGAAACAAGAAAGAGAAAAAGAGTTTAGTTGCATTAGTCATCCAGACTTCATCATTTAAGACAGGTTTGAACAAAACTAAAACAAAATAAGAGGCTTCATTGAACGCAAATGTGCGGCGCACAACATAATTGACAAAACGGGCACAAACAACAATCATTAATTTCTCCTCCTTGATCAGTTTTGGCACTTATGTCAATTATAGTGGACATCTTTATATGTCACTACCAAATCCAAGTCCCTGATGGGTCAAAGCTCGACCCGGTTTAACCTTCAATAAGCTTAAAACGCACAATTATGTGCATTTACATAGACTTATCATTGACTATTTCATTTACACTTTTTTTAAAGACTTCCAGGGAAAAGCTACCATGGTTCAGTAGCCATGAAGCCTACTCCCTATATGGTGCTATCTTTACAGGCAGCTAATCTGATGAAAGATCTAGGATCACCTAACTACCCATTCTTGAAGTCATTTTTCCACGTCTATCTAAATGGCCACTTTAAGGGTCAAACAGGTTTTTTGCAAAAATTAGAAAATTTGATTTATTGCTTTTTCATGTTTTTTTAACTACTGCCTGTTAGAGGAAACATTTGGCTCTCAGGTTGCATTTGAGATTTTAGGGCTCTGTGCAAAGATCAGCCACTTTTTTCAGCCATTTTTGCAGGAATTTGCATTTTTAAAGCCAGCCTCTTCACAGTTTTCAATCATTAGGCTGTCTAATAATTCTGCCCTAGGCAGATGAAAACAATGGTTTGAACTTGGTATGTTATTGTTTTACTATCCAGTATTGCAGATGGTTAAGGTAAATAGAATTTGTGAAAAAATTAAAATGCCTCCTAAAATATATTTAATTTTTTTTAATGCCATTTAAGGGGGTTATTTCTTTATAGAATCATTTGATGACTTTTGATGCTTCTTTAAGCCTGTAGAAGAAAGCTTGTTAAAAGCAAGAAGGCAAGCAAAATGCTTCATGTATATGCAGTGATATCAACTATGCCTGTTGGTTTGCACTTATTGCAAAATCATCTTAAACTCAAGAACATATTAAAATAGAAGGATTCATTACTTAAAGACAATCTGCCTAAATGAATTCTGCAATTATTCATATTTTCTAACAGAGACAGGATGACATGGTTTAGGTCTAAATTTAAACTGCTACTAGGTAGCTGGTTGAAATTTTGCTGTTTGTAGCTAGAAAAACCATTCTGAAATTCTGGATTTCCAGGGACGTTCCGACCATAGAGGACTGGTACACAGAGGATTTGAAGATGCTTCCTCTGGGAAGACTAACGCATACCCTCCATGATAACCTTGAGGAGTTCAAAAAAGTCTAGCAACCAGTTCTGGATAAGACTTTGGATTGAACTCTGTTCTGGTGAAATGTGAAAACCTGTACTAGACTTTTGCCGATGGTGATGAAGGTTTATTTATTTTATTTTTAAACCTGCTGTTTGATGTTAAAAAGAAAATATGGGTTTGTAAACATCTTGATGTTCTATTTTTCAGGACTGACTATGTTTTCACTACCCAGATAAAAAGAAAAAAAACTGCTACTAACTAGGTGTAATCTATTTGTAAAATTTCTGTCAGTGCTGGTACACCATAGAGCAGGGGTCGGGAACCCATGGCTCGCGAGCTATATCTGGCTTTTTTGATGGCCACTTCTGGCTCGCAGACAAATCTTAATTATTAAAAAAAAAGTTTAATTAGACCAGTCCTTCGTCGTGATGCAATGCCAAGGGGGGTGCGCAGTAGTAGCGCTGCTTGGAGAGAAAAAATCTGTGCCACTATCAGTTTCCTATTATCTGTTATATCACAGAGTTTGCACCAGCCTGAAACCTGCGAATTGCCGTCCCTGCAGCTGCGGGGAGGGGTAGTGGGTGCAGGCAGCGAGGTGAAAACAGCACACTGCTTGTCAGAACTTAGAAGAAATGCTCATCATTTATTATAATGTAGAGTCCCTTTCCCACACTGGAGTCTTCGCACATGCAGAGACTTGATCTCTTTTAAGGTTCTTCATTCTGGTTACAGTAGGCCGTCACCAACGCCATACAATTTATTCAGCAACTCCTGAATCTCTCCCGCCCTCTCTCCCTCCCCGAACTATTTATTCCCCCGCTCCCGCACCAGGATAGGAGGGGATTTCCCTTATTCGGCCCATAGCTGAATCCCATTGGTCCAAACTACCCAACGAGCGACAGAACTGAGGGCCAACCAGCATCTCTGCTTGATGCGTTCAATGAACTCCGGAACTTAGAACGCGACCCAACAGCCACCCAGTCCAACACAATCCGCCACAATAATATTGTTATTAAAAATAATCCACAGACTTATTATACTTTAAAAGTGTTGAAATTACATAAAATGCACATATTCACTTGTATTTTTTGTTTTAAACATATTGTATGGCTCTCACGAAATTACATTTAAAAATATGTGGTGTTCATGGCTCTCTCAGCCAAAAAGGTTCCTGACCCCTGCCATAGAGTTTTGAGCTAAGTTCTATACTTGTCATTTTCATTCATTCATTCATTCATTCATTCATTCATTCATTCATTCATTCATTCATTCATTCATTCATTTTCTTCTGTTTGTCCCTTTCGGGGTCATGGGGCTGCCGGAGACTATCCCGGTCACTTATAGGGTGAAGGCAGGGGCCCATCCTGAAAAGGTCGCCAGTCTGTCGCAGGGTCACACATATCACACACCCATGCACTCTCACATTCACACCTAGGGACAATTTAGAGTGACCATTTAACCTATGAATGTAATTTTCAATAATCCTTTATTTATTAAATTATCTCACCATTATGACACTTATATATCTTTATTAATTAAACCAGGTGGTGCAGTGGTTAGCACTCTTGCCTCACAGCAAGAAGGCCCCAGGTTCAATTCCCTGGAAACAGACCATCAATGGGGACCTTTCTGTGTGGAGTTTGCATGTTCTCCCTGTGCATGTGTGGGTTTTCTCCGGGGACTCCGGCTTCCTCCCACTGTCCAAAAACATGCTTCATTTAATTACTTACTTAATTGGGAACTCTAAATTATCCATAGGTGTGAAAGTGGGTGTGTATGGGTGTGTTATTTGTGTGGCCCTGCGACAGAGTGACGACCTGTCCAGGATGTTCCTTGCCTTTGATCACAAGTGGCTGGGATAGGCTCCGGCAGCCCCGTGACCACAAAAAGGAACAAAACGGGTTTAAAAGATGAATAAATTAATAGTGAAACCAGATGGCACAGCGTCCTGAAATAGTCCCATACTTTTTAAAAACACTGCTACACTAAATTTCTTAGGCACTTGGGTCCTGAAACAACTACCTTGCACTTTTCTGAATTTTTAAAATAGAATCTTAATAATTTTGATATATTTCATTCAAGCTTATAGTCTTTTAACACCACGTAAGATACCCTGGAGTTAGTAATGACTCTGTAGTTTTTCTTTTCTTTTACCCTCACAAAAACATTAGTTCTAGAACTACTTGTTTGTTTTAACTTGACAAAATTAAAAATATATCATTTGCTCAACAAAGCTTTACAATTTGTCAGAAGAATTAGATAATCTTAAGCTTCGGACACACTAGACATGTGTCCAAAGCTTGTTTTTCCTCAAATGGTTGGAATGTCTGTGAATTAAATGGAACACCATCCATCCATACAGTGTGAACATAGCTTAAGAGTTTAAGAGTCCACAGAAAGCAACAGCTGCCAGCCATCTTTAAGGCTGGACTTTAAGGTTTTGTTGTTGATCGTCTTCAGGCTGACTCCAAGGAATACCTTTAGTTGGCCGGGTCTAGGTCAAGGCTTTTGAGTATCAACCTGCTCACTATTCTCTTTACTCTTCATGTCAACTTTGCTTATTTGTCTCAGTCTTACTTATAGCAGATGTTAGGTGTTTTTGTGTTGCTTTTTTCTCTTCCCTATCCTCTGTGTTGAGGTAGATGCTCGTCCTTCCTGAGTCTGGTAAAGGCCTTTTCTTTTGTTTTCACATCTTCAAAACAATCTTTCCTGTAGTTTCCGTGTGTAAACTGGCACAGGAGACCAAGAAGCTATTAGAATGCTAAAAATAGCTACTTGGCTACCTCTGTGAAAAATGTGGCCAATGTGAGTCTGCTGGGGATTAACCATCACAGAGCTGGAGTGAAGGAAGGAGGACAAGAGCAGAGTAGGTCAAGGACCAAGTGAAAAATGGGGCACTGGGAGAACATTTGTTTGAAAGGAATAACCAATTAGGGTTACGAAGACTTGAAAAAAGGTAATTTAGAAGTCACTGAATTCATTGAGCAATGAAGCTTTTTCTGATAGCTGGTCTAAATCAACAAGTTGGGATAGGAAAACGATGTAGGCTTTTAATTAACAATAAAGCGAAAAAACCTTTATCAAAAAAAAAAAACTAAATACCAAACATCCAAAAGCAGATAGGATAATCAAATATGACAAAAGCATGAATGTATTCAGATGGTCAGCAGGATCAGATCAGACACTTTTGAAATAGTTTGGTCTTTTAAAGCAACAATTAGGCATATAAAAAGAGCTAAGGAATAAAGAATTCTGAGGCGTGTATCCCTTCTATGTGTTAAATCACAGTCATTGAAGAACCTCAGCAGATGTTGGTCTAAATATGTTGATGTTTTAGAAAGAACACATACATGATTTACATTTTATGGGAGGAAAAAATAGCCACCATATTTGTGTCAGCGGGTGGCCTAGTTTGGTGTTTGCCACAGAAAAACCCACATCAGGTGGCCTACATTGCAGAAACTTTAAAAACATGAATTTGTTGAGTTTTCAACTGAAATTTTATTTAAACAAATCAAGAAAAATAGCAAACTTCAAACAAATATTGCTTGTTTTGTGTTTAAACTACTTACACTGATTAATATATTGGCTCCATTCTAGGCTTTATTGTTATCCAGCTGGGTTTTGGACTTTGTCTGTAATCAGGTAGGATACAAAAGACAACAGGGGCATCTTCTTTACGCTGATTACATTCACGTGTTCATTTTGCAAATGATTTAATCCAAGGCTATTCACAGGTGTGTTACATAACCGAACAGTTAGGGAGACTAATCCAAGCCTAAAATCTGAAAATATTTAGCTGTTTTTTGTTCACTAACAGTGTTGCCACTAACAGTTGTGATTGCAACAATGTAAAAACATTTAGAAATCAAGAAAAAAGGCCAACGATGATGCTTGTTCAGTGATCAAGCATCATGACAGCTGATGTTGTTCCTGTAAATTAATTCTGAAAATATTCAAATCTGTGTTTACTCAGTTAGTTCCCCCATCCTTAACAAAGCTGACATTTCTTTCCTCTAGTTTGGCACATACCTTCTACAGATATGGAAAAGCCCAATTTTCAAGAAAATCCTCAACTATAAATAAAAAAAACAGGAATTATACAGTGTAAATGCTACGACAGATACCTGTACTGCCTAAGTGTGTATGCTGTGCAGTTCAGAGTCAGCCCTGAATATTGCCTTAGTTACACAGCACCCCAAAGGACGTTGTGAAAATAGAACATATGATTGTTCTATGTGTAGCAAGTGTATCGTAAAATATTTGTAAAGCTAATGGAAGTTGCATGCACTCATGACGTGGGAGTGATGCTGTCTTAGAGTGTCCTTATGCCATACTCTGGTTGTTAGTAAGGTTGTGCACACAAGGGGTTTGCAGGTGATACATCATTGCCTAGAAGAAGTAGGATAGCCAAACAAACGGATCTTACAGGTTTGCTCATTTTTCGGCCAACAGCCTGAAGGGCAGTTTTGACTAAGACCTCTGAAGATGCTAAAAGAGTAAAGACAATTATTGGCTGTAAACAAGCCTGTAAGGGTTCTGTGCTTTAGTTTGGTTTTTGTGTTGTTCTGAGTTGCCCTTTGTCAGTCCCACCAGTTTCAGGTTGATCATGGTCAAAAGCTATCTTCATTTTAGTTAATTGCCCTCAGCCTGTATAAGATGAAAATATTATTCAAAAAAGGAAGACATTTTATTTGACAGTCACTGATACTGAAAGTTGTCCAGCATAAAAGATGAGGGAGATTTTTAATGCTCATCATAGAGATCATCAGAGATACACTGTGAGAGACAGATAGCAAAAAGAAATGTTTAAAGAATTTATTTGTATAATGGAGCAGAAAATAGAGTAAATATTTGGCCAGTAACAAAACTTTGTAATGTACCCTGGTTGGCAATGACATATGTCAAATGTTTCCCATAGATGAAGATCCAGTCACTTTTCATTCTTAATGTTCTTACTGTTTGAAGGAGGTTCTTCCATTCATCAGCTGAATAATCTAAATGGTTTCTGGCAACATTTTGATGGGGCCTGGACATGTTTGGCTAAAGCAGGAGGACCTTTGGAGCTCTGCAGGATTTGAATCCATGACGACGTTGTGTATAATTAAAGTAGTTCTGGGATGTTTTCTCCCTGTTCTCAAAATCCTTTGACCCCAACTAGGTGAGATCTTGCATGGAGCTTCAGGTGGAGGGACGTTGTCAGTGATCTTGTATTTCTTCCATTTTTTAGTAATTACTTCAACAGTTGCTCACAAAGTTTTTGCTTATTATAGATTGGTTTATCCCAGTCTTGTTAAGATGTACAATCTTATCCCTGGTGTCCTTAGACAGCTCTTTAGTCTTGGTGGTGGAGGAGAAGTTGTAGTCTGACTGTTTCAGGGTGTAAACAGATGTCTTTAATACAGAAAACCAGTTCAAACAGGAGCCATTAATACATGTGATGAGGGGATGATAGAAACGCTTTTTAAAGAATAAGTAACAAACCTGTGACGGGACAAAATTGTTTCTCGATTTTTTAGAAACTAAACACAAAATGTCTGCATCTTCATACGAAAAGCAAATCATACAATGAGATTTCCTGGATTCTTTATTTACATTCTGTAAGTTGAAGTGTACCTGTGATGAACATTACAGACCTCTCGTTTTAAGTGGGACAACTTACAGAACCCGTGACTGACAAACACTTTTTTGCCCACTGTGAAGCCTTCTCGCATTTACAGAAACAATGTATCTGAGAATCCTGCAACAGACTGACGACCTGTCCAGAGTGTCCCTTGCCGTCGTCCACGACTGGCCAGGATAGGCTCCAGCAGAATATTTCTGAGAATGTTCATTCTATACGGTAATGTGACAAAGCCCACAGTGAGTTCTCTTTACTTTAGCTGTCATTTCTCTTTTATTTGTGCTTGTTTTTGTGTATTTTATTATGAGGGCGCTTATTTAATTATTTTATTGCATGTGTAGGGATTGGTTTTATTGTATTCTTGTTTGGTTTTATGGAAAACACCTTGAGCTGTCTGTTTGACATGATGGGTGCTTTACAAATAAAATTAATTTGAATTTGAATTTACTGTCCCAGTTTGTGGTGTTTTTTTTCATTTGTTTTCTTATACCTCACTAACATCTCACCTCACCTTGTTTTTGAGTTTGATCTCTTTTGCTTCAATGCAGGTTGGCTGTGACTTCTCCTGGATGCCCTACCCACCCCTGAGTTCTCCTTGAGACGGTCACAGCTGCCTGGAATCACTAATTAGGGTAGCTATTTAAGGAGGTGTCGTTCTGTTTTCTGTATCTGATCGTCCTATTTGATTTGTCTACTTTTGGAATTTTTGTTGTTGTTTCCCCATGATTTGAGGCAATTATTTGTTAAGTCTTTGGACTTTGGAGTAAGTCTTTAAGTGTTGGGAGTCCTTCCCGCTTCTGGCTGGTCAGCTCTAACACACTGTAAATCCAGGCATCCAATGAATAAATCCCCAAAACACATACATATACACAGTCTCAAAACTGTATTACAAGCATGCAAATAAACGAGTACACAGAAAAATTGTAGAGCATGATGACCAGAGTTTTCTCTTCAAATTATTCCTGGTCTTTGTGTTACAGTGGCACACATTTTTATGCATTTGCCACTCAAATAATCAGGAAAAACTGAGTTGAGGAAGATGTCACTGCAATGCACATATTTCTAGTAGTTTACAGGTGCCATTCAGGTTAAACTTTGATACAATTCAATCTGATTCTGTCAAAAAAAACTCTCACTATTATGGTGGAAAAATATTAAAATATCCTAATGCATTTTAAACACAGACTCAAGCATTTAAAATGTTTCCTCCTTATAAAGCTTTTAACAATCTTTATTCAACTTTGTTTCTAGTTAGTGACTGATAAAACACTTTGCAAGCATGACCAAAAGAAATAATTGATGCCAGCAGCACATGAAGTCAGCTTTTTTTTTTTTGTTGCTTTCACTGCAGGCTAATAGGCCACATCTTTGAATACGATTTGAATATCTCTGTTAGAAGTGAGCAAGCACAGGTCCTTCTTTGCATCTTCAACGGGGATGGCTGGGGGCTCCTTTTTGAAACCATACAGCTCTAAACTACCTGGTGTTTGCACATAACCGTAAGTTTAAAGATACATTTTTAAAGGCACTAATAAAATGCAAATATTTTGAGGAAAACCCCACATCCATCATGTTTCCATTTAAAACATTTGTTGTCAATTTTTCTGAGCACATTTAAGGTCTAACTTTATCTGAAGTGCCTGAAATAGAATAGTGAGCGTGCATGTTATATTGGGGAAAAGGACTGCATAAATCTGTAAATGTGCACTCTTACAGCACAGACTAATGGGGAACCAAAACTGTCATTACTGTCATTACCATGGTAAACTGTGAGTTTGAGAAGAATGAACATAACTTGTCAAGTTTCATCCTATCATATGAAAATTGAAAAAACAGTTAAAAATTAAATAATTAAGCAAATTTAACTGCAGGATATAAAACTGCATCAGGGAATAGGAAATGGGCAGAGGCTTTACCTTAAGCCAAAGGAATATGGTTTTTTTTTATGATGCCTTGTGACCCAGGTGTGGATTTAAGAACCCATGTGGGAGTTTGTAGAGGATTTTAAAAGTCCTGCACACATTTCTTCAGGTCTCTGTCTCTGAAACTAGACTACTGAAAGGAGAAACAATTGCTAACAAAAATGAAAAACACTGCTTGGAATGAAAACCAAATTTGTTTTGCACAAATGTTTCCCCTGACAAACTTATCCCACTACATTTTCAACTCAAAAAACCCAGAAAACTGAGAACGGTTTGTGGCACATACATAAGAAAAATATTCAAACAGATTTAGAATTATTGCAATCCAAGTGTAACACTTGCAGACGTAAACTAATTTAGGAACTGCTCCAAACATCAGAAATGATGTAACTTCTTCACGAATGCTGGGCAACTTTTTAGCTGAGTATGATCCGTTTCACAGCTGGAAGTTTGCAAGAGCTTTTTGAACTTTTAACCTGATTAAACAAGTATAAAGCAACCAGCCCAACACCTTCAGATGTGTGCAGGAAGAAAGAGGACACAAAAAACCCTAAATACTTTGCAGCTTAGTGTTGTTCCAAAATATAAACATATCATGAGAAAACAAAAACATTTTAGATGTAATGGAGGCTTGAGGTGCTCCTAACCTGTACTATGGGATATATTTTCTTCTGTGCTGAATGTATGTACAGTAATTATATGAACTGTGCAATATTCCCCAGGAATAGTAAAATATCAAATTGATATGTCTCTTACTTGCAGTCATAATCCCACTGTAAACAGCTGGCCCGGGACCAGAGACACAAATTTCATTTTATCCCGGTGGTGAAATGACAATAAAGAATCCTGAGCCTTTGTGCCCTATCTATTTATGACCTATTATCTATTTTCTTTTAAAATATCTAAACTATGATTAAAATACATTTGCAGGATGACCATATTTATATATTATGGCACAATATTAGCTTAAGATCTATGCTTCAGTGCATCCCAGAGCAACAAATCTCCAAGAGGGCAGACAAATTAACATAAAGTTGATCAACATTTCAACATTGTTAAGACATTTCTAAGGTTGAGTCTGATTTCTAGTGATGGGCTGATAGAATTTTTTTCTTTTGATACCGATGACCAATATTTCCCCTGAAACTGTGGCCGATAGCCGATATTTGCGGAAACCGACACAAGTGTCTACAGTAACACAAAGTTTAGATTTCCTCTTTGTTTCTTTATTAGAAATGCACAACTTTGCTTTTACTGTACAATCACATTGACCCCTTTTAACATACAGCAAAGGATTTCATAGGAACAAGTATCACTTTAAAACTTTCATGTAAATATATCTGTAAGCATTCAGACCATTTATTGAATATTGGACATAACTGTAAACCATAAGCTCCCCATTGCCAGGGGTCTATTAGGAACAACATGCATCTCTGTCAAAAATAACATTTACCTGAAAACAGTCAATTACTGACTATGTAAACATAAGCTTCCCAATCTATTAGGAACAAGTATACATATCATAAATAGAAATACTTCTGAAAACAGCTAGAAGAATATCAGATTTTTTTATATTGGACCGATACCGATATACTCAATTTATGCAAATATTTGCAGATACTGATACTGGTGCAGAAATATCGCCCATCCCTACTGAATTCCCTGACTAATCACTACTTAATGCACGATAAAGGGCATTTTCGAATCTACAATTCCAAAAAAGTGTCCAAGAAATTTCTTAGAAGTCTGTGTGAAAAACTATTGTGCATTGATGCAGACTAGATTATATAGACTACAATGCACTGCATTTGAACCACCTGTCATGTGAAAAAAAACATTTACATTTATTATTATAATTTATAAACTATAGTCTCAATTGTCTTTATGAAATGCTCATATTTATTAGGTTTTTACTTCAGGAAATGGGTGACACCATGTTTGGCGTGAAAACGTAGCGCATGTGTCTGAATTGTATTCAAATCCAGGGAACTAGATATTCTTGCACTATTTGGCCTTTTAGGGGTTAGAGAGTATTGAGGGAACTTACAAATGACATTAGCTTTCACTTTCCAGCACTGACCATAATTTGACTGAGTTTCGCAATCTGCTTGTAATGTTATACAGCAAATACTGTTGAACCAGCATGGAGTAAAACCAAATCAGTTCATTTTAAACAAACAATATTATAACAAATTATGTTAGATGTGATAAATACCAAACATAGTATTCAAACAAAACAATCCATTGCCTTATATTCAAGTCACTCGATGTGAGGTTAAAACCTCACATCTGTTTTATAGTTACATTCAGATGCTGTTCTTTAAAACTCAGAGCACATCAGTATAATAAATGTGACCCACAAAAAAACAAAGACACGAATGTTGTGTATTAAAAAGGCTGTGGCAGCGAGGCCTTACCTCTGAACTTCTTGGGCGGATTGTTGAGATCCCCTGCGTCTGGTTGAACCACACAGCGGTCATCCACAAGTCTGGGAAAAAAAGTCATCATTAAAACGTCGTTCTTTACTGACAAAAAATTCTCCCAGACAACTTTTAGCCACATGTCACACTTCGGACACACGTTTCAGTTTTTCAAAATGCTACAAATAACATTTAATTACACTAAACATGTTGCAACATTTTTATTTTAAACTAGATTTTATGACTTTTGTATTATGTGACTTGCATTTAATCTGAAAATCAGTTTGTTTTATTTAATGAACAATCATGGGGTACCAAAGAAAGCATTTTTGTTAGTTTGTCGTATAGCTAAACAAGGGAAAAAAGAAAAAAAAAACACAAATCTCAGCATCAGAACAGAAGAACTTCTTAGAACCGGGCAGGAAATACCAGGTATGTACTAGCAGACGAATGCCTTTCTTGAATGCATTGAGGTGTTGAATTTCATAGAAAGGGTAGGGTAAAGAGAAAATGGAATTCCCACTTCTCGTCTGACTGGATTCTTGTTCCTCAGAGCAATTAGTCTTTAGTACTTGTTTAAAAAACATGTTGATGCTCATTAAAGTTACTTGTTCTGCAGAATTAAATGTAGTTTCAAATGTTGCCACATGTTTCATATTTTCTTGATAATATTTTGAGAACAATGTAAAAAATTCTTTTTTTCAAATATTTTTTGTGTTGGTTAAACTAAAATAATTTAACCTACAGGCTGTAAGGCTCTGCTGTACACTTTCAAATGCAGGGCCACAATCTTTTCTTTTAATGATTTTTTTGTACGTTATTTTACATATCAGAGTGGTACCTCCATTTTTTGTGGATCTTTGTCTCTGATCACTTTCAGGTGTGGTGCAGGAAAGGTGTGGCTCCATTTGGAGGCAGCCCTTAAAGCACTGCGTGGACCTCAAGCCCTTAAGAAGGGAGCTGTGCTGCAATCCTGTCTGCACTTCAGTGAGGCTCTCGTCTCTGTTGACCTGTGTTTCTGTGTGTTGTTTTTGTGTAGAGGCCTTCTGTGGAGTTTTTGTTGCCTGTAAACTACAGTTAAAAGTGAATCTGTAGGGGTCAACTGCCATTTTCTTTCATATGTATTTTGCCTTGTCTCTGTTAGTCTGGGGAGGTTAGTGTGTGTCATTCCCTTTTCTTTTGCAGGTAAGATGTCTGAGATTAGATGGGTGGGGTTTTAGTTTGCTGTTTTGGCCTTGGTTCAACCTAATGCCTCTTTGGCTTCTCGTCACGTTATTGTTTGCTGATTATCATTTACTTGTGAATAAATTTGTTACCTTACACAGATGCAATCTTTTAGTGATTTTAATGTTGTTTGTCTGGATGCAAAAGCTGTTTTTTATTTCTATTTTTTTATTTTTTTAATGTTCCTCTGGATCTCCCAGACAGAAAAAGGGCCATAACAGAGGGGACTAATTCTGATCAGTATCCATGACTGTTTCTAACATATTTCCAGGATTATATTTAATTTATTTTAATAGATTTCAAATAAACAAATCTGTATTCTAGTGTTTATCCTTCCTTGTTACCACAAAGCCTCTAAGCAAAGTAAGTCTGCAATGTTTAAAGCAGAAGTCAGAACTTCTCAGTCACAGCAAAGTGATGGTGGTTTAAATACCACTTTTGAGATCTATTTTTGACATATTTTCTTAGATGTTAACATATGGATGTCCTCCTGTCATTCAACAGCTAAATTGACTATATGTCATTATACTCAACATGTTTACAGGCTAAAATCAGTGTTTGCTAGGTCCTCTTTAAAAGTTTATTAGCTAGCAACAAGATAGAAATAGCAGACTTAAATTTTTACAAAACGTCACTTATTAAGTTTAAATAACCTTTTTAAAGACAAAGTCTAGTTTGACAGGGAGTAAAATGCATATTTAATGTTTGTTTTTTAAACGAACATTAAAGAAAATGTGTCATGTAAACGCGCCGTTCGGAATACTCTGCCCCGATCAGACTCTTTCGGATCAAACTTTCTTTCCGATCGAGATAGGTGGGTTATACCGATCGTTTATCCGATCGTGGTACATGTAAACGGTCATTCCGATCGTGTGTCACTTCTGCTCTGGTTTACGTCATTCATAGATGGTGTTTCGCTGATAGAAAGCTTTGGAGCGCATACGGGACCAATCAGCTGTTCTGCGGCGGCCCCCTAAAAAGCACTGTGCCGCTCTCGCCCCGCTGGCTCTCTGCCTCTCTTACACCCCTCAGGAAGGCGCTGCCGGGGAGGAGCGCTTCATGTCCAATGAGGTCTGGACCGGGGCACCTGAGCTCTGCGTTCGGGCTCCGGTGCCAGTGGACCGAGTGAACCTCTCTGAGCAGATCAGGCGGATTTATTGTGTTGGGGGGGGGGTGCTTTGTTACGTGTGCGTTTTGTTGTGTTGTTATGTGTGAGAATTCGGACTGTGAGCCGACCCGCCGCTCTGGGTTAGCGGCTGCAGGACTCACGAGAACCGAGCAGAGCTCGGCCCGTCAGCTCACACATTTGGGTCGGTGTGTGAGCTTCAAAGCAGAAATGTCGCTCAGTCCTTAGAAACTGTCCAAACAATCACGTGGATTTGTGTTTCCAGTTGTGTCCCGACAAAATAAAGGCTTATTCCCAAACATTTGCGTGCAGCCAAGCTAATGTTGTTAGCCCATGTTTAAAGTTTATAGCCTCTCCTAACACTGGGTTCTTCAAGCTCCCCCTGCACAAAAAAGCACCGACCACACGGATTAAATATAAAACGATGAGCGAATAGACGCTTCATAATATTCATAACATTGATAAAAGCAAGTTTGGAAGATCATCTCGTATATTACCGAGCTGCTGCATAAATGTATGTGACAGCAAAGGGTTGTTTACAACGGGACATTTCCCTTCCGGGTTTTTTAACAGTACTGCGCATGCCCAAATGATTTATTCCGAACGAAACTGTGACCCATGGGAACGTTTGTTCTAATCGGAAAAAGGCTTTCTGTGCCCATGTGCACGGGTGAATTTTAACCCGACCATTGATCCGATCAAGATATTTTGCCCATGTAAACGCGGCTAATGGAGCTCACCAGGCTTTGTCAATAATCCATCTTTGAATGGCAGCCATGGTAAATGAGGTGTAAAAAAATGTATGGAACCACCCAGAGAAACCAAAATATACATCATTTAAGACGTCTTCTGTTTCATGATGGTCTTTTCTGAACACTTCAAACACTGCAAAATTTGTAGACCTAACGCTTAGTTCATGCACTCAAAGCAGAGATCTGATGCTGATACCTGATGCTATTTTGTCTCTCCATTGTGGCTCTTAGGCTTTAAAGAAAAATGCTAAGCCTTTAAAAAAAGCATAGGTTAGTTGTTTGACAGATGGAAAAAAATTTTAAGGAACTTGCATGTGCTGCTGTCTAAAGTTAATTAAAATTCTAACATAGACAATGTTATAATTTAACTACTGTGCAAATTTAAAGGCTAAATTTGATAAATGAAAGACTTAATGGCCACAAAAACATTTATAAAAGTATTTTTTCAAACGGTGAAGTAGGACTTTGTGGCTCTCGTTGGGTTTTGGTCAGTAAGAAAACTGGGCCAAATGGATCTTTTAACATTAAAACTTGCAGACCCCTGGCTTGGAGTGAGCAACAGTTTAGCATCCATAAGCTACAAGTGCTGTGAGAAAAGATGTCCTGATCCCTGAAGGATGTTTGTATGAACTAACAAAAAAGATCAAGATGTGGTTTGCATTGATATGCCATGACTGCTCACTAAAAACAGTTGTTGCAGCTGTGGTCTGACTCTAAGATGATTTCAAAACAACTATTTTCACATCTATAAAACTGGAAAGTCGAGGAATCTGTGGGGAGCGATGAAATAATAGATTGACCCAAGCAGATGATGTTGCTTATTCAGTCTATTTCTTTTTATAGCTCGAGCAGAGCAAACAGCACAAAGAAGCACTCCACACATGTGGTGATGACTGGAGAGCCACAGCCTTCAATCACACAGATGCAAAGTCCCAAAATACATTTTAAAAGCAAATAAATGCATAGGTGTTTCATTAACCTTGTTACTGAAGATGAATTATAACAAGCTTCCAGCTTGTTTGTTCCACCAGGTGAACACAGCTATCCTTCAGCGGTTACACTCTTTTATTTTGAAAAGATAAGTATCACTTTATACAATATTTCTATTTTTAGTATCATAATTTAGGTTTGCCTCTTTAATGGGCGTCCCTCATCATGAGTGGAGACACAAGATTACAGCGTGGTTGAATGTGACAAATGAGCACTGTTGTGGTGGCAGCCCCTGAAACAAGAGTGCAAATTTGTTACCATGGTGGGTGATGCAAAACAGCAAACTGTGAGAGAGCTAGACTCCTAAAAACCTGACAAAGAGGAGGACTTGATACAGCAGCTGCTGCTGCTGCCTGGAAAAAAAGGAGGTGACACAGAAAGGGGAGGAAGGCTCCGGCCCTTAAAGAGAAAGACGAGAGGACAGATTTTCTACTTATTGTCACTAAGAGGGAATTTAAAAAACAGAATTTATTTGTGGGTGAGAATAGATCAAAATATAAAGTTTATGGAGGTGAATTTGGAGGACAGAAACCATCACTCCAAATCTGACAGGCACCATTGTTTCCCAACCATCTTCTTACACTTATCTATCCATCTTCTAGACCTGTTTAATCCCTTTCGGGGTGACGGGGTTGCTGAAGCCTATCCCAGCTCCTGGACGGGTCACCAGTCCGTCTCTGGGCCACACAATCACACATGTGCACATTTAACCCTACAGGGACAATTTAGATTCACCTATGAAGCATCTTTTTTGGACTGTCGGTGAACACTGGAGTACCCAGAAAAAATCTATGCATGCACAGGGAAAACATGCAAACTCCAACAGAAAGGCCTCAGCTGGGATTTGAACCAGGGACTTCTTGGTGTCAAGTGAGAGAGCTGCCCAACTTTTTATATTACATTATAGTTTCATTTTGAACACTTTAAATTTAGAAGTCACAGTCTATTGAAGTAATTGGATCTCACAGTGCAACCCAAGCACAAAGTGAAACCCCAATAAAAATTGTATTTTGTGTTTTTTTAACCTTTCTTGTGGCATTTTTCTCATGATGGAGAACATATGTAAAGCAAATTAAGCTCTAAATTGCATTTGTGAGAATTTTTTATTCAAATTGGAGTGAATTAGGAGCAGATGAAAAAAGAAAAAAACTTGTAGTTGTTATGGAGCTAATGCCGTCAGCAGGCAACAAGCTCCCTGCTCTGCTCCATTCTGATGCGTTCGCTTTGCAAATAGATCCATCAATCTCTTCATTTTCCTTGTCTGAGCTGGAATCTGGCTCCAAACAGCACGACGGAATAACTCCAATATTGCTCGCCACTTTTGTTGCACCAGTAATGTTAGGTTGGGGTGGTGAAGGGCTGTAAGCTAGCGGGAGAGCATATAAACAGATGGATGATGGGAAATGGCAGGAGGCTGACACTGTACCAACAGTCCCGCCCACATCTCAGAGGCAGAACTACCGTACTGCCGCTCGACAGTGACTATGTTCTAGAAAATGCACAGGTTGTTTGATTTGGGCTAAAAATGGTGTAACCATGATTAAAAGACCACTGGGAATGTTTTAAAAAATAGATCAAAAGATGAAAATGGAATAAGTAAACAGGTGAAACAAATAGAAGGGACAGGTGAGAAATTTCTAAGCCTTGTTTTTGCATCTCATCCTTTAAAAAAAAAAACATCTTGAGTAATTTTCAGTTCTACCTCTTTGCTGGTCACAGGTTCCTTCTGGGTTTCCAGGTAAAGTCATGTTCCAGATTCTGTCCAACTGTATTGTTTGTGCTAAACTTGAGTTTTCCTGCCTGAAACTGCTTCAGTATCCTCAAACGAAATTCTAAATGTTTGTATTACTGTGTTCTAAAGAAAAGTTCAAGCATGCTATCGTACAACATTAAAATGTTGACCCCTTCGTCCTCTAAAACTGTTCTACTTTAATCCTTTTTTAATTAAGCGAAAGACTCAACGATGAAATGTGCAAATCAAATTTTGTTTATTAACAAACAGAAAAAGTGATTTAAGAGTGCATTTATTAAAAACATAAAGATTTATTTATTTATTTATTTTGCAAGTTAAAAGACATCCCTTAGAAATGTAACCACATTATTGAGGAAAAAAAAATCCATCAGGATTCAAATTCTGGTTCTGATCCTTTTGATGAATCTGTGGTCAAGGCATTTAACGTCCTGCCACTCCAGAAAGCTGTTCATCCGTGTGCCAGGGCAAAAACTAAGCACTTTGTGGGCAAGAAGAGAAATAATTCAAAAGAAGAGAGGAAGTGCAGAGTGAATGGGTGACGTGGCTTATAGTTTAAAAGCTCTTTGAGTGGAGAACAACACCACAGAAGTGCTATATGCCATTTATTTATCCCATTTATACAGTTATAACTGATATTTCCATTGAAAATGACATCCATTAAATCCTCCCATTATAGGAATCCATTTCTTTCAAGAGCCAATCTTTCAAAAGCGTCTCTTTGATTCATCTAATAGAGGGCTTGGTTTGAGCCATGCACAAAGGAAGAATCTTTCCTGACAATCCAATTGTTTAAAAAAAAAGCTATTTAAGAACTTTGCGGGAAAAGAACAAAAGTCATAGATTTATGGGGCGAGAAAAGAAAAGAAAAACAAACAGGCTTACCCTAAAGTGCTGATAAATCCACTGGTGGAACCCTCTGCATACAGGGAACAAATGTCCCCAATATGGAGGAAACTAGACATTTTATCCATGATTTCTCAGGGTTTGGTGCTCCTAAAAGAAAAATGACATCATTATTTACTTTAAAATGCACATAATTAGCAATGTATAACAAAATAGATAAGTTAACAGCGTTTTTTAAAATGATTGTCTTTGATGCAAACATTCATCCTTATCAGAAAGTGTTTGGCAAACACAATAGATGGTAATGTTTTCAGTTTGTTTGTGTTTGATTGCTTTAGAAGATTGCTTTATTCACACAGAAATCATGAGTTATACTCCCTTTACAACATGCAAAAATAGAAACTATATATATATATATATATATATATATATATATATATATATATATATATATATATATATATATATATATATAATGCCACTGTTGATTTGTTCTGGTGCATCTCTGCGGTTATTTGTTATAAATCTGCAAGTCAAAGCAAATGCAAAAATGAGTTTATAATAGAGCTGAACTGCTCAACGCAATCATGGGCCTCAAGTATGGGGGCAGATAACTGTCAGGTGTTTCCCCATTCTTCTCAACTAGCGTTGGGAACCCAGCACCAGCTGTGGGGGGTTTCTGTTTCATTTAAGAGATAAAAGAAACAAAACTAGTTTAGACCAAATTTTGCCCAAATAAAACCAACAAAAATAACTTCTTTTGTCAAAGATAATGGTAACCTCAAGTGTTATATTACAAGTTAAGATAACCGCCATAAATGAATAAATATTTAAAGACTTTACAATACCAAATGTGTCTCATTTAAAGTAGTTCAAACTTTAAAATGTGCCCTTTAAAGGACTGTAAAAACCCAAATGTGAATTTGAATGTCAAGTCAACCGGTTTTTTTTTCCTTTTTTGAGTAGTTTTTTTTTTTATTTGTTAATGTTTTTTTTTCTTCTCGTTTTCTAGCCGCACGTGCCGCAGCAGTTAACAGAAACAGATGAGCGCGTGGGCTACTTCCTCAACAGGGATGCTCATCTCGGTACGAAAAAAAAAAAAAAAAAAAAAAAAAAAACAAGAAGAAGAGAGAGTACAGAAGCATGAAATTAACAATGTGCTACTAGCGCACTGAAATATGCACCAACGTACACAGACTTTACCTGGATGCGATGACAGTAGGCGTCAAAGGACAGAGAAGGACTGGGAAGAAGAAGTGGGTCAGCACGGGATATTTTCCACAGCGCTGTGACTGTCCTCGGTTAAGTCCATGGCAGCGACGGTCCAGGTAAGAGCAGCGCGAGCGTTATCTCTGACAGCTCAATGCGTCCTCGGCAACAATCCTCTTCTTACCTCCTCCACATGTCACCACGGGACCGCCCATTTAGATACTATTTATACTTTGGCAATGCTTTCTGGGTATTGTAGTCTGACACACCTTTGCAACAAGTTCTAATTTTAGGATACTCAAGCACATTTAGACAATCTTAAATACTTGAGGTAAAATCTACTTTGAAATTATGCTCAGTCATTTATATATTTTAAGAAATTGAAGGTATTTGAAGGCAAAGTATGGCTGCTTTTTATGAATGTGTTCTTTTAAAACTGAAAAATATATTTTTTAAATAAGTTTGTCAATTTTTTTCCTCCAAAAAATCCCAGTTCTGCCTACTTAAGAACCCCCAAAATGGAGGCATAATTAGACTAACAATCGTATTTATTTTCCGTATGTTTGTTTATATTTAAATAATGTACTTTTTTCTTTTAAAGAAGGTATTTGAAAAATAATAAAGCTAAGTATTTCAACCAAAAAGTAAAATAGTAGAAAAAACAAATGCAAAATTCACCAACGTGTGTTTTGTGGTTATGTGTTACATTATGGGATGTACATTTTTTATTATTCAATCTTTATTTTGTTTTTATTTTAGTAGTGATTTTTTTTTACTATGGGGGGTATCATTTTTATCTATATAGTTAATTTTTGGGGGGCATCACATTCAGGGCACAACATCTGATACACATAGTTAGTGAATTTGATGCTAATTTTGCCATTAAAAAAAGTTTTTTTGCAAGGGACAAGAAATGAAAAATAGCCTTTATGACTAACTCGTGTGCAATGTCCCTGTTAAATAAACTAATAAATAAAAAATAATTAAAGGCTGTACTTGGTAAATAATACTCACAGGTGGGACATGGTAAAAGGAAAAGCTTGAGAAAACTCTGGCCTAGTGAATGACATGACAGCGCAGTTGGCTGTTAGCATGCATCATGTGCTGTGGGCATTATTCAGAGCATGCAATGTCAAAAACAGAAGCATGCGTGGATGGAGTCAAGATGAGTAAATCAAAGAGTAGAAGCACATAAAATGAAGATGTTGATGCAACACCACATACGAAAAACAAACTTTGAGGGTATCTTTCACTAATTTTACATGACTTTGATTTATTTAAAAACACAAATAGTTTTTGCCCCCCAAAACAATGAACACTTGGGCTAATGGGATGAAATACTTCAGAATAATACATGTATAGTTTTAAGAAAAAAGCTTAATTGTCCTTAATTACCATGAGTAATCCTCATGTGAACTAAGCTTTTGATCGCTGAAATGGACTCAGTGGAATTAGTCAAACCCACTAATCATTAGATCTTAATTTGGTATCTTAGCTACAGGATTTTGAGACAAGGAGGAGGAAGATAGGTGTCCCGCATCACCAGAAGAAAGGCAGTATTTCTGCTTTAGCCATCCCAGTTCAATTTGAGATATTTAAGGTGCAAATGAATGCATGAGTGTAACCCGAGTAAGGCCCAACAGACCATTAATTCTCAAAGGTTTCATGTGTTATTTTGCATTTTAATGCTCTTTCGTTCTTTGTGAATAAATTGGAAAAGCCCTATGCATGAATGTGATGTCATTCTCAGTTCTACTTACTCATCAATTATCCAGCATGCAGCCAGACAGTTTAAGAAGAAAGCATCCATCTTTGTTGAGTTCAACTCATGATATCCAAGGATGCTAGGGGCTAACCCTTTTTGTCTTCTGCCTTTGGTTGAATTTGACATTAAGTGAAGTTGAATAGAGATCGCTGGGTACTCAGTTGTCATGGATACAGCAGAGACAACAGGCTTTCCCACAGAAAAAAAAGGAATGTAAATACAAAACAGGACACAGCTGCTGCAGTGTTCAAAAAAGCCACAATAATTGTGTATTTGTGTGCTGCTGAGTGAATGCAGGATTTTCTCTATTTGCTGGATTTTTTTTATCTCACTCAAAAGGTTGTAGGTATGGGTGCAATAAAACTAGATTTTATTTAAAGATGAGTGTTAAAACAAACATTTTTTTGTTCAGGAATATCGTGGGTTCATGAACAAGAGACCAAATTTGGGTGAGGATTTGAACTTGAGGGATGAGGAGTCCGTCACAGACTGTGGGACGGCAGAATGCAGCAGAAGTCTGTATGGAAGAGCAGGAGACTAATGCCTGTGCGTGACTGAGCGAGAATTCTCGTGTCAGAATCAGTCACTGTCAAAATACCTGTTTAACTTTGACTTCATCATAACAGAGAAGGAGGTGGAAATCTCAATCACGTCTAGTCTTGTTATCCAGAGAAATGAAGGGCTCTGAAGATCTGGGACAGCAAACCACTTAAGACACCTTCCCACTGGGAGAAGGAGCCATAGATAATGGTTTATTAGCAGACTTAAGGCAAATGTGAAACTTCTGTTGGACTTTATGTCTATGTCATGACTGCACATCACTCAGTGGAGTGGAAACATAGTTTTAAGAAGTGTGGATGAATTATTTCTGGATAATCTAACAATATTGTACAGATTTTTACATTTTAAAAACACTGTTCCGATCCTGCTGATTAGACACGCATACAGTACTCTGAAAAGGTTATTGAACATGTCTGTGAAGGAGTTTTCTTTTCTTCTTTGCATAAATGTTTAAGTTCAAAAACATATTTAATGTTTTTCTAGAAATCTGAACATGATTTAGGCCCCCCCAAGAGTCCTATATACTTTTATTTGGTTTATTTACAAGCCAACCAGAAGAGTAGTAGTTTGTGCTTTCTACCATAAACCCTGTGGCAAAACTTAGGGGTGCTCAGGTTTCACAAGGGATCCCACAAATCTCAGTTTTACCGATAGGGAAAATGAATCATTGCATCCCTACTGCATACGTTTGCATATGCTGAAAGTGTGAAACACATGTGTTTTGCTTTATTTAATATATTTGTTATTGTTTTATTATATTACACCAGGCATATTATAAGCCAACTGAAAGATTTGTCTTTTATTGTTACTTGCTTATGAACAAACAAAAAATATATCTGATTTATTTTTGTTTTTTTGTTGTCGTTTTTTAATACAAATGTCAAACTGAAAGAAAACTGTGGCCCAAAAATGACGATTTGAACAGAATCATGGTGAAAGGGAATCATTGCATCCCTAGCTTTCATCCATGAGCCCTGCAAAACCACGATGAGAGCCACACATGGAGAAAACTCGGAACAGGGAAACCTTCCCAGGAGTCGGACAGGCCCAAAATGACCCCAATACGGTCGATCACTGCACTGATAGCAAGCGAAAAAGGGAGGAATTCAGGGGACAGATGAGACAAAAGACAAACTTTCTGGAAGGTGTGTCTCCCGTTATATCTGACACAAAACTAATAGTATTTCCTTAAAAGAACATTATAGCAACACTCAAACATGGTGGTGGTAATAGCATGGTATGGGGCCGCTTCAAGGCTTTAGAACCTTGGACAAACATACATTTTGTCTTCTAAAAATAAATTAAAAGTCCATCTTTTGACAATGAAAAAAGTGATTAAATCTTAATGAATTGCTTATTAACTTTTTTATTAGCATTTTATTTAGTTGTTTTAATTAATATCCAAATGTCTTTAATAATCTGAAGGATTTCGGAGTGACAATTATTTAAAGGTCTTTGTGGGATCTTGATAGTAGAGCGTGACGATGACATTCTCCCACATTACATCACACTCCTGCTGAGTGGCCTCACAACAGGGCACATCAGGTAACCAACAGACATATGACTCAGGAGCTGTTCCCTCCATCTTTCCTTGGAAGGCGTGCTCTTTTTCTCTTCTGGCCTCATCCATCCAGCCAGGATGAGGCAAACAGATGAACCGTAACGCTCGATCACAAAACTAACACTAACATTCTTCTTTTATGGCTCTCCAGCATGGATGGAGATCTACCTCACTAAAAATAAAAGACAATTACGCTGCTTTAATGGCCTCTGTATCCCCACAGGAAATAGTCTGATTAAATCAGCTTCAGAAATATTCTAAGTAGGCCTTCTGGTTTTGTACTTTGGAAGGAAAATTCTTTTTTTCCAACCTTTGTTGTGTTCCATTCATAATTATCGGATCGTTCTTGTGTTCCTGCGGAGTCCACAGAGCAGACACTTCACGGTCACCCCTGCAATGGCACCTGTGTGGCAGGGGTGTGATTTGCAGACAAAGATTCTTCTTCATTCCAGGTGAAGAGCTGGAGCACCGACTCGAAGTCACCTGTTTAACCTGTTCTGTGACACGTACAGTAAGCTGATTTAACCGCAGATAATCCTTTCAGCTCAGGACCATGGAAGGCCTCCAAGTACAACTTTCCCTTCTTGCTATGATGAACTTTGCAGATAAAAGCAACAACTTGAACCTGCCAAAAACTCAAAATCTCTGCAAATGTATTTGTCTAATTTTGAGACAAATCACTGTATATACCAAATATAACACACAGTGACTTATCCAAGGTGATTTTCTGAAAAAACATGGCTTGTCTTTAGACAATAAATCCTAAAAATAGTGAATTTTTACTCTATCTGCAGTTGGTTTGTTCATTTAATTGTGTCTCTAAGTAACAGGGAGCTGTTCGTACACAAGCTTTTAATCTAAGTACTGGTTAGTTTACTTAAGTACAGAGTTACTACTTTGGACTCACATTTACAAACGTCTCGTGTTAAAAATTTGCTCCTGATGAGGACATTTTAAGAAAAAAGATTAAATAGTTATGTTTTGTAAAAAAAATCCAGGTAAAGATAAAAATAGTTGATGACAAAAGTTGGTCCCCAAAAGAAAAGAAGAAAATACTCCAGTCACTACATATCGAAGAAATCAAAGGTTACATTTCTCAATGTTTCTTTTCAGTTATACCCTTCTTGACATAATGTGTCTTTTCACTGTTATGTGACTGACACACAGATTTCCTTTAGCGAGAGTCAATCTCTTCCTTCTAGAAGGAACAGGAAGTCTCTCACCACTCCCAGATTTCAAAACGCAGTAGATACAATTTACCACCAAATTAAAAGCAGGATTCATGTTGAAATCTTTGACCGATTTGCCACCTGAACCCCTGTTGATCTGCCAGCGATCTCTGGACAGACTAAATCGATATCTTCTCTCAAGTCCTTTTATTAAAACCTTATTTAAATTCAAAAAATGTATCTGTGATTTCAGTGAATTCTTAGAAAAAACATTAATTCAAGTCAGTCTTAGCTGAATTTTCATCTCTAAAATGGCCTGTAAAAAACTAGCAATAAAACGCATGTGTTCATTTGTGCAGATGTGATCAGTGAAGGGAGAAGTTTCTGTTGGGTTTGGATCACTGTTTAGTAGCATATTTCACTTTCAACTCTGTAGCTGTCACTTTTACAGTGAAACTAAACTGTGAAAACAACACATACCGCCATTACATCAGAGCAAGACAACGCAGGAGACTTGGAATGAGTCACAGTGAGGTTTACTCTGCAGAGGTGTTCTGTTTAACACCCATTTGTACTTCAGCAGAGCTCTATAACAGCAGCAGCAGATTCAAAGCACTAAATGTGGTCATCTTTAGGTTTGATTGTACAGAATTGAGTCAAAATTGATTCACATTCAACCCTTCACAACTCAGAGTCAAAGTTTGGCTGGTGAGAGGGAACTTTTGATCCTTCAGCCTCACAACAAAAGCTGGAGGAAATGTTTCAAATTGGACTCTGAAGGCTGTTTGGCAGCTGTCAGCTTTTTTTCTTTGTTTCATTGATTTGGCTGCGGGATTCAAGTGCAGAACATCTGCTTCCTCATCAGAGAGGCGCTCCACTTCTGAACAAATCCACCGCCAGCTGCAATTTCTCCACCTGTCACTCACCCCCAAATTAGCCAACGTTATCAATGTCATGCATGGCAGTCCTGATTAACTAGTCTGGGATTTTCTGTCGCTTCAAACTGTATTCAATTAGTCTGCAGACGTGTGTGTCCAACTTGACAAATTGGAGGAAAACGTCCTCCATGAACGTCTGTGCTGGCTGCTGCATTGTAAGGCATCCCTGATGGGTTTCAATGTGTTGATGTGGGTGGGGCTGCTGAGTATTTGGTAGGGAAGTTCACCTCATGTGATGAACTGCTGGTTGCTAGGTGACAGTACAGGAAAAGGAGCCATTCAATCGCATCGCTGCTCTTCAATGCCTGGGATGTGAGATCACGCACCTCCGAAGTGGCTGCGGCTGTCCAAATCTCTTCCCGGACACACGGCCGGTTGCCATGGAGATTCCAGGGACATCTGACTCAAGGATGACAGGAGTTGCTAATTCTGAGACAGAATGTTGTTATTTATAAAACTGAAAGCAGGTTTAAAGCACATTCAATTTTAACAATTGACATTTTGTTTCAGTCATATCTGTCACACTTCAAAGATGAAACAAATGCAAATTTCTCACCCGTTTCTCATACTGATGTGCAGAATTTGTAATCCTATGCCTGCGTATTCCCTCATTGTTATTTGTCTTTCAACTTTGATTTGACTTAAAAATGTTTATACAACTTAAATAGAATCATTTAAAGTCCCATTCCAGTCATGTTATGATCTATTCTGAAAGCATTCCTGGTGATCTTTAAGGTGTGATTATGCTGTTATTAGCCAAAATCTAGAAAAATGTATCGTATTCTAGGTCATACCAGTAGTTTCTGCAGAGCGACAGGGGTTCATTAGAAATGCTATTAGTGTGAGTCTTTAAAGGTCCATGGTTTTTGGATACAGCATCTTACTCCTCTTCACTAACAAGACATATACTATCTTGTGCAAAAAAGTTTGATTATTTATCAAGCTAAGTAAGATATAATGCCCAATGAGGTGTCCATTTTTGGAAATTAATGGATGAGGCAGAGGCATGAACTTCCAAGATGGTTGCCTTTAATATTTAAGTTCATTGTGAAATTTGATAGAGATACTGTCATGTCCGTAATAGTGCTATTTGAAGAACAGAGATCTTTTCTAAACTGTGGAACAACATATATCTACTTATGTTCCATGTATCTGTTGCTCCAGTTACTAACTTGTTTACACCAGCGCAATAATAGAGAACATTCAGGTTATGTGACCAAAACTTTTTTTTTTAGCTGTCCATTATCACTTTTTAATGGACACCCTGCAGCCAATCAGAACCGGGTATTCACCTCTACCATTGGTATAAAAGGCCTTAATCTTCGGAATAGAGAGAAATGAGAATACAGGCCGATCCAATGATCGCCTGTCCTCTTGCTGACACACAAACCGATCAACAGAAGGTTTCCATCTCCATGACCACCTCTGGGACCCGCTGTGGCTCCGGCTCTGGATCCACTTTGAGATGAAACATGGTCTCGGCTCTAATTAACCCAGATGTGGATATTAATAAGATAAAAGCAGGTCTAGACTGGAAATGGGGCAGATTGAGAGAAGGTCCATGCTCACTCTAAAGTGGGACACCTTGGTCCCTCCTCTGACAGGGGAATAAAGTCAGCTTCTATATAAACCCTACCCAGCGGCCCTTTGTTAATTGGTCCCCGCTTCTCTGGAGACTCGGGCGCCATGAGAAGCTGAGAATATCCGTCAGGGAGCAAGGTGTCACGTGACGACAACAAAGACAGACATCAGTTGTCTTTTGTTTCAGATTCTGCTTTAACATCAGCCTCAGCGGACCATCGACTGATACGCAGCTTCATGTGCATCTCCATAGACGGGACTTAGGAGTGTTGAAATCTGTGGGAACACAACCTGAACTGTAAAAAAATCCAATACAACACAGATTACAAAATCCAAATGATTTTATTAGTTAGAAATATTCTAAAAAGTATTATCTGACTGCATCAGCTCACACAAAGATAAAGACAGCAGTAAAATTAAGATCAGAAAAGTCAAAAAACCAATTGGGGAATAGTGCTGAGCTCAGGCATGACTCATTCTGCCGCTCTAATGGGTGGCAAATGTTCAAGAATTCAGGAAGACTGAAAAACAAAGACCAATAACTTTAAAAAGCGTAATCTTCAGGAGGATTCTGACGAGCATGATCATTTATTTCATCAAAGGTTTTAGTTGAGAATGGATAAATCCAGAGGCAGGAAGCCCGTGCACTTCTTGGCACCACAGCGGCACGTTTTCCTCTGCTGTCCGTTTGGCCGGCTGGCCTCCGCCATGGCAGGACTCTGCGAGGTCGTCGTTTCTGCAGGCTGCTGCTTCCTGCATCCTCCTGAGTAGTCAAACGTCAGCTCCTCTTCAGTTCTGATGTCCCGTGCAGCAAAAAGCGCCAGGCTGGGCACGACTGAGTGCACGCGCACAGGTACCATAACCAGATTTGGCTGGCAAGAGTGGTTGAGAAAACGGCCCACATTTCCCACCCGGGTCGGATCCACAAATGTTTTAGTGACAGAGCCTGACCCCGCGTGCTCCACCACCGCGATGATGTAATTATTCTCCTCAGCACTCTGGCTCAGCTGCCGGCCCCTGGCCTCCGCAAAGCTGACCACCTCCCCTGCATACTCGCACACGAATGTCCCACGGGGAATTTGCTGCAGCGTCCGAACTCCCCAGCCCCTGTTGCTGGTGTGGAAAATCTCCAAACTGAGCTGCAGTCCCTTCTGCACCAGCCGATTCGAGCAGGAGTCACTGCAGCTGCAAAGGGCATTGCACTCAAACACAGGTGAAGAGTAATCCGAGCCGGTTCTGTTAAGGTCCAGCAAAGCACCGGTGGGGTGGTACGCCTGCCCACCCGTCTGCAGGCAGGAGCAGCTCTCGGGGCAGCAGGAGCGGGAAAGGCAAGAGCAGCCGGGAAGGGTGACCTCAGAGGGGTCAACCGCACAGCCCGGTCCCTGGACATTATCCGGACAATACTGAAAAAGACACGAAACAATAAGGACTCTAGCAAATAACGTTTTCAAAAATCTGTATTTAGACAAAAATCTTTTTTTTAACTAACTTCTTATTTTCATGAAGTTTTTTCTTGTGTTTGTTTTAATATTAAAAATCATATGAGCCTGAAAGTTTTTGTCACTAAAATCTTTAAAACGTTTCCCCCCCCCAAACTAAATCATCCACAGATGAGCCTCTCATGAAAAATCTCTGATTCGAAAGGATTTAATTTTATGAGACTTTAATTTCAGAACACAAGGATGAATATGTGAGCTTTCTGGCCCACATGAGCAGTCCTAAAAGAACGTAGCTTTTGTAAAAGCAGCTTTAGTTTGGCCACAACCTGTGTTTGTATTTATATGATATTACTCCAACAAGAACTTATTTGTTTTATTCAAAATAAATTGGACAGGAAGAGAAAAATAGAAGAACATCTACCTGCATACATCTACCTGCAACCAGACTGACAGTTGATGTGCTGATTTGCTGCCACCTAATGGCAAAAGAACTGATTTAATTTGATTAAATTGAGGTTTAATCTGCAGCTTCAACCTTTCTGATAAATACATTTGTATAAATTTCTCAAGTGGTTAATAATCTTTGGGAGTTTGATCCCCACAAATCTCATTTCTGGATCATTTTCCCATGGTGCTTTTATGTATATCTTTCTGAGTTATGTTACTGTAATTTATACAACATGTCTCAATGAAAGCCATAAGAGTTACAATTGTGAATTTGACAAAAATGTATAATAGACTACTGCATATTAAAGGACAAATAATTAAAAATGTTGCTTTCTTTTCCTGTTCATTTCTCTTTTTTGTCAATGCAAAGTAAACACTTTATATTTTTTTACTTCCCCTGGAACTGCTGACTGTAAAATACGTCATTAGATAGATTCTGCACGTGCAAGTAAGCAGATATTTCCGCATCAGGCAAGGATGATCACGTCTGCAAGTCTAGTCTGCAATGAAACACAAAGGTGTCCCTGTTCCATGATAAACAAACAACTCAGCACAGAAGAGAAAACATGATCCCAGCACTTCTTATCTGGTGATGCATGCAGGATTGACTGTCCACTTTGCAGCAACCAAGCACAGTTCGAAATACAATGTTTATGCATGTGGAATCAACTAAATGCATTATCAAACAAAAGAGCATAAAAATATAATAGAATCCCTGATCACTTCCACAACAGTTACCTTGAATGTAGGGATTATTGGATCTTTACATAAAACAGGAACATCCTCCAAGCCATCACTGATGTCCACCATGCGTTTGTTCAACGCATTCATGCTCGAAAACGAAAACAATTGAAAAGAGAGAGAGAGAAAAATGAGCAATGCAGCTTCCGGTTTATTCCTGGTAAACTATCTCCACCTAGCGGAGCGGAGGAGTCATTGATAACTGATCAGCCAATGTCACCCAAATGAATGATAATCTTCATCAACTTGTCATTTCAGAAAATGACTTTTTTTTTTTGGGGGGGGGGGGGGGGATGCAGAATACGATGTCAAAAACCGAAGAACACGACATAAACTGAAGTCCCCTTTTCTACCTAATAATACACATGTAAATAACAACATTTATTTAGTTTTAATCTAATAATTCCTTGCACAGCTGCCCACACTCAACTCTGGACAAGTTTTCAAAAAGCAAATGCTGTGCATTTTATTGCAGCTTATCCTCCGAAACATCAGGGGGCGCTGTTAGTTTAATTCAATCGTCACGTGACAAAACACGGAACTCGTGATGGGTGTTTTGCCGTAGTTGAATTAATGAGGGATAACTTCCTGATTATTTTTCTAACGAAACAATTACGGAATGTTAAAAAAGCGTGGATGTCAATCAAGCCTGTAGTTTAAGCCATAATGGCGTCCGGCTGGGTGGAGAAGGTTTCCGCCTTCTGCTGCAGTCCAAGTCGCTTCCTCATCGGGACGAGCTCGGAGGTTTTTCTCGCCGAGCTGCTCAGAGAGCTCCGGGACGACAGAGTAAACTACACAGTTAAGGTGCAATAAAAGGAGCATGTTCATACTCATTGTGTGTCCACAAAATATATGTTTTACTTAGCTGAGGTGGTCTAATTCAGTTTTTAGAGTTTTCTGTCTATTAATAAGAAAACAGTCTACAGAACTGCATTACACCTCTTTTTTGTGATTTTATTTTGAAAGAACGCACCTTACACCGTCAGAATTTGGCTTTGAGTTTAAACAATTCGAACAATTTAAACCTTTCGGGCGTTATGGGTTTGAAAAAGTAAACAAACAGGCATTTAATCTTGCTATTCATCTGCTGAGATATATGTATACGACCACAAAAGACAAAAATACAATAAAGCTATGTGAATAAAGTACAAATATTATTAGAATAAAGTTGTACAATTTGAGAAAACATTTTATGTGGAAAAAATTAGTAAATTTATGAGTTAAAAATGTGTATTTTTTTAAGCAAAAGGGTCATATTTTTTTGTGTATTTACAAATATTAAAGCAGATTCAGAGCAGCATATCCATCCAATTTCTCTGAATTGTCTGCAACATACATTGACAGGGTAACATTCGATGGTTTATTTTGAAACATTTTAAATGATTTTGCTCTTGTAAATTGTTGAATTATTTTCTAACCGCACAACTCTATATGTATATAATAGTTTTCTCCTAATATTACAGCTTTATTCTCATAAAAATGTGTACTTTCCATTTAATTGTCTGAGTTATTTATTTCTCATATATTTGTTAATTTTTCTGGTTTGATGGTGGCTCTGTTGCAGAGATCAGTGTTTACATTTTCTTTTCTTTTCTGTCTTTGTTCCTCCAGGTCCTCCTGCTGTCTCCTCTGTGTGAGTACCCAGCTCTGCTGTGTCCCTCAGACTCCATTGGGGCGGAGACCGCTTTGGAGCTCATGTCCATCTTTACTCAGTCCCCTCCTAAGTTTGTGCAGTTCCGCTCTCAGCTCCTTGTGGCCCTCACCTGCGTCCTCACCTGCTCTCCGGATGTGAGCGTTCGGCTCCGAGCGTTCCCGGATTTCCTGGATCTTCTCCTTCAGCTCGCTCAGGACACCAGCGACCTTCACGGCGATGCTGCCCAGCGCTCGCTCCGGGCCACAGCTTGCGACTGCCTGCGTGAGATGGAGGCCCTCTACCCCGGCCTTCTCTCCCAGCGCCTTGAGCTGCTGGGTGGACTCCGGCATCAAGAAACCTCCAGGCTGCACCAGGCCTATGCAGGGTTGCAGGCCCTGGTCCTCAGAAATGCAGTCTATCAGCTCACTCAGGAGAAGGAAGGAGGTGCTGCACATTTAAGAGCCCTCTTGGGAGGAAATGAGTCAGTCGGATACGAGGCAGACCAGAACGCAGGCCCGGCGACCGGGAAAGACTCGGCTCCGCTGTCCTCTGTAATCTTGGGACCGATGGGAACAGTGCCGACTCTCCACACCGGACCCGACTGTAAGGAGCTGCGCTCCGCCCTCTCCTCCCTGCTCGAAGAGTCTTATCTCTTCACCCCTCTGAGCCAGGCTGCGCTGTTATACAGGCTCACAGAGGTGGTTGCCATGGTGCCCGCCATTCCCCCCACCATATTCAGAGCTCAGCTGCTGCGACTACTAGGAACCAGTGAGGTTTGTGTCAAACATGTTTGAAATGATGAGCAAATGTTACAAATAATTCTATAGGAACCAAAATGTAGTTACTTTGCACTTGTCTTTTCAATATTTGCTTAAAAATATGTAGAAATACGTGTTTTAACATGTTCTTATGACATTTTGCTGGCAATGGAGGGACATACATAAAGAAAATTAAGTTTCAAATTGCATTTCTAAATATTTCTTTACTAAAATAGTTGTGAATCAGGAGCAGATGAAAATATGCTGGGTGGGTTACATGCTCCCTGCTCCACTCTGTACTGGGGACATTGACTGCATATGAGAGGAGATTGGGGGCGGGATTGCAGCCCCGCCCACAATTGAGAGGCGAATTTCTGATCAACTATTGCCGCTTAACAGAAACTATGTCCTAGAAAACGTAAAGGTTAAACAAATTAAAAGGCCTCTGGGAACACTTTAAAAATCTGTAGAAATACATGTTAAACCCAGTTTCCTCTCATCTGTACAGAAAAAAAAGCCTTAAGCTTTTGATAAATCAGGGAAACTTTGATATATAAAAGTCTGCTCAGTATTATGTCATACATTTGAAGTTTTTCATCTTTAATGCTTTGATATTACTGTAAAAAGAAAACAGTACTTAAAGCTAAAATCAGTTGCTTTATAGGTAAATTTCCCTCGTTTAAAAAAAACTTGACTCCTATCTGACAGAAGGCAGCTTTTAAAGAATTTAAGGACCTGTTTTCTCCTCCCCTCAGGTGTCCCTCCTTCACACCACCCTGCTGATGAAGAGTGCCTTCACCGACAGTCTGTTCAGCTCAGAGGACGAAGCGTTTCTCTTCAAGCGACTAGTTGTCCTATCGCAGCACCCGCTTCTGAGCACACCTGAGAAGCTCTTCTACATGGACTGCATCCTGCACTTCCCGGAGAACCGTCCAATCAGCTGCGGCGACAGCGACGAGGCCCTCCCTGTGCTGCTGACCCCCCGGCTGGCTTCAGCTCTGCTGCCCGTCGTGTTCAACGACGGCCCCACCCTGCTGTCCCGCTTTAACCTGCTGTCTCTGGTGTACCTGGAGGCGGGGGAGGAGGAGGACGGCCGAGGGTTGGAGTACCTGTACGAACACCTGACGTCGCTGCTGCGGATCGTAGAGAGTGGGGGCAGGCGGGAGAACGTTGTTACTTTCTTTAGAGCGGCCTTCCTCTTCCTTTTTCATTTTCACCACGTGGAGCGTTACTGCGACAACCTGAGCCAGCAGCTGTGCCAACTCTACCTCCAGCACACCCGCTTCGCCCCCCACCTCATCAACCTGGCCAATCGGACCCAGGAGAAGCTGCCTGACTCCAACTGGGCTTTGGGGCTCCTGAAAGCCCTGCAGAGGGTCATTTCTGAGACCCCCATCAGCCAAATGAGCCTGCGGGACCTCAGATGGCATCTGAAGGTGCTGAATCGGGCGGCGGAGGAGGGAGAGATCTCGCAGCACGGCACACTCCGCTTTCTGTCCGGCATCATCCCGCCATCCTCAAACTCGCTGAGTTCAAGCGGCGATTGGCGCCTGGGAAACGGCATCCTGGGAGTTTGCCGTCGCTTGCTGGTCCACCCCAGCCTCGAGTCCATGTTCATCCCTCTGGCCGACATTCTGCAGCATGTTGCCGGTCACTATGGAGACACAGACATCCGGGACCACGCCCGCCTCTACTACACCCTTCTCACCACTCTGTCCAGGGAGAAGCTGGCCACCGTGCTGGCTCACCACGCTGAGGGGGGCCAGCAGTTCAAGAAGCGAACTCTGTCCTGCCTTATGACTGAGGGGGAGGGACTGACGAGCATCCTGACCATCCATGAGACGGAGGTCGCAGTAATCAGACTGATTGAAGCTGGTTGTGAACAGCTGGAAGCTGAAGGCCTCGTTCAGGACGAGGCCGAGCGAGGAGAGCCCGTGTTGGAAACCTACAGAGCTCAGTTCAGCAGCGCCGCCTTCGCCTCACAAGTCACCCTGAAGTTCCTGCTGACTCACACGGAGACCCGAGACGCTCGCTTTGATCAGCTCTTCAGCATCCGCCTCCACTTTAGCCTCACTGATGACCACTACAGCGAGCTGCAGGACCTCAGCGTGCCGTGTCTGTTTAGGGAGAGGCCGCCGCCTGTCGTGACGCTGACGCTGAAGCCCAAGGAGCCTTACCCAAGCAGCCTTCACGTCAGCGCCATCTTTACCACTCAAGACGGGCTCACCTGGCACACTACATTACCAGACATCCATGTGTGTTTTCAGCAGATCTTCCTCCCCCTGCCCGCCCCGCCGAGCTGGGGCAGGGCAGGGCGGCAGGCCGTGTTTGCAGGATTATGGGAGGAAATGTCTTCTGAAACGGGGGAATGTGCCAGCAGTCTGTTCTGCTGCCAGCTGGAGAGAAAGGCTCTGAGCGCGCTCGTGGAAAGGCACCTCCTCCCATTCCTGGTGTCAGATCCGTCCCACAAAGACGAGTTCAGAGCGCTGCTCTTCCTCCCCCCACAGTCCCACGTCCTGCTGAAGATCAGCTCTGAGGAAGACGCGGTGCATTTCCACATCGCCACCGACAACTGGGAGCTGCTTCCTCACATAAACGACTATCTGCTGAAAATCACAGCCAGCTGACCTTTTGGGTTTTAACTTTTAACATTGAACTTTTGTCAAACAAAATGTTTGTGATTTAAAATAAAGTAATTGCACTTTAATCATTTTGACTTAAAATGAAAAATGTGATCCTGACTTAAAACTGTGCTTCCTTTTTTTTCTTGATCGAATAAACACTTCTTTAAGTCCCACTCCGATCATCTTTGTAAATATTTTCAAGCATCCCCCAGTTTTCTTTTGAGTTATGATTTGGGTGTTCTTAGCCAACATTTTTAAAATCCGGTGCGATTTTCTAGGTCATATTTTTTGCAGAGCAGCAGGAGTTCATTGGAAACGTGCCTCTGAGTTTTAAAGTAAGCCCACCCCATTGCTGAGAGTTGACGCGCTCTCCACGAGCTTACAGCCCTTCACACCCCCAACCGCCCATCAGCAATGGAACAAAAATATTTGAGCGATCCAGCCGTCCAGTTTTGAGTTAGATGCCAATTTGGACGAGAAAACCACAGGCGGACGTGGATCTAGTCATCTACAAATGGATGCATCAGAATGGAGCAGAGCAGGGAACCTGCCCATCAAATTTTCTGCATCACAAATAACCCCTTTCAAACTGAATTTTTTCATCTGCTCCTGATTCACAACAATTTGAATAAATAAATACTCAGAAATGCAATTGTGAGCTCAATTTTCTTAATCTTTGTTTTCCATCAGAAAAATGCCACACGAACACGGTTAAAACAGTAGAAACACGGTAAAAACAGTAGCAACATGATTTTTATTAGAGTGGGTCCTTAGAGAGGAAATTATGAGCGGGTTGAATGTTTAGTCCAACAACTGGAAATAGTTTTTTCTTTATTCCTGTAGTTTCAAATAGTTGAAATGGCAGCTTGTTATCAGATGAACCGAACACTGTCCCAGTGGGTGAAGACGCTCTGAATTTTACTTTCATTATTTAAACAAAACAAACCTATTAAGACTTAAAAATATATCAAATCTGTCATCTTTACACCTTGTAGGGTCTGGTTTGTCAAAGAAAACTTTAACCAGCCACCATGTTGGTGATTTTTATTTAAAACAAAGTTCTTAGTCTTTTATTTGGCTCTGTTTTGTCCATTTTCAAAAGTTCTTTATCTTGTCAGCAGTCTTTTATTCAGTGAGGCCTTTGAAGTTGGGGCCGGTGTGAGACGGTAAGGCTGTTTTTTGGCTCAGAAGTTTGTCCATGATGGCGATCTCTGCGTCCCTCCTGTCCACCTCGTCCACAGGAGTCCAGGACATGTCGTGCTGAAGTTTGAACGCTCCTAAAAACGGATGAGGGCAGCTTGGTCCCCACTCCTTCAAAGAGGAAAAACAGATTGTTTTTTTTACTTTCCAGTCTCACAAAACAAAAAGAAGCAGTTTTTTTTTTTTTTTTCAGTGTTTGTATTCGAGAATAATCATTAATTTTTTAAGCAGCAACAGTTGAACCTGTTTAATAGTCTGGGGCATTTTTAAAAATGTTTTTCTCCTTTACAATTTGCTCTACTAATTTATCTTTACAACAGTTTTTGTGGCAATGCTTGATATACATCTTTTTAATACAGCACCAGCTTATTTTTTTAAAGATTTATTTTTAGAGCATTACACAACAATTCAACACTGAACCTAAAACTGTATAAAACTCAATTCCGAACGGTCAAATTTGTATTTTTTTTAACTGCAAAAATCGTTATGTTTTAAAATAATAGATCAAAGTAAATTTAAAAAGAAAGAAAAGACGAGATCAAAACAATGTAAAATTTATCCAAAAAAAAAAAAAAACAGGCAAAGCTCCACTCAAAGTTTGAAGGATTTATTCCAAGTGGAATCACAAATATGCATCTTATGTTTGTTTTAAACCAAAAATTCCAAAGTTAAAAACTTTTTGAAACTTTCACGTTAAATTTGGAATGAAAACTATAATAACGGGCTTGTCATTGTCAACATCCAATGTGTTTAGAAAACTCACCAGTGAGTTCAGAGACTACTGAGGGTTAAAAAGGGAATGGAAATTTTTATTCCATGCTTAAACAAGTTTCTGATGTGTTGCTGTTTCAGCAATGTTCCATGGAGAAAAAAAAACAACAACTCCAAAAACTTGAATAATCTGTTTGTTCAGTTCTACTGAAACCAGCTGGATCCAGACAAAACTGTGCTGTGAATCTATCAGCTTCCTTTAAAGTTGGATGAACTTTGAACATCAAACCCCCTTGGCGCATGCGTGCACAGTCAAGTCAGGCGTTCATGTTCATTCACAGAAATGTTACACAACACTTGTGTTTCCAGTGAGGCTCCAACCTTAGGTGAGATGATGGAGAAGTACTTCTGTCCAGATGGCCGCTGGTAGAGGTAATACATGTTCCCGGGCTTCTTTACAATGTTGCAGGCGGCGTGGTGGAGGTCTGCGTCTCTTTTTGCTTCTTCCAAAACCTGACGGCAGAAACAAGCGAGATCCAAGAGGGTTGGAAACGGTTGAGATGCGTGTGCTTCCAGATTGATCTGGTGCAGTTGTACCTTTCTGGCCTGCTCCTGCAGATATCTGATCTGGTCTGCGATCACTGTCAGCTTGTTGCAAGCGTTGGCCTTAACAAACTCATCTCCCTAGGAAAAAAAAAAAAAAAAAGATCAAACCCCGTATTTAAGGTTGTACTTGGATTATATGTGATAGTGACATGAGGGGTAAAAAGACACACACCTTCTGTACTTGTCCTGCCAGAGCCACCAGATCCATGGGATCTCCCACTCTGTTGGTCTGGTAGGAGCTGACCAGTTCCAGCCCGCTGGGTGCCGAGTTTCCCTCAACCAGAGTGACTACAACACAAGGAAGGTTACATCATAGAAAACTAATGTTGCAGCCACATTGTCCCTTTCTTTAGTTATTCCACTGTAAGTGCAGGACACGCATAGTACCAAATTATAATAGCTGGAATATATGAAAGCGAAAGAGGAAGTAAATCTAAATTAATTCTCTATAGAATGGTTGGGTTAGCATTATCAAGTAATCCTTTTCTGACTTTAAACGTTTTCAACCTTTTTTTGTGCGTTTTATCTTTGTCTGTTGGAACAGAAGTGTTAAGATCTGTTACACAAAGCTCAAGCGCCGGTAATTTCAAAATAAGAGCTCAGAACTGCTTTGAAAGGAAAATGTAACAGATCGTTGGTTACATTTTAATTATTGTGTGTTTGTGACACTTCACAACACCTCCCCACAAATAAATGTCATTAGTGGTTGTAGGAGGGGCGTCTCAACGGATATAGGAACATTTTGTCCATCAACATTCAAACGAAGATAATGTAACAAAATCTGGATGCACAGAAACTAAAATTAAAAAGACTCAGCTTGTGTGGTAGAAAATATATGTGAAAACAGCAACATAGAGATAAAGTAATAACAGAATAATTATGATTAAAGTAAAAAATGTAATCCCAGTGTTTGTGTTAGCAATTTTAATCGTATAATAATTAACAAATAAACAAGAAAAAAAATACAATCAGTTGGTACCTTTAGTTGTGTTCTCAGGCTGGTTCGGTAGACTAACCGTCCTCTCCATTTTATGTTTAATCACTATTAAACTCCTCTTCACTACCGAAAACGAGATTATTAGGGCTGGTCTTCGATCTCCACTCACCGGTTTAGTAACGTGCTGAAAATACTGCGGTCTCCAACCTTTTTTCATAACTTGGTAGGCTACACATATGCCTGTGCGAAATCAAAGCAAATACACTTTTGTTTGAATTTAGGGTTAGTTAATGTTGTTTGTTTTTACCTCTGTTGTATATTATAACCGAGAAGCAATGAAAAGTAAAAATATATATATATCAACCCACGTAATACTTTTTTTCTTGTCAGGCATAATTCTAGACTCCTAAATCCTAGAACCCAGGTTACAGCTGATATACTTGTTACATGTTAGAGTTACAGCATCGCACGTGTCATAGGATCTTAGTTGTTTTTTTACCCCCCCCCCCCCCCATATCTATTTAAATAAATGGATCCTAACCAACACAATATAGTTCTTTGTCTAATGTCTTAGAAATGTAACCCTGTGTATAATATCTGAAACGAATTTTAGGATTAAAATTCTAAAATGTGTACCATCATTCAGTAAATGATCTACTCTTGGGGTTGATTGACAGCATTTAATTGCTCCAGTACAGGTTTGGGTACTCAATGGGGCACCAGGAAGTTTTAGCAGTTTAAAAATGTTCAAGTAAATAAGTGGGAGACCCATCCCACAGACACTTCAGCCTGCTGCCATCAGGGAGGAGGAGACTGCAAAGTCTCAAGGCCAGAACCAGCAGACTCAAGGACAGTTTCCTCCATCAGGTGATGAGGAAACTCAACTCCCTCCCTGCCCTACCCCCTCTGCCCCCTCCACTCCCTACAACAAACACACTAAAAACCATTCACACATGTTCAGTACATCATCTTCACCAAAGACTGCCATCACAGACTCATCTACTTACTGTTCTTAGCACTGTTGTCATTTTAAACTGCTACTTTCACCATCTCATTGCTCTTTTGCACTGTTTAAATTGCTGTTATTCTTCTTATTTTAACTGTTCTTTTACCTATTTTCTTTTCTTTTATCATTTTATAGCCGCTTGCACTGTGGAGTCCTCCTCCTGTCTGAGGAAAGTCATTTCTTCTGTGCTGTATGTCTTGTGTATGCAGCATATTTGACAATAAAGTTAATTTTGACTTTGAAATGAAACATTTTGAATCAATAAAAAAAGTTATGTCACCTTTAAAAAAAAAAATTAAACAAGTAGGCCTACATTTAAAAACACTGACAAATGGTACCTAAAATACCACATTAGTCATTCCTTAAAGAAAAATAACTCACTTCATATTATCTTACTTAGACTGACAAGCCTTTCCATTAGAATCCCATGAACTTTAGTTTCACAGGATTTTTCCCACTTTAAGATCAAGAAAGTCTCTAATCCTCATCTTTTACCTTAGCTTTAAACTTTATTTTACAAAAGAGGCTTAAAGACATCATGTAACACTACTACCACTACTAAAAAGTCATAGCTATTTATTACATTTACTGACATTTGTCGCATTTGTTGCTAGTAAGTGTTAAGATCTATTTACATTTAGAATAGTAAAGTTTCATGCCCATAAAGAAAATTTACTTTAAACCAAAAAAATCCAAACTACATTTTTGTTTTTAAGTTATTTTTGAGTATGGATAAACATTTGCTGGGGATCGGAATGTTTTTAAGAAATTATATAGCAACAAAAAGAAGAGATAAAATAAAAGGGGAAAAAGGCACTCTTAATTGGACATGATGGGACGGGGCGTCAAGTAAACCCAAATGTTTTGTTAAGTAAATGTGGGTAAATGGACTTATTACGTTCCAAAATGTAACTTGATGATTTGGGGGTGTGCACTGTCCGACCCCACCTCCTGCACTGCAGCAAGCCCCGGCCTGAGCGCTGACACCTCCCCTCCAGCTCCCCTCTCGGTTCCAGCCGCTCGGCCCGGACGTTTCCCACCATGGAGCCCCGCTCCGCGCTCTTCCTCCTCTGCCTCGCCGCGCCGCTCTGCAGGTCGGACTTCAGCTCGGGAACCCCGCTGGAGCCCTATGACTTCCTCTTCGACGCGGCCGTGGAAGCCTACTATAAGGCGGACTGGCTGTCGGTCATCCTGAACATGGAGAAGGCGCTCAAGAACAAAGCCACGGTCCAAAAAGTGAAGGCTGACTGCCGGCTGAGCTGCGCCAATCAGACCGCCTACGGGGAACCGCTGGCCGGGTTGGGAGTCCCCGTTCCAGGAGCCGGGTCCGTGGAGGACCTGGGCTTTTTCCAGAAAATCCTCAAACGGGCTGACTGCGTGAACTCCTGCGAAACCGAGAAGCTCGGTTCGCCAACTTTGCATCTCGTCAGCCAGGAAGTGGAGCTGGAGTTCAAGAAGAGGACCCCCTACAACTACCTCCAAGTGGCCTATTTCAAGGTAGAGCCGGGCAGGCGGGACGTGTGTGTGTGATGCTGCTCCATCTACAGCCGACATTATCATGCAGCTGAACACCCAAAACTCATGCAACAACAGCAGGAGAATCCTCTGCAGGCATTCATGCTGCAGGCTGTGCAGAACCCCCCACCAAACCGAGTCCACCGTGCCACGTCTTAAGGTGGAGTCAGCCTCTGCACACTGACGTTAGGACCCACATTCTGTGGTGGAAAACGATCATTTTATTTTCTAAAAGCAATTACTAAAGTTCAGAGTGAACACGTTTAAAGGCTGTTTTTGAGACTTTCGTGTAAATGTACAGTCATTTGAAAACGTCTGAAGCTGTCCTGAAAACATCTCTGATAAAAGAGGACATGTAGGACAATAGTACTTCTGGTCAAAATTGGAAATAGATTTTTTTTTAAGCAATAAAAAAAAAAGGTCCAATAAATCAAACAAAATAAGTCTGATATATCAATGTATAGATTAAGATAATTAGTAGGGGTGTAACGATTAATCAATGGATGATGGACAAATCGATTTCTATTCCTACGATCCAACCAGATCGATCTGTCTGAGGCAAGCTGTTAATCCAATCGACCTAAACCATTATAAAGTCGTTTCAAAATTGAAATTGATTCTATCAATATTGGGAAATACAAGGACAAGGAAAAACTTGAGCTGCACTGTTTAGTACCAGGTATTTATCTCTGAGTCACAGTGGTTGAAGTTTTGGCTAAAGATGTCCTAGATCCATCTCAGGTCAGTGAATCAGATCGTTCAAAATGAGCCAAAATTGTCTATGAATCGGATCATCAACCGCAAATTATGGTTTGAATCAAATTGTTGTTAAAATGAATCGTTACAACCCAAATACATGTACAACGATGTTGTACGATGTTTATGTCACGGTTTTGTTTCGAATCAACATATCTGTGTATTACAAAACAAAACAAAACAAAAAATTACAATTTTAAAGAATTATTAAAGAATTATAATCACTCTTAATCATATACATTTTTCACTTTCACATGCAGTAGATGGCACATTAAATCCATTAAATATTAATTTTGTAAACTACATTTTCATAGTTTTTTTTTTCTTAATACACCAGCTTTTGCCTTTAGTTGAGTGCCTTTTGTTGCTGTAGCAATGTATTTTATGCATTTGTTTTATGAATAATAACTTTTATTATTCATGAAAGTGAACATTATTTTCTAAAAATGTTTGGCCAGTGCAGAACTATTTTATTGGAAGCACTGACCCGGAGGAAGGACTAGGGTTACGTTAATACGTGGAACTAACAACGGCATTTAGCTTTGGACGCACTTCAAATTTGTGCGAGCAATGTGCATTTTAAGTTTTTGTGTTTGGTTGCTCGTAAATACGTGTAAATAACATCAGCCATTATTTATGAATATTGGAAATCGGATGGGTCAGAGAATGTGGACTAATGGCACAGAACAAAAATCGACTTTTTGAGGGGAATAGAATCTTTTAAAACTTTCTCTTGAAAAAATTGAATTTAAATTTGATATGATAATGGTTGCTGTTGGTCAGGTGGAGATGCTGGACCAATAAAAAGCAATGTATTGATCAAACTGGACCATCAGGGGGACGAGACCATTGGTTCTGGAGCTTGACTGGAGACAATGATAAAGAATAGAACTTTAAGTTTAGGTCAATCATACAACAGCAGTCATCCTCTCCATTCACTCTTCTGCCAGCTGAGCAGTAGTGTTATTGACTGTTGTGGATGAATTCTTGCTTGTTTCCCGTCGCCGACTTGCCTACCAACAAACGTTACTGCTGTTTCCGATGTAGATGGATGTCCTTCTGCAGGTCTATTGGTTACACATCTGGGATTTCTTTCAGATCAATAAACTGGACAAGGCAGTGGCAGCTGCCAACACGTTCTTTCTGGCCAATCCAGACCATGTGGAAATGAAACAGAACCTCGACTACTACAGGATGATGGCGGGGGTCCAGGAGGAGGACTTCAGAGATTTGGAGGCGAGCCCCCACATGGTGAGATCTCCTCTTTTGAATATATGGTCGCAAAGGAGAGACCTTCCTCTGATCCTCTCTGCTTGTCCAGGCTGAGTTTCTCCTGGGGAAAAAGTACTACAGCGACGACTCTTTTGGCCTGGCGGCTGCGCATTTCGAAGCAGCTCTGGATGAATACTTCACAGCTGATAAGGAGTGCAGAGTTCTGTGTGAGGGAGCTTACCGCTATGATGGATACAACTACATGGAGTACAGTGCAGACCTGTTCCAGACCATGACAGGTGAGAACCTTCCAGCCAAAAAAAGATATCTTGAAAATGTCAGATGTATAAGAAGTTTTGTTGGGATTTTTGTATCAGACCACTACATACAGGCCCTGAACTGTAAGCAGCACTGCACTGTGGAACTGGCCTCGGCTCCTGGCAGAGACAAACCCTTTGAAGACTTTCTACCTTCACACTTCAACTACCTGCAATTTTCCTACTACAACAGTGAGTCTCACCCTATTACCAAAAACACAAATTATGGAGAAACAGAAAAAGAAAAACTAGATAAAACAAAGACAAACAAAACTTGTCCAAAAAAAAACCAAACTTAAATATCCAGTATGAGGAAAACATATAGTTTTGCCGAGGTAACAATCAAAGCCATTGCTAAAAAAATACTTTTTGAGATAAGCTCCTAAATTCACACCTACAGACATTCATAACTACATATTTAGATGAGGATTGTTGGTGCTACTCTGATCCTCCAGATCCATCGCTCAACTTGCTTTCCAGCTGTGTATTCTTTAAGATGAACATATATCATCATGTGGTCCAGGGTTGGTCAGCTTTGGATAAAAGACAGTCCCACACCATTAAACTCCCACCCCCCATGTTTGAGTGTTGCTTTGATCTTTTTTCTGAAATGCTGATATTTATTCCAAGAATGTTCCTCTTTTGTCTCATTGGTTCACAGTATATTTGCTCAGAAATTTTGGTCAAACGTGAGACATGTTTTTGTATTGTATTTGCTCGGCAGCTTTGTTCTTCCCATTGATCCATATTTTTTTTAAACGTCTTTTTCTGACGGAATCATGGAGTCTGACCTTAACTGAGTCAAATGACTCCTGCACCTCTTTCTATGTTGTTCTGCTTGTTTTATGACTTCTTGAATGAATCCACGTTAAGTTCTCGAAGTCATTTTGGACGATTGTAAAGACTGATGGTGAAGACACATTTTAAATGGAAATGTCACTCTCAGCGAAAGTTTCCCTGTCTTGGCAAACAGTGTTTTTCCTTAACACATTTTATGAAAAAAGACTTTTATGAAAAAAGAAACTAGCTCTAGACAGGCTTGTAAGCTCTTTAAGTATTTCTCTGACTGTGAGGTCAGTACTTTGGCAGGGGAGCAACTTTTGATTGTATATGAGAACTGGAGTGAGTGTTACATCATCTATACGCCCGACATTAGCTTACCTCCGGCTCCAACCAAACCAAGTCAATTCAGTTGCCATTTTTTTTCGTAAAACGGACTTCATTGGAACCAGACATCATCAGTAAGCAGGGATTGTTCCAAGTCAGTCTGAGTCATTATTTCTATGGCAACCACTCTCGCCAATCAGAATGAATGAGCTTGTTGGTATCAGAAGATGAGATTTAAAAATGTTTCTACTCGCAGCATGTTGGTTTGAAATTGTTTGAATTTCAATGCATCCAACTTTAAAGTCCCACTACGATCATCTTTTGATCTATTATAAATATGTTTTCAGATGTCTTTTAATTATAAATATGCTATTTTAGCCAGAAAACAAAAATTAAATGCTGTCATTTTCTAGGACTTAGTTTCTGGGGAGCGACAAGAATTTATTAGAAATTTGCATCAGAGTTGTGGGCGCGACTGTTAACACAGTGTAAACACTATCCCGTTTCCCATCATTCATTTGTTTACACGCTGTACCACCAGCTTACAGCCCTTCTCAACCCCAACCTATCATTTCCAGTGCAACAGAATGACCAACAATATTGGAGTGGATTGTAGCACCAACGTCAATGCTACAGGCTTATACCAACAACTTTAATTTATCTGCTCCTCATTTACAATTATATGAATCAAGAGATACCCAGAAACACAATTTTATGCTTTGTTTTCTTTGTATAGTATATATAGTTCTAACTATATGTACATCATCAGAAAAATGCAACTAGAACATGTTAAAAACACAATTTTCATGAGAGTGGATCTATAAATACAGCAATGATAAACCCATTTAACATGTTTTTTTTCCTCTTTTTCTTCAGGTGAAAAGTATGAGAAGGCTATAGAGTGCGCTAAGACTTACCTGCTCTTCCACCCTGACGATGAAGTGATGAACCAGAACCTGAATTATTATTCTGTTGTGCTGGGCGAAGACAAGGCAAAAACCATAACAGCCCGTCAGGTATTAATAGCTGTACTGTTAGTAAGTTTTATTCAGTTTAAATCTGATCTGAAGACACATTTCAACAACACAAAAAGCAATCTTTTTTTTTTTATACAACTTGGTTTCATTTAACATTTGACCATCTTAAGGAAACTTTTTTTGCTAAGTTTTCTGTTTTGCATGATAAAAAATCATGTTTAATCATGGAGACAATTACTGAAATTCCACTTTGTAATTTTCAAAGGGAATGTTATTGATGGAGTTTAGGATCCACTTAGACTTATTTCTACAAATATGGCGATCACATGCAGGACGATAATGCATCACTGTATGGGTTAACCCCTTGACTCTTGTTCCAAATGTACCTTAATTTAACATCTAATTGAAAGCAAAAACACAGTGACATTGTTTTTCATAGCAGGCGTCATGGGATTACCCAGGCTTAGAAGCTTCTCTGGAAAAACCTATTTCTGATGATTATGGTTTCGGCAAAATCAGCAAAAACTCCCATGAAATTGTTCAATGTTGGTTCATGTTACGCTAATGTTTTTTGTGTGTGTCTCTAAATCAAAACCTCCAGCTGGTCAAACAGCACATCCAGCACTCCCTACTTGAGAAGGAGCTGCTCTACTTTGGCTATGAAGCCTTTGGGATCACCTTTGTAGATCCGGTGAGCCCCGTACTTTCTATCCTGCAACAAAATACTATATATAAGCTAAGTTTTTGGTTATTGCTGTTGTCAGGACACATGGACGCCTGAGGACGTCATGCCGAAGAAGTTGAGAGACAAGCAGAAGTAAGACCTGAGATGGAAAATCTGTAGGTTTCAGGAGTAACTGGCAAAAGTTTAGACATGTGGTTGATGTATTTGTTTGAGGGCGGAGAGGGAAACTGCAGCACGCATCACTGAGGAAATAGGAAACCTGATGAAGGAGATTGAGGTTTTGGTGGAAGAGAAGAAGAAGGACTCTACAGAAATGGCCAAGATAATTGTTCCGCAGGAAGGTGCGTGTTTCTGTCGCAGAATGAGACATTGTGATGCTTGAACACTTATTGTGACATGCATTGGACAGGGGGCGCTGTGTTGTATGATGGCATCAAGGTGACCATGACATCGAAGCAGCTGAACGGCTCCCAGCGGGTGCTGCTGGACAAAGTGATCAGTGATGATGAATGCAGGGAGCTGCAACGCCTCTCTAACGTGAGTCACCCACTCTGCCGCCTTCTGTTTTTCTGCTAAGCTTCTGTCAGTCCATCACGTCTCGCTCATTTCCTCAGGCAGCTGCTCTGAAAGGCGACGGCTATAGGGGGCGCCCTTCTCCACATACGCCCAGTGAGACGTTCCAGGGAGTTACTGTCCTGAAGGCTGTTAAGGTCTGTCATCACTTCCTCTTTCTGCAACAACATGTGAACTGACCAATATCCTAAAAAACAGCCTTTGAATGTGCCATAAATGACAAAATTCATCAAAGTATAAAATATCCAGGGCTGCATGGCGGTGTAGCAGTTAGCACCCTTGGGTCATAGGGAGACCCTGGTCTGAGTCCCAGCTAAGCCCCTTGAGGTTGCATGTTCTCCTCGTGCATACGTGGGTTTTGTCTGGACACTCCAGTTTTCTCTCACAGTTCGAAAATATGCTTAAGGGTTAACTGGTGATTCTCGATTAATAGGGTTAATTGTTATGGTCTGAATTCCTGTATTATTTAGTGCACTATATAGTGCGATCGCCATTGTGTCACAGGTGTCCGAATCCACTATTCCAAAAATAGAAATTTCCCAGACGTCTCTGTGAAGGATGCTCACTAGATTGGTGAATACAGACCACAATGCATTGCGTTTGAACAATTTGTCATTATAAAAAAAAGTATCTACATTTCTTTTAGTTTGCATCATCAGAACACAGTGAATTAATACATAGTCTTTGTTCATATTTATGAGGTTTTTACTTTAGCAAATAGGTGATGTCATATTTGGCATTTCAAGAAAGAAAGTATTGAGCATGTGTTTGAAGTGCATTAAAATCCAGGGCACTAGATTGTACTTTAAGGCTTTAATGTCTGAATTCCCTCACTACTCCCTAACCCCTAAAAGACCAACTTGATGGGACTGTGAAATAACTTCAAACCCTTCTCTTCACTTTTACTTTTTAAACATTTTCTGTTGTAAAAGGATTTAGAAAATAAAATAAAAAAAATCAATAATCAGAATCACCTGTTGATTACACTTGATTAAATAAAAATTTAACTCAAGAAAAATTGAACTGAACCAGTCAGACCCACTAAGACATCTTTAAAGCTTTGGAACTCTAGAGAACTACAGTTCCCACAGAGCAGTGGCAAACCTTCTCAACCTTACAACAATGACTTAGGAGGCTGCAAAACAAGTAGAGCAACATGAAACAAAAAGCAGTCCTGACTTCCAAAGACGTCCGGTCTATCTTTAAACATTTATCAAAAATTCATTGGGCTGATGAGAGAAAAGCATCCATCCATTTTTCTTTTAGAACCCACTAAATGGAGCCAGCCCAGCTCCTGTCAGGATTCCTGTCTGGGCCACACAACACACACGTTCACACCGAGGGACAATTTAAACACCAAATAAACCTATTAATTCCACAGGAAAAACACACAAACTCCACACAGCTGGGATTCGAACTAGGGGATCCTCTCTGTGAGGCTTCCGTGCTTTATGCCCCGAAACAAAAGCAACAAAGAGAATATAAAGAAGAAGACCACAAAATCACGGAGACACACTTTATTTCTTTGCACCGTTTCCTCTGAGGCACCAAACCATGATTGATCCACCAGTGTACGAAAATTCTGCAGCTTTTCAAAGCAACATGTTTCTGATGCTAAAGCTCAGAAAAAAGTCCTGCTTCTTGAAGGAATCAATCACATGAAAGACTTTTGGATTCTTCTTTTAGTTTTATGTTTTGTGATGAACTTTGTTTTCACAGTTTGGACAGGAAGGGAAGGTTCCTCTGAAGAGCAGCCGCCTCTTCTTCGACAGCAGCGAGAAAGTCAGGAAGGTCTTGGAGTCGTACTTTCGCCTGGAAACGCCGCTCTACTTCTCTTACTCTCACTTGGTGTGTCGATCTGCCGTTGACGGTGAGTCAGGCTGCATGTTCAGGCGACCTCTGCTGCAGGAGGTGGTGGTGAAGCAGAACTTTGAAGTGAGCTCAGGTTTTTTGTCAGACAAAAACATTTTTAAACCTGATGCTCAGTGGAAATAACTTGATAATTTCAATTTCTTATTATTTCCATCACCCCACCTTTGCCCATCAGTAGATGGGATAGGCTCCGGCAACTCCGTGACCTCGAAAGGAATATAGTGGATTTAGAAAAGAGATGGATCATTTCCATCTCGTTCTTCATTTTAGAAAATTGTGCTGCATTGTAATTTAAACAATTAAGATCCCAGTGTTGAACATTTTGGTTGCAATTAGAGAAGAGAAAAATATGAAGGGTTTTTGCCAAATATCTTTAAAATATCAATATTTACAAAAAAATTCCTGGCTGCGTTGATTTATTTATTTATCTTTTTCAATGTATTATAAATCCCCAAGTTGTTTTCTAATATTTTATAATAAAAAGTAAGAGTTTAAAACAGCTGAGCACTTGTTAAAGTCTCAGCTGTCTAATCCTGGGTTTAGAAATTCATTTTCAATTTGCTGCAGTTTCTTCAAATTTTTGACCCACCCCTCTAAAATTTGACTTTGTCATAGATTTTTTTTGCAGTATATTTCGAGTGTTAGAATAAAGATTACACTGAGCTTCACCATAAGGTTCTTGCCAGAAGAACGACTTAAAAACAAATTTTGTTCTGAAGAGGAAGGCGTCACTGCCTTTCGAAGCTGATTGTTGAGTTTTTCTTGAATAATTTGGACATAATGCCTATAAGATATAGTGTTTACTTTTTTCATGAATGGGTGAAACTATTTATTGCCATCGCTTAAGTTAAAGGACAACAATCTGCATGCCTGTTTAAATGTGTATTAAAACTTTTCTGCTATCTAAATGAAGCTGTTATGTCTGCCAGAATGGCTGGCAGCTTCACCAACTCTTTAGCATGGTTTCAGTTAAATTTGGGTTTCTGGAGAAGCTTCTGCAAAAAAGAATTAAAGTGGTTGAAGCCCAGAACCTTGTGGGGCTCCATTTCAAATTTTGTCTTGTAAAGAGGATGTATCATAAACACTGAAGCCTAGTGGTTAGTTGTTGTAGCCTGAACCCTGGGCTTAGGCCTGCACAGTAAATTGCAAATCCATCGTGGCGACATCATGCCGTGCAATATGCATATTGCAAAAGTTGACAGAAATTCCGATAAATGGTTGCCTTAAATGTGCTACAACAATGTTATGGCAGCTTGAAGTTTTTAACGAATCAAATAAATCCCTTTATGCATTTGACCAATTATTAAAACAAATAATATTTTGGCATTATATGTGAGGAAATAATAATGAGATGTTGTTTGGTTCGGTTTGAAAATAGGCGAGAACACATTTTTTTTTCAATAAATTTCTATTAAGTATTAATCAAACTGTATATGCCTATTTACTCTTAAAATATACAGACTGTTTTAACCCTTTTGACCACTAGGCGGCAGCAAAGATTTAAAAGTAAGAACCATTAACTGCATAAATATTACACAAACACACTGCATAATTTGTTTTGCAAATCCTCCAAAGCAGACTATGAAAAATCAAGAAATAAAAAACACGATATTCTAATTTATTTTAGATAAAACTTTTGACTGTATAATATTGAGAACTAGTTTTTATTGTCTCAGAGAAAAGCATAGCTGCTCTCTGTCTGTTGTGTTGTTGTGAAGTTATTGTGCATAGAGAGCTAAGCATCCTAAAAAAACTAAAGTGGCTCTATTTAATGGAAATGAGAGTTTCAAATCCCTCATAAGCTCTGCCCTGACAGGTGGATGATCAGGTGGAGGTGATTTGCAGATGTAAAAATGCTTTAACCTCCTCCTTTACAGAGAAGCAGGAAGGTCGGACGGACCTGAGCCATCCTGTTCACGTGGACAACTGTGTGCTGGTCTCTGACATCAATGAATGTGTAAAAGAACCTCCTGCATACACACACAGAGACTACAGGTGGGGCCGCACACTCACATACACACTCATCCATTTGTATGATCACACACCTGACATGAGCGTGTCTCCTGTAGTGCCATCCTGTATCTGAATGATGACTTCGAGGGGGGAGAGTTTATTTTCACTGAGCTGGACGCCAAAACTGTCACGGTAAATATACAGAACAAATATGATGCCATGTAAAAATACAATATACTATTTCTTTATTTTTCTTTTAGGCAAAATGAATATAGAAGTTGTAAATGCGGGCCAAATCTCTTTGTGATTTCTTCTTTAGTTCACTGATTAGAAAAGATGAAAGTCTGCTAAACCATTGTGACTTTTTTTCTAGACTTAATACTCCAAAACCTATTTATTTACACACCTGAAACTAGAAGCAGAGCACTTATTGCCATCTAAATGGTTATATGAGCTAAATTACTTGCAAACCTGATAGACAGAGAGCTGCAATTGAAAATTAGAATTAAAACATGTGAAAAAAGGAAATCTTTCTCTTTTTTTTGTCTCTCTAAATTAAATTTTACAGATTTTTTCAGATGTAGTCTATAATTAGAAATGGACTGATTGAACATTTACAAGATTTTTTTTCAACACTGCTTTTTCTGTCACTTTATTTAAATTAAAATTAAAATGGTTTTTGACATTTCATTTTCAAAAAGTTCTCTGGTAAATGTGTAGCAAAATTCATTTAGAAATGTCTCATTTGACAATTAAAATGGATTAACAGAAATGCTTTTTAAATTTCAAAATGTAACTGCACAAATGACTCAAAATTCAAATGAAAAATCAATACTTCAAAATGCTTTTTCATTTTATACTTAAAAACCGCCTATTCTGTGTTATAATTAAAACGAAAATGCAAAGAGGGGATTGCATTTGCATTTTAAATGTTTTTTTGTTTGTTTTAAAAAAGACACAAAAAAGGAAAAACCCCAGGCTATGAGGTCAGTCAGTTTGGGGCTTTTAGGGTCTTTTTGTACACATTTTTCCTCCATTAGTTCTCATCGATCTTATTAAAAACAATTTCGGAATTAGACAACTACTTAAAATGGTATTTGTGTTGATCTTTAGGTTCAAAGCAGCAGCAGAAAAGTCCAGTCCATGTTTAAAAAACATAGACGGAGATTTTACCATCATTTTCTGATTTGGAATTTTGACACCACTGAATATTTGAAAGCTGCAAATTTTGAACATAAATCAGCAGGATATTTGGTTTTATTAAAGCTAAAAATGTATGTTCATATTAATTTATACTCCACACGCGCAGGCGGAAGTGCGGCCACAGTGCGGCCGTGTCGTCGGGTTTGGAGCTGGGAAGGAAAACCCTCACGGTGTCAGAGCCGTCACCAAAGGTCAAAGGTGTGCAGTCGCGCTGTGGTTTACTCTGAATCCTTCTCACGAGGAAAAGGTAACGCTGACAGAACAAGGTTTATTTTTGCTTTTTTTCCCCTCCATGTGGAGAATATAAATGTCAAAGGTCAGCCTTTTTTTTCGTAATCATGTTTTATTTTCTCTTTTAAGGAGAGAATTCAGGCTCAGGAATTGCTGAAGATGTTTTCCACTCCTGTGAATGCAGAGTTCAGTCCACAGGAGGCCAACGCAAAGTCTCTGAAGGTCACGGAAGAGTCTCCAAAGGTCTCAGAAGAGTCTTCAAAGGTCACAGGAGAGTCTCAGAAGGTCGCAGAAGAGTCTTTAAAGGTCACAGAAGAGTCTTTAAAGGTCACAGAAGAGTCTCCAAAGGTTACAGAAGAGACTCTAAAGGTTACAGAAGAGACTCTAAAGGTCACAGAAGAGTCTCAGAAGGTCACAGAAGAATCTCAGAAGGTCACAGAAGCTCCTCCACAGGCCCAGCAGGAGCAAGCAGACAAAAAACAAAACACTGCACCAGTAAAACAGATTCTGGACGCACCAGACGACCAGCCGAACGACACGGCAAAACCAGCTGCCAAAACAGCAGCCAAGACATCAGCTAAGACTAAAACTGCTCCTACAGCACAGACCAAAGCAGGAAGCCCGGCGAAGGCCAAAACAGCAGCCAAAGTTAAACCTGCAACTAAAAAGGACGCAAAGCAGAAAACTCAAGCAAAGCAGGTGAATAAAAAGAAGACAAAACCTGCCGCAAAACAGACAGGAAAAGCCTCCTCAAAGAAGAACTCTGCATCAGACTCTCAGAGCAGCAAGGATGAGCTGTGATCTTTTGGGCCTAATTTCTGGAGGCAAAACAAACAATAATAGTTCATTTTTTAAAGGTTATTTGCTTAAAATCTGCCCAATTTGTTCAGCACATTCCAACAGGAAGATTTTTACTGTCATGAAATGTTCTAATGTGAGATGAGGGCCGTGACTGAGTTTTTGAAATAAAAAACAATGTTTCTAAATGTAGTCGGTTTTTATGAAGAGGAAATTAAAAAGGGCGGAAAGGATGCTTTTGTGGGGTGTTGGGCTCCACTCTTAAATGACAGCTATTCGCTTTTTATTGAATTTTATCAGATAATTCTACAGCAATCTGAGAACATTCCCAAATAAATAGAGGTCTGAGTAAACATAAAATGTATTTACATTCCTATTGGTAAACAACCTTCTTCAATGCGCTTGGCTCTATGTGAAATACACAAAGCCTTAGTCCTGTTAATTGCAGTGACAGTTTTGACATTAATGACCTCATTGTGAAAGTTAATGTTTGTTAAGTTTTGTTCAACTCTTTGCAGTGTCAAACTAAGACACACTGGACGATTTTCCAGCATAGATGGCTGTTAAGTTAAGTCATCAGGTTGAAGTCCTAACTGACTAGATGTCACAGCTTTATTTTCCTGCTTTGGAGGAAAAAAAAGCTTGAAAGGTTTTCGAGATTAAATGACTCCACAAGCTATTCTGGATTTATTGGCTTGAAACAAGTCACAACATATTTTTGAAGAGTTTGTCTTTTACCGAGTGTAACAAAATATTGAAACCAGAACCTGTACAAAAATACTTGGTGAGATTGTATGCTTTTGCAGTTTATTTGAAACTTGTGTGAGCTCAAAAGCAGAAACTCATGCATAAACCAAAGCCAGCCTCCCACAGTCCAGAATTCCTCAGCAGCATCCCTCTGCTCGGCTGCGGCTCGTGTCGCAGTCACTGCTTCCTTTGTGTCGCCTCTCTCTTGTTCTCTTGCAAAAGAGAGACGGGCGCACACACAAGCAACTTTGTTTTTTCTTGTGCGTTTCAGGCCTTTGGATTTGACCATTGTTTTTGCTGAGGAGGGTGGTGTGGGGTGGGGGTGCAGTGTGGGAGTACAGTAGACAACGAAGGCCGTGGTTGGCACACCCGTCTCCGGTTGTCCTCTACAGTCATGTCAGATGCACTTTCACGTCTCTGTCAGGATTTCTTGTTATAAAATACGACAATCATGGGCACAGCTTGTTGTCATGGCGATGTGGTGGCAGGTTGGGGTCGGGCACAGTAGGGCACGGAGCTCAGATTAACAACTGTGACTCAGGAGAGAGGAAAATAAAGCAGCAAGCATTAAGGGCCAGAGTGACCTCCAGCTCTGCTTCTCAGCTCCGCAAAGCTTCGGCTGCAGTTTTCAAGATTAACCTGCCTCTCCACTCTGCACGGCCTTGATCAGCATTCTGGGAGATTTCAGTGTCCATTTATTGAGAGGCCATGTTAGGTCACAGCACAGCCTCCACTCTTTCAGGTGTTTTATCTGCAGACTCACACAGCTATCATCAAACCGGTCGCTCTGCAGCCATATGAGGTGTGGCAACACCATGGCAAACTGTATCTGTCAATCTCAGGCCTCTTGTCTAAAACCAATCTTGTGTTAGAGGGACAGAGGGGTCCTTTGTCTCTTGGGCTGTTCGAACGGATGCCTGCTCGATGACTTCAGCTCCTGCGGGAACTGGCTCCTTATTCTTCTATAGGACTGGGACCTCAGTGGTGCCGGTCCGGGCGTGGAACCGCAGCTGAGAGGATCTATAGATGTCACATAATGTGAAGAGAAGCAGTTATGGACCTTTTTTTTAACCTGGTGTTTGTGCACATAGACATTCTCAGTTTATTAGTGTTTCGCCATGTCAAAATTGAAGGCAAGCAAATAAACAGAAACTAAATATTTGATAAAAGTCAACACAGAAGATACTAAAGCTTGGAAAACCAGGAAGAAGGTTGAGGAAGTAGCAGAGGCTAAATGACTGAATACCACACATTTTATTTTGGATTTTTAACCTATGAACTTCGTTATCTGGTTGTCACAATCATTTATATTAAAAAGGATTTTAAAAACTAAAAATTGTTTTTCATCCCATTTTTTCAACCAAGAAAAAAGGTGGGAAATATCCCCTCTCTGAAAATAATCAGAAAAAAACACATAGGAGTTGAAAAGTATTTTTTATTGAAAACAAATTAAACATTAAAAAAACAATTTTTTTTGTTCTTTGGCGCATTTTTAAACCTAAAATTGTATTTCGAAAATTGTTCATCATAAAATTGGGATTTCAAACACAGACAAATGCTTTTTCTAATGTTCTATTAGTGTGTTGAAATGTAAAACGTTTTTTGTCTATGATGCAAACAGTGTGCTGAGATAAATTAAACACACTTAAAAGTAAAAACAATAAAAGAGATTTACAATCCAAATCAGTTTTAATATATTTCTTTTGTGTCTGTATCATTATAGTCTGTTTAGATGTCTGTGATATTAGAAACCCAATGAGGGTAGAAAAAAACAGGGGGCCATCAAAGCTGTCACACTACAGTCCCAATCTATAGCTATAAATCTTACCAGTGCAAACGTCTTACTGGAATTGAATCGGTCTGTCATTATGGTTACGTAAACATGAAAAGAAGAAGATGAAGGCAAGGATGACATAAAACAGCAGAGAAGAGCTTCACTTGCAGGGAGACAGACATGCAGATCCACAGCTTGGCTTTGAAATGCTGCCCGACTCTCTATGTGTAAACATGAAAATGAAGGGTCGGGACTTGCTGGGATGGGATGGGAATGTTGGTGGCAGATTGAGATCTTAAAATTTGGGCAAACCAGGCAACACCACATGCTGTAGTTCGTCAAGTGACCACTTGGGGCTGGTTTTAAAGAAAAAGCAAGTTCCCGTTGACCCCATGTCCTATTTTACAGTAAAAGTAAACTCATTAACAGTCAACTGTCAAAATGTTGCTTTAGTTACTGTTTTTGAGAACTGCGGAGGTCTTCAGGATTGATTTTCTCTATTTAGCACCCCATGAATGACTTCAGACATTATTCGTTCAGTGAGATTTGAGACACAAAAGAGATGCTCTTAGTCTGTATGACTACTTTCTGAACAAACTTTATACCACAATCCTGCCATTGAGAAGTATTTAAAGGCAGTATAAAACCCTTCCTTTGAGAAGGCCATCTGTGAAGGGGGCCATTATGACTCAATTCAGGATTACTTTTTTTATTTTTATATTTTTACCATTTCTGCAGGTCAAGGTATGTCATCCAACATGCCAAAATCCCTGTTAAAAACGTTGTTTTAAGGCTGCAATAAGAATGGGCGCCCTTACAAAAGACTATTATAATCCAAGGCAATGATTTCAGTAAATAAAACAGTATAGAAAGTATAGAAAACAGCACACATGCACTCTAGGACGTGTTCAGTGAGTTATAGGCAGTGAGATATGGGTAAAAGTTCAAAAAAAGTGCGTGTTTGTGGGGAGGTTGACCTTATTATATATGCATTATTTGTAAACGCACCTTTATGAGCCTAAACACAACAAATAGAAAAGATTTGCAGAGAAAACAGTCAAGAAGTTTGAAAGGACATTTAAAATGTAAAAGTTTACTAATCATAAGCTTATTTTAAACTTAAAAACAGGTCAAATTAGTATTTTTGTCAGGATGTATTCCAGTCTTTTATCTGGATTTAGATGGGTTTTATTGTGAAAACCTTTATAAACCTAAAGAAAACATTCACTTGTGTTTACTTTTGAACAACTGCTTTCTTTTCTAAAATTTATTTGGGTTATTTCCCTTGTTCCAGGGACGTTGATAGTTAAAAAGGACAAAACAGATGTGTCTCTTTTTGGCCTCTTGACATTTCTTATTTTAACTTCCTTCTCCTGAAACTGTCAGCTGGTTAGCAGGGCTCCTGGTTTAGAGGAGGAGGAGGACTGAAGTCTTTTGTCCCATCAGATGAAGTTGTCCGTGTGAGCTTGATGATGGTGAAAGCTGGTTGGCTAACAGCCAGGTCCAAACAGTGGGACAGATGGCAGATAAGGATTAGAGAAAGGAATTGAAGATGCAAACCTGATGGAGATACACTGAGGCCAGGATATGAACATACATGACCTGTAAATTTGACCTGTAAATCTAAACTGCAGGAAAGAAGACCCAATAGTGTGAGAAAGAATTTCAACTTTAATTTTTAATATTAAAGGCAACCGTCTCAAAAGTTCACACCTGCGTATCATCCATTTATTTCCAATAAAGGACACTTTATTGAGCATTATCCATTACTTATTTTAATAAATGATCAAACTTTTTTGCACAAATTTGTATACGTCTCAACAGTAAAGAGGATTAAGATGCTATTTCCCAAAAACATGCACCTGTAAAGATCCATTCCAATAAAATTGTGTTTTTGGATTTTTTGTTGTGTTCTTGTGGCATTTTTCTGATGATGATGATAAATGACATAAATTCAGAAAATGAAGCTTAAATGTTATTTATTTCTTTATTCAAATTGTTGTGAATCAGTAGTAGAGGAAAAAAATGCAGTTTGAAAAAGGTTGTTTTTGTGATGTAGAAAATATGCTGGGCGGGTCACAATGAATTTCGAATCCCTGGATATGAAAACTATGGAAAAAGAAGCTTTGAATCCAAACAACAGGTGAACTGTTTGTTGTTGTTCTAGTAGAAAAGATACTCCCAATTTAGAAAGTCCTGGGCCCCCCTGTGCCAGTCCCCAGTTCTGATAAAATATATGATTGTGTCAGGTTGTGATATCAGATTGTGACAACCCCTAAAGTGATATGCCGAAAAGTAAACAACGACTAGTAAAGGGCTGGACTTATCTGTGTGTGGCAGCTGGTGGTGAAAATGGCTCTGAAATATGTTGAGTTGCTACTTAGAAATAAAATGGGAACAAATGTCTTGATTCTTCAAACGCTGTGGGGCACACTAAGGGCCCACAAAGGTTAGAGCTTTTCTCATTTTTAAATTGTAATTGTCACTGAAAACTTCAAGAAAGCTTTGTTCCTTCCTTTAACCAGACACCCTCATTCAGGCAAATCCAGCAGGTTTGAACAATCTCCTGCGTATGTTTAGTTACCGCTCAGGGGCCCCTCTCTTCAGGACAAGCTTGTGACTCCACCTTCCTCCAGATTACCAAGTTGGATGCTTTGTAGAGCGCTGCACACAGTCAGTATTAAGGATTTTATCCGATGAGGCTTTGATTTCCAAAGCTCAGAGCTCAGGTTTTTCTTTGTGCTCCACTGCTTGCCCACATCCTGTCAGGACTCCCTGCAGCTACATTCCAACCATCCTGTTCCTTCTCCATCAGTCCCTGAACAACAATCCACTGTCTGGCACCTGCACCCAGCTGCACAAACCTCCACTTTCTGCCTAAAGACAGCCAGGAGCTAATTACCCCCCGCATTTTGACAAGCAACAAGTGAAATGTTCAACCCATCGACACCAAACAAAACATTTATGAGCAGAGCATTAGTGGTGATGAAGGGGCAGAGGAGGATGGAGGTGAGTGGGGTCAGAATAAATCAGGTTCCAGGGGCTGTTGAGTGTTTGGTTAAAGCCAGATGGCAGGAGAATGGTGTCTGCAGCTCCTGTGAGGGCCAGCAGGAATGCTTGTATTATCTCTGCTCTTTTTTAGTGAGTGGAGGCTCAGAGTGCCACAGTACAACAGTGGATTAAAACCCACAAACCCTTTTAATCTCTAAACAGTCCCCCTCAGATGTTCACTCTGGGGCTACTGCCTCTCTTCCTCCTTCTGTCTGGCAGTTTACAATCCTGAGCACACTTGTATAATCTTCTCTTTGCATCGATAACAGATCTTGGTGTGGTACAGGGTGAGAATAGTTTTAAATGTTCAGATTTAAAGTCTAAATATTGAGAAACACCTATTAGAATGAGCTAACCAGGCCAATGGTGGTTGCACAGCATGTGATGGGTTGTTAGCAGCTTCCACTCAGTGAATTTTCCTGTTAAAATGCATCAAGAAATCTGTTTTTGGCTTTGAAAAAAAGCCAAAATCTTTGAGTCTCAAATAACATTTATACCAGGCAGCAGTGGATGCAGTTTATTTTCTGTGTATAGCAGTAGCAAAGTTTGTCTTGGTTTTTACCGGCATCAGTAAAATGAATGGCTAAAGGTTTACCATCCAACCATCCATCCATCCATCCATCCATCCATCATCTATCCATCACACCTCCATTCCTACAAGCCAGTGGTTTCTGAATTTTGTGGTTTATTTATGGCTCCGCCCATGTTCACACCTGGTTTGAGTTTACTTATAGGACACTAACCTCAGTTTTTACTTCCTGGACCTCTGTTGTGTTTCCTTTTATGTCAATATGAATACATGATATTCTGTTCTAATTTATCATCATTATCTTTTTTTTTACCGTCAACTTTTTACCTACTTTCATTTGAGCAAAGCAATCTTGTTAAAGGGCCTGTACCATGCCATTTTTAAGCCTTTTACAAAAAACAATCTCTATGTATAATATATATTACAGATAATATATCACCTTTGGTACACCAAAGAACAAATTTTTTATGAAATAATAGATATTTTCCTGAGCTCTTTTCCTACCCGGAAGTAGCGTGTCTGTGTCTCAACCAAAAAAACAAACAAGATCCAAACGTTTGCAAAGATGGATGTGCATATTGTGCATATTATCAGTGGAGAAAGTGTGTGTGTTAGCCTGGGGGCAGTGCTGGAAGAGCTAGCTCTTCCTGGAAGAGGCTGCTCCTCAATTATCCAGGTCACAATGCAAGAACCCACTCGTTTTTGTGGATTGGTAGGGGCTGATGCTCAGAGCACAGGTTTTTAGATGAATACTCAGAAATACGTGAACAGATCAAAATACCGCTTTGGGGTTTCTTTTCAAGTGGAAGGAACATTGTAGTACACTTAAAAGGTCAAAAACTTTTATGTTGCACGCCCTTTAATATCAAAAAAGGGTCTAAGAGCAAAACTCATTCCTTTTGATGTTATGAATTACACCTGTAATTAAAATCTGCAATAATCAAACATTGTTCTACTTTTATAATGGTCTACTTGAGCCAGGAGGTGGGGAACCCAGAGCACCTATGGGCCCCACTCAAGTCTGGAAAGCACTTTTGAGGAGTTTCCTCTTAAATAACAAAGTTTCAGATTCTTCTGTGAGCTTTAGGCGTTTACAATAAAGCTCCTTCCGGCTGCAGATAAATGCAGACTCAGAGGAGAAGCACCCCCCCCCCACTCCCCCCACCTCTTTCACACAGCAAAAGACTTTCTGCCTGCCTCTGTTTTTCTTTCTTTACCCCCTCTTCACATCTTTGGTTTTTCTTTAAGAGTCAGTTCAGAGAAGGAGTTGAAGGGAGCGGATGGAGCCTTCACATGCAGGTGCAGGAGATTTGGTTCCAGCTGCATTTTGGTACAGGAGCGATGGGTGGTGGTGGGGGGTGCAGGAGGTGACAGCAGGAAGGGGATGACTGACAGAGACAAAGACATGAGGAACTGTAGGCTGGATGATTTGTGTGAGTGAGTGTTATAAAGAAAAAACAGGAAAAAGAGAAGAGAGGTTTGTTTCATTAGGTTTTAAAGTTCAGGTCCTCTTTGTTCAGCTTGGCTGCAACTTCAGAGAAATTCTTTTTTTTCAATTCTTAAACTGCCTGAAAAGAATTTGTTTAATTATAATTACTTTTATATTCTTTCTTTGTTGTTGTTTTCTAGCTTTTTTCATGATTTTAAACCAAAGATTTGCTCATTTTATTTCTAATATTGACATTTCTGTTCTTTAAAATAAAAAAAACCTTTCCTCCTTAAAGTGCAGCTACTTTAAAGTGCAGGTCTAAACTGTTGACATGTACCGTCTCTGATCCCCCCAGCAGGAAAAACAGGGACTTTAGTATTTTAATTACCGAGGAACGTTATAAATTTGACAGAAAAATGTGCAGTAACTTTACAAGCTAGGAGTCTAATTTCTTTTTAATTAAATTGTCTAACTGTTTCCTTTTGCAATAGGAAAAAAAAGCCTTTTTGAATGCAGCAAATTTAAATTTAGGTTGAGGAAGTGTGTGATTTACTATTATTTTAAATTATTTATTTGTTTAATTTATAATCAAACAACTAAATAATTATAATTTATTATAGTATTACTTTTTCTTGTTTTATTCTAAATGTTTAAATTCAGGATATGTTTTAACATAATTGATGTGTTTGTAAATTATTTGTGGAATAAATAGATTCAATTTAGTAATTTACTGATCCTCAAAAGGCTGTATTTGCCATGTTTTGTGTTTTTGTGTCACAGTCACACCAGGTTTAAGTTGTTAGTCATTCCCAGCTGTTTTCATTTATTTTAATTATCCTCAGTGTATATAAGAGTCTGGTTTTCAGGTTCTTCTCATTTGCTTCTGGGTTTCATCACAACTCTTTTGTTTCTTCTTTATATGAAAATGTGTTTGCCTTTTTATGGTTTTGTCCCACTTTGAATTTCATTATTATAGCTTTGAGTTTAGGATCGGTGCTGCATTTTGAGTACCACACCACCAGTTCTTGACAAGATTATGGAGGAACAGTCATCTTTATCAGTGTAGGCTATGTGTCAAAATCTCAAGTTTAGTGTTGGACCTGGATGTTTGCTGTCAAATCTGTTATCAAATTTTGATTCAGCTGAGGCCTCTGAAGGCATATTTCTAATACATCTGTTAAAAAAAAAAGATTTTGTTGTACAACTTGAAGCTGCTGTCCTATCTTTTCTGGGGTATTTTAATACTTAATTATATTTTAAAATGAAAACAGTTTTTAAACAAGCTGTCCCAGTTCACAATACTTGTATTTTAGTCTCCAGTTCAAGTTCCCTGATCATCATAACTTTATATTATCATTTTTATTTTTGCATTTTCAAATGATAGGTTTATCCTTTTGTACAGCAGTGGTGTTGGTGGTTTTGTTTTGTCTTTTTGCCTTTCCCGGTTTCGGCTAACAGTCACTGCAACAGGGCCTTTCAGTTAGAACATGTGCACTACTGCTATTATTGAATTATATTTCATCATCACCTGTCAATCAAAAAATCTGTTTTGTTTGTGTGCAATTTTTAATCTAAGTTGTGAAATACTATGACATATACTGCATTTTTTTCATAGCTCTGAGATCCCAAAATAAAATACCTTAGTGTAACATTTGGACAATATCCGTTTAGGGTGATTTAAAGTAAAAGCTTTTGAATTTGCTGTCTTTTCATAATCAGTGACTCGGATCACAGCATCCTGCAGCCCAATATAGTACAGTTAAATGTTCTGTGATTCGCGTAAAGGTGCTAAAAACTCTAGCAATCGGGTCCCTCGTGTTTGTGATTTGTCACCACCTGTCATGGCCCAGAGAGGCACATTACCTACATTCAATTCAGTGTTAAGTTTTATTTTGACTGAATCTGCAGGAAGGAAAGTGAAACAAGGGAATAAGGATAGTCAGTTGGGTTAATTAGAAGGATGATGGGAAGATGAGAGGAGGGAAGGCTGGATGACTGAAGGGCAGCAGCAGACGGAGGAGGTGGGTTTAGAGAGTTGATGGGAACAAGAGCAGGGACTTCGTCACGATAATCTGCCCCGGTCCGTCCCCCATGTTTCTAGTTACAGTAAGTCTGTGGTGATGGAAACCTCCCGTGTCGTTGGGAACTCTCGCCTCTGGTTAGCAGCGACATGGCTGAGGTCTTTGATCAGCTCAGCTGACTGTTAAGCTCAGCTTAGTGTGGCAGGGGTCTGGAAAATCTGGGGAGGGGGAGAAGGGCTTGGAGGGACATGGCACCCACTGGGCCAATGGACGCAAGTGAGAAGCAATCAAGATGAAGGAGGTGCAGGTTGGGCATCTTCCACTCCGCAGTTTGTAAAGTTAAACTGACAAATCACTTTGAAGTGGAGAGTTGTGAAAAGAGATGTCGGAAAACAATCTTTGAAGGGTCATTTCAGCACTTTTGAGGAAAGATTTTTAAAAACGATTCCCATATACCTTTTTACCTTCACGACCGGTTGTCAAAACATATTAGACCAAGAACAGAAGCCGGTGAAATCTCTGAACTCTCATTTGTTTATCTCTTCCACACTTGCAGCTCTGCTTCTTTGTGAGTCTCAGTACTAGAGGCTGCTGTCTAATGTGAAGAAAATTTGCTCTGTTCAACCCCATAATCAGTTGAGCCAGCAATCTCTTCAGGGGCACTTGAGCTCGACCACAAGAGCTCTCCTCAGGGCCGCAGACATACATTATTCATATCTGAGCTTAATTTGCATTCATTTAGACGCACACCTTCTCATGTGGGCTCTCTGGGTGAAAATCATTAACAGGAAGGGCTGGGGGTGGGGTAATTACAGTTCATAGCTGAGCGCTACACAGTCTGTGGGAATACTGTCACAATAACTCATGTAAGAGTGATATTGGTGTCCCCACAAGGGCATACAGTTTTCCCTAAAACAACATTACGGAACATCTGTTTTTTTTTTTTCCTTCAACCTGTCTGTTGTGCGTGATTCTGCTCTGTGTGAATGTCAGTACAATCTAATCTGAGAAGCGCCTGACATCTTTGCATGTGTACGAAACTCCTGACCGCATTTGAAGGCTTCCTGTTTGGAAAAGTCATTTAAAAGAGATAAAAACTGATACTTAGGGGGAGGTGGGTGTACTGACTGGTAATGTTGTGACGAGGAGCCAAAGTGGGAGCACAGAGACATTAAAGACCCAATAAAAATTTTGTTTTAACATGTTCTTGTGGCATTTTCTCACAATTGGGGCCATATTTAGGGAAGATTAAGCATAAAATTGCGTTTGAGTATTTATTTACCTAAATTACCTAAATTGTTGTAAATCAGAAGCAGATGCAAAAAGTGGCTGCAATCGTTGCCGTACAAGCCCTGCTCTACTCCATTCTGTTGCATCCACTTGTAGATGAGTAGATCCATGCACAGCTTTGTTTTCCTCCAAAGTCTCTTGTGCCTGTCGTGGGGGCAATCCTGGAACAGAGCCTAGCTGATATGCGGGACTCCAAGGGCAGCTGACAGGTACTGTCCGGCACCTTGCAGTGGTGGATACCAAGGAGGAGTTCAGTAAGGCAATGGAGAGAGGGCAATAGAGAGTTGGGAAATTCAGAGAGTGACAAATGTCTGGCAAAGAAGGCGGGGTGAGCAGTTTTCTGTCATCCCCCTTTTCAGTACGAGTGGGGGGGGGGCTTTTGACTTTGACTAGGGTTATTGTTGGATGGTGGAAGGAATATTTTGAGGATCTCCTCAACCCTGCTACAGACTTTTTGTTGAGTAAGAAGAGACTGGAAAGGGCCTCCTTGGTGATTGGGGTAGATAAGGTCTACCCTGAGTACTTCAAGTTTCTGGATGTTGTTTTGTCTTGCAAACAGTCAAACTTTGGATTCAGGAACAACAGTGTATACTTATATAGAGCTTATATAGCGCTTTTTACCCTCTTATGAAGGCCCAAAGCGCTTTACAGTCACAGTCCCATTCACCCATGCACACACACATTCACACACTGATGGCGGCTCCGCTGCCGAACACTGGCGCCAACCTCCCACCAGAGGCAAGGTGGGGTTCAGTGTCTTGCCCAAGGACACTTCGACACATGGGCGTGCAAGGCGGGAATCGAACCTGCAATATTACGATCATGAGTCGACCGCCCTACTGCTGCACCATGGCCGCCGCTGATCTGGAAAAACCTGAGGATTCCCTGGAGGAGTTAAGTGCAAGGGGAGAGGAAAGTCTGGGCATTCTAGCTTAAACTGTTGGTCTTGTGAGCTGGTCCCAGACAAAAAGAAAAAACTGGATGGATGAATCATTAAATCATGTTGTAAAAAACAAAGCCAAAAATTAGATAAAAAGATAAATTAACATTTAATATTACAGCTTTGAAATGTCACCATATTTATGCTTTATAAAGGTGTTAAGGGTAAGCATTACACAACTTTAAAAAACATGGAATTACCTTTTGAATTGTTTGAGTGACATGAGATGCAAGAGCTGCAATCGTCAGGAAAGAATTGAGAATTTGAAAGTTTGCCCCACTTGGATAGTTTGCACCAAGCCTTTTCCTATTGTAGGTGGTGAACATGGGCTAGTAAACAGTAGCAAAGGAAAAGAAGCCCCTCCCTGCTTATCAATTGTGAACATCTTGGGCTAAACGCGTGGTCAAGAACCCACATTTGGCACACGCTTCAACACATGTCACATGCCTGGTGTGAACATTGCTTGACACTTTAATTAACTTTTTTTCTTTTCTCAAAAGTCAGTTGCTGCATGTTGTTAATTCAAAATCACAAGGGTGCCACACAAGCCCCCACCCCTCCATCATACACCCATGAACTTACACTTTTACTTCTCTTTCATCTCCCTTTACTTTTCAAACTCAGCTGACATTCAAGTTCTGGAGCCGGCCCATCTTATGTGTCAAGACCTTTATTAAACAGTCATTGTTGCACAAACCCAAATGTCTTGAGTAACGTTTGAATAAAAAGGCTTTGAGGACTGTCACAGCAGGACGTACAGATGTTTGTTGTTGGGATTTGTGATCATGTGGTTGAAAAATGTCAGGGCTAAGGTGGTGCGTGATGAAAGAAGGGATGGGAAAAATGCAAAGACGAGTTTTAGAGGGATTGAAGCAAAGATGGAGACTTCTGTAGGAGTGCAGACAGAGGGGCACATCGGCTGTGCGTGAAGAGGAGTGCATGCAGGGTGGGGGTGAGACATATCTCGTACAGATGTGAGTAAACGTCCATGTCTCCATGAGCAAGTGTGTCAGTGGTCTAATTGGCAGAATAGAAATATTAAGTTAGTCTGGAGTTAATTTAATGAGGCGAGCTGAAGAGGGGCCGACGTGGCTAGGAACTGTGGGAAAACAGGCTTCTGCGCTTCCACAGACAGAAAGGGCTGGAGTGTGGCTCTGTGAACGGCTTCTATGGATATGATGTTAGGTGAACTCTCACTGGCTCTCTCCTCATTTGGCCACGTTACCATGGTGATGAGGGGAGGCTCGCTTTGGCGGCCCATAATTTCCTGAGAGCCTGCATGGATGTGACATGTCCTTTTCAGGCGAGCCATTGTTTGGATGCTGATTTATGTGTTGCACTTTATCGCCACCTCCTTCCTACCTCCAACTTGGGGGGATGGCAAACATTTAAAGAATCAATATATCTGATTAAAGCGCCTCATTGGAGATTTGTTTATCAGGTTTTTGTCCTCCGTTGGGTGGGAGCTGTCCTGCAAGATAGCTTAATTGCAACTTTTTTTCATCTTTTGTTTTTTCTGTTCCCTCTCTCAGATTAAAAAAAAGCCCACCCTCTCCCCTCCCAGGGGGCGTTCCACTCACACAACAGAGTCCAATCACAAAACAGCCCTTTTCCCCATCCCTTCATGGTCAGCCTGTTGAGTTCACAAGCTCCTTTTTTGTTCTTTTTACTTTTTATTTCTGCTGTCCCTCACTGAGCCACTCGAGGTTGGAGCAGATGGAAAGGTTGTAGCGAGGGGGAAAATAAGTCAGGAAGGAATAGGAGGACGCCATGCAGAGGGTGAAGCAGTCCAGCTGCGATGCTTGATGAGCTCCATCAGTGACCAGCAGAAACTCTTTCTTTTACTTTGACTGATCCCAGGAGGGACAAAAGAACCAGACCAAGCAGCCTTGAGGAAGTTATCCTGAAGAGAAGCTCAAGACGCCAAGAGAAACGCACTCAACTCTGATGTTTGTTAAAGATAAGGAGATGCCGAGAGGGAGAAAATAGTCAGGGAATCAGTTGAAAACAATAAAAAAAGGTGTGCCCAAAAAGACTGTTCCAAGTGGGGGCAACACTTTTTATCTTGTTTAATTTCAGTAAGAGTCAGATCAGAAAAAGAGGTAAATAATAAAATGGCCAACTCAGGTCTTCAGTTGTTGGGTTACTTTCTGGCATTAGGAGGCTGGATTGGGATCATCTCTACCACAGTGTTGCCTCAGTGGAAGCAGTCGTCCTATGCCGGGGATGCCATCATCACAGCTGTGGGACTGTACGAGGGGCTGTGGATGAGCTGTGCCTCGCAGAGTACAGGGCAGGTGCAGTGCAAGATCTTTGACTCCATGCTCTCGCTGGACTGTGAGTATAAGCTGGGTCGCGCCAAACCCTGCTGTGTTGTTGTACCTTCTGTCCTTACACTGAATTCTATTTGTTTGCTTTCTGTTTTTATTGAATTGTACTTTGAGATTTATTTGAATAAATTCTATTTATGATAAAATAAATTAACAACGAGGACTAGAAAAACAGACACATCTAAAAGCCTATATTAACATATGTTATTAACATAACATACATGGACATGTAGTCCAAAATTTCTTCAAAAATGACAGATGGAATTCTATGTTTTTATATATAAAGAGTTTTTTGTGTGTTTGCAAATTTGAATATCTTTTTTACGCTCTTGACCTTTCCACATTTTGCCATTTCCTTTAATGATTTCTTTGGGAAAATATTTAAAAGGAAGGTTGTCCTCAGTCGAGGCCCGGAGGAATCATCTCACCTGGACTTCTTAAGTTTTGTGCTTGCATTTATAATCTTTATTTCCCGCTAAAAGCTTGGAAAATGTTGCTTTTTTTCTATTTAAGCTGTTGGATCACAGAACTGTCTTTCCAGCATCAACAAGGCAATGTTTGCTAGATATGGACACTTGTCTTGATCACTTGGCTCGACAATGCAGATTCAGTCTCATGTTGGCACCATTGGACCAATATACTTAGAAAAAAGGCAGAAAACACTACTGCAGAAGGTCAAACAATGTTTAACATTTAGATAAATTTTTCAATTCTTTAAGCACATATAAAGTCACAGTTTATATAGATTCCTCTATTTTAGATCACACAAAGTAAAAAATTTTTTTATATGACCATATTTGATTCTGTATTCATTAGCAGTTTGCCACAAAAGACAAACATTTTATTTTTGTCATTATTTAAACTTTTCTTCTCCCTGTTGCACATAGTTCACATTGTTTTTGAGTATGTCCTCAGAAGTGTGGAAATCGCAGTTTCTGTTAACCTGTTCCTTTGGTGTAGTCATTTCTAACTGAATTCCAGATCATGTGTGAGATGCAAAAGTTCCCAAGCTGTAAATCTCACTGGAAATTATGGATCTTTAATGAACTTCTATTCGTGTAATGTGTGAGAAATGCCAGCGGGTGAGGAATGTGAGTTCAGACGTAAATCAGCTGTGAATATGAGCTTCCTGTCATCTCCGATCTGTAAGCAGTGACTCATAATTAATGGCACACAGATTATATGAATCCATCCATCTGCTGTCTGCTTCAATCATCCCATTAGAGATCCTAATGAAAGACTGTGCATGGGAGAGCTTTGCCACAAAACAATTTCAGAAAATAAACATTGTTTTCTCTGTGGTTTAGTATGCAGTCTGCATTTTTCAAACATTTGATTTAACACATTTTCAATTAGGGCAATAGGGGCGCCCTCCAAGCTGATGTCCCATCTCCTTTGGTTCATTCCAGTCATGTAAGAACAGCGTATTGTCTTTGGGCATGAATAGAGGGTGTCAGGAGAAGAAAAGGGCAGTGTTGAGCACAACAGCAGAGATATTCCCAGAATGCACCCCGGTCTTATGCACGCATTGTTCCACTTGTTTTGGAACACACCCTGTGACTGAAAACAGCAGACAGGTGTACCCTCCAGCCCCCTCCCAACAGATCATGTCGTGCACCTTAATCTGAATTGAACTTTGGTTTAATCCATCAGTCAGAGTTGTCTAGCAGCTCATCTCCCTTGGATGCGTTCGCAGCAGGAGCAGCATGTGATGGTGGGTGTAATTGTTCAGCAGACTGTGCGGACTTTGTGCGCTTTATTGAAGCTTTTGCTCAAGCAGAAAATGATAGTCAGTGTAGAGGACAGCCGAGAGAAAAAAAAGTTATTTGTTGTGGGAGTGGGGCGGCAAGGGGGTGCTGAAAGGACAGCTCTGTGGCATCTGTTGTCACACCCAGTCACTTTGTGCTCTGGAAGAGCAGCAGTTTGGGGGATTTGTTGAGTGAAAGCATACATTTTTTCCCCTTTGGGAGATAAATCTGTTCAGTCAGTGAGAAGGGGTCATCAGTTTGTGGTGTTTTCACGCATAAGTCAGGTGTAATTCTCAGAACTCAAGCTATTTTAAGAGTTAAACACCAGTCCCACTTTGTTTTCACCTTTTTCCAACCAACAAGGAGTTTAGAAAACGTAAGCAAGTTCTTAGTTTACACAGATAAAGCAAAAAGAAAATTGTGTTAGATTTAGGCTTGTAAATTTCTAAAAAATGTAATTCATGCACTTAAATATGGGGCAAGAAAATGAGCCATACCACAGAAAATCTCCAGTTTGCCGCAAAAATGAAAGTCTGACATTAGCTAAGAGCTCAGCCACTTTGAGGATGACCGCTATGTGTTTGGAAGCCCAATTTCAAATGTGGTCTTACCCATGGTGTTTTCCCAATACGAAACATCCTCCAGTACATGTAATCGTACATGGAAACACTAGAGAGTAGCTGTCCCGTCACATACATGATCTTTTTGTATAATAATTTGATCATATATCAAAATGGTTGGACAATGTAACCTTAATCAAATCAGTCAGTGGTGTCTTTAGTCATGAACAAGAGTCACACCAAGAAGCAAATGGTCAAACTACATAAGTTTGGGAATTCCACGAGATAATTTAGAATCTCTGTCAAATTGCTTTGCAACCCAGTGTGACAGCAATTATTTCATGGATTAAAAAAATAAAAGTAAGACAGATTTTCTTTCATCTTTTAGGTTTTAAGAGATTTGGGGTGATGCTAATAGAAGGCGGACAATATAATATAATGTAATTGTTTATTTTTGTTGTAATGGATTCAGTGTGGGTGGGAAATGCACTCTGAAGAGTCACAGATGACCTCACAATAGGACTTTAGAGTGATTTAACACACAAGCAGGCACACAGAGTCTGAATGAAAGCATGTGGCTGGCACTGCCAGGCTTAGCTGCAGAATGAGAGAGGGCCTGATGGGTGAGCCTGCCTGCTGCCACCTCCCCTCCCACCCAAAGGCCCCAAGTGCTTCATCAAAGCATGACCGCAGTGCAGGCCTTTAGCAGAGACCCCCAAATGACCTCCAAATAAAACATAGATTTCCATTAGATGAAAAACAACAACATAAAAACTCAAACCTCTCTCTGTTAGAGACCAACCATCAAAAGCAGCAGAGCAGCCATGAATCAGACTTCAAAGATCATTCATAAGTCATAAATCGCCTCAGATCAGCTTCTGAAAAGCAGCTTCATTGATGCAGCATGAATGATGCTGTGTGTGCTTTTGTCACAGCGAGAAACGATGGCATTGACTTTTTACTTAGGCTGTTGCTCAACCACGCTTTTTCAAGCCATTTCTTTATACATTAATCTATTGTTGGTGTTTTTTTGATGAAATTCATTCATTTAAACTCTGACTTTAATGAATCAGAAGCCAAATACGATCAAGTATTAATATATTGAAAGTTACACAGCACTTTCCCACAAACATCTGAATACATTTGAGCAACCCACAAGCAGTAACACTTGTCTGAAAAAAAGATCAGCTGAACAAAAAAAGAACTGATAAAATAATGTTGACCAAATCCCCCCCACAGTGTATTATGACAAACACAAGATGGGCATTAAGACCCTGATGTCCCTCTGAGCTGTCGTCACAATTGGATGATGACACAAAATTGTGAGACGCAATACACAACTTCAAGATGATTCCCACCTGGACTCTTTCTTTTTTTTGTCTCAAAAATTCTCAAATCAGTCCTAAGTTTGGCTCCTCAGACAGCTCTAGTGACTTGTTTGAGTCCAAAAACTAGGAAAAAAGGGTATATTAAAGCCAAAGTTTGCACTTAAAATAATTTATATTTATAATAATGTTGATTTCGTCTATGGGTTTAATGGGTTTCGGACTGTTGGCAAACATGCATAACTAAATAGTCAACACCTGCAATATTAAAGTGTTGTAAACTGGTCTCTCATATTTATGATGTTTTCTGACATCTGAAACTAAATTGAGAGCAGTTTAGGATGAATTTCAGTTTCAAGCAAAGACTCTGACTGTTTTGAGGAAAAAATGTGCAACTTAAAAAATGTGAAGATAAAAAATTAAATAAATAGGTTGTTACTTAAGTACAAACAAAATAAACCACAGAAAAACACCCTGAAAAGATTTGCAAACATCTTTCAGAAAGGCCTTTTGCACCTTTAGAGGGGGCATTAGTTGGGTATTAAAACTAAGATCCTGATGTAATTTATTATGTTTGGTCAACTGAGAATACATGTATTTTACAAAATTATATAAAAAACACAAGTCAGTAAATTGTTTTATAATTACCAAAGCAAAGGCACTTCTAAAGATGCTTGAATTCGACACAAACCGATCTTTAAACCAATTATGATCTTTTATTTTGAAAATCTCTCCAAGCAAGTTCAGAATTTCGATTCAGTTTTTCTGAAGTCTGAATGAAATCATAAATCAAGAATGCCTAGATTGTCTGATGCTATACCCTGTTCTCATTTGGACAGCTCATTAACCTTCACTTCTGTTCCGCTTGTGCTTGTGAGCAGCAGTAAAGCCTGACTGCTGAGGAGATGCCCCCTTAACAACAAGTTCTCTTTGTAGGAAAGCCACACTAAATCCTCTGTGTGAAACATGTAAACCAGGACCTCCTACAGGCGCTTTGTGTTCCACCCACTGTCACTGCATGTGTGCACACATTGTGCACTTGCAAGTTTAAATGGTTGTGTGTGATTATGAGTAAATATGTTCCTCCCACTGAGCTATGTGTGCACGGAGGCCTGTGCGGGCTTTGCTTGGGATTCCATGAATGCAAAACCACAGAGCTATTAGATGTGAAGTGTCACTCAAGGAACCAGAAGTTGACCCAGAAAATCTCCTCTGGAAAATGAAAAAAACTGGAAGTGTCCCCTTCTGGTTGAGTCAAAACGCATGCGGTCATTCGTCAGTCCTACTATGCATCAGCGTTCTTCTGTAATTATTGCTTCAATGTCTGGATTCATTATGTGTGACTGCAAGTTCAGTGCTAAAAGCATGTTTGCTTTTTCCTTCCTTCCCACTGTCCTCTCTTTTTTTTCCCTTCAATTTCTTATCTTCCGTTGAATCTTTCTGCATTTTCCCTTGTGGTTTTCGCCTCCTCCTTTCCTCTTCTGAATCTAGACCACATCCAAACGTGTCGGGCTCTCATGGTGGTGTCGGTGCTGCTGGGCTTCATCGGCATCATCGTCAGTGTTGTGGGGATGAAGTGCACCAAGGTGGGAGACAACAACCCGTCCACCAAGACCCGCATCGCTGTGACTGGAGGGGCGCTTTTCCTTCTTGCAGGTATAATTCCTGGTCTACTTTCTTTTTTTTTTTTACCATCAAAACATACAAACAGTTTGTTCTTTTTTGGGTAATTAAGCAGGAGGGGCCAGTTTCTGCAGCCTGAAACTAATGTTCTGTAAACAGGATGTGGTCATTTGGGCATCTAACCTCGGTCATAAACCAAATTCTTAGAGGACAAGATGATCTAACTGCAATTTGGTTACAGTAAATATCTGCAGGCGTGATAAACAAGGACTAATGCTGTACTTCCACAGGTCTTTGCACGCTGGTGTCCGTGTCCTGGTATGCCACTCAGGTGTCCTATCAGTTCTTCAACCCAAACACGCCACTCAATGCTAAGTATGTGGACTTTTCTTTGCTTTCTTAATCAAGAAATTACCCATGAGCAAGGTGTTGCCTAAAAAAAATGTTTTTTTCAGGAGCTCTTTGTCTGAATGCACATTCATCATTTTAACATTTGAGTGGGTATTATTAAGTCTAGGGCAGTGTATTTCAACCAGTGTGCCGCGGCACACTAGTGTGCCGTGGGAGATGGTCAAGTGTGCCGTGGCAAATTGCCCTCATTAACTGATCTAAAACCATTTCCCATCTCCAGGATATCAGCTCTGTGTTCATCCAAACAGGCCCTGATAAAACACTGAGTAGTTAGGAATATAAAAGATCAGAAAATTACTTTTTCTTTGTGTTATTTTGATTCTATTAAAGACATTTTGATAAGAATGACGGTACCACCGCGATTTAGCTGCAGCTATACCTGTTTCCTGAAGTCCCGCCCCTTTAACTGTCTCCACCAATCATTCTTGAAGGTTTAATCACATGTCATCAGTCTGACCAATCAGAAGTGCTTAAAGTCTTAACTTCCGTGTCCAAATTTAGCTCAAAAAGTCGCTCAGTTCTAACAAAATTACCAGCTAAAGCTCGTCTTTAGCGGTGTAGCTTCCCACAGAATCCGGGATCAGACCGTGGAACAAGAGAACAAAACAATGAAGCTCAGAGACGCTGGTCTTTCTGCCCTTTTGTGGCAGTTTCACACTTCATCTCCCATGATGCATTAGGTCACGTGACAGCGCCTCGGCGTACAATGAGTCGTCCTTGTTAAACGTCTTAAACCACAACGAACATACAGTTTGTAAATTTCCTAACGTAACCTTTATTACATCTTTTAGAAAAAAAACAGCTGCAACTTCAGCTTTTTCTGGCACAATTATCACAAAAATGCGCGTCAGATTGCGGCGGCGGCAGCTGGCGGGGGGGGGGGGGGGCTGTACATCAAAACAGACTATGAGTTTCTTTGAGTTTTCTTATTGTTTTTCTGCTGGTGTGCCGCGGGATTTTTGTCAAGGGTAAAGTGTGCCGTGGCTCAAAAAAGGTTGAAAAACACTGGTCTAGGGAGCCGGTTTAGCTCGTGCTGGTTTGCGGCGCCTTCAGTCCATGAAACCAGGGTTCGAAGCCGAGCTGTTCCCTTCTCTGTGCCGGCCCCAAGTCCGGTTGCTTTGAGAGGGTTGCGTCAGGGAGGGCATCCGGCATAAAACATTGCCAAGCTTACCATGCGACTGGTTCGCTGTGGCGACCCCTGATGGGAAAAGCCGAAAATCAAAAAAGAAGTGGGTATTATTAGGTCTAGAATTTTTTTTTTCTTCAGCCATTCAAACCTTTTATTAGATAATTTTAAAAACACACTCCAATTATCTTTTGATGCATTTAAAAACGCCCCCAGTGGTCTTTTTGATATGATTTTGCCGTCTTAATAAAAAAAAACCCCAAAAACCTGTCGTTTTTTAAAATTTAGAAATTCACCTCAGAGTTGTGGCTTGTTGCCCACCCATTGTCTTTGCTTCATATAAATATGCTTTTTTCCCAACTTCATCTGCTAGTAGTTTACAATTATTTGAGTGAGGGAATACTCAGAAATGCAACTTTAAGCAAAATTTTTTTTATAAATGTCCTCCATCACGAGAAAAAAACGCTCCAAGAACTTAAATGAAGAATTGCACCACCCTCAGTATTTATAATCCCACTATAGGAGTGAGATTATATACATTTGTTTCTTCCAACTCCCTTTTATACTGCTAATCAAAATCTATTTGACTATATCTGATAATCAGAGTATTTAATACATCTCATGGGATTTTTGTGCATACTATATGCATAACTGCAACACGTTTATTATGATTAAGAGTAATTATACAGTTAAGAATATGGCATCATGTTCTTTTACTTTTCTTTATTTTCGGATCATTTTAGTATTTGAAATGGGTTTGGTAAATCTGTTTTTTGTCATTTTATCATTCCATCATTTTTAATGCTTGAAACAAATCAATAAACCAAATCAAATCACTCAAAACAACATTGTACCCTCATTCTACCTCATTCTGACTCCTGTTTCTGTGAAACTGTTCAATGAATCGACAGTCATTTTTCACCCTGTTCATGATTCATTATGCTTTACTATAAACAAAATCTGTGCATTTTTGATCTTTGGGTTTGTCCATGCGTATGGAACTTCTTGCTTTAATGTGATCTTGATGAAATCTTCCTTAAAGGTTGAAAAGCCATATTAAGCCAGAAAAAATCTGAGATCTGAGAAGATTTAAAGTGTTTCTGATGAGCCCGAATCATTTCGAAAACAGTTGTATCCTGCAAACTAAAAGTGTGTTCGGTAAAACCTGCACACCTGACCCAGCTGTTTTCCACACAGGTATGAGTTTGGCTCAGCCTTGTTTGTGGGATGGGCAGCTGCCAGTCTGACCGTCCTGGGTGGCTCCTTGCTGTGCTGCTCCTGCTCCAAAGAGGACATACGAGGGCAGCAATACTACCGCCAATCACAGCCTTCCACAGCCAGGGAGTACGTGTAAACCCCACCCCTACTTCCAGCAGTCACCCCAAACAGAGAGCTGAGGACACGCTTGACACCAACCCCTGATAAGACACTAAAAAGACTGCTATGCGCGCAATCATCTGGCAATCAAATGCAGAAACATCGGTGCAGGACATGACTGCAAATCATCTTTGTCACCTTTTAAGTGTTGCAAAGTTAAAAAAAAACAAAACACATTTTTTTGTTACTGATTTAAGCTTTTGCAGTAGATGGAAACCATTCATGTATGATTTAGTGAATATTTATTTACCTTTAAAAAAAGCGTACATTTAAAAACAAGTATTTGTCACAAGAACTATATGACAAAAGTGTAGATCTGGGTTTGGAGCTTAAATATCCAGCACTGCAAAACCTCACCAGCATGTCCTTTGCTTCCTGGTTGGAGCTGCTTTGGTGTTTTTTCTCCTCATGCATTCACACTCCACTGGTGCAGTCAGATTGTGTAAAAGTAGACAAACCACATGATGAATGTGGACACAGGATGAATGATAATCTTCATTGATGGATAAACCACAGTGCTGTAAACAGGGGACATTTATACTTTATACTGTATTTTCCGCACTAAAGGGCGCACCGGATTATAAGGCATAAATCAATAAATCGTCTTTTTTCAATATATATAAATATATAGAGCACAATAATAGAGACAAAGGAGTCAGAGATAAGACTGTTAGTGAGTCAGACTTTAACTGAGTTCACAGTTCCTCCAGGGCCGTATTCCTTTACTAATCACTACATAGTGCTCTATATAATGTATTCGCCATTTTGTAGCGCTGTCCAAATCTACAAATCCAAAACTGAGTGCCCACGAAATTTCCCAGAAGTCTTTGTAAAAACCACTGTGGATCGATGCTCACTTGGTGAGTATAGACCACAAGGCATTGTGTTTAATCAAGTTTTGGGGAAAAAAATACTTAAATGTGTTTTTTTTAAATAAACCATCAACGTTTTTACACACACTATACACACACTCTACACTTTAGCCATGTTGGAAGTGTTAGCCACTTTAGCCTATTCGCAATACCTGTACTGTAACTCTCAACCTTGTTTGCAACACATGAAAAAAACTGATTGATAAACCTCAAACAAACATTACTGGACTGTGCCAGCTACTAACCTTTGACAGCGCTGCCGTAGCCTCACCCAACCAAACGTTTTGACAGAGAACCGTGTATCTCTCAAAATTGCTTTGAAATAAATTAATCCAACCAGAATTAATCCATATATGAGGCGGTCCGGATCATAAAACACACTGATTTATGAAAAATGTTAATGCTTTTAGGTGCCCCTTATAGTGCGTAAAATACCATACTCAACTAGTTACGTAATTTATAAAGACTTGTAGCATAAATGCAGCTTCTTAATATTTTCTGCAAATGCAGGACTTTGATTCATGCTGATTTGTGTTTCAACAGCTCAGAAACAGTTTTTTCTTTTTCTGTCTAAAATTACTCAATTAGAGCTTCACTTGGAGACACAACCTGAACTGCAGGAGTGGAGGTACATTGTCACACACCCCTAATGAGTTTGTTCACTGTTGGTTATCCCTGTTGTTAAAACAGATGGAAACTCGTCTTCACCACATGCCATCACACTTCATTTACTAACGCAATAATCCAGCTTTGTATTCAAACCCAACTCACAACTGTGTGTGTGTGCCAAAAACAATTCCAACATGTCTCATAGAGTTCTGCCATTAAGCATCGAGTAATAAGCTACTCTGTTAACCTCTTGATTGCAAACTACTGACAAATCGGGGCAGACGAAGTAGAATGGATACCTGCAGCTAGCCCCCACTCCGGAGAGTTAAATTGGCTCTTGAGTTCCCTCTTGATGGCCTCACATCCATTTGCTTTGTGTTTTGAAAAGAGCCATCACTGTTCCAGATAAAAAAGGCTTTAACTTTCTCAGAATGGTGCCCAGTTGGACCGTTTCCTCTCTTCTTAGAAGATACTTGTTGGTGAAGTGCCCTGTTATGCTCAGACTGAGAAGTGCTATAAGCTTATAGGAATTTTCTTGCACCTTTTAACCTGTTAGGCACTGATGAAGCAAATGTACTAATGTGCCTTTGTACAATAGTAGGTCTTCAAAGGTCAAATAATACAACATTTTATTTCTTTTAATAAGCTATATTGCACAAATATATCTCAGACTTTTGAAAAAAGGTGTGCCTACTTTCTTCTGGGTTTTATCAACAGACTAAACAAACTTTTAAATGAAAAGTAGTACCAGACACATTGGAAATGTGCTGTTGCTCCGAATGCCAACCAATCGCCTTTCTGTCTGCCTCGTCAGGTTTATGCAAATTTAGATGATTGAGATAAAAAAGACAGAGTAACAGAATGTGTCTCAACAGCTGCCACTTGTCCTGGTCTGAACACATATTCAATAATCGAAGAGTTGGGAAACTGTTGCACATGCTTGTTCTGTCAAATAAATGAGCAGAACCAGTGAGAACTGGAGAGAGTGAGTGTGATATCACCCCTAGAAAATGGCTTACTTCCAGCTCCAAAGAAATAAAGCCAATTAAGATGCTGTTTTTCTGCAGTGTCATGTTTGGAACCAGGCTTCATCCGAAAGCAGGGATTGGTCCGTGTTGGTCTGAGTCAACATTTCTATGGCAGCCACTCTCATCAATCAGGAGTGAGCTTGTTTGAAAGCCACACCCCTACCACTGAAACCAGGCTTGGGAGAATCTGTCAAATATTTGTAATATTCAAAGTCAGACCACATAATCCTAATGAGGCATTGGTCAGTTTATAACTTTAACTACAAAACAAATGTTAAGAAAAAAATTAGGACTAGCAAGAACATGTTAAAAAGGTAGCAGACATATATATTTGACAGCTGTTTATTTCTCAATTTTTGGAGCCGACAGGTACTTCCTGTTTGGAATGTGACAAGGGAGGGGTCACTCGGGCCAATGCTCACGCGTCACTGTCTCAGATTCTGTTGCTCTGCCAAACACCAATACATTTTAATGACAGTGAAAATCGTTAACAGTCAACTTTTAGATTGGAAGCTAACCCAAGCATTTATTACGACTTCCTGATCTATATTTAAACCTGACATTCCGTGCTTCTCCTGCAGTGACCCAGATTGGTTGCTGGTAGTGGTGCGGTAGGCATGGATGAAACTCTGGGATGTCTGTCATTGTTCGCACTAAACATTTTTATGCAGTGGACTCCTGGTCAGCTGACCTTTAACTCCTCCCGTGCCTATGACCTTGTACTAACTCTTGACTCTGGACGTGATAACCCTGGGGAATGTCTCTTGATCTTGTGATGCCTCCTCCCCCTCGTGTCTTCTCATTCTGTTCTTCTCTGGTTCTCTTCTTCTCTCCTCTAATTCAGGGCAGAGTTGTTGAGTGAAACTAGTTTCCCTGACTGATCAGCCCCTGCTTTTTATCGAGGAATGTTCAACTGTCCACTGACTTCCCCTTTTTTTAATTTAAATTTTGGACTTCTTGTATTGCAGTTTTTTTTCAATTTTACCCCACAAAATTCCAGTAGGACCCAAGGTGTACCGTGTTCCCAATTTCTCCACCATCTGATCCTTTTCTGTAAACAGACTTTATAAGAAATCTTTTTTTTTTTTCAAGTTAGCATTAAGGCAACAAAATTGGGACCCTACCCTGCAACCTCTGGCTGTGATATATGTGTCCTTTGGTTTATTTTGACTACTGTGACTGTACTTTGACTGAAATATGTCTTTTTTTCCCTTTTGAATTGCAGACCAAATGTAAAAAGTACCCCACCAGAGAAAAGGGAGCAGTACTTGTAGTTTGGGAGAGTCTTCTGGCCTTACCGTGGTTTAGGTTTCTGTCAACAGACAAAACCCTCTCACTGAGGAATTCAAAACAGACAAGAACTTGTTTCTTAGTAGTTTTCTTGGATGTTGAAGAGTGTTTGGGGGTTAAAAGAAATAATCTCCTTGTCTGTGTTGTTGACTTTTGGTGAGACAGTCATTCAGGGTATGTTTTCTATAACATGTTAAAATTCCTGGGTGTAAATACCACCTTTCCTGTTCTATTTTTATGTACTACAAGCATAATGTTTTACTACAGTGCCTTATAACACGTATCTGTGTATATGTACATACGTATCTGACCACATCCCTTGTGAGGATGTGTCCACAGCACCTCTGCCAGCAGTTCCATGTGCCTTATCCAAGTTTGGATTCCTGGAAAGGAATGTGAAGCTGCCGTACCACTTCTGAAACAACAAACCATCATCTCTGTAAATGCCACTGTCTATCAGAAGCTCTGTGCCTGTTTGCGTGTAGCCTCGATTGAGGAAATGCCGTTCTTTTTCTTTAAGTGCAAACATGACGTTGTGTGACAGAGTCCTTGTAGCTTTGACTCTGAAGGATGTACTGTTCTGCGTCTTCTGTACTAAGAAACCCCTGTTTGTTGCAATTATCTACCAGTCTAATCACGACCTCCTCCTTGTTGTGTATTATCTCATTTACCGCGTACCCTCCTGTATTTCTTTTAGAATGAAGTAAACAGAGACATAAAAATACCTTTGGCTGTGACTCTGTGGTTCCCTTCCTTCACCATTCCAGCTCCAGTCGTTTATTTTTTTGCACCCTGTTGTTCAGTAATTGCAGAAGAAGAATTCCTCTTCTGCTTCGCTGCACTGAGGCACCTTCTCAGAGCGGGACTCACCACTGCTACAACTCACAACAAGGCTTGAAATCTCTCGTTGTTTTGTTGAGTTTAAACGAGCAAATGTTAAACTGTGAGTTCAGCAAAAGACGATTCCTCTGAGTATTTATCGCTAGACTCCAGTTTATACCTCTTATATCTCTTTTAGCTCTACTTTTTTGGGATATAAATAGATGAATGTTTACATAAAATGCGATGCTCCCCTTTAAATAATTTTTTATGATTATTTTTCAAATTAAATTTTTTTAATCCTCAAAAAGATTGTCCAAATGCACAAAAAATGAATTACTTAACTCAAAATTAAGTTTATCTGTTTTTGGTTATAACTTTTTTGGGGCAAAACCGGTTTTGAGAAAAAATTCAACCGATTACAAAGGAAATTGTGCGTCTCTTCACACCCTAAAACATGATAACTGGCCAAACATTTTCCTATTAAATCACTGAATAAGAAACTTTCTGACAGAATGGAAGATATTGAAGAGTTCCAAAAGAAACTCATGTTACCATCTAAATAAATTCAAAGGAAAAGATAAGAAGCAAAAACAGGGATGTTGATTAGTCTGAGAAACACGTTTGTAGGACTTGGAGACTCCAGGTAAGGGCTAAAATTCCCACATGGAGAAAACATGAAATATGGAAAAACTTCATCTAAAACTTGTGAACAACAAAGACACCAAGGACACATATAGGAGATCATAAATAAAGCAGAACAACATAGTAATGAAGTGCAAAACTCACTTAACGCAGTAAAGGTCAGAGTTTACTTCATCAAAGAGAGAGAGAGTTTTGGTTTAGGGAGCAAACAGAAACACGACTCGCTTCACATTTGACAAAAAAACATCTGAATTGTTTTCAAAACCTTTTGACAAAACGTCTACAGAGTAACTTTCTGGAAATTGTGCAACCCGTTTCAACTTACGTTAAACAGACTCAATAAAAGAACATTGCAGCAGTTGGACATGGAGGTGGAAGTGTGATGGGGTGGGTTTCTTTGCAGCTTCAGAGCAGAAGCTCTTGTTATAATTGATGTAATCATGATCTCTACCTTAAAATTGTTAAGCACAATGGCTTCTATATCTGTCAGCTCGTGAGCTTAAAAGTGCCTGAATTTAACAGAGGAGCAATGATCCAAACACTGCAATTATTTTATCCTACTTTAATTATTAATCATTAAAAAAAAAGGTTTCCACAGCTTTTTGTGCAGACAGCAGGCACAAGTTGTAACTTCAGTTTATTTGATTTACATTAAAACTATAAATTTAATAAGAAAATTGTCTTTGAAAAAGGTCTCATTTAAAAAAATGAAAGAATTTTACTAAGTTCCCTTTAACTGGATAAACCCAGCTGTTCTCTTTTTTGTCATCATAGACAACTGTTTATGCCAAAAAAACAAACTTTCTCTTGATTAAAAAAAGGCACCACCATCTTTATCGGGTGTAAGGGGAAGTCACTTTCTCATCTGGGCTATAGGCAGGCTTGAGCAGCTTTTATGTATATATGGAAAAATAACATTTTTTTAAAACAAAAATGTGTATTTACTCACCCAGTCTTTGTCTTATAACCCAATTTTGTGAAAAGAGCTGGAAAGTATTTTTTTTTGCAATATAAAAAGGTTTTGCAGCACTCAAAAATTAAACACAATTTAATGCAATACTTTGATAGAGAAGTTAGGATAAAAAAAAAACATTAAAAAAACAATGAATTCTTAAATCCCTTGATGGGTGCAGAAATGTGGATGGTGCTGCAAACTGAAGTGGTTGCTAATGAGCATGTGCAGAAGTTTTAATGAGTCCACCTGAAAGGTATTGTACCAAAAAAGAAAAAGAAAGAAATTAAGTTGTTAAAGCCTGCAGGAGCTCTATGGAGAACATTTTGACTGAAGTCTTCTGCTGAAGACAATTGCTCATCTCAGCCCTGTGAAAAACAAGGAAATGTCTGGAGTCACAAGGACTTCTTATTCCTCCCCAGTTTTAAAACAAAAGTTCCCCTTTTTTACAAGCTTTTTTTGAGAGAATTCCCTAAAATCAAACCCCAGAATTTGCATAAATGTGCCAACTTCATTTATTACCCTGCTAAGATGCATTCCCCAGAGGTTTGATGGAGCTGGTGGCTGGAACAGACTGTCCAGGAGTTTGCATGCAAAATCAGAAAAAGGCAGTTTGAGCAGAAGCTCCCTGAGGACTGCAGGGGTGAAAGCAGAACGTGGACGTGAAATCTCACATGCACTTGACATTTAGGGGTGCACGCACATTACCAGTGACTTTACAGCCTGGGAGCCATTCACACAGTTTGAGGCTCCTTTCCCACATGGACGTCTGCTGGAACTCTATGTACGGACACAGAAGCAGTGGTGGAGCTCAAAACGTGCCAACGTGAGACCCGGTTGTGATGCATCATTAAACTGAACTCTTTCGTTCATGTTGAACTGGGTTAGTGGAGACACGGAGCAAAGGTTACACAGAAGCTTTCTGCAGAAACCGAACAATTACAGTAAACACAGGAATGTGTTTGCTGTCTGTCAGCAGTGGAGGATTGATTCCTCACACATGCATTTGATTAAAACTCACAAATGGTGGCTTCCAGGGACAGTGGACTTCTTTATGCTTTAACTGTAAATACATAAAAAAACTAAAAATGTGTTCCCCTCAGAAACTCAAAAACATTTTAAATCAAATTAGTTTGAAGTGATATATGTTGTAAATGTTCAAACTAACCCATTTTGGTGAAACTGAAGTTGTTGCATTTGTTTGATACACATTAAAAAAACATCAGAAACAGTGGCTGCAATTGTTTCTGCTTTTTTGAGAGATAAGTGATGAGAAACTGAGTGTGTTGTATTATATTTGATAGCGTCCTTTTGAAAGGAATGCTGCCTTGATTCTGGGTTTGGTTATTATCATCATTAAAACAGAGCTGCAGGCTCGTTTCCGCTCCCAAGCTGAGGCCGATGAATTCCTCTGTCCGCCAGCGGACTCTCTGACTGGACTGAAACACCTCCACGAGATTTTACTCACTTTCTCACTTCCGTGTGATTCCCGGAAGATTAGGTTCTGTTTGAATAAAGAAAATAACAAAAGGTGCCATCTCTCGTACATGTTTAAGTACATGCAGTCCTTAAGGCCCCACTCTGAACTTCTTTTGAGCTATTTTCAAAGTGTTCCCAGTGGTCTTTTGATTAAAAGTATGCCATCATGTATCAAAGATCAAAACATCTGTATTGTTTTCAAAGACATAGTTATATCAGTATAGTTTAGTAAAAATTTCACCTGAGTTGTGGGCAGGACTATTTGCAAGCTGCAAGCCCGCCCCCACTTCCAATCACTTATAACTAAAGCCTCTCTGTTGACATGCTCTCCCATTAGCTTGTGGCCCCTCGCACCCCCAACCGAACTTTAATAATAATAATAATAATAATAATAATAATAATAATAATAATAATACATCTCCAGGAAGGCTAAACAGATCTGTTAATGTTTTTGCAGGGTTTGGGATAGCTTTGGACAATGCCCAACCTTGAACTCTTTCTTGGCTCTATTAATATTAGTTACTTTTATCTCAACAGGAACTAGCAGCAAAACCCAGAGTACTGAATATTTGAAAAAAGTCATGTTGACAAAAAACAGTTTAGGACAGTTATATAAGATGATTCCTGGTAAAAGTGATCAAACAGCTGATTTATTCCTGAGGCTTATGTTTTCACTGCATATATAATAATAAACAGACAGTAATAGGCTGCCTTTCTTTGAATGTGATGTTGCTGATGCACTTTTCTCACAATTATTCATCCATACAAGGAAGGTAAAAATCCAAACTGATGCATTGATTTATTTGCGGGCCCACACCATCACACCACCTCCACCAGAAAAGTAGTCCCATATTTGTGTAGGCATTAGCTTTGTGCTCTCTGCATCTCCACCTTATGATCCAGCTGCTGCAGGTACAATCATGGGAACCTGTCCTGCAGGGGACACCAGGTCAAGAGGTAACAGTAGTTCAAGCTGCTTAATGTTGGCTGAGAGGATTTGGCAAATCCTGATACAACTTTTTCTGTTCTGCTGCTTATTCTACAAAAGAATGTCCCATAGAACCACTATGTAAAAAGGGAAAATCAATACAGCATAAACACACAATTTTGAGAAACTTTTACATAACACAAAGAAGAAATGTTTAAAACTACTTGAAAATATGACTGTCGCCAACAAATGTCAGACAGGAATGTGGCGAATGCTAGGAATGCTACCTGTTGTGCAAAAACATAATAACCTACTGAGCGGAAACATCAAACATCCAGGCAGCAGCTGGCAACAGATGAAACCCGGAGAGCTGCAGTTACAGCCCTCCTGCAACAGAGGGCGCCAGAGACCTCTGATCCACAGCTGCATGGATCTAATGAGGAAACATAAAATGACCCCCCCCAACCGAAACACCATGACTATACTGTAAGTATGTACATGTTTTAACGAATATAAGCAGCACACTTTATACGGTGTAAATATTGTAAAGATTTCAATTGCAGAGAAATCTGACCTTTGACCTTTGAGAATTTCAGACCACTTATTTTTTTAACCATACAAGTGTAGCTAATCTTGAAGCAGGTGTGTGAACACTACTAGAAAATAGATACAATTTGCTATATTGTTACATGTGTGTAACCAAACATTTTTCACAGTAACACAACCATTTCTCCACACGAATTGAGAGAGAAAAATAAGGAAAAACAGCTGTGGAGTCTTTTGTATTTTTCACTTCATTTCAACTGACTTTTCTAGCCTATTTAGTCCAAAGTTTGAGCAGAATTTTTAGATTTATTTAGTTTATAATTACCTTTTTTCCCATTTCATCAGCACATATTTTTTCTTGAACAGAGAAAATATAAAAAAACTAAACTGCAGGAAGTGTAACAGGTTAAAATAATCAAATCTGTTCATAATTTTACAAACAAAATCAAAACAGAAAGAATTAAAAATGAGAATGAAAAGAATGAAAAGAATTACTATGTCAGAACGTTTTTAGGTGAATAAAACAAACAAAACTCCGATTTTGAAATTAAATTTTAGAGTTGTAAAAACAAGTTTAATCAAATGGACAGGAAACATTTTGAATTGGATTGCATAAATACTAGATGGAATCAGTGACACTTGCAAAAATTAAGATATGAAATAAATTTCACATCTTTAGTTTATTGTAAATAAGTTTAGTTTTTGTCTTCAATCAAACTCCATATTCCACCTTAACGTTTCTCATAAACAAAAAGACAAATGTATATTTTAGACTAAAAAACTTACAGGGGAAAATAGGGGAAAAAACAATTCTTCTTTTACACACCAACACACCTTTTTCAAAGCAATAACTTTAACTTTTATGTAAAAAAAAACTTGACCTGTTTGAGTCTTCAGTACTCTTGATGATGTTCTGAATAAAGAGCTTCTTGATTAAAGTAAACAGTTTTCAAAATAAAATGTTGTGAAGCCTTTAAATAACATTTAGGATTACTTCAGTGCCAATTCTCTCCATCTTCTCTGACCTATGACTTCTGCTCAAATTTAGAAAACAATTGTTTAATGATTTTAACACAGATGGAGGGGCAGACTGTTCAGACTGTGGAGCCAGCTTGGCTCCAGCTGCGGCCGTCGGCCTGAAGAAGGCAGTGTTTGTCTTCTAACTGTGCAGCATCTTTACCATCAGATTTGAGCTGCTGGTCATGAAAAAAAGAGAAACACGTCTATAATTACTTTCACTGATGTATACTAAATCCAGAAAGCTCTATGCATATTAATTTTGAGCATTAACAGCTTTCAGAATAATTACAAGCGAAAAAAGAAATCTTTTCAAATGTATAAAGATTAGCTCAGGTCTTTAAAAAATAACCAAAAGATTAATAAAAACTAAAGGATTTGGCTGCAGAGCTTGGTTTCTAACAACACTGAGACTTTTCACTGTGAATGTTTTGTCTTTGCGCAAACATCCGCTCTACTTTGAATCGTTCTGAACTGGACTTGGCATGCTGAGTTTGCAGGCCCCTCTACTGTTTTTTTTCCCCATTGCACTCCTTTTGTCTGCATTACAGTTCACTCCATCTCGCCTCGAATCCTCGTAATCACCTATCGATTCCTCATCATCATTACCAGTGTTTGCGTGGTGCGAGGCGCAGCTGCACACGACCATCGCTTTGATCCCAACAAGGTCAGAGGAATCAATCCCCTTTGATTGGAGATCTGCTCCAAGAAACAACTGTTTCCACGGCGCTGGCAGCACAGCACAAACTCTGTGGCTGTGAGTCAGATGTTATAGTTTCCTTTTTATCTCATTGTATGGAGGACAAGTGTTCTGTTAACTGGTGATTAAGTGTTTGCAGCAAAAATGAATAGAAAAAGATCAATAATTTACAGAACCTTCTGTGAGATGTTAAGAAAGTTTGAACCATTGAGGTTCCTCCATCAATCTATAAAACAAAATGTGTCAAATTTACCAATTTCTGTCAGTTTAATTTGAGCTTGAAATGAAAGTTTATAAATTTTGGGAAATAAAAATATTTGTCAAGTAAGCAATATGAAAAGAATATCTAAACTATAACTATTATGTCTTGACAGACATTTTACCCAGAAAAGAAAAACATATTATTTATTTTTATATATAAATAAATTCATTAATGAATGGAAGGTAAAAAATAAAAATCACAAGTGGAATTTGAGAAAAAACTATATATATATAAAACCATCTTATAGCCTAAAACAAAAAATAAAAAAATTGGTCTATATGACTTTTAGAGCTTTTTTCCAAAGTCACATTTCTTCATAAGCATCTATATTTATGTCCTTTATATTAAAACGACTTTCGTTCTATTTATTCTTGAGCAAAATCTAGTTTTTTAAATAAAAAAAATCCCAAAACAACAAAATGTTATTTAGCAAAATGTACTTTTAACTTTAGAAATAGCTGTTTCTTCTCTCAGTTGAATAAAAATTAACCATAATATCAAAGGTGAAACAAATTGGAACAATTAAGGTCAAACGTTTCAGCAAGGACATACCTAAGTAATTCTAGCATTTGTTCTTAATAAAAGTGCCAATCTTTTTTTGTTGTAAAAATGTGTAAATATGCAGGGCAAACTTTATCACCAGTAGGCACAAATCAAATAAATGTTAAACTTCAGCAAACTTGTTACAAACAATCTCAAAAATAACCGTTTTTTCACATGAACCTTCAGCTCTAGGTCTTATCAGCTTTTGGCGGCTGAGAGATCCTTCTCCTAAACATTTAACACGCGTTCTGCTGTCATGACAATTGCCGTCAGTCATTTCTGGAGCAGCCAATCTCAAAGCCAGAACCGAGGCAGGGATGTTTTTTGCCCCCCCATCTCAAAACGTACCAAGCGGCCACAAAATGGAACGATAAGTGAAGCATACCCTACCATTACCAGCATGTTGCCCATATATTGTTTGCAGAATGCAGAGAGATTTGTTTTATATCATGCAGACTTCTTACAACCGTTTAGTGAGCGTATCGGTGAAAAAAAAGCAAAGAACAATACATATAGATACAGAAAAAACTATAAAATAAATTCCTATACAAAAAGAATTAGAATAAATTAGAAAGTGAAAAGAATTAGATTGCACTAAATCAAAGAGCAATGATTTGAAAACTACATTTTTGAACTTAAGTAAATTGTTGTCTTTTTAGAGGAACAACTCAATTAAAATTGATTAAGCCTCTGTTTAAATTCACCCCTTAGTCATTTGGCTTAGCCCTCCTCCCTCATTTATACAACTTTATAAGAGGACGGAGTGTTGTCCCAATTCTCTGACAGTGCGAGGGCTAAGTAGCCATTAAAGAAGAAGCACAGCCTGGAGTTGAAAGATGGGTTAAAACTAGATGAATCTCAACATTTTTGGAAAAATGTAGAGGTTTGTATCTCTCTTTGTCGTCCGTGACCTCGTGTTGGCTATGACAGAAAAACTAATTGCAAGAGACCAATGATAAAAAGCATGAATTAATTAAATTAAAAATTTGAAATTTTTTTTGAAATGTTACTTTTTTTTGTTTTCTTTTGCTTTTTTTTTAAAGACCCACCATTTAAAATGGTGTTTGTGGTGTTTTTAACATGTTGTTACATTTTTTTTTAATGATAAAGAACGTTTATGTAAAGGAATTTAAGATTGAAATAGCATTCATTTCTGTATTTAAATAAAAATGAACTAGGAATGGAGAAAAAATTCTGTTTGAAAAAGCCAATGTGTTAACAAAGGGATGATTGGATTTTAGCAGAGGCGTATTTACATGCCGACAGTCCCGCAAACTACTCAGAGGCCAGTTTCTGATGAACTCCTACCCCTCTGCAGAAACTATGCTGTAGAAAATGACACAGGTGTTTTGATTTTGAATGAAAATGGCATAATCTTGATTAAAAGACCACTGGGTTTTAACTTCTTCCTACTCCATTTCGAACTATATGTTATCTATATAAAAATTGTCTGTTTTCTTTTGTTTTCATTTACAAAAACAACTGGGAATTCTTTTAAAAAAGATCAAAATATGATTAGACTGGATCTTTAAGCAAAAACACCAAAAATGCTACCAAAAAGAGACAACACAGTAACGTGTTTGAAAAAGGTCCACAGTCTGGCGTGCTTGAGATATTAAATTCAGTCCATAGATGAATAAATGGTGGTTAAGGGCTCAACTATTCAAAAGCATCGCTCCAGCTGGAGAACAGGGTGGAGGAGGACCAGCGAACCGTCTAGAATGCAAAAAAGCAACAATTCCTGAATTTAAGTTAAAAAATAAAAGAACAAAAATGACTGTGATTGGCTGCGGAAAAAAGGCAGGCAATTTAGCCATTGGTTCAAAGTGAAGAGCTAATTGCTAATGACGTGTGGAGGGACGTAACAACCCAGCGTACATGGAAGTCAGGTAGATCCCCCCCCATTGAAACTGCGCTAAAACAATAAAGTTTTAAATAAACAAAACAAATGTATTTATACTTTACATCTATAATTCTAAACAAAGTTGAAGTGAGACCCACACTTTTTATTTAAAATTTGGTATAAAGATTCTTACTATGAACATTTAAACCCAACCAAGAGTTTCTGTCTCCCACCTGTAGTTTAAAAAAAATGTTATTTCTCACTTGCGTCATCACAGAATCTGCTCAGTACCGCAATCACAGAATCACACATATCATTTAAGCCCTCGTACACACACATCCAAAGAGATGAAGATGCAAGACAACCCGCTACAAGTCAGAGATGCCCTCAAAGGCGTGTTAGGAGATCTGCACAGCTGTACAGCCGGCAGCTGACAGCTGGAGTGTTGGCCGAATGTGGGAAAGATAAGCTGCTGTGATTATCATTGTTTTTGTAAAGTTTATCGCTCGCACTTGGCCGCACTTCCCCAGAAGCATTGTTACTCTGACACACACATGGAGGGTGTTTCACGCCGCGGCACAAAACTTGATCTAATCTGTGTGTTTTCTCTTTGCTCCAATATTCCAGCGCTCTAATTGGCTCTGACAACCTGGCCAACTCAATTCCATCCAGTCTCTTCCAGAATGCCTCTCTATGTCTCTAATTGGGTCCAATCAGTCGGAGTGATATTTATCGATTCTCCCTCTTTCTCCAACAAACACGTGCCATCTCTTTCTCCTTCACACCGACCTCTCTTAACTCATTCTTCTTGTGTTGCTCCCTTCTAAGGGAGACGCTCTTCCTCCTCTCTTTAGCTAATTTTAGTATGAGCAAAATAATTATGATTGATGCAGGTGTCTCTTTCTTCTTTCAAAGCTTTTTAAAATAGATACCCCCATCCTTCCAGCCGCCCCAAAAGAAAAGAAGCTAATTAGCGCGAGTGGATGAGCGAGGAGAGAGGCCTTATCGAGCCGTTATCAGTCCGCCTGCCCCACAGCTGTAAAAATCATATTAGATATCTTAATCGTTCATTCTGGCAGGGGCGCCAGGGACAAACTTTCTCATTTTCCTGTCCAATTGACGTTCTATGTTTCCCCCCTCTAGTTTCCGAACGTACATTTTTTTTTTGTTCTCTTTTCCCCCCTCGGAGATGCAGACGTCAGCTGCGTGCTCTGAATGCTGGAGGCTTTTGTTCATCTAAACAACCTTTCAGAGCCTCTGCCAATGCAATGTTTGAGAGCCTGAGCAAAGTGGCAGCACGTGACTCTTCAGAAGTATTGACTTGCTATTGTCGCTCTTGAAGATGAGGCTGCAATGACACTGGAGCCTACGGCTGAGGCTGTGAATCGCTGATGGGACACAGGACGCAAAAAGATGAAGACAAAAGGGGAAGAGCTGGAGATGAGCTGGAATGCACGTCACATTCTGAGCGGAGACCATGCTTTGGATAAGATTTTATTCTGAAAAACGTGTCTGTATGTGAATGCAACAACAGGAATGTTTCACTTAGATATTTTGAAATGTCAGAAGAGAATACAATTAGAACAACACTGAATTCCTTGCCTCAATTTAAATATGGAAAAGTATTCTGACAACAGAATAACTGCAGTATACAGAAAAATAAAGGTTTGAATGATTTACTCTGACACGTCTTGAAAGTTTGGATTCCCTTTTAGTTTTCTAAATCGGCTTCTGACTTCTAATTTATTATAAATTGTCAAACAGTCATGTTGGGACTTTATTAGGATAATAATAACATTATTATAATAGGATTTTTTCATGAAAATGGTATTTCAAAGTTGGGATTTTAGCACACAAAGGTCAACAAAAAAACAGGCAAATGCTACATTGGGCTGAAAGCAAAAATTCCCTTTAAAGTTATACAGTATAATGTGGGACTATCTAGTGCACTAGATTTTAAAATTGATTCAGACACCATGCTCACTATCTTTTTTATGGCAAATAGGACGTCACCAATTTCCCGACGTAAAACCTAATAAATAGGAACATATAACAAAGACTATTTATGAAGTGTTCTAATGATGAAAACTGCTTTATAAAAAATAAATTGAAATACATTGCTTTCCCACAAAAAAGAATTCACAAGCAATGCATTGTGGTCTATTTTCCCCAATCTAGTGAGCATCAATGCAAACCGGTTTTTTGCATAGAATTCTGGGAAATTTCTTGAAGACTTCATTTAGGAATAATAGTTTTTGGATAGCACTACAAAATAGCGAACACAAGGCATATTGGACTAAATAGTGAGTAGAGTAGAAATGTGGACACAACTCTAATGTAGCACTCATTCCCGCAATTTTAGTCATTTAGATGGTTAGCAGAAAAAGTTAGTAAATGGGTTAACTGTTACCTCTTCCAAAATAGTAATATTTTGGAAATTATATGTAATATTTTATATCTTCTGACATTTTAGAGTTAGCATTTTGGCAACAACATAATTAAATCAAATCCATCTTAATTTATAAAGGTCTTTTCAATAGAAAAAGTGCTGTAAACCAGAATAAATATTAAAAAAGAAGTGAATTAATTTAAACACCCAATCAAAAAAAAAAAAAACGTTTTTTAACATCTAGCATTTTCTTATGTTGAAAGTCATATAAAAAGAAAACAAGCTTAAAAATTGCATTTCTGAGTGATTCTCTACTTAAATTGTTTTGAATCAGGAGCAGACAAAAAAAAGCTTTTAAAAAGGATTGTAGTTGTGACGTAAAAGCTACAATTGGTAGGCCACGAGCTCCCAGCTCCGCCCCATTCTGATGTATTCACATGTAGGCAAATAGCTCATTTTGCGTCTTTGTTTGTCTGGTTTAAACAGGCATCACAATTACTTGCCATTATTGTTGAACCAGTAATGTTTGGTTAGGGGTGTGGGTGGCATGTAAAAAGGTGACAGGAAGGGGGCCGGGGTTGCTCTGCACACCAATGGTCCCGTCCACAACTCAGAGGTGAATTGTAGGTGAAAACCCAGGTTTTTGGATTTTGGCTAAAAATACCATAACCAAATCAAAAGTCCACTGAGAACGCTTCAAAAAAGATCAAAAGGTTATCTGAGTGGGACTTTAAAAGACAGAGCCCCAAGCACACACCTCCTACCCCTACAACTGATGGAGATACACATTAAGCAACAAGCTAACAATAAAGCTAACTGGAAGTGAATTTAAAGCAAATATTCTTATTATCTTTGCATTGTTATGAACTGCTTGTGTCTATGCATTAAACACTTAAATTCAGTGTAGACTCTGTAGCTGTACTGTCTACCCACAAACAGTAACCACTTGAATAAACATTTCTGGCTTTACCAGCCCCTCCTCTTTGTTTTGTCACGATGAATAACCTGTTATTTCAGCAGGGAAACAACAGGTTAGAAGCTTCTAAGACACTACACAGTTCCAACTAGGTTTAAACATATTCCAGGATTAAAGTTAAATGACCATTAAATTGAAAATTATGCAGCAGTTATCTGCAAAAGGCTGGGATTCTCACATGCAAACCTAGGTTTAATTTTGAGGCCAGCATATGAAAGTCTTGTAGTCTTCTTAGTGGAGCAGCAGGTTGCACCTTTTCCCTGCTGTAAAAGCCGAACCTCCAACCCTTAAATCAGTCCGCTCCTCCTCCGAGTTGCTCTGGCATACAGAGATGAGTGAAAAATGGTGCTCACTGAGGCTTTCTGACCTCCACATAACCCCGATTTGAGACAGAATTATGCTTTCTGATCTTACTCCAACCTCCCTCTCCTGCTCTGTTTTAGCATCTCTCTTCCTCTCAGCTCTCTGTTTTGTGTGTGTGTGTGTGTGTGTGTGTGTGTGTGTGTGTATCTACAGGCTGGCTGTTTGTGTACCTGCAAACTGACAGACTCTGCTTTGATCAGGCCTGAACCCCGGGGGCAGCACACTGGTCCTCCTCTCCAGTTGTCTGTGCATAGATGCACATACATGCGCTGCAGCTTTCTATGCACACGCTCACTCATGCAAACATAACAGAGGCATAGTGAGATGATGTGAGATAGGGAGAGAAAGACTGAGAGCGGGAGAAGCCTTTGATGTGCTCAACCTTTTTCTGTGTTCGGATTTCAAACGGCAGCGAGGGAGAGAAGAGACTCAGAGAAGATCGGAGGATGACTGATTGACCCTTCAAACCTGGCCAATTTTAAGAGGGTCAATGAGGAAAAACACACATCTTGTCATTTCCTCTCAGGTTTCAGACCATCTGACAGGAATCTTCAGCCTTTGGCTTTAAAATTGAGCACCCTGCTACGCTGATTAGCAATTTTCACTTACACTGCCAGTGTGTTTGTGGGTGATAGAGAGAAGGAGCGCTGGTATTTGGAGAGATTTTAAAGAGCATAAAATTGGATGCTCATGTGCCCCAGCGCTGACCCCTCCACAGTGAGCCAGTGGGCAGATGGCAGTCGAGTGCTGGGACACGGGTGGATTGAAGTCGTTGGTTGTCATCATAAAGTGGGAGTTACCCCTCTTATCCTCTCTACCTCTTTAGGACCGAAAACCATTTCGAGGTTTTCATTCAAGCAATTACACAAAAATGTTTGGGGAACCAGCTGGATTGTGCCCTCAAACCCAACCACAGACCCATCGTTTTAATTATTTTTCTGCTTTCCAGCCAGTCTCCTTCAAACTTATTTTTTTCTGCCTTGAGACACTTGAAATGTTCAATCAAAGATAATGATCTCGAGCAAACGCATGGAGGAGCCAAGCTGACAGCGATTTGGTGCTGCCGTTTTGCCAGCGCTTCCTCACAGGTTTCAGGGTATTAACTGAAGAGTGATGAGAAATGTAATGTAATCATTACTTCCATTCTGGATCCAGGACGGGACAGATCTATAGGAGAGAGGTAAAAAGTTTAGGTGCGAGTTAGCTACGGTGCTGTGCTGGGTGGGGGGGCCAGAAGCAAAGCCTTGAAAAACTGTCCCATTTTCTATCTTTTTGCTGCACCGTAAATGATTCACATGCAGTTTAACGGAAGCAGTTGGGAAGTAGGAGGGATCTACTGGTAGACTGAATTTCCACTTCTCCCCAAATGATTGCCCATCTTTGGAAGCTGTTTTATTTGCTGCTCATTAGAAAAGAAGGGAGGGGGGATCATTGCAGCTGCCAAATTTTCCAGATGTGTAACACCACAAAGGAGAAGAACAGAATAATCTCTGTTGAGCCTAAAAGAAAAAGCCACTGAATTATTTCTGTATTTTGCAGAGAAGGGGGTCTACAACCAGAGGCTCTGGAGTCACATGTGGCTCTTATATCCATCCACTATGGCTGTTTGGGTTTAAATAAAAATGCTAACAAATTACACAAATAATAGGTTTGTAGTTTTAGTCAAACTGTGTCAGTAAAGTTATTTTTGCTAGATTTTTAACACGTCAGATGACTGAGCAAAATGGTGCAAATGAAGCTCATTTTGATCTTCTGCAGAACAACAGTTTTTAGTTGCTGTTCGTAAATGAAGTTCTTAAAGTATATAATTGCTTTTACAAGTGTAGACATAAAAAAGGATTTTACACTAAAGTAAAAATGATAGAAATGTCACGTTTGACTTTCTAGAGTTATAACTGTAAATTTGCAACTGTATTTTATTTGGCACATGGTTTATTTTATTTTGAAAGGGAACTTGTACAGCTGTCAAAAGTAAAAGAAATTAAAACTGTTTCATATTTAGGCAAGGCAAGGCAAGGCAAGTTTATTTGTATAGCACAATTCGTACACAAAGTAATTCAAGGTGCTTCACAAAACAAAAAAATGCATTAAAATCACAATACATCATAGAAATAATCAACATAAAATTTACTTTAAAAGAAAAGAAAAAAAAAAAAGGATTTAAAAAGAAAGGAAGGAAAGAAAAGTGCAGATAGGACTTTTCAATCATATACATGACTAAACAGAAATGTTTTAAGTCTAGATTTGAACATGAACACAGAAGAGGCCTGTCTTATGGCTTCAGGGAGGCTGTTCCAGATTTTAGCTGCAGAATATTGAAACGCTGATTCCCCTTGTTTAGTTCTGACTCTGGGAATCAACAGGAGGCCGGTCCCTGAGGTCCTCAGAGTACGAGATGGTTCATATGGCACTAACATGTCAGAGATGTACTTTGGTGCGTGGCCATGGAGAGACTTGTACACAAGCAGAGCTGCTTTGAAGTCTATTCTTTGAGGTACAGGGAGCCAGTGCAAAGACCTGAGCACAGGACTAATGTGATCATACTTCCTGGTTTTGGTCAGGACTCGAGCAGCAGCATTCTGGATGTACTGAAGCTGTTTTACAGCTCGTTTGGAGAGGCCGGTGAGCAGGCCGTTACAGTAGTCTAACCTACTGGAGACAAATGCATGAATAAGTATCTCCAGGTCTCGCTTTGACATTAGGTTTTTGATTTTGGCAATGTTTTTCAGATGGTAAAATGCCGCTGATGTTACTGACTTGATATGGCTGTTAAAGTTCAGGTCAGAGTCCATGATTACCCCTAGATTTCTGACTTGATTTGAGGGTTTAAGAGACAAAGAATGAAGGTAGCTGCTGAAACTTTCTCTTTGTTTCTGTGGGCCAAAAATTTAGTAAAATATGTTTATTTATCACTATAATTCAATTATTGTACGTATCTAAAAATTACATTTTTTTAAATAATGGCTCAATGGTGATAAAAATATAAATAAAGTGTATTATAAGTGGGGTAGGGCTGCATGGCTCTCGCGGGGTTTTGGTCAATAACAAAATGGCTCAAATGACTCTTATTGTGAAAAGTTGAAGACCCTTGATCTAGAGAAACGTCTTCATCTCAGATATTTTAATCTTTTAAATTAGTGTTAGACATGTTTGTTTGATATTTGGTAATCATCACAAAAAGAAAAACGGATTTGTGCCACTCCTGGACAATAATTTCCATTATTCTCTGAAATTCTGAAAGTTGTTTTTAAACGCTAAACATCAATTAAAAGAAATATGATTGTAGAGAACCAATCAGAGATAATCAACAACATAAAATTTATTTCACAGTGTAACTACAGATTTTTTTTCTTTACAAAATTGGAAAACTTTACGTTAATTTTAAGATGTTGCTTGTAGATTCAATATAATTTCTTCCTAATTAGTAAGCTCAGCACTCTGGGGGCAAGACAATTAAATAAGTAATTAATTTCTGTCTTTAAAAAGTATTTCTTCTTAAGGTTTGAATATGTTTTTTCAGGGGTCACCATAGTGAATCGTGTGGAGTCGCAAAGTCTTATTTTACCCTTCAGATTTGATTTGATACTGCTTTGCATTCCTTACATTGTTTTTTATTTTTAGTTTTATAATAGTTATAAATTATATTTCTTTTTTGGTATGAATAAAAACAGAGCCATAAAGAGAAATTTGCATTTTCTCATTGTATTTTACTTTAGACAGAACTCGTATGACTTCGTCTTAAAAAAAAAGATGCCCTGTGCCAAACAGGATCATCCCATTGAAGCTAATGTTCTCCTACGAAAGGTTTTAAACTCAGAAAGACAAAGAAGGTATTTTCTCTTGTTGATACTTTCGGTCTACCATCATCATCATCCTTTTTCCTACTTACTACTGCTGTTAACCTAAGCAGAAACATGAATTAATTTGTTCATGATCCACTACAAGAAGTATAAAGAATTTACAACATGGCAACTCCCCACTGGAACGCTACCATGCATGGTTGTGCAGCCAATGATAACATGTGATTTATCTTTTATCTTGTCAAAATTTAAATCTAAAAATATTTCATTTAAATTATAAAAAGAAAAAAAAAACAAATATGTCAAAGAAATCTTTAATTACAGTTTGGGAAAAATACAGTTTTCAAATGAATTGTCGAAATGGTAAAACTGCACCATTAAATGATAAATTTTGTGTAAAAAAATGCCCCCCCCCCCCCCCCCCCCCCCCCCCCGACTCCTTTATTTTGACTAGTCTGGTTGCAATTCTTGTAATCCTAAATATTGTTTAGGATATTTACCTTAAGATGTTTGAATGTTCAAAATGATTGACTTGTCAAGCATCCTAACTTAATTGTAAACCTGTCAAGATACCAAGAAAAAAAAAAGACTGAAATGGCATGGTACCAGTTGTTTTTAGCTGGATTGATTGCATGATCATGGATGATTTGTATTCCTTTTTTGGGCTCAAAGTGTAAAAATGAGCAGAGTCACGGTCCAGGTAACAGTTGGTTGTGGAGACTCCTGGGTTGTTTCCATCTGCCGTGTTTGGCTTGGATTATCATCAGGACAGAGAGTAAAAACAGAATTCAACAGAGACCAATCTGACATTAATAAACACATTTATATATATAAACCACCAGGAGAGCCTTTGGCAAAAGATCGAACTGCACCATCAAGCATGTTTGATTATGACAATCTCTCAGGATAACATGGTTTCTTAAGCAAATTGGTGTTTTTGTGCTCTGAGTGTTTGTGTTTTTGCATAATTAGGACATAATTGATCCGTGTTTTACTGCCTGCAACATTTGTACAGTTGCACTTGCTTCTTCTTGGTATTTTTAAACACTTTTAGAGCTTTTGCAAAATGTTGTGGTTATCATAACAATAGCTATTGGTATTATCTTGAATGGATGGGTTTTATACTGTAAGCACACCATTGCTAAATAATAGCAAGATTACAGTTTTTCTCAGGTTATTAACACTGATGACATGATCCTCTGATGTCTAATTCAGTGCTGGAATTGAGTCATAAAAAACCTGAACATGAATAACAATTACTCTTTAGTGAGAAAAAAAAACCCCTTCAAAATATAAAAATATGTAAAGCTCAAAGGTTTCTCTTCAACGGAGGGACATCACAGTCCCTCCAGGGGTCAAAGGTCAAGCTATTGAAGAGCACATCAAGTGCAGTTTGCTTTAACCGCCTTAAGTGAACAAGAAATGAAAAAAAAAAAACATTTCAAACAGCGACATGGCAGAAATTTCAAGGTGCCCTCCTCACTTCACAGCTGTGGATTGATCCTGCAGGTTCAACCCAGAGGAGAACGTAAATACTGGGAGAAGCTCACTGCGCTGCGTTCTCTTTATGTAAACGTTTTCACCTTGCTGCCCTCCGGCGCTGCGTTGGTGCTGAACCGTGCCGGTCAAGGGTAGTTCGCTGCACACACAGCTGGGGGATGCAGTGATTACGCTTCTTTATAAAGTCCTTTAACAATTTGCTCCCTGAAGTTGAATTAGTGTGGACAACTTTGAGATTGAAACAGAAAAAAATACGGTGTTGACCGCAGTTTAATCCTCATAAAAAATATGTATATATAAAAGCCCTCAATTTTTGAACGAAGATGTAGATATTAAGCAAGTAAATGCATTTTTACTTTTTTTAGCTGAACATTTATAAGAAGAAACAACTGTTAGAACAATAGAATCCTAAACTAAATGGGCTAATCCTTGGCAATGCCCTTTTCCACATATTCCTTTTTTCTTTGCATGCCCTTATCTCCCTTGGAGACAGTTTAACACCAGGCCCTACACCTAGAAAACACCACTTTTGCAGCACCTCTCCTCAGGTTTTGCTCTGAACAGATGGACACCAAGGAGAATAAAAAAAATCTACAATTGTTTTTGCAGAGCTAAGCTTCGGAGAAAATACGTGTCCTTCAAAGCAGCAAGAGATTGTGCTTTGATCTATGGAATTATGACCATGAAACACTAGCTCCAACCAAACTGAATGGCAAGCCCTCTCATTGTCTTGTTTGCCTGAACCAAGGCAGAGTGGAGGACAAAGCAGAGACCTGGTATTAAGGTCAGAAAGCCATATTTTTCACATCTGTATTTTTTGAGGAACTTCTTTTCTGCATTTTCTATTCTTCAATGCCTTAGAAAGAGAGAGAGAGAGAAACCTCAATATTTTATAGAAACTCAATTCTTTCAGAAAGTTCTCAAGCACTAACTGAATCAAAAATGGTGTCATCTCTTTAATCACATTTGGAAAGTTACACAGAGACAGACAGGAGGCAACAAAGGATAAAGGGAGGACCCAAAGGCAGGCTCACAGGCAGCAGGAGTGTTTTTTATGACGAAAGCAATGCAATAACTTACAAAAAACCCAAACTGCACTGCGAAAACACAAAATCTTGCTGTGTCATTTTGTCTAGTTTCTTGTTTAAATATCTTATTATAGTTCATATAAGTCAAAACTTAGCAGTAACCTTTCAATAAGATCCAAAGGGTTTTTTTGAGACAGTAAATCTTGAATATCTGTCAGAGTCTTTTAATCTTAAAAACATCTCATTTTAGGTAAATCACCAATAAAACAGGCTGTTTTTCTATTAACTACATAATAATTTTAAGTAGAATTTTTTTGTGCATGTTATTGTTTCAGGAAAAAGACAATTGAAGGAAACTGGAAAGTTTTATTCATTGGGTATCATTGCTTAGGAAGCAAAAGAAAGACGAGGAGCAGAGTCGCAGCAGGGTTCATTACATCAATTCCATCAATAAGAATTCATAGAATAGAATAGAATAGAATAGAATTTTGTTGATCCCCCAATGGGGAAATTAACTTTCCATACCTTCCATACCATACTCTCAACAGTGGCTTTAAACACCTGTAGATGCATTGGATCTGGCTTTTGGTTTCATTTGTTTCTTTAAAAGAGAAACTCATAAATGTCTTTCCACAGATTGTTACCCTGTTTTCCAGCTGCAGGTCCATTCATGTCTTCCTTCACATACGGCAATACTGGAATGCTACATGCTCGAATGCTAAAACACTGGCGCTTTGAAGGGCTAAGGAGTAAACAGTGCAATTTTTTAGTTGATAGAATCTTTAATGGTTTCTGTTTTAGATTAGAATGTTTAAATTCTCTTTACACAAGCTCTTCAGCAAAGTAGTCAGCCAAAAGGTAGAATCTTTTTTACTTTTTATTTTTATTCTTTTTTTTTTAAATTATTTTTAAATTCTATTCTTGGCATTAGCTCTTATAAACATGATCATCCTCACTGCTCACTTCATCTCTGTGGTTTAGTATGGTTTCAAGACTCTGTAGAAGTTAAACAGTGTAAATCACACCTCTAACCAGTCTTTGCTGCACTGTAGGTGGGTTTACAGTCTCCCGCTGGTTTCTGGGAAGGAGGCATGTGTTTGCTGCTCCCCTCTCTTGGACGATTGCTGTGAATTCAGTCCTTGTCTGTTTTCATGCAGATGAGCTTGGACAGCCCGCTGGGAAGCACCTGTGGAAAGGAACTGGCTTAATTGGATGACCACCTTCACATTAAGAGCATTTTTTGCCATTAAATATACATTTGAATTTGCCACCTGCAATTTTTTATATCTAACACAAAGCAGCAACACATGTAAAGCTTCCATAAAAAAAATCATGTTTTTCTTCAAATATGCTTAAACTTGCCAAGTTGATTTGCTCTATGTGCAGATTTTTTTCTCATAACAAGTGACACTTTTTTGCATACAATTGTAGTTTTTTTTTTTAAATAAGTAATGTTAAATGCTATCTATACATCTGATGCATGTTAGACATTGATGTATTTTACAATACTGTTAACACTGTAAAGTTTTTGCATTGTTGAGGTTCAATCGCTGGAGTGGATGTGAGTATCAGTGCAAAAGTGCTAAATTTATTTGTAATAGAACAAACTTACGACAAGAATAATTTTTCCAAACACAGCAGACTCTGCAGCAGCTGTTAGTGCATCAGCAGTTCAGAGACCTCTTAGCACATTTTCATAGATGCGAAATTCACCATTTATCTTGATCTGAAAACACCAGGCTGATCTGGTTCACTCTTCCGTTCCAATGAATCTGTAATTCACACCTTCCATGACCTGCAGATTTTCATTTTTAGAACTTGTTAATGGCAACAGGAGGACATTTTTTATTTGAAACTTCTGAAAAGTCTTAGAAAGTTTGGAAGACAAAGTTTGGAAGCTGCTACAAAAAAATTGCAGACATGAGAAAAGGTAGGCAGCATCTGAAAAAAAAATAGTAAAGTAGCTGAACTAGATTCTGAGGTGAGTAGGAGACTGAGATACAATCCAAAGATGAGGTTTGTGGATTTAATAAAGGAGGACATCAAGTTAGTTCCCATTCTGGCTGTTTTGCATGCTGTTGTACTAAAAAAAAAACTAAACTTAAATGCAGGTCTTTATGAGGCCTCTGCAGAGTTTGATGAGAGCTAGGTTTTTCTTTTAGGTAGCTGAAGGCCTCAGTCACAAGCACCTGTATGGGGGTTGACTCAGACTGGTGCTGCGAGTTTTTGGATTGTCTGAGCCCATGGAAAGTCATGCACAGGAGTAGCCACATCTTTAAAGGGAGCGCAGGTGTGTCTTGCGGTTCCCTTGAGGCTCGTTTGGCCACCTTAAGTGATGTCATGAAAATGGAATTTATTGCTGTGCGTGTAGTAATTGTATTTGAAGTATTTGAAAGGATAATGTAAGTTGCACATACCTAGGACCTACAGGTGATGATGTCGTATGGTGGTCTAACCACGCACTGTAGTCGTTCATGAGATGCGTGCTGGCAACTTACTGACTACGTGCAAATGCTTTACACCAGGGGTGGCGAACAAGTTTGACATCAAGAGCCGAATTTTTTCACTGTGAGAGTCAAAGAGCCACACCACACACTGACCTGCCAAAATGTACACACACAAACACGCAATTAAAGCCGTATTACTTTCCACAAAACACTCCTCTCCCTACAACAGAACAGCAAGTATTGTACTTGTGTTTATTTCAAGGAAAGTGTCCAAATGGTGAGCCTGCGTCTCTGTGACCTGTTGCTTGCAATATGACCATAGAGAAAATGTGCGTGAACAGTTTTACTCTACACACAAACTGAGTGGTCTATGATTTGATATTTCGTGTGAGCCACCTGCTGTGCCTTGTACAGGTTTGCCAATCATTTGCGCACAGACAATCCTTATCCACCAGTAAGGGAAATTGTGACTAAGGAATACCCTAAACATGCATAATAGGATGCTGAGGTCCAGGTTTGAAAAAATTATTTAAAAAAAAACTGGTTCCATTGCTTTAATTTTACCTTGAACGACAAAAACATTTAATAAAATTAGATCAAAGTCTCACTTATTCAGTTAAGTTTTTGCAGCCTCTAAATATTATCACTGTAACTCTGTGAACCTGTTAATTTTCCTTAGGCGGAATAGCACTCCTGGTGTGCAGCACCCACCTTCAGTTCACCCTCTTGTTACCCAATCCTGCTGGCATAAAAGCGTGGGTCTCTTGATGCAGCATGTTTCAGCTTCAATATGGCATCTGCTGGATGAACTCCCAGTCAACCCTACTCTACCTGACTGTGCTGCGTTCAGGGGCGTCTGTCTACCTTTGCCTCATCTTTTTTCCTCTCTCTGAGGAGACTTTGAATTAGTCTAATTATCATCGCCTGTCTTGCAGAAACATGAAGAGGAAGGCGTCATCCCTGCAAGGGCTTTGTGTGCTCCACTCTGCAAGAACCCGATTGTTAATGATAATGTGAGTGTGCATGTATCTTTTATGAACTGCTACAGCTGTGTCAGACAGCTGCTTGAGGGTGTTGCAGTTGTTGAGGTCGTATCTCCTTCAGTTACTCTCACCGTACACAATCAATTGAGGGGGCTGTCTGTCACACACACACACACACAGATTCAAAGACACATACTCGTTTAAGTCCCTTCTGGTAGTTAGTGACACTACTTTTGAGGACATCAGGGATTTAAACACCTTAGGCTCAAACTCCTGTGGGAATTAGAATTTAAGTGTCCTAAAGACACCAAAAATCTCAAAATATTTTAGGTCAAAGGTACTATGTTGCTGGGAATTTTTAAACCTGGATGTCTATGACACACACATATGCCCAGATATTTGCACGCACTCATACTCGCTTAAGTCCCTTTTAGGGACACCAGTCTGAAACCCTACTTTTGAGGACATCAAGTATTTGAACACATTAGAGCAGTGATGGTTTAACTCTAGGCCTCAAAGGGCCGCTTTCCTTTCATGTTTTCCAACAAACCCTTCCCTAGCATGTTCCAATTAACTGGAAACACCTGAACCAGGTAATCAGTAATTTGTAGGGCTTGGAGATCTGAAATTATGCAGACACACCATCCTTCAAGGCCTGGAGATGCCCATCCTTGCTTTAGAGTCATGGGAATTAGAATTTAAGTATTCTAAAGACACCATTTATTCATTCATTCATACATCTTCAAAACCGTTTGTTCCCTTTTGTTGTCACGGGGCTGCTGGAGCCTTTCCCGGCCACTTGTGGGCAGAGGCTGAAAACCACACCAAAAAATTCTAAATATTTTAGTTCAAAGTAACTTTTTTGCCACACATTTTTAAACTTGGCTGTCTGTCACACATGCAAACACACCAGTGTACGTACAAGCACACACAGGGTTTCACTAAGTAAAAGTTCCCAGTGTTCGTCTTACCCCTAAGTACAATGAGAGTGATAAAAACATTGGAGTGTGGACTGAAAATATGTGTGTTCCTTTTGTTTGTGACTGCTTTGTTGTTGACACAAACTTATGAGGTTATGAGGACCATTGCAGTTTTAGCCTTGGGACAGAGCTGTGACAGAAAGCGGAACAAGTGTTGATGAAAAATGCCCCCTCCTCCATAGCTGCTGTGTGGCCGTGGCTGTGAGCTGCGCTGCTGCAGCTGGATGCCGACGCCGAGGGACTTTTGCTCTGAACGCCACTGCACACTCAGCAAAATTGCTCTTTTATTTCCTCAGTCCATGAAAAGTTCATAATGCTTGTATTTCAGTATACATCAGCCGCTCACAGAGGACCTCATGTGATGGACGTAGGAGATTAATCAACTCACTGTGAGTTTCTGCAGCATCTTTAGCTCCAACAAAGGACCAACCTAAGCTTTACAAGGTTACTCCATGTTTTAAAGCCTTGCTATTTTTTTCTGCTATTCTGCTATTATAATGAATTCTTATGATTTTGCAGGGGGAAAAAAAACTTTATTTTTTGAATGTTTATTTTACAAACCCACCAAGTTTTTTTTTTATTTTTTTTTATTTTTTCAAAGCTAAAAATAACAATAACATAGGTTTCTGAAGCCAGTTGTGGCTACAGCTAAAAGCAAAACTCCCCCAAGTCAGGGTTTAACATTTTATAGTTACGTTGAATTTCTTTTACTGAATCATATTCATGTTTTTGGCCCATAAAAAAGAAGCTGAATCACATTTGTGCAATGAAATTATCTTTTTTATAGGACTTTGTTAATCATTTTTGCCCTCCTCTCCTTATACACATACATCTTTTATATTTGGGTGAAAAAAATATGTTAAAGAAAAAAATCATTGAAGATGTCGGACCAGCAACTCATCAGTTTACAAAATTATGTTTGTTTTCTGCGCCAATGATCTTCCATTGCAGCTTTTTTTAATGACTTTTTGCTTTCATTAATCACATTGGACTGACTTTTCAACAATCAAAAGTGCATCCATCAGTTATGGTCTTGCAAAAAATAGTGAATGACATCCAATGGTAAAATGAAGAAGACACTGGATATGAAAAGAATCATGTCTGCTTTATTTATTTGTTCTGAGCTGTGGAGTATCCTTAACTGAAGCTCTTTTAGTAGATTTAAATGCTTCAAAGCATAGGTAGCCAAGACAATGAATTGTGCGTCTGCTGTTGAGTTAGAACCAATGTGTCTGAATACTTCTTCCTTATTTTTTAGGGCTCACCACAGCTAATCATCTGCCCCCATTCAGCAGAACATGGGAAAAGGCAAAAATTGTTTAGGGCTTCGGTCTCAGCATCAGTTGATAATGCAGCAATTATGCACTATAGGTGATAGGCCTCGGATTTCTTAAATTTATGGGCACAGACAGATTTTTTGGCACACTTTTGGAATTAATTTCTTAAATTTATGGGCACAGACAGATTTTTTGGTACATTTTTGGAATGAAAGAAAATATTATTAATTGTGTGATCACCAAAGGTCACACAAACTAACTTTTAGCTCTGATCAGTAGTTTTTAAAGACAAACGGAGAAAATATCTTCCCGTGTGAGAACAAATGCATTTCTGACATTCCTATGACCTCAGTTGGAAGTCTATACTGTGGCTTGGCATTAACTTCAACTGTGCAATGAACTCTGCTTGTCGTGTCATTTAAAAATGCCCTGATGGGTGGGAGGTGAAATTCTTCCTGCTTATTTTCTCTTCCCACACCCATTTCGATGGCTTAATGATTTCTTCCTACGTGTTAGTAAATGCAAGACGGAGACGTATGAGCAGCCATGATACCAATTTCCAGGGGCTGACATGCATGGTTAAATAACACAGCAGAAATATCTATATGTATTGCAAATATACCTGAAATACATTTTGCCTATGGGGAATTTTACTATAAGCTGTGTATTATGTGTAAGTGTATGAGTTGGTCCCTGTTTTTCTCACGCTTCCGGTTCCAGATCACATATTGCCCGGGCACCAAGAACGGAAAGGCATAATAGTAAGATGGCCAAAGGAAGAGATACAGACCACGGATTTTAACACACGAAAGCTCCTCACCATGCATGGAGGGTTCCATCTCAAATCCAGCACCCTGAGACTGTATGTTAGCCGCAAGGAAGGAGGCCGAGGACTAGTGGGGGTAGAAGCCACTGTCCAGGATGAAACATCCAAGATATATTTATGTGTGTGTATATATATATATATATATATATATATATATATGTGTGTGTGTATATATATGTGTATATATATATATATATATATGTATATATATATATATATATATATATATATATATATATATATATATGTGTGTATGTATAGCCAAAAATTATAACAGTCGTCTCGATGGGCTTAGAAGTGAAACATGAACTCAAGAGGATCATGAATACAAAGGAGAATACTAAAATGAACAAACAAACTGACTAAGCTATACTGGCATCCCTGCCCTTAGACCCTCCTTCGCGGTAAGGAAAAACTCCAAAAAAAAAAACGGATTCTGGAAAAAAACGAAGAAACCTCAGGGGTGCCCTCATGAAGGAGGGATCCTCCCCCAGGACAGACAGGCGATTTACCAGAACTCTTAGAAAAGAATTAAGTTATCTAACTCTACAACTACATATACAAAGTCCAGCAGACGAGCTTCATCCAGCTGGGGTTGGGGGGACAGTCATATATTTACATATATATATTTAAAATGGGAACAAAAGCCACAATTTTTAAATAAAAACTCAAAAACGTTCTGTTTTAAAATATATATAAATTTTTAATCAAAATGTTTTCGTTCCAGATTCCATGTTATTTCTTTCTCTTACAACCAATCCACACATCTGCTCCTGGTCTGGCCCTTCAATTGAATTTTAGAATCCTTTTGGTCCACAAGTTTTCCTACGGCTGGTATAGGCTTTTTAAGTTCTTGGAGGTATTTTGGTCAGTTTTTCATTCTTTTTAAGTTTTCTCTAGTGGAGAAGAAAGGTTCTCATTGTCCCATTTGCGCCAAATGATTTCTTCTCAACATCTTTTTTTAAACATATATATATAGGGACCAAGCAAGTTTGAACCTGAAGATAACTTAATTAATCTTTGAGTGATATTAAAAAATGTGCTATATAGTCTAATGGACTAAAGCAGCAGAAGGTCTAGCTGGTTCCTGTTCTTTAAGCAAAGAACAGGAACACCAAAAGTCTGAATTGGCATGAACCCAAACACACAGAAAATCAAAACAAGTAAATTAAGATTTCACAATGTTTATTACTAAGATGAAGGGTCTAAGGGCAGGGACGCCCAGTTTAGCTTAGTCTGTTTAGTTTAGAAATCATTTATTGTATTTTATAACGAATTTATGTTTTGTACAACTGTAAAGGACATCGAGACAACTGTGTTGTAATTTTAGGCTACATAAATAAAACTGAATTGAGTTGAACTATTGGAAAGATTTCTGTCTCAACACGGATGACAGGGTGATTTGGTCAAACTTCTTTACACAAAACATACCACCTTGTACTTCAGATAATCACATTTTATACTTTGCACTCTAATCAATTAATGCATTAACCTACTTCTTTTAATCAAAATGAAAAAAAAATGTGTTTTTAAATGATCAAAAAATAAAGCGCCAATCCAGAAGTACACTCTTGCTGCATTTACTGTGTCCCATTCCGCCTGAAGTAACTGTAGTAGGACATACATCCTTGTCTTCCATCACGCTGTCTGCAGGTGAAAGGTGGGAGGGGAATTGGGAAAAGACAGACAGAAGGGGAGCTGAGACTTTGAAGCTGCACGTCCACAGTACTGTTTTCCCTCCCTGGTCTCAGGCTGTCTGTATTTGAGTGGCAATATGCTCAATTTAGTCCACTTTACTTATGTTTCACACAGGCATACACACAGTCGCCCCTCCCACCCACGTGCTGGCGCCGGCAGACACCCATCCACATGAAGTGAGTCGACTACTCCACCCCCTTCTGGAAACCCTGTGTGCTGCTTGTTTACCCTTCACTGTGACAGCAGTGTGTGTTTGTGTGTTTGTGCACGCGTGTTGACCTGAGGAGGGAGATATTGCGTGTCAAATGCTCTCCAGGGCTAAACTATCATTTCTGAGTGTTATCACACCATCCTACTTCCCGGGGGCCGGCTGTCTTTCTTTCTGTCTTTCTGCACACACTCCCTATCTTTCCTGGTCCAACACACACACATGCACACACATACAAAGACTCAGGAGGAGCTCCAGACAGTGTTAGTCCACTGAAGCGTGGAGTCAAAGAGGAAGGCAGAGACTGGAGAAAGATGACCAGTTGCTGAGAACACATTCATTTTTGTCAGGTTGGAAGAATAAGTCATGAAATTGTCTCACTCAGACATGAAGCACTGAAAAAGTCTCTCTGCCAGGTGACTGTAATACTAAATACTAGGGTGAGAAACTAAGTTACTTCTCTGGATTTAATATTATTTTCACGTGACTTAATGAGACATAGTGCATACCTTTCCTATGTTTTTTTTAGTTTTGCATTTCAAATGCTTTTTTAAAAAATGTGTTTAGCCCTGGTTTTTATTTAATTAAGTCTCTTATTTTCCACATTTAGATTAATCATTAAGATAATTAAAACAGCTATGCAGTACAGAGCAAAAGTCTATTTCTGACCAAACATGGTTGTTAAATTTGTATTCAACTCAGGCTTGCATTATCCTTGATAATATAAATATACAAAAGCTGTGCTCCAATTACCACGGGCACCACTGTCACCTTCACTTTCCATGCTTTCTCCAGTTTTTCTCTGAGTCCCTGGTATTTCTTCAGTTTCTCATGTTCCTTCTTCCCGATGCCTCATCCTGTCAGTCTGGATTTGGAAGTCCCACAGGATCTTTGCTCTCTCATTCTCTACCACCTTCGGACTCATTCAAATGAATGGGAAGGTGTGTCCAAACTTTTGGTCTGTACTGTATATAAAGAAAAATAGCTTTTCCTGTGTCACACCTCAAAGCTCTTTGCAATTAAAAGCAAATAGGCAACAAAATACAAAAAAAGAGAAAAACTTATAACCCCATCCCCTCCATTCAGACATATCCCCAAGACCTCACACACATTGTATACAGGCACGAAAAAAAAGAGACAGTCACCATGGTGGTAGAAGTTAGATGGTTTGGGACTGCTTTCAGCTTTTAGAATTGAGCTGACTTTTACAATAGATAAAGCTACAATTTAGGATCTTAACCAGGAAATACCGATGGCGAATGTTCTCAGTTATTTTGCTATTATAGACTTAAGGAGCTGTACAGCAAAATAGTGAAAAAAAACCCCCACTTTTTTTCATGGTCCAGTGCACAGATGTCAAACTGCAAACCTGGTAGGCCAGTGTCTTGCATGTTTTTTCAAATGACCTACCTTTTTTTTGTATGAAAAAACAAAAACAAAAAACACATGTTATCAGGTAATCAATAGCAGGTTGGGCTAGGTGTCTGAAAACCCAGCAGGATGGTTTGAGCCTAACATCCCTGATCTTGTAAAAGTCCAGGATTAAATTTGGTTGAGGTTCTGTTTCTTGACTCTAAACTGCTTTCTTTGTCTTTTTCCTTTTAGGTGTCTACACAGCAAATCATCTGGAAAACCCTGTAATGTGTCTGAATCCAAAGCAGTTGTGAGGATTATACTCTTGAATCTGGTTTTGTCAGTTATGTTTTTTGATTTTGATGTTCTGCATTGAGTTGTCCTCCCTTTTGTTCACACCAGGTTTAAGTTGCCAATCACCCACAGCTGTCTTGATTTCAGTTAATTGTCCTCAGTGTATTTAAGTGTCTGGTTTCCAGGGTTTTCATGTTTGCTCATTTGCTTCTCCACTGTTTTCTTGCGCCATTTGTCTAGTCATGTCAAAGTTTATTTATTAAATGTTCAAAGTTTCTGACCCTCGGCCTGGTCTCCTGTATATTGGGTCCTACACCACTAGTTTGAGACAGAAATCTTGAAAAGAGTGGCATCATCAATGTTTTCAAGTTATCTCAGTCCAAAAAAATCCTTTTAGTTGGAAGCACTATGATGAATAACTAAGGATAATTTGCCTTTTTATTTATTTATACATCGAATAAACTGCCTCGAAATGTCCAGTTTAACAGGTGGTCTAAAAAACTTAAATTGGAAATAATAAAACCTAGGTTAAATCTTTCTTGACTCACAATATTTACAAACAAGCCATTTTTCAAACACAGTGATTGCATCATTCACTGTCTGTTTCACTTCCATTCTTTCCCAATTGGATAGGCTTTCACACTGTAGTGATCACACTAGGATTCACTATCTACTGAACTGAGATTGCAGAGATTTGACTGACCAAAGTTTTCTCATTTGGGTTCATGACTCAAACACGTCAAAAAAGTTCCTTCTACAAAATGGGGGAAAAAAAAGTGTCTGAGGACCAATCAGAGTGTGAGTGTGCAATGAACTCTCCTACGGGCATTAAAAAAGACTTGCTATTATTTTTGCTTTGTTTTAAATTACCATAATTATTTTCACATGAAATGAAAACGATAAACTGAAATGTAGCAAAATATTGTGGTATTAGAAGATTAAAAAAAGGTAAAATGCATTGTTTTGACCCTGATGCAGTTTAGTATAATGTCTACAGAACTCTGTTTAGATCATGTTTTTTTTTCCTGTTAATATTTAGTCTCACAAAAAATAAGAAAGGTATAAATAAGCGCTTAATCTATGAGGCATTTTAAAATCCTGCTCCCTTGATTTTGTGAATGCAAGGCAAATAACAGAAATAATTAGCTCCCAGAATCAGCACATCTTCAGTAAGCAGAGGTGCATTCAGGCAGAACAAATGAAAGTTCTTGAGAAGTAGGTACACGCAGCTTTTTAGGTAACTTTGTTTTTTGCAGGCTAGCATCTGAAGTGTTAACTCCTTTTCAGAGGAGCTCTAGCTCCACCCTCAGCATAAATTAGTACAAATAAGTTTATTTTATTAAGTATGCTTAAGTATAAATATAAGTTTGGCAAGTTTACAATAGACCATTCACGTGTGGTGTTGGAAGAATACCAACTAAACACTTCTTCAAATTACATTGGAACATTATAAGTTTGCAATAAATACTATATTAAAGGTAAACTTTAAGTATAGTGCCTAACTTTTGAATATAGACTAAGTACACTTGTAGTACACTTAAGCCTTGTTTCCACCGGTTTAGAATGGTCTGGGCAATTCAGGTGAGCGTTTCCACTCAAAGTTGGACCTCATGGTGCATGCGGGGAGTAGACTGATTCCGTAGCTTTGTGTCATAGTAGTACGACTACAGCCAAAGCAAAGCTATCAACAAAAACAATGGACGTCATCCAACAGCTCACATAATTCCAGTGAATTCTCAAGTGGAGAAAAGCAGTCTTGTGCTGATATGCAACACTTCACAGTTGTGAAGTGCTTATGTAAAAAAAAAAAAAAAAAGCTATCTCTGTTGCATAGAAAACTGCTTTTTAAGTTAGTAATGTGTTGCATATAAAATGTTGCATATCGGTACAATGCAAATATGAAGCCGCTTTTTTTCTACTTAAGAATCAACTGATTCATGTTGATCGCGTTAAAGGTCAAGAAGTTAAAGTAGGTCAAGTAGGATGTGTCTTTTTAGGTGTCACATGCAAGATCTTTGGTATGAAAGAGTTAAAGTAACTCAACATATTGTAGTTCCTTAGTATTATGATTCTTACCCAACAATTATTTATCGAAAATTGATATTTTGATAAAGTCTCATCAGTCATCCCTTCCTCGCGTAATTAACAGAGAAACACCATTACTGATGATGAACATTGTGTTATCAGCTGGACAGTCTGCTCCTCCTTCTGAGATGAGGCGGTCTAATCCTGCTCTTAGCAGTCTGCAGGAGAGAAGGAGGCCGTTGTATTTTTTCCATCCAGTTGGAGTTCCCAGCTTGATGAGTTTGCCCTTCGCACGTCTGCAGCCTTCCCTTTTACTGTCAGCGACTCATCTGTGGCATGCTGGATTGGAGCGATGCGAACGCCTCATACGCAGACAAGCGTATAAAGTCTGTGCTGATAAAGTGCCAGTAAACGCGGAACGCCTTTAGAGAGACTGAAAACGACCAGTCGCTGTGCTCAGGCTTCCACTGAGAGGCGCACATGCCACTGTTTGTCCAAGGATCCAGCGAGGTGACTGTTTGTTTGCAGCTGCTCAAGAGCGAGTCTGGCGCCTCTGTTTGCGGTGTCCTTGAATGTGTCCCTGACCACCAATTAGAACTGGCTTATTCGCATCGCTGCAGTGACGCCCCAATTAGCACAGAGCCAATAACTCCTCTGACCTGCCAACAACTGCTATGAGCCGTTGTCACACCTCTGCTCCACCACTTAAGGCATCAAGACCCCAGGTCATGGTGGTATATAGCTGCCACCGGGTATTTAATTATAGCACTGCTACAGATAATGAAAAGCCTGCTACTCTGATTTGTAAAGTGTCATGGTTTAACTTTATTTGCTCTACTTTATGGTAAAATGTGACTACAGGTGGAGTGTCATTTAGTTGGTTTGATAACTTATCCATCCTGCTGTGTCCTACACTCTAATACTGAGACGCAAAAAAAAAGGAAAGTAAATATGACCCATATTTACCAGAAGGTCAAATTCTTGCTGTAAGTGCTGAAAAGGATTTGGACCTGCACGCCACTCACTTTAGTTTTGCTCTCTGGAGAGCAATTGTTTCACTTGAGATTCTGCTGTGAAAAGGTAAACCCTCTGCTGTCTGTTTTTAGATATTAAAGCAAATGTGAATATTTAAAGAACTGGATCTGCTTCATTGCCGATTTTTGTTTTTCCCTTCAGATTTTCTGCAAATTAAAATTTAATCAGGTCTGGCCACAGTTCCTTCATCGTTTTTACACTTCTCCCATCTGATCAGGTGTATCCAGACAGCTACAGATGCGGTATAGAATTGCAAGGCAAGGATGGGGTTCTTTTTGTCCACTCCTGCTTTAAAGGAAACTGTATGTAGCTAAAGTAGCTGGAAAGTAGGATTAGACGTTTCAAGGACGTAAAACCTAAAACTACTCACCTTCAAGACAGACATTAATATTATTGCTCTCTGCTCTCACTGGACTCATACCGTCCATACACAGGACTCAGAAGTCAGACGTGGGCTCTATTTGGCATTACTGCCTCAGCTATAGATCAATGAACATGAACAGAAATAAACAGGAAGTTTATCTGGTAAAGAGGAAGAAAAAAAGATTGTGAGAGGGAACTCACATGATTTTCTAAGTAAAGTACAATGTTCCACCCATAACAGTTACTCCTGTAGGTAAACTTGAGATTTCAGGAGGGATTTGATGTCCCTTTTAAAGTCTGCATGACGAGACTTGGCAAATTAGAAAAAAAAGAAAAAAAAACATCTCTACACTATGTCTGGACTTTTATATGAAGGAAAAATACAACAGTTTGTCTGCTCTTCACTTGATATTTCCCACTTTTAAATATGTTTGTTCATAACAACCCTTTATTAATGATCTGATTTTGGTTTGTATGGAGAATTACCCAATTCTGAGTGATGCATTACATTGGGGTTGAATCATTAGATGTTCATAAACATTTAGGAGCTTCTTATGGTGACAAACTATAACTAAACAAAAATGTAACTTTAGATATTAAAAGCAAACACAACGAAATATCTATTTTGTTAAATTTGTGCTTGTAAGAGAAGAGGCAACTTGCATCTTGTTCTCTGAAAGCAGAAACACCTGCTGCAGAGTTTCTGCAGCAGGTGGAAGAGCTAAAGGTTGATCATCTGTCTGAAGATGGCACAGGCCCCTGGGCTGCTTGGAAATTATGGTAAAAAACACACTAGGATAATACAGATTTTGTGTTGATTTACCCAAATTGACTTCAGTTTTATCATAGATACCTAACCTCTTAGTAATAATCTACCTGATTCAGTGGCAATTTTTTTGTAGAAACATGTCAAGAAGATACTGTTCTTTTCATAATAACACTAACAGACACATCCAGAACAGTGTTAACAGCATTTGGAGATCTCTGGCTATTCAAACTTTTGTAGTTTAAAATAAACACCTTTGTTTAGAAGAATGGAGCTATGGAAGCCTATCTGTCTCATGATTCAAAATAAAAGTCTATACCCGAAATTCTTTTTCCTTTTCACAATAAAGCTGTGTTAGTTGACTCAAAAAAGAAATGAAAAACATGGAGCTGCAGAGTTGCATCGGCATAAAAAAAAAAAATATATATATATATATATATATATATATATATATATATATATATATATATATATATAAAAAGCAAAAAATTACTGTTCTGGATTCCCGTTGGACCTGAGCTCAGAGATCCAGGTTGACTCGAGATGTCTCTCTCAGGCCAAGCCCAGCATCAGCCGTCACACGCAGCCATCCTCTTACTCACAACAGCTCAAGTTCTGCGCTGCAGACCGTGAGAAAAAAGGCCCTACTTCAACACGTATCACGTTTGAACCTTATCTGGGTGGAGGTGTTGTCTGGATGGATAACCCCTCCACTGAGGACGAGAATCGTGACCCTCTTTGGACTGGATCTTATGGATAGATCTCCTCAGATTAGATTTGAACCAGATGGCGAATATGATAACAAAACTACCCTGAATGGTTTAAACTTTTAAAAGTAATCTTTTGAAGCCTCAATCTTCTGATCAATCAACCTACAGTTTCAAAGCATATGTTCAGGTTATCCTATCCTTCCAACCTTTACAGCATTTCATCACATTGCTTTGTTTTTCGTGATGTCATGTGACTCTGAGAGCAGCAGGGCAGAGAGAAAATGAACATCATGTGCACGCACTACAGGGATGTTAGCAAACACTGAGATGTGTGTAGAAAGCTGATTCACAGCCATGAAAAAAACTACTTTATATAAACGCATAAAAAGCACAGAACTGGAAGCTGCAAAACAAAACAGAAGAAGCAAAAAAAAGCCTAGGAGTCATTACACAGAAAGAATGAGGATCCAAGTAACATAATGGTAATAATGTTTTCCTAAAGTTCTGCAATGACATGAGTCAGTTTATGTGAGAAGTCTACTCTTTGAATGTGCAAGTATTAAATTAAGAAGTTTTGCACAAACTTGGATGATTGTGCACTTTGGTTTGGGATTTTACTAACATTTCATTAGTTCTTTTCATGTTCTGTTTTCAAGGTGTCAAGTTTCGTTCACACTGTCCTCAGGAACAGGTGTTCAAGCAACCACTTTCAATGAAAAATCGATGCAAATGCAAGATTTTTTTAAAGTCTATGTATGTGTTGGTTTTGAGCCTTCAAAACTGTCACCTCTCTACAAATTTCTACGGCAAATTTTGTGGCTCTATTCACAAAACGTGCGTCCATTGAATGTTAAACCAGGTCCAACTTTGAGCAATTAGGGACTCACATTTGGCATCGGGATGGTTTCCCTATTTATTCACGGGAGTGCAAACCATTTGAAAATTGATTATGGAGGAACAATTGTTTACTAATTTCGGTTTGTGGCACCAAGTCTTTCATATATTGGAGTAAAGCTATGAAATAAAAAGCCTGGAGTAAGATTGACGAGATTTGGGCCGCTTCAAAATGTTGCAACAAGCTGTTGGTGGTGGACACGTGCTAGTAAACAGTAGAAAAAGAACAAGAAGAAGAAGCCCCTCCCTGCTTGTCCAGTGTGAACACCATGGGCTAAACACACATTCAAGAACAGGTGTCACATGCTCTGTGTGAACATCGCTTCATTCACTCCAGGTTAGGGATGATGATCATCCACAGCTGTTTTGATATGTGTTTATGATCATGTATATTAACATCTGGTTTTAGTCCTTCATTGTCAGTTCATCTGCTTTGTCGCTCTATTGTTGCTCCCTTCGTTTTGTCAGGTTGAAGGTTTTTTTTTTTCTTCTAATTTTATCTTCAAATGATTAAGTTTCCACCAATAAGCCAAGTCTCCTGGATTTTGGGTCCTACACTGACAGTTCCTGACATGAGTTAAAAATATAAAACATTATTACTTTAATTTTTTTTATTTGTAATATATGAAAGGAACTTTATCTCTCAGGGGGAAATCCAATCATCATGGCAACTTAAAGAAAAAACAAGTAACAAAAATAAAAATAAAAAACAAGCAAACATACAATTTCGTAAATAAAAAAGTAGATAAACAAATCTGTGATTTTTGATGACCTAGTCAGAGGACTTGTGCAGTCTGATGGCCATAGGAATGAATGAACTGTAGTATTTATTGTTCCTGTACTGGGGGTAAGTCTGTTCTCAGTCCCATCACAGTTGCCTGCTGTGGGTGAGAGCTGATCTCCATGATGGATCTGAGTTTGGTCAACTTCCTCCTCTCATCCACCTCCTTAACCCTTGTGCTATCTTGGATGACCCCACCCTTACTTTGACATGTTCTCCCTACCATGACAAAGGTGGATAAAGGTGGAAAAATTTCATGTAATCCATTGAACCAGTGAAGATCACAAAAAATGGAAAAAAAAAAAAAAAGGTTCAGAGCACTGTCTAGTGAATCTAGATGACCCAACTCCCAACGGTAAAGTGCCTAGGATTGCACAAGGGTTACTAGAGTCTAGCAAGCAGTCCAGGACAGAGCTAGCCCTCCTGACCAGCTTGCATGCAAATAGAAAAAAATAATTTGGGTCCAAATTAAGTAACTTTTCCACAAAGGTTTAGGTGACCAAAAATTTTCATTTTTTAATTTCAGTGATGGGCAGATGAAGCATCATGAAGCATTGAAGCCTTTCATCTATATATATATATATATATATATATATATATATATATATATATATATATATATATATATATACACACACGAGTGTATTGGTATGTGTGTATGTAGAATAAATAAACATTTGACTATTTGTTAAACGCACATCTGTTGTTTACATTGCTTCTACCTAGTTTTCTTATAAATTTACCTTGTTTTTTCTTCTGTTTTAAAACTTTCTGTAACCTCAAGATTAAAATGATCTTATTGAGAATCAACATTTACCTCCATGGAGCGCCCACAGCCAGGACATACTGTATACATGCTGTTAGCTTGTGGGAGTCAATGTAACACCTGGATTACATCATATTGTCTCTCCACAGCCAATCACGTGTAGATGTTCAAACAGGTCCGTTTTGGGTGAACTCAAGTGTTGGCTGGTGCTCTTAGAAGAATCCTGCTGATGCTGGTCATTTTTATTTTAGGAACGATTAGTTTCCACATTTGCATATCGGTAGCGCCTGATCTCCTTGGCACATGTTCATTCATCCATATGCAACACATCTGGAGAGGAATAATTTTGTCTTTTTAGCTTCAGGCAGTATAAAGCAAACACACACACACAAAGCCTAAAGATTGGTGCTGCTCTTGTGTTTAATGTATGAATTATATGCATACAGCATTTTTTTTTTTTTTTTTTCTGTTGATTTGAATACCAAATTAACTCTAGAATATAAAAATAAAGGGTGGACAAGGTCTCTGCCTTCAAAGGAGAAACACTTTAAAGTGAGTCTTCTTGACCCACAAGAGTTCAGAGGGGAAGAAACGAAATAGAAAAAGACCAACTGATGACTTCCTTTATAACCCTTTGAAGTCTTCATCTAATTCTGAAAATGCAGAAGAGTCAACCTGCTAGAAAATTACTCTGTTATATTTTGATTTACTGTTTTATCATGAATAATCAATTCTCATTCATCAAAAATGTCACAGCTAAAGAAATCTCTTTTTTTTTTTAAAGATTTCAGCAAAATACTTCACTGTACTTCAATCCAACTAAAAAAAAACAACAAACACGTGGATAGTGAAACAGATGAGAGAATGCCAAAAGAATCAGATAAATGTCATGACTTGAAGGATACGCACCTGACAACACTTTTTATTTCCTTCAGAGCTAGATTCACGTGAGCCAGTGGGCACTGCTGAAAGGGATTAAGTTATATTTTTTTAAAGCGTTTTATCTGGAATAGAGCAGAATACCCATGTAGTAGATACATACAGGGGATCACAGCTAGCGCTAAGACACTTTTTATCTGTTTAGCTTAAAATAACTGGCAGTGGCTTTAAGTTGTAATATTCTTAACTGTATCAATTCTCCAATTGGGATTTATGTACTGTAATCTATTTTGCATCATTATAGTTTTTATGTTTTTTTAAATGAAGAAAAAAAAACATTTTTGTGTTTTATTATAAAGCATTTGACAAATAACACAAATTAGGTTTAGACTTTACAAACAACTCTGGATTTAAGATTAGTCAAAGAATTACACTGACCAGGCACTTACAAAAACTACTTTTATCCAAGCGATAAATGAATTTTTAAGCAAAATATTGGGTCTAATTTAGTTGTATTTTGTATACAATTTTTAAGGCAAGAATGTGACAACTATTTGTAGTCGCAAACTACAAATTGCAAAGAAATGAATGTAAATTCAATAATTTGCCAAAAATAAAGCAAGGAATTTGAGAATAGATTGAAAAATACATTGGTAAATGTGCAATAAAAGTGAAAACACTTAATACATTCTAAAACCAATTGTACTAAAGTAAAGAAATAAAGGCCAAAAACGTTATTGGAAGCCAAGCAGGCATTTGGATTAACATTATGATCAAATGACTTTAGAGAACAGCAACTGCCCTCATAGACCTGTGAGACCTTATAATTTGCTGTGCTGTTTTAAACCCTAACTAACATTTATGTTCTGCAATTTAAAAGAATGCACAAATGTCATAATGTAAGAGGGCAAACTGAAAGGTCTGTTAGTGAGCACCCTTTAAACAAAATTAATTTAATTAGGAACAATACACAGAAGTTTAAAAAGATTGTTCCATCCTTCTACCTTGACCCATTCAGCTATGATGCCTGAAAAATGCACACATTTCTGTTTAAGAAAAAGTGTTTAAAAATGTACCTGTACTGTACGACCATCCAGGACTTCAGTCTCCTTTTCATCCTCTCAAAAGCTGCGGGGGTCCTTTCACATTCTGCAAACACAAGGCTTCAGCCAGATCTATGCATTAACTGGGTCAGTCCGCAAAAGGCAACGCAAAGCACACACACTGACATACACGCAAACACCTGCACAAGCATGCAAGACTGCTCACCTGACATAAACTGCTGATGCCGGCATCCTCCCTCCTTTAGTGTATCTTTTTGTCTTCTAAATGGCATAAAATGAAGTCATTTAATTTAGTAACAATTTAGTTTTCTTTTTCAGCGGCTTTATGAAGCCCTGGCATAACTTTGATAAAGTACATCTATTCACCGTCTAAGCTACTGTCACTTTCCTGCCTTTTATGAGCCTTTTTCATCCAACCAATGTTCTTTTTGTTGCATTTGAATGCATTTACTGTGCAATGCTTGTGTAAGATGTATAATCATAATTTCAAGAAGACTAAAAGTTTGTTGTTCACCTTTTGGCATTTCCTTTCAGGGATGGCCATTCGCCAGATCGCGTTTAATGTTTTTTTGAGAGGAGATTGCGGGCGGCGAAGAGGAATAAAGCTCCTTTCTTTTGTCGTAATGACCTTCAGCCAATCAACAGGTTTCAACAGCAGCTCTGGCCCTGACAGTCCGTTCCATTTTTCTGTGGACATACAACCAACGAGGGCTCAAAAATGGTTCGGTCCGGCTTAATGGGTCCATTTTATAATGGATGAGCTCATTTTTCTCTCTCGTTTAAAATACAAAATGTCATAATTAAATTCTTCTTTGGGTAAAAATAATCTGTTTATTCATCAAATTGCACGTAGCTGTCACAAATATTTCTATGAAAAGTTTTTTTTTTTTTAAAGAAAATTCTTTCTTATTAAGTTTTCTGCATTTCATTTATTTAAAAGATGGCTAAATAGCAGAATATGAAAATGAAGGCTTCCATATCAGGTCCAATTATTTAAAATGCCTTAATTTTATGTTAAGAAAATGTTTTTTTTTTTTTTTGGTGACAATTGTTTCACTTCCAAAAACTGTAAAAAAAAAAAAAAACTGTAAAAAAAACCCCCACCACATTTGAATATTGTGGGAATAAAATTGCTCTGTTGAAAATCAGCTTTTCTCATCTCCACCCACGGCAGCTTTGAGAAGACAGAAAGCAGGCAGGCATTTTAATTCACTAAACTCCATGTCAAATCAGCTTGTCTTTTTTTCCCCCCGTCTTCTGCTCTAAACATGAAGCATCCCACTCTTTTCTGTGGCGACCTTGAACTCTGCATGAACTCATCTTGTAGCTCACAGCCTTCTCACAGAGATCCTGGATTTTGCATTTCACTTCTTCTCTGAACTCTTCCCCCACCCTCTCCTGGATCTTCCTGTTTGCACCCTAACTGGAAAGAGTCAGTTTAGTTAGTGTGACGTGCCTTTCGGCTGCCAGAAAATCGGGTTTCTCATTAAGCTCTGGGAAGTTGAATTTGGGGGCAGACTGGCTGTTTGTGCACGTGCTAGTGTTCCTGATTTTCTCAGGAGCTGTTTTCTCAAACATGAACTTTTGATTTTTGCTTTTAAAAAAAGCAGTTCCCTTTTTGTTGATTTTCTGTATTTTTTAATGTCTCTACCTAACCTAATTGCATAAAAAGAAAATATATTCTTTTGAGAGTAAAAACTGATTTTTTGTGTGCAGAAGACTATCCAGGCATGAAGCTTGTCACACATTTTCTGTGGCTGTGAAAGTACTTCATCAATGTCATTTGAAAGTTGAGTAGTGAAGCTCTTCATCTTCACACAGAGAAGGTAGGTGCTATGATTTGACATTTCCTACTTTAAAAACCCCAAACAAAAATCCTTAATCTGCATTTGCATTGCAAAAGTATGTCTGATTTGATTAAAATCTAATCCAGCTGTAGTTTTACGCTCCCAGTGTACAAAAATAAACCATAAAAAGTAGAGCATTTAGATTAAAATCAAGTATAGAAATTTCCATCATCTTTTTTCAAACCAGATGGCTGAAAACTTCATTTTGTCCTTTTGAACTTTTATTTTTATACAGTTTTTTTTTTTTTGCCTAAGAACTTCCCTTCACACTAAGTGTGCTGTCAAGTTGGATTAGTCCATGAGATTTAACGTGCGGGTCGGTTTTTATTGCGGAGAAGCTTCTCTGACAAACAAAACCCAACTGAGTTGTGAGTTCAAAGTTTATCTCTTTGTTTTCCAGAGGCTGTTTCACCTCCTCATTATCTTCTTGGAGTAAAAGTGTTTCTTCCTGCAGCTTAGGGAAACACGTGAATTGCTGGATTCTAGGAGAAATGGACTAATATTGACAGGGGTGGGAATGACTTGAGGCTCCACAGTGATTGGGAGATTGGTTTTGTGGAAGAAACACAAGTAGAAGGAAACATGGAAACAGCTGATTAAAATAAAGTGTGTCTCTGTAAGTTAGAGTTCATTAGGAAAAGGTTATGTGAATTTCCTACGTTAAACGGCTTTAGCCGGATCCCACTAAATGTATGTAACTCATGAATAAAATATACTGTTATCATCATATGTGTGCGACTGTGTTGCAGCTACACAATGTTGTCCTTTTAAACTTTTGTTTTTAGACTGTTTTTTTTTTTTTGCCTAAGAACTTTCCTTTTTGTATTTCCATTTTGTATTTCAAACAGTTTTATTATTATTGTTCTTTTTTATTTCATTTATTTTAATTTTGCTTTTATTTTCAATGGTTACTGAAGTTTGAGTTGATAATTTCAAAAATTGGGCAAGGCTTTTTGCTGGGGTGGGGGGCAGCTGCTTGTCCCCTAAAAGTTTCCATAAAAATGTATTAAATTTATCGTTTTAAACTGAAGAGGGACGGTAACTGCAACAGTGCTTTTGTACATGAGAACAAAGCCAATGAAACAGGGAGGGAAGCAGGATTTAAGTAAAGCAAAGAAGGCTCTCTTTAAGGCCCTTATTCTTGACTAAAAAAATCTGTGAGGTCCTCTATGCCAGGTCACCGTGAATCAGCTGAATCTGACCCTGTGGAAAAAAGCATTGGTTTTGCACCATTGTGCAACACATTATTACATAATGGAGCAATGCCGCTTTTCTCCCAACAGAATCGGTTGAGTTGGGTTGATTTGCGTAAATGGTTGAAGAGTGGCAGTAGTACTAACGTAAAGTGTTGCATAATGGGGCAAAGCCACTTTTCTCCTTGAAAGAATAACGCTGATATGGGTTGACTGCATGTATGGTTGAAGAGTTACGGTAGTCAAAAGAATGTCGACACTGGAGCTAAAGCTCTGGTGTTGGAGTTGAAGCTAAACTCATCAGATTTGAGTGAACCATTTTTTGTGGTTGGTTTCCAAACTTAGCTTGATGTTGGACCCAAGGGTGAGATTCATCTGCCAGCGCCTGCTAATCAAAAATGCTGATTGTAGTGTTTGAGAAATTAATTACCCTGAGTTTTTCTGAGAAAAAATACTAAAAATCTCTTTGTAAAAATTTAAAAAAAGAGAGACTGAACTCATACAAAGAAAAATACCACCATGTTTTCCACAAATAATGAAGTCACTGACCTTTTGAAGACAACCCTCTAGATGTATTAAATCCCTGTACTGTGCTCCTTTTTGGTTTCATTTTTTTTTTCTCTTTTGTCGATGTTTTAGAATAGTGTTTAGTATATCTTTGACATTTTCATTAATTTCTCTTGTTCTGCTGTTTTGTATTCATGGTTTTGTCTGCCGGCTTCTGTTCTCAGTTGGTTTCTGTTTATTTACTGTGCGAAGCTCTTTGTTCACAGTTTTGAGGTCAAATATATTAGCCGGGTAAAATGTTCCAGTATATAAAAATAAAAGTCTGTCCTTACACATATAACCTGTAACATGTAATCTGATTAAAAACAGTTTGACACCAAGGTAAAGTGAGTTTATTTCAGCTGTACGCTTGCACGGTTTTATTGGCGTGAATGACAGACAGACGTCCTGGAGGAACAAACCACCCAGTGGTTCTTTGGTGAACTGATCTGGCTCCAATTCTACTTTGGCTTAATAACAAGCTTCAGCGTTGATGGAATAAGTGGCTCCTCTCCATGCACTTCAGCCTTGTCATGGATGAAGTCACATCATACTTCTAAACAGAAAAATATTTGTGTCTTAATTTGAACTAACATTTAACTAAATGGCAAACTTGATGCCAAATGAGCTCTATTAGTTACATTTTTTCCATTATAACAACCAAAGTGTAAACTATACACAGGAAGTCCTGATAGTTGTATGCGCTTTTTTTAATGTTAACAGTTCACCATGTTTTCCTCACTATGAGGCGCACTTAGAGACCCACAACAATAAAAAAAAAATGTGTTTTTGGTGTTTTCAATATGTTCTTGTGGCGTTTTTCTGATGATGGAGGACATATATAAAAAAAATTAAGCTTAAAATCGTATTTCGAGTATTTCTTTATTCAAATTATCGTGAATCAAGAGAAGACAAAAAATGCTGTTTGAAAAAACTTGTAGTTGTGACGTAGAAGCTACAATTGAAGGGTCACAAGCTCCCAGCTCTGCTCCATTCTGATGCATCCACTTGTAAAGGACTAGATCAGTTTCGAAACTGAATAGCTCTGATTTTGCTCACTATTCTTGTTGCACCGGTAATGTTAGGCTATGGGTGTGAGGGGCTGTAAGCTAGTGGGAGAGAGTGTAAACAAAGGGATGATGGCGATTAAGGCAAGCCTACCCTGCACCAACAGTCCCGCCCACAACTTGAAGGCAAACGTTGGATGAACTACTGCTGCTCTGCAGAGACTATTTTGTAGAAAATGACACAGGTTTATTGATTTTGGCTATAGAGGGCATGATCATGATTAAAAGACCACTGGGAACACTTTCACAATGAATAAAAAAATTGTTAGAGTGGTACCTCAAAAAAGCTTTTTCTTTCAAAAACAACTTGTGTTACGTGTAGTGCACTGTGGGGTTTTTTTTTTAACCCTTGTGCTGTCTTGGATGACCCCACCCTTACTTTGACGTGTTCTCCCTACCATGACAAAGGTGGATAAAGGTGGACAAATTTCATGTAATCCATTGAACCAGTGAAGATCACAAATCGTTGAAAAAAGAAAAGGTTCAAAGCACTGTCTAGTGGGTCTAGATGACCCAACTACCAACGGTAAAGGGCCTAGGATAGCACAAGGGTTAAGAAGGTTAGTAGTGAGCGTGATCAGCAAGACGTTTGTTTTACTGCTATCAGTCTGTTATTTTACTTATTACAAACAAGGTTAGGCATGTACATATGGAAAAACATTTCTAACGTGACTAATGTGTAGCGTGCTACAAACATGTTCCAGAATTACTGTAAATGCACTTAAAAAGGTCTGACTGTTGGACTGGATGAGACTGTCGTCAGAGAGTAAGCCTGCGTTCATTTCCCATCATGCCTTTGTTTACACTCTCCCACAAGCTTTAAGGCACTCACAACCCCAAGCAAACATTAGCAGTGCAGCAAATAAGGCGAGCAATATTAGAGCTATCCAGTGGATGCATGGGAATGGGGCAAAGCAGGGAACTTATGGCCTGTTGATTTTAGTTTGTACATAACAACTACAAGCTTTTTCAAACAGCTTTTTTTCGTCTCCTCCTAAATCACGACGATTTGAATGAAGAAATACCCAGGATTGCAATCTTAATTTACATTTTCTTTACATATGTCCTTCATGCTACAAGAACATGTTAAAAACATGTTAAAAACACCAAAACCCAATTTTCATTGGAGTGGGTCTTTAAGCACTTGTAGATTCATTTATTAATTAACATTTCTTAATGCAATAGTTTTTTCAGCTCATTTGATTCTAATTGCAAATGCTTTAGTCATAAATGTATATTTTCTCTTCTATTAATGATTATTTAATGTGTTGTTTTGTGAGTCTTTTTTTCTGCTCAGTTTAGAAATGATTTTATTAACCCCTAAAGGAAACTTAAAGTGTTGCAACATAAATGTAGTCATTAAGGTACTATGTGAAATGAAAAGTGTGAAAAAAATGACTTAACAAACGTATAAATCCCATAAAATGCACAGTATTTGTGCACTGAACAAAGATAACATCACAAAAATGTGACTTCATGCTCTAGACATCAACCTGTCCTTGTAACGCGCTAGTCATCCTCTGTTTTCCCCCCACTTATTCTTATCTCCTCTGAACTTCTCTTTTTCTGACTCTCCTTCTATCTACTCACCTCGAACCAACCCGCCCAACCTCTCTCTGATTCAGCACTGCCCCACAGCTGTGTTGCAGCAAAGCCACTTTATCGTTATCATTATCGCCATGTTAATTCCCCGAGACTTATCTTCCTAAATAAAGTGTGTGATTCCGTCTTTGTGCGACTTCCTCGGGCTTCACTTGAATGTCTCATCTCTTTCTTGCTCCACTTTGTATTGAAATGAACTGCCTTTTGGAGACTTGCACTGTGTAGCTTGCATCAGCGCCTAGTGAGCTATTCGGGGTATCAGCAGTTGCCTGCATCTGAGAACATCAAAGCCAGCAATTCCCTCTGAACACAGAATCTGAGTGCAGACAGCGGGCACCCTTGGAAAAACACACACACACACAGCCGTGCTTGAACACTTGCACACACAGACGGGTGCATACAGCGGGCAGCTCTTCACACAGCATTACCATACATGTTCATAACAATGTTGTTATTGTGCAGAAACAGCCGTCTGCTGCAGGGAAAAGGTTAAAAACAGACTTCCCAGGTTTTGCCTGAAAGTGCACAATCGAACCACTTTTAAATGTGCACACAAACAACCGATTGGCTGTGTTTGTGCTGATACGACAAATGTCTTTGATGTAGTGAGGTGGATGCTGCTGCATCTGAGAGCCCCGAACTGGGTCGTGAGACTTCAGATGTTCAAACTCTGAAGATGAATGGGGCTCACTGAGGTACAGTCATGTGTGACAAGAGGGATCGCTGATCTGCTGTCTGCACGCCACCATGACAAACAAAACACATTAGAGCTATCAAAGAATCGTGATCATAGTCGTTGGAGACGCTTTTTTCTTTGTCCATTTGAAGTGTAACTTGATTCTACACAGCGAGCGGTCGCAGTGTTCTGCTCATTATCATAAAGATCATTCACAAAGAATCATGTTTATTTCTGCTTCCTTATCGAAGCTCTTTGAAGTCAGGAAGCTCATGAATGGAGGGCAGAGGATAATACCTTTTATTTGGAAAATGTCACTGATGTTCTATTATCAAATCTGTCAGGATTTTGAGGTGATGATGTTGGAGTCAGCTGAAAGTGAGACAGATAGATGGGTATGGTACGAATCTAGGCACATTTGAGTTGTGGACATGTGAAGCTGCAAAGGGTATGACTGCAGATTACACAGACGCATTTGCTCCAATGGGTAAAGAAACTACCGCAGTGTCTTTCATAAAACAAAGGGCCTATATCATGCTATTCTTAAGATTTTCAGAGTAAACTATATCCAAATACAGGAACAAATATGACCTATGGCACAAATATATTTTTTAATAAAATATGAGTTATTTTTGCAGCTTCCTTTCCTACCGGAAGTAAGACGACTCGACCTCTGAGGCTTTTGCTCCTTGTGGGTGCCGACAATTTCATGACGTCATCATAGAGTCGGCCTCTGTGGCGTGTCTGCGTTTTGCACACAAAAACAAACAACACCCGAACGTGGGTGGAAGATGGGTGCGCATACTGTGCATTTCAAAGAAAAGTGTTTTGCCGACCCCCGCTAGCTCCGCAGAGGAAATGGGTGTGTGTGTTAGCCTGGGGGCGGTGCTGGCAGCACAGACTCTTCCTAGAAGGGGCTGTTCTCACTTTCCTAACCCTGAACGTGAGAACCCACTCGTTTTTGTGGGTTGGGAGGGGTTCATGCTCAGAGCACAGGTTTTTAAAGTAATGTTCAGAAATGTGTGAATGGATCAAAATATTATTTTGGGGTTATTGTTTTTTTTTTTTTGTGAGAAATGAACATTATAATACAGCATGATATAAGCACTTTAAGTTAAATGTTGTCGCAGGAAGTGAACTGAGAGGTCCATCACTTCTCTACTCAGCCTCTTCTCCAACAGTCACACTCAACCAATGCAGTCTTTTTAGGGATTCTCAGAAGTTACACCTGCAGTTGTGCTAAAAGTCAGAAGTTTTTGTGGTGCAGGGAAACTGTGGAGCTCAAACCGTGAGATGGTCTTGTTCTGCTCAACATCTCATTAGAGAAAAATCTTTAGCCTCACAAACTATTGTCAATAATAGACAGATGTAAAGAATCTCTCTGGTATTTTGAAATAAAGGTTTTTATATAGGGTTGAAGGCTGAATCGTATTGAGCGCATAAGAATTCAAAACAATTCAATACAGTATGAGGCCCATAGAGCTCTAGAATGACTCCATCCAAAAGACACAGACAATGAAGCAGGTGTGTAAGTATTTTCATATTTACAACTGCAGAGAGGGATCTTTGGAGGTGCTGTATGCATTTTATGCTTTTGAATGTGATCAATTTTTATGCAGTGCACAAAGTGATGTACAAACAGTTGGAAAGTTAAGAGCAGTGAGAAGTTTTTGCACTTGAATGTGAATGACTATTGAGTTTGATTTTCCAGAAGCTGTCAAAGAAAGTTTAAAGTGAGACTTTGACGGGGGGCAAAACACTAGAGTGGAAGGCCATAAAAGATGAAAAGATCAAACATGCATATTTCTTACAGTTTTATTATTATTATTGTTTTTATTTCATTTGAAAATATTGCTTTTATTTTTGCAGTGCTTAAAGAAGCTTATATTACTGATTTCTTAACCTTTGCCAATATGCTGCTAATATTGACTCAGAAATATGAAGAATCGGTAGCTTTGCCTTATACAACTGAAGATTTCACCACATCCATGAAAGTGAAAGGTATGTGTCAGCTGGAAATTTTTCACACATCTTGGGCTTATAAAGTGTTCTGCTGCGTTCACACCGGGGTTGAAAACGCACGTTTAAGTGATGACTTTAAAGGAAAGGTTTATGTAAAAGCATGTATACATGCATGTTTTCAGATCAAACTGACCAAATAAAGAGTTTGTGTTCTTTACAAAAAATTTGAAAAACTAAAAATATTCAAATTTATGTTGGTCTTCACTGAAAAACTCCATTTGATGTAATGATACTAATAGTTTTTATTAGAACCAGAACATTTTATTTTAAGCTATTAAGAACAAATTTACTAAACAAATATGAAAACAAATTTCAAATCTAATTTAATAATTATTACTTAAGATTTACTTTGTAAATAATGTTTCATTCATATTTTAACTAATTATAAATAAAAAAAAATCAATAATAATCTTGCTACTATTAATAATGATGTCAAATAATTATTTTTATCACGATTAATTAATTACAGACAAATTAGTGCATCATATATTTTATTGCGTTAATCTTACTTTTAATCTATAACTATTGTCTTTAACAAAAATAAAAATAAAAACTATTTGCTTTAACATAAAAAACAAAGGTCCCTCTGTTTACATGCATGAATGTTTCATTTAAGTTGAGCGGAAAACACCTCTTACATTGCTCACAGTGCAGGTCATGGTGTCCCTGTACTCTGCACACGCCATGTCGCTGCTGTGACATTGTCATTGAGCAGCTTTGTAGTTCTTAAAAGAACTAACCCAAAACAAAGCCACAATGCCACAGATAGTGTCTATAACAACACGAGGTGTTTATTATTATAAATTAATCGGACCGTACACTGTGGGGTAAGGTATGTCAACATACATATTATGGATTTAATACTGTAGTTTGTGGTCAATATCTTTTTGATTGCTCAGAAAAGTGTTCCTATTGCTTTTATTTGTTATGCTTTACTCTTGTTATTTTTTTCTTAATAGTTTAAAATTGAAAAAACAACCACTAGTGGTGTAAAAGTAAAGATTGGAAGTCGGTTCATAATATGAAAACTTCATAAAATCAGGGTTTAAGTTGTATTTTGATTTTGTTTTTTTTGTTTTTTATTGGACCACAATGTCATGAATTTAAATGAAAAAATCTCAAAATGAGTCTTTTTACAGCAATTATTAGTTTTGATTAAAATATATATTAATTTTACAGGTCATGATTGATTAATCACACAAAAAAATGAATGACATGACAGCACTAATTAATAGAAACAAGCAAGTTGTTATAAACAGTAATTTTATGTTCCATGAAGTTTCAATAGGATCCTATGCCCTCACTCTCACAACAAATGTTTTGAAAAAAAAAAAAAGCTATTATGTAAACTTTTTTCCATTTCTTATGTGTATGGTTTAAGCTGATAAACCAAACATCAACTTGAATCAATGTGTTTCATCGTAGAATGTTTCTCTGTGTCCAAATCTATCCTGATAATCTCCTTTTCAGAGGTTTTTCCTTCAGGTTTACTGGATAAAGATCCTGGAAAACCAGGACAGATAAAAGTGACACTCTATCCTAACTGAGGATGCCTCAGTATCCCCCAGAGAGCAGATGAAGGCTGTGACTGAAGAGACATGAGGGCGACACGGATTTGAACCCTCACTCTGCAACCTGACCAGATGTGCGTGTGGACGGATGAGTGGATCAACACGGGTGGAAAGGCGAGCATTGGCTTATCAGACAGGAACTCTCTCGGCTGGTTGCTTCTTTGAAAGATGTAGAAAATATGTATCAGAGGGGAAACAGAAACGGCTTCTTCGTTTGATGGATCGGGTCGAGCGAGGAATTCTTTTAACCATTTTATCTTACACACTGTAAGAGAACAGATGAGCTTTAAAGGCTATGAATTCTGAGCTTTTTTAAAGTGATATCAGTGCAGCATTTCTCCTAGTGTGAATCTTTAAATTGGTCATTCTTTAATTCTGTGCAGACTACATTAATCACTTAGTTTAGATGGTTTGATCTTCACACATTCCTCATGTTTGATCTGTAGAAATACAACCCCGCCCCCCAGATTGACAAGCTTCGTTTTCCAGTCAATTACAAACGAGGCTGACGCCTGTGGGAGTATCATGAGTTTATAGTCTTTGTTAAAGATTCAGCTTTTTATATTTTATTGATCACGCATTGACTGGGGTGCACCAAAGCTCAATTTAAGGCTCTTTGAAGAAAAATAATTAGAAAGATGATAAACGACAGACTTTACAGAAATTTTCCTTTCATTTTTTGACTGAAGTTATTTGGAGAAGTATTAACAAAGGAATGATTTGAAGTGAGGGAAGGTTTACCCCAAATTTACACTGATACGTCTTTGGTGACTTTTCATTGCGCTGCATGGAGAGTCTGTCTCATGACCATTAGTTTTTTTTCGTTATTAAACATTTGGATTGATTTGTTAACGTTCTATTTTTTGTGTCAACGCAACGGAGATGCACCCCAAACGGATCCGTGGAAATCAGCCTTTACTCCACGCCAACAGTCCTGCCTCTAACTCTGAGGTTAATTTCTAACGAGCTCCTGCCGCTCTCCAGAAACTGTGTCCTTGAAAACGACAGAATCATAATTAAAGACCACTGGGAATGCTTTTAAGATAGATTAAAAGATGATTGGAGTAGAACTTTATTGATTTTTCAGACTGGCAGATGGTTATGAATGAGAAGTTTCAATGATTCTCTAATTCTTACCTGTGTTCATCCACTTTTGCAGCTCGGCTGACATCCTTCATGACAACCATGCTGTCATGGGAAAGCTTAATCTGCCAAATGTTGTCTGGTAACTCAAGTGAGGCAAACACATTTTTTAATAAGTTTATTAAGAGAAGAACGCCGTCTCCCAGATTGGGGGGAAAAAAAACAGTTCTGCACAAGCAAACACATGCATAATTGGTCCTGTGCAGCTTTAAATCGGTTACCATGTGGCAAACGTTTACACTGTGATTATTAATCAGGTACTGGCCCACAAACACTTGTGCCAACACTCGGAGCCTGCAGCTGGTTTCCACTTTCTCTGTGATGAAATTGACACTATGATTGACCATGAATCTGATGATTCAGCTGCGCCGACTCCTGAAAGCACATATCTGTGTTTTATCTGGGGCTGATAGATTTATTTTGTTGGTTTGTGTGAACATCATGAATAATGCATGGTCTGTTTACTGAATAAATTCATGATATTACAAAGTTTGCAGCCACAAAGGACTTCATCCCTCATGTTATAATAACATTCTCCATCCAAGTTGATCTTTTTTTGTTTCTGTTCGAGTCGAGAAGGATTGTGTAAAATTTGTGTAAGTGTGTTACACTGATCGCTGCCATGAGAGACCCAATTTGATTGCGTTAACTTGCATACAGGACCCTCTTAATTTTCATATTTCTGCTAGCTTGTTTGGGCTTCATTAAGAGAAATGTATTTTAATAGGATCAGTGTTTTTAGTTTAAGTAATTTTGCATCTTGTTTCACATCTAAGGCAGAAATGAAAAACAAGTTCATTTTCATTCATTGGTAGCTACATCTAAGTGTTTTTTTTAGATTGTTTGCTGATTTATGGAACATTAACACAAGTTAACCCTAGTTAATTAAAAAAACTTTTTCATGTTGTAACCATTCTTGCTCTGCTATTTTTTAAAGATGTTGTTGCTAACCCTAATTTTTTAAATTTAAATTCACATTTTTAGTGCAAGCTATTCATGTTTAAAACTGGCTAATAAGATGCCTTAAAAAAAAGTATGTGGTCTCATTGAATGTTTGAAAATATTAGGGGTGTGGCCTTCCAACAAGCTGACTCCTGATTGGCAAGAGTGGTTGCTATAGAAATATTAACTCAGACCAATCACTGCATTACTGTCGAATTCTGGTTCCAAAAATGTCTGTTTTCAAAAAATGGCGACTGAACTGACTTAATTTCATTGAAGCTGGAAGCAAGTAATTTTCTATGGGTGACCTCCCCCTTGGTCAGTCCAGTTCTCATATGTTGTCAATGGGTTAGAGCTACAGTTTTCTGTGACATTTTCTGTAAAGTTAAGGAATTAGTTTAATAAGAAAAGATTTTCCAATTAATTCTTCTATAGGTATATTACCTGCTATATTAAATAGCTGAATATATATTTGGCTTTTCAAATAGCCTGAGTATTGTTTTCTAATACGTTTTTCGGGATTTAAAGATTTTATCAAAGTTCCGTGAGTTTTTTCTTTGGTGTCTCATGTTGACTTTTTGACCTTTTTTCGTTTCAGAGTTCAGTACAATTTTTCATTACATTCAGACAAAATCTTTCACATTCTGTACCACAAGAATAAAAAAGCTAATTTAAAAGTTACTGACAATGAACTGATGACACCAGAAAAACTATAGGTAATACATTGCTTCAAGGTTGTTTCCAAAGACTTCATTGCAGTGCTGCAGATATCTAAGCAGATTTTTCGGCATGTTAATGAATCTGTATTGTACTTCCTTAAACAACTTGACAACAAATGCTTGAACCCGTCAGCATTGTCTCTCCGCTCCCGCATGCTGTGGACCTGCTGCATGGTGATAAGAAACGCCGTCATCATCGGATTTGTGTTTTCAGAATATCTGGGAGGCAGGGGCGAGACAAGCAGCCAAGGCTCACAGGGAGCCCGATCGCAGATACCGGCGCACAGTAAAGTCTTGGTGAAAGTGGGAAGGACTCTCCGTTGTCATGGGGACAGGGCGGTGGCTGATAATTGGGCGTGGGACTTCATGGCAACAAAGCAACGCAGCCTTAGTAATGAGATTAATGATGTTGTGTTAGGTCGTGTTTCACTAAGGAGAGGATTATATCCTAACAGCCCTCCTAAGGTGAAGAAAAGGACAATTACTCATAGAAAGATTCATCATGCCCGGACCCCTATTCAGCCTGAAATTATGTTTCAATCAAGATTAGGGCTTTTTTCTGCACCCAAAAAAAAAATCTAAAAACTCTTAAAAATGGTAAAGAAATATATTTCAGGCCTCGATGTTAAAGAATTATTGTTGTGATCTTAAAGGTCAAACACCTGATTGTACACGGAGATGAGTCTGCAACCCAAAAAATGATAGCTCACTTTGTCAGAGATGCATCAGTGCTGGGTTTCTGGAGTCCTGCAGAAAACATTTCATTACAAATGATCTCTGGACCATAGGAGGCTTTAATGGCACAGCATTCTTCCAGCAAATTGTTCTCCAGTGTTGGACGTCTGTCATGGCTGTCAGATTTGATTCAGCTTCCATCTCTTACAGGAAGAAAAGCTGTAAAAGCTAACAAGAAAGCTATTAAGGCCTGACGCAACAATGCAGCTGCAGGCTGAGAGGACGCCTGAGGTCTGAACGCTTCAAGGGTGCTACATGTGTTTGGACTTCATTAAAGTCTCAGTCTGAGCTCCATTCTTGTCTTTTAGAATATACACATCAATTGATAAGAATATGGAACAAATGTGTGCGTTTCAGAGATTCACTAGACCAAATAAAAGAAATAAAACTTTTTTACATTATAGTAGTAGGTTCATAGACATACTTTTTTACATTGCAATTTCTCATGATTAAAGTCACAGAAAGACACAAGAAAAATATCTTTAAAAGCGCATGTAAACCAAAGATTTACTTTAAAAATGGTCAAGTAAATACTGAAATTCTCATTTCTCAAGATAAGAAGGATAAATAAGTGACATGCAAATGTAAAAACACCTAATAATAGCAAAGCGAAACAGTAAAACAGTAAAAGACGCCAGCAGAGTCTCATGCTGTGTCAAAGGGCTGGCAATAAAAATGGATTTAAAGAAGTTTTTTGAAAATGGAGGGTGAAGATGCCTGCCGAATACTCAGTGGTAACACATTCAAAGCTTCGGTGCACAGACTGAAAACATTCCTTCTGCTTGGAGCTTCCTCTTGAGGACAGAGGAGCTCAGAGGTAAGGCGGCGCACGATTGTTTAAAGATTTACAAACAAATTAAATAATCTTAAAATGAACCCAAAAAATTTACAGGCAGCTGGTGAAGGGTAGCCAGGATGGGGGTGGTGTGGTCCCTTTTACGAGCTCCTACCAGGACCAGAGCAGCAGTGTTCTGGACCAGCTGGAGACGTGAGAGGGACAACTAGCTGACTCCTAAAAAGAGAGAGTAACAGTAATCCAGCCGAGATGTGATGAAAGCACGGATTACTGTCTCAAAATGACGTTTTGGTAAAAATGTTTCCACCTTCACCAACTGCCTCTAATGAAAGAAGCTGAATTTGACAGTCAAATTTAAAATCACTGTCCATTTTAAAACCCAGGTTTGACACAGATTGTTTTAAATGTGGAGCCAGGGGATCCAACTCCACTGAGGAGGGGTCACAGGAGCTGCTTGGACCAAACACCATCACTTTCTTTTTTTGGTCATTAAAACTTAAAAAGTTTAGGGCCATCCAGTCTCTGATGTCTCGTAAAGAAGACAGTATAGTGATGTAATGGAGAGGCCTATTTTTATTGGTAAATAGATCTGTCTATGGTCAGCCTGGCAGTGAAAGGAAACTCCACGTTTTCTCAGGATGGAGCCCAAAGTAAGGAGGTATAAAGAGAAAGAAAGTGGTCTTAACATAGAGCCCTGTGGAACCCCAAACAACAGTGAAGGAGTTAAAAAATAGGATCCGGACATGCACTCACACACAGTCCTGTCAGCATAATAAGATGAAAGCCATTCGAGTTAAAGATTGTGGTCCAAAGAGTCAAATGCTGCTGACAAATCCAGCAACACAAGGACAACATGGTTCCCATCGTCCGTTTTCCGGAAGATATTGTTAAAAACCCTCAGTAGCGCAGATTCTGTGTTGTGAATGGTTGTAAAACCAGACTGGAACCTCTCCAGGACGTGGTTCTGATCGAGGAAGCAGTTCAACTGTAGGTAAGTCACCTTCTCTAAAATTACTGAGAGAAAGGGTAACCTAGAGATGGGCCTAAAGTTGGCTAAGTCAGAGTTGTCTTTTAAACAGGGTTTAACAACAGTATTTTTGAAACTTGCAGGTACCACACCCTTTGACATACTGGTCTTAATAATGGTAAGTATCGACTGTCCTTTACTGGTGAAAATTTGTTCAAAAAAGGGAGGGGGGACGGCATCCAGAGGGGAGCCTGATCGTTTCATGTGGACGACAATGTCTTCTAGAAAAGACAGGCTCAAATGTCTGGAGCACTGCCCGAGGAGCGACAGACTCAGATGGGTCAGAGCTGGGTGCTAAAATAACAGCTCTGATGTTAGCAACCTTCTGCATGAAAACATTAACACTAACAAAATATATATTTCAATAAATATAATAAAGTGTTAAAAATTAAAACATTTAAAAAAAGAATAAAATAAAAGCGATAAAAAAAAAGTTTGCATAATGAAAAAAAAGACTCCCATTGCCATTTAAGTCATATAAAGAATAAATAGCTATTTTGAAATAAATATATTTCAAAAAACATGTTTACAGCATCAAAAAATATTCTGTTTTGTTGGAACTGAGAACATTCGTAATAATATATGATTAAATACAATGTGGTACATTATTTTCTGTCCTATCTTGACAAGAAAATGACCACTATTTGTAGCAGACTGCATGAGAGTTGTACAATGACATATTAGTTTGGAACAAAACATATTTTGACATTTATATAATAAAAAATGGCATATTCCACATGTTGTTTAAAACATGACCTATTCTGATAAAAAGCATTGATAAAATGGCGTTTGGATGGCAGTAAATAATTAAAGATAAGAGCCAATGGAACCACATTATTTACATTTATGTAAATGTAGAAAATGCATTCTTTTTTGTTTCAAGTTTTTCTTTTTCTTCAATTTTAGTTACTTAAATTTGCACTCAATTAATTTAAACACACTAGGCCACACTCCAAAACCCTACAGTCTTAATGTTTTGGATATCTTTACAATCCTAATTTTGTATAATTTAATCTATAATATCCTTCTTTTCTTACATTTTCTACTCTTACCAAAAGAAAATAATTAATTATTTATATTTATGCACTGATCTGCCAGGATTAACAATATATAAAATTTGACCAAAATTAGTGGTCGGAATTTAAAAAGTTTATCAACCATTTGGCGAGATGCTTCTGAATTCCTCTTTCAGTAACTAGGAACAAATAAAAACTTCTGTGATGAATCTACTTTGAGTGATTTTTCTTTCCCCCTCATAATTTCAACAAAGGGGCAAATCCCCTCAGTAATACTTGATTTAATGTGAAAAGGTTACAGTACAGGTTATGTCTAAAGTTGTCACTTCCAGCAAGTCTTTAAATGTCCATGCAACCATAAAAATAAGTTGTAACTTCAATGTTGAATAAACATAAAACATTTTCTAAGAAAAAAGCTACAAACATCATTACATATTAGGATTCAGTCTCTGTTAGAAATCACTACACATTAATTGTTGCAGTCACACACAAACAAACGTTCCTTTATTGTGTTTTTATGAACAGTTTGCACATTTATGATTTATCATTAGCAACAAGAATGATCCATCAATGATAATAAATTGTCTTAGATTTAAAAAAAAAAGAACAAATAGGCATGAATAAATAATAAAAAAGTGAATAAATCTCTTTTTTTCTTCCTTCAAGTGACTGAACTTCTTTTATACATTATAAATCAATTCATCTAGCAAAAACAGATCCTAACTTTATAAAATATGAGATTTCAGTTCAAGTCCAGTGTCTTCAAAAGCATTCAGAAGAAAAAAATATCAAACTAGCAGTGAAATGTCACTATAATACAATAAACATCATAGAGTTCTCTAATAAAATCTGACATCAACCAACTAGAGGAAAGCCTACTGAGGTGCACAGGAGAAAACATTCTCTTGATGGCACAAAGGGGAGGAAGGCATAATTTTGGGCTTATTTGTACTTGTTTTGTTTTTTTAATCATTCGATTCCAGACATTCCTCTTTGTTCTATGTTTTTATCAAGGCAGAGGCAGACTTTGTAATCACACTTGGAAGTTACACTTTAGTTTACAGTCTGTGGAGCTTTTTTCAAGTCCAAATTGAATAGTACATGTGCTCATCTCAAAAATGACTGAGTTTGTTCATCAAACCATATTTCTGTAACATGTAAAAAAAATTAACTTGTACTGGAGGCACAAAGAAAAGCATTTTTACTTTAACATAAAATAAAATAATGCCCTTTGTACCACTTCTTGATGTGCTGATATGATTGATTTCTTTTTATTCAGTATTTTGTTTTTGTCTTTTGTTGTAAAATGATTAGGTAAAATAATTACTCTAAAAAGAAAACCAATTAGAATATTTTTGCTAATATATCAATTTTTTTTCAAATTAAGATTATTCAGCTTTTTCAGATGCTTCTAAATAATTCATAACAAAGAGAAAATAAAAACATCAGAAATGTGTCAAGATCCTAATTTATTGTGAAAAGAATGTACAAATTAGCAGTAAAGTTTGTTTGTCTGTAGCTTTACTGATACTGGGGCTAATGACAAATACCATTTCCATGGCCCATTTAGCAGCAAGTTATGACGAAAACCTTTTTTTGTTTTGAGTCTCCATCATTAGGTGTTGCTGGTTGTTGCACCTGAAATTATCATCACCCAAAAAGGATTTTTTATCAGACTTATGCATTACATTTGGCTGATTTTTAAGTTATTAATTTATATTATATAAAAGCTTTTTCATTATTTACAAACAACGATTTAGATTTCATGTATTTCAGATTATGAAATTCATCTCTGTGATAGTTAGCCTATGTTTAGAAACCACAAACTAAATATTTTTGATTGATATAATTTCTGTTGGTTATTTTTGAAACTACATCAGTAAACCCAAATAATTTTTATTTCTTAACTGTAAACTCTAAAATTAGAAAATAAAAAAATGCCATTTAGAAGATTTCTTTAGATTAAAATCCCATTTATTACTTAATAGGGGTGTAACAATTCAATGTTCAACGGATTAATTGGTTTTATCAAACAAATCAAACCAGATCGATCTATCTGAGGCAGAATTGAATCGAATCGACCAATACCATGAAATTGTTTCAAAACGAGATAAATTGATAATCTAATTAAAATGAGTAAATACCGTTATTATAGAAAAATGGTTGGTTAACTTTACATAACTATATTTATCTCTTAGTCACACTGGTTGAAGTTTTGGGTAAAGATGTCCTGGTTCGATTTGAGGTTAAAATGACCAAAATCGAAAATGAATGGAATCTGCAACCACAAATATTGATCAATCGTTACGCCCCTATTACTTAAGTAAAAAAATACTTCAAAATTTAAATAAAGCCCATTGGCTACTTTGTCTTTTACAAAATGAAATGAAGGTGTAGTTGTATTTTGTGTGAATTTTGTGTGCATTTTTTCTGTCATGTTTTCTAATTGGTGCACGTCTCTTGTTTTTTTGGCAAATGTTGAAACGCATACTTTTTTTAAAACACCAGTTGTGTGCCTGTTGTCACGTCTGAAAGCTTTGACATAACTGCACAGATACTCTGTATCCTGTAGACTGTATAATAAGGTGCACTTTAAATGATTTGCACTCATATTCAAAGTACAGCAGTTCTGCGCTGTCCAGCTTGAAACTGGGCAGAGAGCTTAAAGGCTCTTTTGGTCTCATTCTTTAAGAGTGGATAGGAAAATGTGCCTATGGTTCATTGGTAGCCTAAGGTGGATCCTCTCTGTCATGCTTAGGACAATCCAGAAGTTTAAGTAAACCCTGTCTTCCGTCTCTTTCATTTCTCTGACCTGACATTCACTCTTTTACGGTGTTGCTGCAACAAAGTTAGGATGTGTTATCATGACAGGAAACAGCACCTTTGCCTACTCCATAATTTCATGCGCTGCACCCCTTTTGCTTCCTGGTTGAGTAAATTATAGGACTCTGATAAAATCATGATAAATAATCTTTTCTTTGTAGACAATGAAATGTAAATTATTTGTGGTAATTAAGGCAGTCTTTCCATTCATAAACAAGACATAAAATATAAATGTTAGGAAGAAAAAAAAGGAGTCTGTCCCTAAGAAGTCTTGGTCACATGTTCCCTTGGTAAAACCCTCCACCTTTTGTTTCTTTGTCTCAAATAAAAATCTGTAAAGTTCCGCTGCATCTTCTTTTCTTGCTTTTCTGGTGAACTTTTCCCACATGGTGTCCTTCTGAACTGCACAAAAAGACCTGGAGGTTCAGATCTTAGCAGAAAAAAACCTCAACTTTGGAGTTATACGTGCACTGATGGGACGCTCTTGTTGAGGACTTGTGCCCTCATTAGCTGGACGCTGGTCATAATTTTCTTCTGATGGCCCATCAGCGTCACCCCGAGCCTCTGAATATCCCTGTAGGGCATATAAAAAAAAAAAAAATTATTCATTTGTTAATGACCGAAACTTTTTCTTGCCTTTACTGAGATTACTCCTGCAGCTTTTATTTTTTTTTACCTTAAAACATCAATAATTCCTTTTTTTTAGCACCTTCAGAAAAGAAGGAGGAAAATATCCAATCTATTGTGGGTGACATATGAACTGAAGTGCCATCCTGTTCTTAACCCATTGATGTCAATATAATGTTGGTCCACCTTTTGCCGCTACAGCTTCAACTCTTCCTTCAAAGGCTGTCCATAAGGTTTGTGTTTATAGGAATTTTTGACCATTCTTTTAAAAGTGCATTGGTGGCCAGTCAAGTTCATCCACACCAGACTGTGTCATCCATCTCTTTATGGATCTTGCTTTGTGCACTGGTGCACAGTCATGTTGGAAGAGGAAGGGGCCTGCTCCCAACTGTTCCCACAAGGTTGGGAGCATGGAATTGTCCAAAATGGTCTGGTATCCTGCAGCATTCAGAGTTCCTTTCACTGGAGCTAATGGGTCAAGTTCTGAAAAACAACCCCACACCATAATTCCTCCTCAACCAAATTTCACTCTCGGCACAATGCAGCCCGATATACACAGTTCTCCTGGCAACCTCCAAACCCAGACTTGTCCATCCGATTGCCAGATGGAAAAGCGTGATATATCACTCCAGAGAAGGCGTCTCTGCTGCTCTAGAGTCCAGTAGCGGCGTGCTTTACACCACTGCATCCGATGCTTGGCATTGCACTTGATGTGTGGCTTGGATGCAGCTGCTCGGCCATGGAAACCCATTCCATGAAGCTCTCAGCGTACTGTACTTGGGCTAATCAGAAGGTCACATGAAGTTTGGAGTTCTGTAGAAATCCGCAGAATCCGCTGACCCCTATCCGTCAGTTTATCTGGCCCACCACTTTATGGATGAGTTGCTGTAGTTCCCATACTCTTCCATTTTGTTATGATAGAGCTGAGAGTTGACTGGAATATTTAGGAGTGAGGACATTTTTCCCACTTGATTTGTTGCACAGGTGGCATCCTATGACAGTTTCACACTGAAATTCACTGGACTGGCCATAATTCATTTTATGGGAAACACTGCAAATTACTTAGTGACTGGATGAATGAGACTGACTGTAAACTGCTTTGGGTCTTGTAGTTGATGGAAAGTACAATAAAAGTGAATGCCATTTTCTTGCCTACAAGCAACATGACCCAAAGGAACTGGCCTGAAGCTTAACTCCAACACACAAGAGTAGGTTTCTTTACTAACCCAAATAAAAAGAACAAACAAAAAATGTGTGAAATTGAGAAGCTAGATGTTTTAAAATTTTTCCCCACCTAATTGTCCTTTTTACAAGTGCAGTGTTAATAGTCTTTACTTGAGTGAAGAGACAGTCATCTCCTGCTAACACCTCTCCATTGCTGAGCTATTCTAAAGCTCTGTTTCAGTCACCACTTACCCTTGCTTCATGCTTATGACATGTCCCAGAGTGTAGTAGCCCCCCGCTGCAAAGTGCTCCTTGTAGCGACCCATCTTTATGGTGTCCAGCCACTCGTCTACTGAGTTACAGCTACTGAAGTCAGGGATAGCTCTCTCCGTCAGCGGAGGACTGTTTAAACTACAGCAGAGGGAGAAAGAAAGATGGCAGCAGGAGGGCGGAGAAGGAGATGAAGAGGATGGCAGAAAGATTAGTTGGACGGCGTCCGAAAATTAGAGGAGTCACAAAGTGAGTAGGAGGTGAAGCGACCAGGAGGAAAAAAGGGAGCTTTGAGATGTGTCAGTAACCGAGACAGAAATCAATAGCAGTTAAAATGATAGAGCGCCGGGGAAGGCAGTGGTTGTGGGGTAGATGCTGCGCGTAGATTAATATAAGAAGAAATCTTTAGCCCTCCGCACCCTGCTCTGCCTTTCCTCTGCCTACCATTTCCCCAACCGCCCGCCTGCACACTGAGACGGCGCTATGCTCCACTGACTCCACAGAACCTTGGATCTGAACTGAGCAATTTATAAAAGTCCAGCTTTAGCCCGGGTGGCCTCTCAAACCTGTTCCCCCACTCACAGTGGATCAATGTCGGTACCTTGGCACAGCTTTTACTTATGCACGCCGCATCTATCAGAGATGAGCGTAATGGAAAATGAAGTGCATCGCTTGCCTCAACTTTGACGGGAAACTTTTGACTTTATCCCAACGCTCCAATGTTTGACATCGGTGGGATGAGATTTGGATTTACTCCACCACCCACCACAGGACAGTTACTAAGCAGCCCTGCTGTCTGTCCTATATTGTCCAGGAGATCATCTGCTCAGACCCTTGCAGGCGGCGTAGTTTCTTTGATTTGAAGCTTAATCCACTAATCGCATAAACCAATATTTGATTAAAAGCTGGAGAGCTGTCTGGCCAAATTAAATCAAAAGACACCACGGCGTGTGACACAATGGACCCACGTTGGGTTGTTGCAAGCATGGATCTGCTGGGTTGCCTGCCCACCTGCAGAGCTTGTCCACAGACTTCAGGTTCTCCGGGTTGCGGATTAGCTTGTCAAGAATAGTGACTATCTGGCAAAAGCGCGGCCTCTCGTTGCGATCCTTCTGCCAGCAGTCCAGCATGAGTGTGTGTAAAGCAGCAGGGCAGCCCATTGGAGCAGGCAGCCTGTAGCCCTCTTCCACAGACTTGATCACCTGCCAGCAGTGAGAAGACCAGGCGTGAGTTCACAGCGTCAGGCATGGCAATAAATCCTGTCAATAATGTTTTGACTGAGCAAAGAAGGCCCACATCTCTGTTGGTGAGGTTCCAGTATGGTCGCTCTCCATAGGACATCACCTCCCACATGACCACGCCGTAGCTCCACACGTCGCTCGACGAGGAGAACTTTCTGTATGCAATGGCCTCGGGGGCCGTCCAGCGGATTGGGATTTTCCCACCCTGTCGGTAACACAGAAAAGTTCAAGCAGAATGTACCAGATTCTGGTAAATATTTTAAATAGATTCAAATTCAAGCGCTGTTGGATCCACAGAGGCTGTCCAAAACCATTGAGAAGAGGCATTAAAGTGTAATTTTTCAGTCTTACAAGGAGATGATCGCAACAGAGACAAATACTGATCAAAGACAGATCATGAAGAGTGGTGCTGTGTGCAGTTTGTATTTTAAGACAGTCCTGGAAGCCTTCGGTGCAGCGTGTGCCAACAATCACATTGTGCCAGTAAATCAATGTGATATCTATTACCATTTTAAAGTTACATTAGAACAATGCTCTTCCACTGCCAAGCCAGCAAATACACACAGTCATGCATTTACCATAAATAACTTAAGCGGCCACTAATAAATATAAGGTGGTTAATTTCTATGCAATTACAACATTACTGGTGTTTTGTTCTTGTGTAGAGTCATTGAAGATTTAAGATAATTGAAGATAATGGTGTTTCAGGGCACATGAAAACAAATTGATTCCCATTAAAAAAACCTGCATCCACATTTCGCCATTGAGACTTCAATACTGATACTGATTGTGCTTGTGGAAATGTAAGAACAAAGTTATTCTAAACTGTTCTTAAGAGTCTCTAAAAATCTGAAAAGTTCAAGAATTCTTCCATTCAGAATATAAAGTTTTACGAATTATATTAAACTAAAACCAGAAAAGATGCTAAACCCCTCCAGACCTCTCCTTGTTCCTATAGTGCAAAATACTGCAGTATCTGGAAACTTGGTCTTTGGTCCTCCCATTCCTGGGACATGTTAGACTTCTCCGGTGAGGGCACAGACTTCTGGACACGCGACATATTGAAATCCATGTAAATAGTTCTGGTGCTCTGGTGAACATCACCCTGCGACAGGGCTCTAAGGTTAATGTTCTGTGGTTAAGGTCGGCAATTATGGACACAGCATCTAGTGGTTTGTGTTGAAATTACCAGTGAAGGACAGTAGTTTACGCTTGTGTTTAAACCAACTTGTAAAAAGATACAAACAGGAAACAACCATTGTTTTTTAAGTTGCAGGTTAATCAAAAAGACTCAAGCCTCAAGTCTGAAGCTACGTTCACACCACCCTTGACAACCTACATTTGACCATGCTACCACTTCCAATAAAAGTCAGCGATCCAAACTCTTGATTTCACAAGTCCATATGAAGGTTTCTATGACCGTTTTTGAACTCTATGTACAAAACATGGCGTTATTTAAAATGCTTTGAATGTCAAACCAGGTAGAATTTTGACCAATTAGCTACTTAAATTTGGTGGTGAGGTATGGATGGCCAACCCTTTGAAAATTAATCATGGAGGAGAAATGAGTAATTGCGGTTTGTGCCTGGCTGGAATAATTTAACATCAAGTTTTTCATATTGGAGTAGACCTGTGAAAGAAAAAGCCTGGGAGAAAGATTTGTGAGATTTGTACTGCTTCGACATTTCGCACCAAGCCTCTTCCAACGAAGGTGGTGGACAAGCCATAGTTTCAGGAAGCGACAGTCCAGTGTGAACACTATATGCTTAGGATGTGTTCAAGAAGAATAGAATAGAATAGAATAGAATATCTTTATTTCTATAGCACTTTTCTCAGAGCAAGTCACAAAGTGCTTTACAAAGAGCATAAAATCATATCAACACACAAAAAAGTAATAAAATACAATAATAATAATAGTAGTAAAACAAAACACAGTAAAACATGGTAAAACTAGGACTAAATAACTAAAAGCTCTCCTAAATAAAAACGTCTTGACCTGAGATTTAAAACACTCAACAGAATCGATCTGATGTAACGACAATGGGAGGGAGTTTTTTTTTTTTTGGTGGCTGGGTGGCTCAGTTGGTAAGGTGACAAGCTACCATGCAGGAATCCAGGGTTCGATTCCCGGAGGGGAATAAGCAATGGTACTGGGGGGCAATTACCATATCAATGGCGAGCAGGTAACATCACCCAGTGGGGGTCCTTAGGCAAGGCCCTTAACACTACTGCCTCCCGAGCGCAGCTCTGCAGCTCACCGCTCCCCCAGGGGATGGGTCAAATGCGGAGAAGAATTTCCCCATTGAGGGATGAATACAGTATTAAAAAAAAAAGAATCATGGGCATTTTTTGCAAAGCAGTGTCTTTCTCCCTGAAGTCTCCCATGGATCCATTTTAGTCCAAAACTCATTTTCCACCTTTTGAATCAGAAACTGTGATTTTAACTTTGCTATGTTGTTCTGCTTCTTTTATTTTCTTCTGGGTACATCTTTGTTGTGTTCTTGGATTCATTTTGGTTGGTCAGTCATTCCTAAAAGGTTTGTGTGTTTGTTTTCTCCATTTGTGTATAATGGCTCTTTCTGTGGCTCTCCAGAAGTCAAAAGACAGAAATTTGTACTTCTTTGTACTTTCTCTTTTTAACCCTTTAGAACTTCCAAAGACGAGGAGCAACAGCTTGAAATGACAAATCTCCTCTGGTCTTAAAGTGGGTTTTTGGAGTGCTTAAAAGATTCTGGTTGGAAGACCTCAATGATCGGGCCGAAGAGTATGGGGTTAAAAGGTCAGATAAGTATGTCGGAGCTTGACCATGCAAGGCTCTAAAAACTAAAAGTAGAATTTTAAAATCAATTCGAAATTTGACAGGTAACCAATGTAAAGCAGACAAGAGAGGAGTGATGTGTGTCCGTTTACTTGTTCCTGTTAAAAGCCTCGCTGCAGAGTTTTGGACAAGCTGAAGACAATTTAGGGAAGGTTTAATGCTTACTTGAACGTGCGTCACATGCTCGCGTGAGCGTAACATCAAAGTTCTTCAGCCTCTAAGCTTAAGTGAAAATTAGATTTTTGTTATCTTGAAGAGTGGTCTCAATTTTCTTCGCGATCATAAAGGGCAGAGTTATCTTTTACCTACTGAAGTGACTTTTTTCCAAATTAAAAAAGATCATTAACATATTCTTTTAACACACAAAAAATGGTTTCAGTTTGTTACCAAACCCTCTTTATCAAACTCTTAAATGACATGAACACTTGAGGATTGTGTACTTTAGTGTTGGTTCCAGGTTCTGTTTTCTGATTTCGTCTGTACTCTGTCTCACCTGAATTCATTTGATTACCATCCACAGCTGTCTTGAGTTCAGTCAATCATTCTCAGTGTATTTAAGAGTATGGTTTTCAGTTCAGGTTTGTCATCCTTTTTGGGTCTCCCTGTATTCATTGCCTTGTCATGGTTTAGGTTTATTTTAATTTTAATTACTTACCCCTGTTAGGCAACCAGTTTCTAACATAGACGATGTCTTGTTTATTTGATTTTTAATTTTCTAAACTTTAAAGAAAAAGCAATCTTTTCCTTATAATATTTATATCCAAAAACTGTTCTGTTCCTTTTCTTGTAATAAACTGTAAAGTGTTGACAAAAAATCTGCCCTAAATTTAGCAGTAAATGAAAAGCTTTCATCGAAGGAGAAAGCTGAATAACGCTAAATAAAAGGCCACAGATGCGTGTTCAGGACCGGAATAGACTTGCAAATGTTAGCAAGTATGTGAACTACTTGCATTATTCTTGATGTAAGTCTGACACTTAATTAGGCTGAGGAATGGAGACATCACTTCCTGAGCAAACAACACCTTCCCACTAGCTTACATTACACATTTGAAGGACACCTGATGTCCTGCTACACACGCAAAAAAAATAAATAAAAACAACCTGAAAATGCAAACCTTCTCTCATGGCTTCAACACTTTGTTCAGTGACTTTGCTGCCACCTTTACCCCAACACAATAAGCAGCTCTACTCACCTTTCTACCATTTCCAGACAGTAATGGGAGCTTTTTAATCTCCAACCATTATCAGGCATTAATTTGAGGTACGCTGTAATGACACTATAATGTCTGTAATATCACAATCTATGATCTTTTTCCCCTTCAGAGTGCCTCTGAGTGATGCTGCTCATAATCACCTCTGTAAACTGATTGCTGTGCTCTTAGCTGAACAGACAAAAGTGCCCAACACCAATTTCCATCTGATTTTCTGTGACTTTTAAGCATCAGACCTTTCAAGTTAAAACCCAATATATTCAGCTCCTGCAGGTTTATCATTCAACTGATCTATGCTAGAGGGCTTTCACTAAACTGGGTATTTTATGTGACTCTTATAAAAGTTAAAATTAATCTTAATGTGTTTTTGGATGAGTGTACTTGTCTCCCATTGGATTTTTTTGGTCAAAATCTCATTTTAACCAAACCTTAGGGAGCAAACTTTTATTTTGCCTGTTTTTCATCGTAGCCGTTTTCTTACTATTAGGCTGTTATTTACGTAAAAATGCTGCTTCTATAATTATTTATGGGATGAGCAGCATCCTCAGTGTTTTAGGGGACTGACGATGACGTTGCTGGATGTTTTCTGCGAGAGTGTAGCTTAAGTTCACAATGGGGCGTTCTTGAACGTGCTTTTAGTATCACTACCGGTACTAGCACTTGTCCGCCACCTACAGTTAAAAGAGGCTTGGTGCGAAATGTCGTAGCGGTGCAAATCTTAAACCTTCCTCCATTTTTTTCTTTTTTACAGCTCTATTCCGATATATGCAAGACTTGAGGTTGTGTAATTGTGGTTGGACAAAGTAATAATAAACCAATAAAACCTAAATGAAATTTACATCTGTATAAAATCGTACAAATCTATTTTATACATATTTTTTAATATTTTTATTTATAATTTTACTATATAAATGTATATTAAGCAAATATATATTTTTTGGTCTGTTTTAACAACCATAACTATTTATTTGCTAGTTTGCTTCTACTCTTTAGGGATCATAACTTCCTTATCAGTTTAGCGACATCTTGCAGCATTGATGCCACACAACTACCGTATTTTCCGGACTATAAGTCGCTGTGGAGTATAAGTCGCACCAGCCAAAAATGCATTATAAAGTAGAAAAACACACACATAAGTTGCACTGGACTATAAGTCGTATTTTGACGAGAAATTTATTTGACAAAATCTGAGACCAAGAACTACTAACTTGCACAACCTCATATGACACAATCATAGCAGACTGTTTATCTCATAATTTCACAGTAATTCTTTCTCATACTTATTTATTTATTCCTTTCATGAAGCATCATTGGCCAACTAATACTCTGTTTTCATCCTGTATTTGTAGAAACAGTTGTCATTTTTATTGCATTTCTGAATCTATTAAATCATCGGAAAATAGAATATTATGTTGTTAGCCTTCAAGATCTTACTGTAAAAAAAGGTTTGCTGATTCTCTGAGTCACTTAACATACTCTTAACACTTAACATACCTCATACATCAAATTAACCCAGGAACATCATCTCTGTTCCTCACAAATTAACATAACAGGAGGGTTAACAATGTATTTATTTCAATTTATTTCTAATATAAGTCACTGCGGAGCATAAGTCGTACCCCTTGCCAAACTATGAAAAAAAGGGCAATTTATAGTCCGGTAACTTTAAAAGATTATTTTATAATTTGTGAAAGTGGATTTTTTTTTTTTTTGAGATTCTTTACAATCTCAAAAGAAATAATTTGACTGATTTACATAATTTGGACCCCTTTTTACTATTTCTTTAATGTTGTCCTGGGCTTTTTTTAAACAGATTTTTGGACATTTTTTTTAATAGGGTTTGAACATAAATTGTGAAATAAAAAAATTCATGAAATCCAGGTTATGAATATTTTTTTTTAAATGAATACATAACACAGGTGACATGAACTCTAAAATACAAAAAAAGATTAGGTTTGACCAGAGAACAACTTTTATGTATTAATATTTCAAATCTGTAAAAATTGATGTAGAAATAGTTTTTTAAAATATACTAAAAGTGTTGCAGTAGCCTTTATTTCAGCAGCAAATTGTGAATTAGTCTTATTTGTGAGTTTTCAGAATACAATTTCAGGAATGTTTTTATTTTTTATGTCTGTCACCTAAAAGCATCTTGAACAGAAACTTTTCCAACAGCAACTTATTACCCGAAACTGAGTGACAGCTCAGTTGAACAGATTTGAAGTGACATTAATTTCCTCCTTAATTAAATCACAGAACTTTATGATACACCCTGCAGTTTCCTCATAGCTTTTTTTCCCTACATGTGAACTCTCTTTTTATTGCTTCATTAGAAATCTGTGCATTTTTAATTTCAAAGGACATCCAGCTCATAAGATCTTTACAGAACTAAATTAAGATTAAAAATATGCAGTTGAAGAAGATAACAACCACACTCTGCTTTTTTGTTTTTGCAGAGCTCCTTTATAGCTGACAGGAAGTAACGAGGCCAAGTTTGTCTGAAGAAGACACCTGCAAGACATTAATTTCAGGAGCGACAGTGCAGCGATTATAAATGCATAAACGTACGCATCCACACACTCAGCACTTCACTCTCATGGCTTCTTCATTTCCTTTCCAAGTTTGGCTCCTTGTTTGGGATTTGCTGCACCTTTTGCATGAAAGTATTATAAAAAATAATCTAAAAGGTTCCAGAAAACCTGGAAAGTCTCGCCACAAGCTTAATTATTTAGTTGGAACTGTTTTGCTGCTGTTAGCATCAACAGAAGACTAGAGAGGCAGATGATTACATGTATGAATGTATTGACTTTACACCATAGCAGGGCTGTTTTTTTCTTTTTAATTTGTTCTCCTTAATTTAGCATTCATCTGCAAGAATAAAAAAAACAGGCAGAGTTACAGTCTGATGGTCAAGAAAATACAATTTTTGAGAACTCTGATTAAGCTTTATAGGGAGTTAGGTTCACCTTGGCTCCAGACTCTTTGTTTACGTAGAAAGCCTTTAAGTTGCATCAAAAATTGCAACGTTGTGTTTGAAAGTCCATTTCATGTACAATTCATTCTTGTTAAAATTCAAAAAGATAAACATTATTTCACCCAAAACAAGTAGGACTGGGGAATCAATCATTTCAGAAAAACATTACAGCAAGTAAAATATGGTGGTGGTATTATAATGGTGAGGGGGTGCTTGGCAGCTTTAGGACGAAGAGAAAAATGATATAAATGATGGAAGCTTGATGTGTCCAGTTCATGATCTCATGATCCCAAAAGTACTTCGAGTACTCTGAGAAAGAGAGCATTCTGACAGCTTGTCCTTGACATTCCTCTCCTATCCCACAAACAACTGATAATTGTCACAAAGATCTGATTGCAGTTCATTTGGTTTAAGAGTTGAATTTTTATTTCAACTTAACTATTTTTGTTTAAAGTCAGGCACTGCTCCCTGTTTGCTTCATCCCTCCTCCTAACCCACAGTGTATTGATAGACAGATATTTTCTGCTCATCTTCGTGTCAGAATTTCACCTTTGGATGTAATATTTGTTTTTCCAGCAGATCTGGTATAATTGTTAAAGCTTATAATAATAAGTTATTCAAATCAGTGCTTGTATCCCCACTTTCTCCACCTCTCTTCCTTTTACTGTCTTCTATCCCCACCCCCCCCACACACATTCTTCCCCTCTCCCTCCCCACACACACTAAATGTAACAAATAAATAAAAAATAATACAACAAAAAGGGGTTTATACAAATCTACACTCTAGTTTCTCAAAGTTATATAACCTCTTTTTGTGAAAGTAAAACCTGTCAAACACAAAGGCCTTCAGCTCTAATCTGTTTGCTCAGCTGTTGGACAGAACAAGTCATAAGAAAGAAAAAAAAATCCATCACATTAGGCAAAACTTTAAAAAATTCATGGATCCAAAATCTCTTCAGAGGCTAAAAAAAAAAAAAAATTAATCCATTTACGAAAACAAAACACACATGTCAATGATATCCTAAGGAAGATTTAAAATGATCATGGAATGGCAACAAGACCCACAGTTTGGCAGCCATGGTAATTTGGCGAGCTTTCACATTTTCCCACAGTATGGAAAAAAAAAACAACTTTAGTATGAGCAATCTTCATAAAGTGTCTCTCGTGAGCCACCAAGTTAAGTCTGCAACCACAATCAAAGATTAGTTGACCTTTGACCAGGGGGAGGAGATCCCCACCTTGAATTTTTCCACATAAATCACCAGCAACACATTGAAACTCCTGCCAGGGATTTTAATTGGTCTCTTCCTAGCTCCTTGAGCTTCATTGGAAAGCTACTTGGGGGGGGATTTAGAAGTTCATTCATTCATTCATTCTATTCCGTTTTTTTCCCCTTTCGGGGTCACGGGGCTGCCGGAGCCTATCCGGCCACTTGTGGGCGAAGGCAGGGGATGCCCTGGACAGGTCGCCAGTCTGTCGCAGGGTAGAATGTCCACAATCACACACCCATTCACTCTCACACTCACACCTATGGACAATTTAGAGTTGCCAATTGACCTATAAAGCATGTTTTTTTTGGATGGTGGGAGGAAGCCGGAGATCCCGGAGAGAACCCACGCATACACGGGGAGAACATGCAAACTCCACACAGAAAGGTCCCCCATTGATGTTTTTCATGTCTCCCAGCCGGGACTTGAACTGGTGGCCTTCTTGCTGTGAGGCAAGAGCGCTAACCACTGCGCCACCGTGCAGCCGGATTTAGAAGTTAAAGATTTTAAACGGCGTAACTGTGGCAAGCTTGCAAAAGTAACATTTCCCTGTTGCACCTTACCAGAATATTGTGAAAATGTAATATTTGGATCAATAGCTCAAGCTAATTGAAGCAATATGACATATGAATAAACTAGGAATGTGGGCGTGGTTGACAGATAACCTCTACTGCTAAGGATATACAAAGGTTAACTAGCAGATTGACTTGTTCAGCTTGGAAAAAATAAAATAAAAAGACTTATTCAGCACCCCCAGGTGACCTAAGCTTCAAATATTTAGCCGCCATTTAAAATAAAAAAGTGTGTTTTATCAATTTGTCTGGGTGACCAGGGTTAATAAGGCGCATGAAGCCGCTGTTCAGTCAGTGAGGCTGGCTTGGCAAGGGCAGTTAGAGCCTGTGGACCATTTTTTAAATTTATTATTATCACAGACCTGCGTGTGTGTTTGTGTGTGTGAGTGCGTTATTGCTTGCCTCGATGTGAAAACTCACACTGGTGGTGTATGCAGCATCGGGGTCATCCTCCAGGACTCTGGACAGGCCAAAGTCAGACACCTTACACACCAGGTTGCTGTTGACCAGGATGTTGCGGGCGGCCAGGTCGCGGTGGATGTAGCCCAGGTCAGACAGGTAGGTCATGCCTGCCGCGATGCCACGCAGCAACCCAACCAGCTGGATGATGGTGAACTGGCCGTCGTGTCTCTGCAAGAGCAGAACGAAGAAAAGGTCAGGAGGAAGGAAGTAGGCAGCGATCTAAGGGCAGATTTAAAAAATGACTGCAATGATCCCAAAGAGGCTGAGGAATTATGGAGAGGAGATTTTAATCAAGATAGTGAAGAGACCAAAGATAAGAGAATAAAAACATGATAGGGATTTGCTTTTAATTAATCATCTGCAGTATTCTCATTTGAGCAAACACTGCAGATGTTTAACATTGCGTATAACACATTGTTAAATCAACCTTGTTACAATCCTCTAGCACACTTTAAGTCATGTCACTCTCCTGCAAAGACACACGAATCATCTTAAGCTTCTTGGCTCAACATCCTGGTGCAGATCTCCAGATCACAGACCATAGAGGAAAACTTCCACTTTTTTCAGAAATGTCACTTGACATAAATTAGTTTTTTTTTTACTCTGTTATTTATTTTTCATGTTTTTTTCATCTTCAGTGAGAAAGGATATCAGTATTCTGAAAAAATGCAAAAAAAAAAAAGACAGAAAAGTACTTTATCAAACCACTTTTTGGTTATGTTTGACGATAAGACTTCACACTTTTTTTTTTCTGCCTTTTTTAAAGTTTTTTTCCAGCTTTCGTCTACAAAAATATCATGCTTATCTTTTTTTTCTCAAGCCCAAATATTAAATCAAGTATTGAACAACATCAAAAAAGCCCCCTCCCCAGAAAAGTGATTCTGAATGTGACATCCAGATGTAGAGACAAAGACGGTCTTTTAAACCAATCTGTAACTGTGTTTAAATATGTGGTCATGTTAATGACTGATGACTCTTTTGCTCTCACAGCAAACCCTCAGTGATTTATACGTTACCTGCACCATCTAAATTCATTATCATTGAATCTGGAAGCCAAAAGTTTGGAGCTTTTGGCTTCAGATTATAATTAAACAGTGTACACGGGCCCAGAAAATCTTCATCCGATTACAGTATACTAACTGTTTACATACGCCACAATTTCGATCGGAATAAATCCTTTTGACATGTGCAGAACCATCTAAAACAGTGTTTTTCAACCAGTGTGCCGCGGCACACTAGTGTGCCGTGGGAGATGGTCAAGTGTGCCGTGGGAAATTGCCCTCATTAACTGATGTAAAAACATTTACCATCTCCAGGATTTCAGCTCTCTGTTCATCCAAACAGGACTTGATAAAACACTGAGGAGTTAGGAATATAAAAGATCATAAAATACTTTTTCTTTGCATTTATTTTATTTTATTAAAGACATTTTGATAAGAATGACATACCGCGATTCAGCTGCAGCTCCGGCTGTATTTTGGAAAAGTCTCGCTGTTACGGTTTCTGTTTCTTGCCCTTGTGGTTTGTTTCCTTTTTGTTCTGTGATGTTTTCAGTTACTTCCTGTTTTATTTTGTAGTGTTTCCTGTTTTCTTGTTTTGAGTTTTACCTTGCCCCATCAGTCCTGAGTGTTTCCACCTGTGTCTTGTTGCCTTGTATGTATTTAAGTCCTGTCTTTCCCTTCCTCCTGTGCTGGTCCATATTGTATTCTTCCCCGGTTTCGAGTGTCATGTATTTCGAGTTTTCTAGCCTGCCGTATGCAGGGGTTTTTGTTTTTGTAGTTTTGGTATTATTAAAGCCCCGTTCCCCTGCAACCCCCTGCCTCCTCTCCTCCTCTCTGCACCTGGGTACTCCCTCCCTTTCCCCACCGTAACACTCGCCCCTTTAACTGTCTCCACCAATCATTCTTGAAGGCTTAATCACATGTCATCAGTCTGACCAATCAGAAGTGGTTAAAGTCTTCACTTCCTTGTCCCGATTTAGCTCGTAAAGTCGCTCAGTTCTAACAAAAATACCAGCTAAAGCTCGTCTTTAGCGGTGTAGCTTTCCACAGAATCCGGTATCAGACCGTGGAACAAGTGAACAAAACCATGAAGCTCAGAGACGCGATCTACGCCGGCCGTTTAATGCGCTACATCTCCCATGATGCATTGGGTTGTGAGAGTGACAGCGCACAAGGAGATCTGTTGTTAAACGTCTCGAAACCAACGAACACACATCAAACTGTTTTTAAATCTTCTAACTTAACTTTTATTGCATCTTTTAGAAAAAAAAAACAGCTGCAGTTTCCAGCTTTTTCTGCAACAATTATCTCAAAAAATGCATGTGAGATTGTGGAGGGACTGTAGATCAATACAGACTATGAGTTTCTCCGTTTTTTTTTTTGTTTTTTTTTGGATCCTGGTGTGCCGCGGGATTTTTTTTAAGGTTAAAGTGTGCCGTGGCTCAGAAAAGGTTGAAAAACACTGATCTAAAATACTGGAAACGGCCGTAGAAGAAGAAATAGCGAGTTCCATTGTAAGAAAAAAAGAATTTGAGCAAGATAATCTTCTACACGTGATTTTATTATTGTTACGATTATTATTAAGTGCCTGTTTACTCATGAATTTCTAAATATATGCGGCCAGTGCTTTATTCTTTGGTGAACGCACCCGGAAAAATGGTTAGGATTAGGCTAATACAACATTTAGTTTTAGATGCAACTTAAATCCAAGCGGTCAAAGCCGCTGTGTGCATCTTGGCTGCACGTAAATATGTGGGAATAACATCCGCCTGTATTTTGTCTGAGCACGACTGGAAACACATTGAAGACCAACAATCGGAATAAATAGTTTCACAGGCACCACGATCAGATCAACAATTGGCATAACTCACCTATTTTGATCAGAAGTAAATTTTGATCCGAATGAGTCTGATTGGGTCAGAGTATTCCGAACGGCGCGTTTACATGACGCATTTTTATTCTGATCAGGCATTTATTCTGATTACTGTTGTCCATGTAGCCGCATCTTCTGTTCCAGACTTTGCTTAAGGTTATTAATACTTGATACATAAAATTCAAAAGTGCGATAGTCAAGCAGTCACAAGCATCAGTACCAACCCTTAGAAAGGAGTCCAGAGAGCCGTTCTCCATGTACTCTGTGATGATCATCGCTGGTTTGCCTGGATAAACAAAAAAAGATTCATTTACAAACACTTATGTTAAAGAGCACATGTGGTTTGAAGATCCACACTTGGATGATTCCTTTCTTCATGATTTTGTCAGCATTTCACATCTTCATGGAGTAGATAGCTACTTCTATCACTCAGTTAAAGTGAAAGTATTATCTTTATTTCCTTTTCTTCTACACCCCCCCCCCACACACACACCTTCATCCTCTGTGAATATGTAAATATACTTATAACACAAAATGTAACAAATAAAAAAAACAATAATAAAACAAAAGAAAAAAATAAGTAGACAATAAATAAAACAAAGTGAAAGTATTCGCTTTTTAAAGTGGAGATTTTAATTCTGTTGCTGATTGCTGCAACCCCTAAGAAATAACTTTTTAACCTTTTTTATTTTCTACTTTATATTCATAAAGTCACAAAGTACATGTTCTGGGCTTTGGTGTTGCCTAAAACCAAGAATTTACTACACAAATTTTGATATCAGGACATGAATAAGTTAAAGACTATGAATAATAAGATAAGAATGAATAAGACAACTTTTGACCTCACAGAGATCCACATGTGAAAGTAAGTTGGAACATTGCTCATTTTAATAGCCCTTAAACATTTGCAGCAGGACTATATTTTTAAGGAACCTATAAGTGTTGCTGTCAAAACTATAGAAAATACGCAAATGTTAAAATGGAATCATTGGAATATTTAAAGCTACATTTTATAAATGAATGACCTAATGGCCACAAATACATAAATAAAGTGTGTTTTTCTAAAGTGGGACTTTCCAGCTCCTGCTGGGCCAAAGAAAACCCTGGAACAAATGGCTCTTTTAATGTTTAGAACATTTGCCTTTTTAATCCACTAACTAACTCAAATTAGTTTTATTTGGTTTGTGTTAATTATTTGCTAAAAATATCATTGGTGTTTGTAAATGAAGAATATCAGTCTACATGTCTGTGTGGCTGTAAAAACTCCTCCTCCCATCATCCTTTGGGTAGACCAGCTACATTTGATTGAATGATTCAGCCATAGGATTTAAATCTGATCAAAATAAGGCACAATTAAGTGAAGCTAAAAAACAGTTGGTATTCAAAAAAGTGTTGAATCAAAGGTATATGTTTTATTCTTAGCCCTCATATTAGTCTTTACTGGTGAAAACTTTGAGCAGAAAAACATTTGATCCCATCAGTCTGGTTTCATCCGGACACATAACATTAATATCTCTATTCACACTGGTGTGTTAAGTATCTCGGGGCCTACTGTGAGTTACGACTCCCTCCAGGTGGATGACATTCGGGTGGTCAAACTGGGCCATTATGGATGCCTCAGCCAGGAAGTCCCTCTTCTGCTTCTCTGTGTATCCTGCCTTCAGAGTCTTCAGCGCCACTGGGATGTCCCTTTTTCCCGGGAGCCTCATCCGTCCATAACACACCTCCCCAAACTCCCCTGAACACGGGGCAGAAAAGCAGCCTGATGCAGCAGTTTGAACATCTTCAAATGCACTGCAGTGTCGGAATACCTGCTGTATCTTCTACTCAATCCAGGGCTAAACAGACATCTGCGAGTAATTGTGTCTTCTATATGTAGTGTTTGTCTTTCTGCAGCAGTCACGTGCAGCATATTGCATGTGGAGCTGACAGTGTTAGTATTCCCTGGCCAGCTGAGGCGCTTTGACTGACAGCCCCATGCGTGGCTCTGATTCGGCTCCCTCTCCCTGCTGCACACCGCAGCCTTTACACCAGGCAATGATTTTAACTTAGCTCTGAAATGATTCTCCTCTGTCTGCGTGTGTCTGTGTGTGCATCCATGGTTTTTACCTGAGCCAATAATTTTCTCGATTTTGATCCTGGAAGCTTCAATTTCTCGAGCGAACTCGTGGACCGCCTGGCAGGGGTCCTCGTACGTGTGCGGGTCGATATAGAACCTCGCATCGGGGAATGACACTAAGATAAACAACATTAGCATTTGGTCACATATTGGAGGATGAGAGCAACATCACATCTGAGCCCCCGTCAGTGCTGTGTGTGCAGGGAAAGCCTGATGAGAGAAGGGAAGAATAAGGAGCACACAGGAAAGAAAAGGAGCTTTCTCCTGTAATCAGAGGCTGATGAAAATTGTTTGCTCTAAGGATGAACTTTGTTGCACGGTGATCAAAATGCAATCCCTCCAAGAAATGTGATCTAATCCATTATTGGTAATAATTTAGAAATGAGCTAAACGTACCATGACCATTCTGGTAATGCATCTTCTCCTCATCGGAGTCTTGGAAGGCTTTGCTGTAGCCACAGTGTCTATACAAACACATCACACACACACGTAGACACACACAGACACATAAACATACAGCGGGATGAATACAGAACAGAGCAAGAACCATTGTTCAGTCACACTCTGATCACAGATCATTCCCAACAACTGTATTGATCGATTCAGTTCAAGATTAAAAGACCCACTCCCATCATCATTTGAGCTACTTTAACCCTGTAAAGCCCAAAGACTTGACAGAACACATTTTTTAAATAAAAAATATTTTCAAACCCTTTTAGGAAATCCACAAAGAAAAGTTGCAGTTTTTAAAAGACATAAATAGTATCAATTATGATATGTTGATAGGTTTTTGTTCACAACAGTGTTAGTATGAGAGGCAAAAATTTTGACATGAATCCAAAGTAAGAGCAACTTATTTACCCGCCATCTCAAACCTGAGGTTCATATTATTAATGTATAATGCATCTTTTATCATAAACAATTAATTATCAATGATCAATTCTGCAGGTTTTTTTTTAACTGCAAATAGTCATGTAAAGAAAACAGTAACAATAGATGAGTTATTGTTGTCATAAAGTTTTGAAAATGAGCAATACTTTTTCCGCTAAAAGGTTTTTTGAGATTTCATGGAAGCAGTCATTTGAAAAGAGCAGGAAAAGACTTCCACTGCCCCTAGTGGGATGATAATGCACTACAGGGCAGAAAACATGGACCAAGTTGTATACAATGGGTTTTTAAGGAAAGTTTAGATCTTGCTTATGAGAGAAGGCTCTCAGAAATTGGTGTATTAAATGTGATACGAACGGTAACATAGGGCTAAAATTCAATTTAATTTGATTAATATAGCCCAATATCTCAATAGTTATCTCAAAGGGCTTTGCATCGGTAATTGTAAAGTAAACATAAAATCACAAGGATTAGGAATTTAAAAGCATTCCCAGTGGTCTTATAAATTAAATTAAAAAAAAATCTGTCAATTTCTTGGACATAGTTTCTACAGAGCAGCAGTAGTTCACTGTTGCTAATTTTCAACATTTTATAGAAGCAGAGAGTTTGTGGCCAGCCCAGCGTATTTTCTACATCACTAATAAGCTCTTTTTCAAAAAGCGTTTTTTCTCTGCTTCTGACCCACAGCCATTTGAATAAAGAAATACTAAAGAATTGCATTTTTTAAGCTTACTTTTCTTAATAAATGTCCTCCATCAGAAAAATGCCTCAAGAATATGTTAAAAACACCACAATCATTATTTTAAAGATAATTAAAGAGCCATTTATTTTTATTTTAGAGCTAAATTGGGAATTTGTCGGCTATACATCCGTAAAAATGTAGAAGTAAATAAGCTCAAATGAGGTTACTTGTGTGAGTTTGGATCGTACAAACTTCAGCCTTTCAGAAGACACCCTGAGCTTTTCATAAACTCTAAAAATAAGCATTCAACATAGAAATCATCTAGCAATCACATCAATTATTAATTTTTGTTCCAAGTTTAGGAATAAAGTTTTCATTTCACTTAAGTGAATTTTCCTATTTAAGTCAAAAAAGTGTAAAAAACATACTTAAAAGTGACTTACATAAATACTTTATTCAACTAATTTGTGTAATGTTTGACAAGCGGATGACAGATTTGTTCATGTTGCAATTCCATCTAAAGCTTACACTAATTTTTTTTTGTCAATTGAAATTTGAACCTGCACAAACTAATGATATGGTGAAGGAAAATATAAGTGAGGCTTCGAATTAATTAGTTAATTGGTAAAATTAAATCCCAGGAGAACAGATTGTTTGTAAAATGCCAAAGTAACCATTTCGGATCCCAGTAATGAGTTCTGGCCTCTAAACATCTTTGTCTCCAAAATGGAACTAACTTTCAGATAAAATGTTAAGAGTCCCTCGTAATCATGGCATCATTAACTAAATTATGCAATTACATGTATGTTAGCCTTGAAGATTACTTCATTTTAGGTTTGATGAACAAAACCAATGAGGCTCGAAGGCTAAAGGGAGTGCATTCAACTCACTGCATTAAGAGAATTTACCTCCAAAACTTTTACAGTTTTTGTATAAAATTTTAGGATCTCACAGCAGAAAACATTAAATTAAATTTAAATAACCAACATTTTCCCTGTGTTTCGGATTGATTCAGATTAAAGCTTTTAGTTAGAGCCAGGTCCTTTGCTTTTCATTTTTCCATGCTTTCTTCCACTCATCTTTTTCCACTTGTGTTTTCTTTTTGTCTACACCACTCCCTTTATGACACCAGATACTTTGAGAACTTGTTTTCCACAAGATGTCATAACCGAGTAAATTACAACCATTGCAGCTCCTGTCCTCAGAGCTTCTGCTGAAGGGAGATGGAGATAAAAACCTGACTCACACAACTGCAAAGTCTTGACTTGTGTCCAAATGTTTATGTAGAGCTTAATCTTCTACACAACACAATACTACAGAAAAAAGACTAAAAACTTGAAAAATGTTCTGTTTTTTTTTTTTAAACAGACGGAGCAGTAAAATCCAGTCTTTAGACATCAAAGCCTTAAAAAGAGTTCAGTTTCCTTTTTTTTAGAAGGATTTTCTGAGAGGCTGGAGTTTGTAAAATGTAACAAATTCATTCACCAATGAACTAAAAAAAAATCTAATTTCTTTAGACTTTACAAACAAATTGTACAGGAGAAATTAGACTAATTTCATTCACAGATTTTTTTCCCAAAAGAAACTTTAGACTAGTTTTGAGAATAACATTATTTCCACTGAGCTGAAGTTATTGGAAACTCAGTTTATCATTTATGTTTTCTGATTAAGCGCAGACTGTGTATTATCAGTTTCATGTCAGATGTTTTGAAGCAAGTAAACAGGAAGGAAATTACAAAAGATGAAAATTATTTTCTCCTATTTTTATCCTTTAATTGTTGAGTCATGCTTGCTTGTCACACATAAATTCAATACGTTTTTTTTTTTCTGTAAGTAGACGAAAACTGACTTCTTAATGTTCATAATGATCCTCAGAAGCATCTCAGATCTTAGACTGCACTAAAAACAGCTCCAGCTTCAATGAAAAAAAAAAGTTCTCTCCTTGAACAGAAAAGATGTGAAAATCTTAACATGCATTAAGGTATGAATTAATGAGGGGCAGTGAAATTATTGATTTGCTTTGTGAAACATCAAAGAAGAGGAGGTGTGAAGGAGGGAATAATAAGTGGAAATGTTTAGCTTGTGAGGTTTTGGACATGATTCAATTAAATTTATTACAAAGTGGAAATAAACAGGATGAAGAGAAACACAAAGGAGAGTCTATCTTTAATAGAAACGGAGCACGAGGCAGATTGTTCTAAAACTCAATTTTTCAAACACCGTTATCGTGCACACAGAGGATTGGACCACATAGACATTGCACAAAAAAGTCACAACAGAGTAGCATAAGAAAGTGTTCCACACACAGCAGCGACGGGTAGTGTGGTAAAGTGTAGCCTTGCCGTTTCCTGCAGATGATGGCGGCCAGGAAGGCGACCAGGCCGGACACCAGCGCAATGCAGATCCAGATGATGGTCATGGTGTTGTAACGTAGAGGAGCTGCAGAAACACACAACAGTCTGACAGCTCAGCAAATGACCGTTTCAACAATTACAAACATTAGTAGTATTTTTAGAAAGCCTTTTTATTTATTACAAGTTATTTTTCAGCAAGTATTGATGTTGTTAAAGACCCACTGTGATCATCTTTTGATCTGTTCTTCAAAGCGTTCCCAGTGGTCTTTTCGTTCTGATTATTCTGGTTTTGGCCAAAAAAAAAAGTCATTTTAAGGAGATACTTTCTGCAGAGGGGCAGTAGTTAATTAGAAGTTCATCTCTGATTTGTGCGCTGGACTGTTGGCGTGGAACAACCCCTCCCCCTTCACTTCCCCATTGCTGAGATCTCACAGCAAGCTCTCAAAGCATACTTTCTTTGTCACAAATATGTACTTTATGTCCTCCAAACACCAAAACCAAAATTTTCATCAGGGTGGGTCTTTAAACTTTATCAGTATTTAAACCTCAAAGTTAAACGTTGACTTAAACTGGCTGTTTCTATATAGATCCATATATGTAACCATGCAAAAGTCATATGTGCTTACATACGTTCCTAAAAATAATCTTTTCAACCATTGATGATTCTTTCCACATTTGCATGTTTTACTTTGTAAAAGACATTGCAAAAAAGTGAAATAAAATAGCAAAAACTTAGACATAAATTGCATGAGTTTACCTATAATTAAAGCACGTTAGCTATGTCCACCATAGAATAAAGAAGATTGACAGTTACAGTGGGGGAAAAAGTATTTAGTCAGCTACCAGTTGTACAGTTTCTCCCTCTTAAAAAGATAAGAGGCCTGTAATTTTCATCATAGGTAAACCTCAACTACGAGGGACAAAATGAGAAAAAAAAAATCCAGAAAATCACATTGTCTGATTTTTAAAGAATTTATTTCTAAATTATGGTTGAAAATAAATTTGTTTTTGGTCAATAACAAAAGTTCAACTCAATACTTGGTTATATGCACTTTGTTGGCAATGACAGCAGTCAAACGTCTTCACGAGATTTTCACAGACTATTGCTGGGATTTTCCATGCAGATCTGCTCTGAAAAACAGCCCCAAAGCATGATGTCCTGCATTAGTCCGAGAAGGAAAAAAACAAAAATATTTTTTAAATTGGAGGATCTTTCTGTAGCTGTATCAATGGAAAAGAGAAAAATACTACAAAGTTTATGGGTAGAACGATCAGATTTCCCTCCATTGTGGTTTTGGACTTCCCCGCTGATTGTGTCAACTTGTCACGGGCCAAAGCTGAGTCCTCAATTGATTGACGCAACTCGTCTTCTTTGTTAAAGCTCAGATTTTTCAACTGTTGACATGATCTCACAACACATTTTGGGTGTCACGGCGACGCTCAAATCACGCAGCAGAACCTCTGAGTACGTCTGTATATTGATTTAACATTGAAACTGGACAACCCTAATGCGCAAATTGTGTTTGGTGCGAACGCAGCTTTAGAAGAAAATTTGCTGGGTAAAACTCAATGTTCCCCACACCAGAATGGTGATGTTCTCTGCCATGGTGACACATTTTAATATCTTCCTCACAAATGTTGTTCATAATTTCTCATCAACAGTCATAGCCCAGAGTGATGCAGCCTTCATGTCTGGTTAGAGAGTTATGGAATCTGAGTTGGAGATGTGTTTCGGTTCAAACTGCCACTTTGAATCTCCAACAACAGATACAGTCTTCGGCTTCTGTCCAGAATGCCCTCGTGTTCCACTCTGCCCGGCATGCAGTTGAGTGAGAAAAGGCTTGAGCAGCAAAAAAAAATAAAAAAACCTGCTCTTCATCAAATCCCGCCCGTATTGATTGCTCAGCATCCTGGCTCACGGGACGCGTGAAGCCCTCTTGTCTTCAGTTTGAAAACGAGTCGGTGTTTAGAGAAGCGGAGTTGAGGTCCAGCAAGCAGCTTAATGAAGGTAGACTATTTGTCAGTGAATTAGTGCTGGGAGTACAACTAGGCAGGGGGTGGAGATTTGCAGAGCTGCAGTCTGCTCTCCACATTATCTGCCAAATCCCGTATCGGGGAGAAGAACGTTCCAATAAAAATGTTTCTTGTTTTATAGCATTTTCATGAAGACTCATTCCCCCCCTCTACATGCTTTGGTTTCTTTGTTCCTTACAGTGGCATCAGCACACAAACTCACCTGCTTTGCCTGTCTGAATCTCCACATTCTGGCTGAAGCGTCCACACCCTGCAGAAGTTCTGGCTCTGATCTGGAAAATGTACTTGGTTCCTGGCTTCAGTCCGGACACCCGAGCGCTGGTGTTTTTAGACTTTAGAGTGGAATAAGTCTGCTCTTCATTATCCTGTGAGGGACGTAAACACATTGTTGTTGTCTCCATATAAATCTATAGGCAGGTCTGTGAAAAGTGTAAAAAGGCTGACAATTGGTTGAACACCTGGAAAAAAAAACAGCCTCTTGGTCTGACCTAAACGATTTCTACAAAACCAATATAAACCATTCAGATTTGTTCTTTATTACTTCATCAATAAACAGTGTTTCTAAAACAATCAAAAGCTCAATATTTGTTATTTCCAACCAGTAAAGAATAAAAAGAAAATGATCAAGAGCTCAAAACTAAAATACAAATGGATATCAATCAATTTCTACAGCAGAACCTGCTGCTCTGCTTCTGTTTCAGAACCACTTAGGCCTTTATTATTCCTCATGACACCACCCAAACTTTTCTTTGCCCTATACTTCCACCAAACATAATATCTGAGGGAAACTTTAACATTTTCACTACTAAATGACAAACATGACAAGCAGCTGTGTTTGGATACTAGAGGAACATTAGTTTTCTAAGAGCCAGTCGGTAATTGACCTCATCCTTTTAAAGTATTTTTGAAGTGAAAATTCCTCTGCCTCTGATTCATTGACTGTATATGAGAACTTGGACTGATTGAGCATTACATCACCCCTGGAAAATGGCTTATTTCCAGCTCTAAAAAAACAAAAAGTAAATTCAGTTGCCATTTTTTTGTGATATGGCCGTCACCATGTTGAAACCAGATGACGTTTACATGGCAAACACTCACCAATCAGGTCTGAGCATTGTTGGAAGTCCACACTCCTACCACTTGAAAGCAAGCTTAGGAAAATCTGTCAATCAAACGTTCGAGCAGAGACCACAAGCTTTTATTGATTATTAACTTGTGAAAAATATAATGACTGTGTAATAGTTGTTTATTTCTCTTTAGAAGTCTATGGAATTTCAGCTTCTTGGAACCAGCAGGTACTTCCTGTTTGGAGAAAGAGTCACTCAGTCACTCGGTCCAGTTCTCGTATAAGTACAGTCAATGTTCTGATCACAAAAGTGGTCTGATTAAAATAAAAGCTAAGCTCCTATACACTTGGCTTCTTCTTATTTATGTTAAGATGTATTTTAGGGTTACTTTTTGGAGCAATGCTATCTAATTAGGTAATAGTGGTGTCATTTTGACCCAATTTATGTTATTTATTTTTTTCCTGAGATTTCTTTCTTTAGTTAAAATAACTGAGAAAATGTTGGTCCCTTTTTAACCCCGAAGTTGGGATAAAAACAACCCAACTTAGGGTTATTTTTTAACTATTTTTAACTATGTACAATTATTTATGGGTTTTTTTTTAGCTTCATATTAGATTTTCTTAGCATTCTATTGAGAAGCTATTGTGTGTGTGTTTTTTTTAAGAAGCACTTTTATAGACAACTATATTATGAACTTAACAGTTTTTATTTTGTTCTTATCCTTCTGAGGTTATTTAAAATCATCTCTAAAAAGTGGGGTCATCGGTCACAAAGGGGCTTTTACAGAGGAAAGAGTAAATTAAGGATTTTTATCTTCATTTTCTTCAGCCGGCGCTGCTCAGCGGCGGCCGCCTTCCCTGCGGCTCGCTCTTATTTAGATCTGCTGCAGAAACCTGGAAAAGCACATTGCTGACTTGTCCACTTGAAATCCCTGCAGGCGTCTCGACTCCTGAGCAAGGCCAGATTAAGACACCAGAGCAGGAGACGAGCTAATCCTTCAACACTCCTCACACCATCCTACTTGTTTGACTATGAGACTCCCGGCTCCGAGGCGGCTACCTCTGCAATTAGATGATTTCTATCATCCCCAGCTCACACATATCTACTCTCTGAAAGACGCTCATTTACGGCAATTAGTTCATGGTGAGGCTTATGCGCACTGCCATTCGCCATCACTTTCACTCAGCTGGAACCAGGCTACTCTTCCTCTCAACTCCCATTTTCTCAAGATTAGAAGAGCTGCCACCAGGATCTCATCTCAGATTAGCCTCTCTTGTGGCGTTTGCCCTTACACTGTATGTCACATGACTCTGGATTAAGACCCCAAACACTAGATGGCAGTCTGTAGTTTTTTTCTGACAGCGTTGAGGTGCATGTGACACCATGAGCTTATTTCTGTTGGCAATAGGTTATGATAGGGGTGTCCTGATCAAGTTTTTTTTTTTTTTTTACCCTAATCCGATTCCGGCTCATTTCATTTGAGTATCTGCCGATACCTTGTCCCGATCCGATGATACCTTTCAAAAAAAATGAACAAATGCAAAATAAACAGATTCAGGTTTTCTCCAATTTTTGCTTAAGTAAGCTTCTTTTATTATTAAACACTTAGAACACTGTGTGAAGTAGTTTGAACAATCAAGTAAAAATAGTGCAACCATCAACTAGAAAAAATAGTTAACTATTAACTAGTAAAAATAGGTGATAGTTAGTCATGTGAGAAAGATGATGTCTTGACTGTAGGGTTGGTATCTTCAGAATTGATCATAAACAATTCATATATCCTTTAAAATAAAAAAAATAATTAAGACTTTCTTTTAAAATAGCTGTCGTAAAAAAAATGTTGATAGATATTTGTGACTAGCTCATATGAATGTAACCATTTATTTGCTTTTAAAGTGGATTTAAAAAAGAAAGAAAAAACTTTTTCCAGGAGTTTGCACTTCATACAGGGTCCTTAGGCAGCTGTCTCACTGCCATTTCTCTGTCAGTGGGAGGAAAGAGCCATTTTCATTAAAAGGAAACAAAAACCCAACCTTATTTCCTTTAGAAATCCTTTTTGGTCGTTTTTCAGTTAATACAAAACGCAAGAGACACTTGCTGTCAATATAAAATGTTTATTAAGAAATTTGGAAGTCCAAATTCATTTATATCTTTCAAACGTTTTTGCGCAGCTCCTGCTCAAACTAGCGCTGTATTTGGGCGTACTTTACGGAAATGCAATGTCACGATCCATTCATGATAAACAGACTCCTAAAAGAGTATTTATCTGTAATAATAAGCTGGAAATATTTAGTACTGACAAATTCAAAACAATCATAAAATCAATACCGATCCTGATCAGGAGGCAAGATCCTATTCCGATCTAGACTGGAACTTCGCAATTGGGTCTGGTCATGGTCGGATCGGGACATCTCTAGTTATAATACAGTGTTTTCTCTGCTCTGGGATAATTTGAAAGGGAAAAAAAGTCTCTCACAAACGACTAACATGTTATCCAAGCCATGTGATTTACTGCAGCAGTTTTATTCTTTGATTCCAGCAGTTGAGCCCTGTGCCAAAGAGGCTTCAGTCTTCATCATGATTGTATGTTGTCAGTTACCTTCTCGTGGTATTTGATGTCGTACTCTAGGATTACTCCGTTGGGCTGGTCCGGTTCGTGCCACAGCAGAGTCACACTGTTCTGACTGGCATTCTCCTGGCGGATCGCTAACACTTCAGAAGGTGCTAAACAAGACAACAGAGGGGCTTTATTAGTTGGTAAAGCAGCTTTAAATTTGATAGTAACTTTTGTTCCCTAAATAATATCTCTGGTGACTCTGCCCTTTACAATGTTCTTTTTTTCTAAGTAGATCTCTTTTCAATTGATTTTTTACAACGTTCAATTCAGATCTGATCTGAATTCACACTAGGCTGTATATTCATATCATATCATATATTATACCATATTATCACATTTCTACCACCATGTTTATTTGTTACTCTATCATTTTCTGAAAGTCAGTTTTTTTCCTGATTTGATGGGACACAAACCTTACAGAATGTTTCTGTTTTCTTTTTTGGTTCACAGATTATTTGTTCAAAAGTTTTAAGGATAATCTATTTTTTTGGTAAAATATGAGATGAATCATGGGCATTTTTTGCAAAGCAGTGTCTTTCTCCCTGAAGTCTCCCATGGATCCATTTTAGTCCAAAACTCATTTTCCGCCTTTTGAATCAGAAACTGTGATTTTAACTTTGCTATGTTGTTCTGCTTCTTTTATTTTCTTCTGGGTACATCTTTGTTGTGTTCTTGGATTCATTGTGATTAGTCAGTCACTCCTGAAAGGTTTGTGTGTTTGCTTTCTCCACTTGTGTATAATGGCTCTTTCTGTGGTTCTCCAAAAGTCAAAAGACAGAAATTTGTACTTCTTTGTACTTTCTCTTTTTAACCCTTTAGAATGCATCCACTAATGCATATCGAAGGCCTTGTTTCCTATCTGTTCTTGAATTTCTTTTAGACACCAGCAAATGTGTTTATTCCAGAAATCTTAAATGTATTCTTCCTAATCAGGCAGTATTTACTGAAATAGTTTTAAGGAATCTGCCATCAAGTCTAAGCCGAATCCAAATTCTTCCCCTACCCTGTATGGCTTCTCCCTCTCCCTCCAGTTGTAGGGGCATTTAGAGGGGTAGGGTCGTCCGAAATAGTCTTTTTAAGTGCTAATTTCAAGCAGTGGAGGACTCTGGATCCCTCTGCCGCAAGGGTGTTCTGCGTTGTGCTGTGCCCCGGAGGAGAAACGCATTTTTTCACGTGATAACATACTTGTGCTCTGAAGCACAGACATTTGCCTTTAAATGTTAGTAATGACTTATTGTTTTAGCATGACCTTTTTCAAGTTATAAAATCAATGCTGTCATGCATTTACCTCCACGCTGATAGTAGCTGACCGGCGACTATTGATGACATCATTGAGTGGGAGTGACATCCAAATTTGAAGACACAATTTTTCCACAACTCCATTTGGAGGGGCTTATGTAGAGGGTAGGGAGAAGCCGTAGGGGAAGAATTCAGACTACGCCCAATTGTAGTTATTACTAAAACTGAACAGAATTTTAAAAATCGGAAGATGTTTTTTATTAATTTTAACTACTGCATTTGCTCCAGCTTTTTAAGTGCAAGCTTGTATGAGCAGTGAGCAAAAACGTATTTGGCCGTCACGAGTTGTAAGTCTTTCCACTAAAAAAAGATGAGAGGCATGTGGGTGGAAACATCATAATGCTTTCTACAAGGATGCTCGCCAGGATTTTGGGCAGACACCTCTTTCAGTCAGTGAGAGCATTGAGGATGAAACATGGCAATAATCCCATGTGCAGTGAAAGAGTGGCTATGTAAAAAGCCTTTCAAAGTTCTTGTGTGTTCTAGCCAGTCTCTGAACCGCCATTAAAGAACCTGTGTTGCTCGCCAAAAAACAAAACAGCTCTTGAGAAGAGCTACACGGAAGAATGGAAGAAAATAGCAGCTACAGTGTGTGCAAACACGGTGAAGACCAGCAAAAAACATTTGACCCTTTCATGGACTACCAGGGCTACATTACAAAGTTTTAAGGTGAACTTTTTTTACTGACCAAATATTTATTTTGTGCTCCATTATACAAATACAGTCTTTAAAAATGATACCACCCAATTTTTCTGGGGTCTTGCGATAAATTTTCTCTTACAGTTAAAATGAACATGTAATAGACATAACAGACCTCGCACATATTTTGAAGAGGAATAACTTGTAGAACCTGAGACTGACAAATACTTCTTTGCCCCATTTTAATGGGTCAAAATGACTCTCATTAAGATTTTGAGTTAGTCACATCCGTGAATCCTACCTGCCTGGTTTGTTGTGATGTTTACCGATGCGTACGGAGGGCGCTCACTGCTCAGGTGAGTCACTGCATTTGTGGCCACGATGCGGAAGGAGTAGTTAGTGTGAGCCACCAGGTTGAGCACCGTCACCCAAGGCTCTGTAAGGCCATTCTGCCGAGGAACGAACTTCACGCTTGCTGTCCCCAAACGCTCCACCACTCCTCCTCCAGCAGTTCCAATGCTTGCCCCTCCACCTGCTTTCCCTCCTCCGCCTCCTGGAGAAGCGGAGCAGTCCTCGCAGGGTCCTTCCCTGGAGCACTTCAGACATAACACGCTGTACTGCAGGTCGCTGCGACCCCCGGTGTCCAGAGGGCGATCCCACTCTAAATTCACAGAGGTCCCGTTGACGGAGGAGATGACGTTCACAGGAGCAGATGGAGGGCCTGCAGAAAGAGCAGCAAACAGCCATCATCAGATTCCTCTAAAGGCGGATGCTATTCAAATGGCGGAGCCGGGTAGGTTGAGATTTCAGACAAATTGAGCATTTTGTGGTCCAAGCACCAAATTTGGCATGGATGTACTTTAGGATCCCATCCATCCCTCTTCTTCTTAACCCACTGTATCCCTTTCAGGGTCACCAAGTTACCAGGGTCACCAGCTACTGTTGGGTGAAGGCGGGGCATACTCTGGAAAGGTCGCAATACATTCAATTGTTACAAAAATATTCAATGTCCAGTTTGAATAGACTGTTCATGCACAAAAAAACTTTAAATAATACTACTATGTGTATATTATCGATGTATTTATTGCAAAATCTTGTATTTTCTAACATATATTGCAGAAAGAGGGAAACCTAAGGCACATCCTTGCCAAATTTGGTGCTTGCACCACAAAGCGCATAATTATTTGTTTAAAACCAACTCCGCTAAGAGTCTGTTTGTGTTGTTTGTTTGTGTATCTGGGGGTGTTTGTGCTTACGGGAGCATGGGGCTGCTGGGGGGTCGTCTGCCGCTCGATAGTAGTTGGAGTCACATGGACAGGAGATGGCAGCTCTGGTCTCTGAGTGGCTGTGCTGAGGACATTTGCCACACGGGCCATCCCCTGCCACCGGTTTGTAATAACCCACCTCACAGGCTGCAGGGAGGGGGCACAGTCAACACAGAGCTCAGATTAGGATGATATGTAAAGAGGCTGCAGCTCCAAACACATGAATGACACTCTTGAAGCAAACATCTGAACGGATTCATTTCAGGACACCCCTCATCCCCCGCCCAATCTATGTATAATTACAGGCCTTGTGAGCGCGGAAACTGCAGAGCAGAGGAGATGAAAGTCAGACTTCTTTCTGCTCAAATTTGGGCTGCACTGTTGATACTCCCAGAGAGACCATCAGAATCCAGACCCCGTTTCAACCTTTTTCAGCTCCTCTGATACATATTCACTTTTAACTCTGCAGTGATTAATAATGGAGGGAGCTCAGATAAATATATTCTCTTTCCACACGGTTAATGGGCTTCTGCTATGGTAAATGGGGCAGGGGTAATGCTCGCAAAGCGGCAGCAGACAACACCGAGCTGATGTTTGCTCTTGCTCACAGGCTAATTGATGCTTTCCCACAATGCTGTGTGTTTGCTTACAAATATAGGACTTTCCCTGCTGCCTTGATGAGTTAATTTCTCCCGCTAAAGTTTCAAATGGAAAGATAATAAAAAGTTGCAGCTTGGATTTCTGAGATTGTCAGATGATAATGGCTAAAAATTCCTGTGCCTCTTTTAACCTGTGCCTGAAGTGTAAATACTCAGAAGTTCACAGAAGAATCCTCAGAGAAAGTATCTAATAAATCAGCAATCCAGATTAAATTAACAGTAATTTACATCATTTATGCAGAAAATTTGAGAGTCTTCTAAAACGAAAAATGACAATTTATGATGATAGACATTTTAGGTCTCCAGTTTTCTATTTGTTTGGTACGTTCCATTGACAGAGTGGGTTAAAAGGGCTTTACACAGAGAAAGAAAGGTTAGGCAAACAGAAATAACTAAATAAAATAAAATGTTAATAAATATATTGACAGCTTTAGACTGAAATAGAAAAACATAAAGCATAAGCCAATATTTCAAGCACAACGTTCACTGTTTTGAGCATAAAACGTAAAAAAATGTTGAGTTCTCAAAAAGATACAAAAATACTGTTTTTAAATATTTGCAGTGACTGTAAAGTTCTGTTAACACATTAAATTCAAGATGGAGATGATATTGTTAATGTAAGTGATTGACTGACATTAACATGCTGTAAAAGACTGATTAAATAATGTTAAACAAAATTCACCTCAACATGACAGCCATATTTCTCACAAAAAACATTAAATTACCACTGTTTCATAAAGCAGTTTAAAAAAAAGTTCAACACATTTTGAAAAAAAAAAAAATCACCTTGAAAATTGTTTTATAAAAAACATTTCTCTGTAAAAAAATTTGCATTCAATATGTTTTTTTTTTCTACTTAAATATGCTTCAAGAAGAAGAAGACAATCCTTCATTTTATGTGGGCTGATAGGTACGAGGTTTACACAGCTGTCTATAACAAATCTTGTGTTAGTTTGCTGCGTACATAATTCTATCGCCATTATTTATAATTCCCCATTTAATGTTCCACGACACGCTAATTTCTGCCTGTCCTTTCAGTTATACATTTGGTTTTCCATTAGGAGTGACATAAAAACGAGTGGAGAGTAGAGAGCATACAGAGAGCCTCTTTGCCTGCGGTTGTGGGTTTCTCATTTGACTTGTGTCAGAGCTGATGGAACCAAAACGTGCGTTAATTAGCAGACCTGTGTGACGACTGTCACAAAGGAGCATCAGAAGATTAGTGTGAGCCACCGCTGAATGCTAAAAGCTGAAAGTGATGAAAAGCTCAGATGAAAGGCTCAGGATGGATCTGGATGTGTTTGCCTTTTTATTATCCACCTTAAAAAGGATGCTAATTAAACCCTTTGAAATATTGTTTCTGTTTGAATAAGTCGCTGCGTGTTTAGTAAGAAGTTAAAGTCAAAATATATATAAGAAGACTTACATCCTTGATTAGGTTGTAAGGTACTTTTTCTACTTTATTTCTATCATTTAGTAAATACACCCACACAAGGTATAAATAAATTACCACTTAATGCTGGGAAAAATATATTCATCCGACCGCACAAAAAGACATGACATTAGGTAAATGCAGAAAAACGGAACTTTTAAGTTGGTAAATTAACAATGAGAGCTTGAAGAGACTGAATAAATATGACAAGGTTGGATTTGTTATTGTTAATATTATAAAGATTATGCCTTCATTTACCCACATAAATTCAGCAAAATATTTAATTGAAAGAAATCTTTTGAAAAGATCTGGCCAAGGCAGCAGATGTACAATCCTAAGATGCATTACTGCAAACACATCAGAGGACGTCACAATCTAAACAGAATAAATGAAAAATAGTATAGTAATAGTCATGATTTAAAGCCAAGCATTGTGGCAGCCTAACTGACTTCAGTTTTTTTGTTTTTTGTCTTATAAAGTCTTAACGCTTGAATCATACAAATGAAACAATGAATATTTGTTCTCAGTTCAGTACATCACCTAAAAACACTGGGGTTTTTTTTAAGATGTTTTATCAGCATATTGATAAACAATGCACTTAAGAGATACATTTTGGCTTTTTTTTTTCTTCCAAGATTCAACATACTTGAATAGAAAATAAAACATCAAAAAAGGAACATGAAACAAACCACCCACACCACCCCACCCCATCTCAGCATGAAAGTCAGAAATAGAAAAAAAAGAAAAAAATATATATATATATACATACATAAATAAAAAAAAACAATATTAATATAGATCAATAGATCACATGCACAGACTCAATTGGGTAACAGTTCCAGATTTGAAAAATAGTCAATAAAACATTTCCATTTGTTGTAGAATTTTTGCGTGCATCCTCTTAATGTGTATTTAATTTTCTCTAAATTAAAAAAAAAAAACATAACATCATTTAACCACTATGAAACACAAGGGAATTTAATAGATTTCCAATGTAATAACAGCCGACGTCTTGCTAACAGAGATGTGAATGCTATGATATCCTTTTGTGCAGTAGTCAAAGGAAGTGAGGAGATGGGAACACCAAATATGGCAATAAGAGGACAAGTTTGTACATTTACTTTAAGAACAGCAGATATAAAACACAGTTTTTTTTTAACAAGCCGTAGTGAATTATATTTGTATTTTTCAGGCTGCAACCATTTCAGAAACAGAAAATAACAGCGTTTCAGAATAAATTGGTTCTCAGTTTGCTCTTTTAAGCTGCAAGACCTCGTTTTAGTGTCCCTGGAGGTGATTATGCTCTTTTTAGCCAAAATCAAATAACATGTGGCGTATCGTTTTTGGAGATCTTTTCTGCAGAGCGGCAACAGTTCATTAAAAATGTTGCCTATGAGTTGTAGGATGGACCGTTGGCACAGAGTATGCCTGCTACAATTCCCGTCATCCATCTGTTTGCACTCTGTCCTGCTATCTTATCCTCCCAACCCCAACCTAACATACCCGATGCAAAACAAAAATGGCGAGAAATGTATGATCTATCCAGCCATATGGTTTTGAGCTGGCTCAGCTCAGCCGAGGAATTTGGAGACGTACATGGATCTAGTCATCTACAAGTGGATGTATTTGAATGGAATGGATCTTATGCCATCTTATTTTTTTTCCTCACCAGTACGCTCTTTTTTCAGAAGCGCATTTTTGTCCTCTGATTCTGATTCACAAGAATTTGAATAAAGAAATACTCAGAAATGCAATTTCAATCTTAATTTTCTTGTTCTCCATCGAAGAAATGCCACAAGAACATGTTAAAAACACCAAAAAGACAATTTTCATCGGAGTGATTCTTTGAAGCGAACCTCTAATGAATTGTTTCAGTGGAAAGCTTGAACTAAAGAAAGAAGATTTACAAATCTAGAAATGTTAGAAAACCAAAACATTTCATAAAATTGGCACATTAAAATTAACCGAAATACACTTTTGGGATTTAAACTCTAAACAATGGGACTAAATTGATCCGATTCAGGTGTCAGATTTAACATTCCAACTTTGCCACTATTATATAAAGTAGGTCTTAAGATATATATATATATATATATATATATATATATATATATATATATATATATATATATATATATATATATAAATCATGCTCTTTATATAAAAAAACAGATAAACTTAGTGTCCCTTTCTTTCACCCTGCAGGCACTAAAAACATTTTACTCTTCAATATTTATCTCAAACAGTTGTTTCTTCTTTGCTCTTCTATCCATCTTAATCCTTCCATCCCTGCAGGAATTTTTTTTTTTTCATTGTAAAGCACCTAAGTTGAAAAACAGGTCAAGATAAACATCACGGCCGCTCGTTCATCAGGAAGAGAAGCGGCGAGCTCTTTGAAGTCTCTGATAGTTTTGCTGGGAATTCTACACATAAAGTCCCACAGACCTGCGAAGGTTATGTTAATGCAGGAACGCATGCAAGCAGAAACGTGGGGGTGGTCATGGATACCAGCACAGCAAAATGAACCCCTGGGTGAATATGCAAAACCAAAGAGAGAATGTGGTCTGTTATGAACCAGTTACGTTCACCTTTTATCTGTTTATTTTGAACAAAAGGTTAACATATAGTAATATAAAAAAAACCCCAGTATGTTAATGAAAAATCTACATTCCTGTAGATCAAAAGCATGTATTTATTGGATGTGTTGTTAACCATATAAAACCACAAATTCTTTGCTCTTAGTTATTACTGGATTATATTCTTTAAAGAACTCAAAACTGCTTCTTAACATGTTTCAGAGATACTTAAAGCCTTTTAAGCTTTCCTTCCAGTATACAGTACAGTGGACCCTCGCTATATCATGGTTCACCTTTTCACTGTTTTGCAGATTTCTTTTAGTGTAAAATTGCAAAATGCATTCGGTTTACTAAATTTAAGAAAATCTTCTATCGCAATCAGATCTTTGAGAGTTTGAACAAGAGAGAAAAGTTTTAAAATGCTCATGTCTGTCTTAGAAAAGTGTGTAAAGTATGTCGTGAGGTGTTTCACGAATTGTTTATTCACCAACTTGGGAATTCTTCTTGAAGTAAAAGAGACTTTGACTATCCTTTTGCAACAAGACTGGGATCTGATAAAGACCAGGACCTGAAGAGCAGCAGCAGTAGATGCAGGGTGAAACAGAGGATCATGGGTCATCCCAGGGCACCTGAGGTGGACAAAGACTGTGATCGGCACCTTCACTGTTACAGTGCAAGAGGACTGTATACAGCGTAGGGTTTAGCAGCAGAAAGCTCATGAAATCCAGCAGAGACCAAGAAAAAGTTCCATTCACATTGACAGCAATGAAAAAAAAAAGCCCAAAAGGATGAAGAACAGAGAGAGAGTTGAGGAATTGGAGATCTGAAGATAGAAAAGATCTGATGATAGAGGAAGGAGCTGCAGTCCATGAAGACACCACTTCTCCACTGTTTGCAGAGAACGCACTTTACCAAGAGTGTGAACATGCTCGTGTGCGATTGTATGTGTGCTACCCGGCGTGTCAGTACCTGTCATGGGAGTGCAATCGTACCAGCAAATTTGCATCACAGTGAATCTTAATAGCTGTGTGCAGGATCGGGTGCTGACCTTGATTTATTCCCTGTATAAGTGGATAAATAAATACATGTGGATAACATGGAGCTGCAGAAAGCACATCATCATCCCACACGTGAGGAGATTCAGGGAGAAGTTTAAGATGTAACCTGGCTTCAGTGTTGAAAGCTTCCATTCAGAAGGAGCTTCCCTCTGTCTGCTCTGCTTCAGTGTTGCATCATACATTGACCGGCCACTTAATTAAGTACACCTTGGTAGTACCGAGTTGGACCCCCTTTTGCCTTCAAAACTCCCTACATTTTTGGTGTCATAGATTTAACAAAGTAATGGAAACATTCCTCAAAGAGTTTGGTCCATATTGACATGAGAGCATCGCGATATTGCAGCAGATTTGTCGGCTTCGCATCCATGATGCCGATCTCCTGTTCCACCACATCCCAAAGGTGTTCTATTGGGTTGGAAAGCCATTTGAGTCCAGTGAACTCATTGTCATGTTATAGAAACCCGTCTGAAATTTTCTTCATCTTTTAAGCTATCTTTGTTGTTGACTTGGCATCTTTACAACTTTTTATTTCCATTTAGTCTTTTATGGTCCTACGGATAGGCCTACATTTAGCTCTTTAAGCAGCGGTGCAGAGCAGAGAGGCTTTAACAGACGAATGAGTCCTTCTAGAAAACATGTCACTTCCTGGAGTTTGGCCTATGATTTAGAGAGAACCAGGAGAAGATAAAGGTCCCTATCTTCTATTACATCAGTGATAAAGGAAAATGAGAAGTGCTTGGTACATGAGATGAACAAGTTAGGCCAGATGTAGATTAGAGCACAGTCAAAGCAGCATTGTGTGAAACCACAGGAGGTTTCAGGAGGACAGCGATGTACCTCTGAGTGGCAAGAGGAACCATGCTTGGTTGCAGTTATGTGTCTTCACTTGAACATTCAAGCATCTTTAGGTATTTCTAATACTGTCACAAGTTTGAAACAAGTGACACTGCTTTGTCCTCATGCTCTTCCGTGGGCTTGCTGGCAGTACAAGAATAAATGTTGTTCGAAGCATCCTTGAATCTTCATTCCATGTACATAATCACACCCTGGCCTAGTTAGACAAAAGCACCCCTACATTCAATCTCAACATCATGTTTTCTAGACTAACTGAGTAACCTTCAGAGGAATGTTCTCATCGTACGTGGTGCAGAGGGGATGTCAGATTTTTTAACCCTTTATGGTAGAAGAAAAAACAGTTTTTGTTCTATGAAACTAGGACAAGTGCTTAGAAGTGATTTTTGTCTTTTTCTAAATTCATGCCATCAACAGTGGTAGATTTATAAGTTGTGCACGATCTTCAAAAATAAAACGCTGTGAGGTGTCCCAGCTCTGATGCAGCATCGACCTTGTAAAGGAAGCGAATGCACACCAAAATCTTCCAGAAAAACCTCTGCAGGCTCCTCGCCTGGTTCCCCAGGGAGAATCTGAAGCCACAAACAAGCCACAGCGGCTGTCTGCGTGATGGATGAGTGTGTCTATAAGATCAGCTGTGGAAATGGGACACTCGCCATCCACACTGTCCTTTCCCACTGCAGGCATAGTTCAGACACTAACAGCTGGACAGGTGCTCTGCTGCAACCCAATGTTTAATCGAAGGCATCACCTTTCAGTTTGAGGCGAGCTTAATTTACTATGCATTAGGTCTCCATATACAGAGATGTATAACCTTGGGGATGAAATGTATTGAGCTTGTTAAGAACCCCTTAACACGCATAGATAGATTGGTTCAGCTGATTTGTTTTCGAGTCAAATGACAACACAGAAAGTCATAATTGTTTTGGGGACATTAAAGTATGAAAGCATTTTTAGTCTGTCTTTCTATAAGGAGTCACCTGGGTTATCTGCCTCTGTAAGAAGTCAGAATTATCTTGGCTAAGGACACAACCTCCAAGGGAAATAAAATGTTCATTAAAATCTAAATCAAAAGTTAACAAAACCAAAAGAGGGAACCACTGTCATTACATTAACAGCTAAGGCTCAAAACATGGGTCTTATGCTGGAAGGAAGGTGAAGTTGATACATTATAAAAACCTTTAAAAAGGGTTTAGGTCCACAGCAACTATAAACTTTTTCATGCTTTGGACTGACAAATGTGTAAGGTGATTTTTACAACCATCCATCCATGTTTTATCAGCAAATATGGATGAATCTATCCAAATTCTAAACTCGCTTAATCCTTTTTGGTGGATTGCTAGAGCCTATCCAGCTACTGTTGAGCATAGGGGGGGTACAGCCTTGACAGTTTAGTGATTTTCACATCTCTACCATAATGTACCTTAGTAAAATTTTTCTAGAATTCATTCTTAAGGCAGATTTACCCTGGTCTGTCTGCGGTGCATCTCTGTCTCGTAGACACAAAAAAATGTACATTCATTAATCAAGAGGATTGTTTACATCGCCTTCGTCACCTCTGCGTCTGTCCCTGCACAACGCAACACAAGCTTTACGCAAGAGTTCTGTTTCCAATGAAAAACAGGTCTAGGGTTTAAAATGAAAACTTCCATTGTACTTTCAAAATAAAACTTAAAATTCTATTTTACTTTTAAGGTGACATGATAATGCAGATAACATCAGCGTTCATTTTCAATCTTTATTTTTATAGCACTTTTCATATAGAACATGACACAAACTGTTTAATACCCGAACAAAAACATTAAGCAAGCACAGCAATATAAAAATCAAAATAAATCCCCCATCCCCACCCCTGACCCAGACAGAACCCCTAATCCCATTCACGCCTCCAACCCCCTTAAATGATGGAGATTTTCATGCCATTGACAAAAAAAGTTTAATTGCGGAAGGCCAAAAACATGACACAATTTATGACACAAACATGCATTTTGCAAGGACTCTGTGAGGTAGGGGAGGGTATGGGGCCTGATAGTTGAGCTGGACAAACTGCCTAACAGGACACAATGCAAACAATGTAAAGTAACTGACTGACTGCCATGAGACATCAGATGGATGCCCTGAAACTTGTAAAATCTTGTCAATTAATCAATACGTCTTATTTTAACCCTAACATAATTCATTTCTGTTAGTGTTCATCAAACTCTTTTTTGTTGTTTTTGGGTTTTGCTGTTTTACTGACTCTGTCACAAACAGGAAACAAAAACATCCCAGCTGATCGGACCTGTAAACAACGATTACCATATTTTCCACACTATAGGGTGCAATTATTGATTTTTAAAAAAAGGCAACATTATAACCAGGAGCACTTTATATATGGATTTCTTCTGGTTGTGTTTACAACAATGAAGCGGTTTTGAGGGGTGTATGGTGCTCTGTCAAAATGTCAGTCTGTTTTTTTTTTTTACGAGTTGAAAACAAAGTTCTGTATCTTTGTAAACACACTAGCATCACTAACCGGTAGGGGTGTCGGACTGTGTTTTTTGTGTGTAACTAAGAACATTGGGAGTTAGCGAAGTCACAATAATGTTTGTGTTACCGGTATCAGTCTGCTTTTTATGTATTGCAAACAGGATTGCAGGATTGGGAGTTATAGGTATAGCAAATACGCAAACACGGCTAACGCTTCTAATGTGGCAACATGTAGCTTGTTACAAACTAGTTCTAGAGTTACTGTGAATGCAGTTAGTTCGACTGACTGACTGACTGACTTATCTCTGACTGTTTTGTCTCCTTATATGCGACATACGTTTGAAATCGATAATTTATTCACGGTGCGCCTTATATATATGCGAAGAAAATATGGTACATTTCAAAAGCTATACACACAGAAATAGTTCTATTTGGTAACTACTTCTATAAACAGAAATGTTAGTGGGTATATTTACACTTTTCTTTCCATAAGTTCATCCAAATATCCACAGATGTTTGAGACAACCGAGAGAACTGCTGAGTATGGGCATTGACATCTCCAGCCCCCTCACACCCCAGCCTCTCTGGCCTCCCTGGTCACTCCCCCACTGAGTTTGAATCAGTTGCATCAATGAAGCCATCACAAAGGAAGCATTACCACAGTGTTTTCCTGCGGAAAATGCCTGGTAATTACAAATCAAACGAGACAAATACATCCCGGTTAATGAGCGTTAAACGGATGTTAATTATCCGATTAAATGGCTGTCACCATTAAACTGTGTCTGATGAAGGCAGGGAGAAGGGGGTCAAGGGGAGTAGGGAGCTGGAAGAAAAAAAAAGTGGGGTTTCAAAACAGACGGCTGCTCTAAAAGGCGTATTAGCAGCAGATTGAGGAGATCAGACGGTGTGAAGCATGTGCGTCAGAAATGCAAACGCGAGAGGAGAGGCAGCGGGAGGGGAAGGAGTCTAAACTTTCCTCTTTTCCCGACATTACCAATCGCTGCGAGGCCTCATAGGGGAAATTAATCAACTGCCTTTGATTATTTATATATTTCAAAAGGACAAAGTGTGCAAGGGGGGAGTCGAATGGAGTCACACTGTGCTAATATGGTCACAGCCAGTCTAGCAAGCAGGTTCAGTCAAAATATATCCATCACCGAAGGACAGAAAAAAATTATAATGATCGATGTCTGTGTGAGTCTGCACAGGGGGACGGTCAATAATGTGTCCCCAAGGGATAACAGGATTTCCTGTCATTAACCGCAGATCATCAAGCCAATGTCAGCAGATGCAGGGAACACGCTGAGGTGGATTCTGTGCCTCACCTTTCAAGTTTTCCAATGCAACTTTACAAATGAAACTATTTCAAGGCAGTTTTTCTCTTTTTGTTGCAATCTTTTAGCCAATCAAAAACTACATTGCTTACATGTGTTGGTCTTCCTGAGTCGATATAAATCTTTTTCTGTGGTGGAACATTTGAATTATGACAGCGATAAGCAGAATGGAAAACCACGGTAAACAATTCATTCGATGAGCTTTAAATGTTAGGCTGTCACGGCCATCAGCGCCCAACTTAAGTGATTTCACGTTTGAATCGGCACTTGTCACCAAATACGGAGTTATAATTTAAAAGAAGCTCCATAAACGTCTGTAAATGAACAATAAAACTGTCAATAGTTGATTTAAATACTTGATCAGGAGTATTATGAAGTAGTTGCTCCTAATCTCTTTTAAAATGGTGGTTTGGTGTTATACTAATTTAAATGGTCAGAAGAGTGAACTTTATTCTAAAGTTGACAAACTTTAAACTTATGTTTATGTTTTAGCACCGATATGCAAACAAACTTTTCAAATTAGAATTAATACAACAAACTCCTGATTCCGAATTCTTCACATCTTTTTTCTGAATTTTAATAGCTCTAAAACACCAAAGTATCTAAAAAAATGCAAAACTGGAGTCCTGAGACTCAAAGACATTTCTAGCAATCATTTGTATGTCTTTTAGACAACTGTTATTGTGCTTTTGGGCTATATAAATCAAATTGAATTGAAAATTGAAGGATTGTCTTAAGGAAACAAGAAAAACAAATAGTAAAGAGGGAAATGAAAAAAACGCTTTACTAATTAAAAAAAATCTATCATTGCCAAAAATTTAGCCAGAATTAAAATGAAGTTTTCATGTATTAACATCGATAGTTGTTAATGTAACATTTCATTGAATGTTTTTTAACAGTAACATTTATCTTTTTGATAAATGCAGAAATCTATGAATAATAAATAGCACATTAATTTAAAAAAAAAATCATTTTGTAATTAAATAAAAAAGTTTTATTAAACCTTTCTCTTTTAGTGAAAAAGAAAAAAAAAAGGCTGACCTAATTTCATTGACGGGGAGGAAAAGGAACTTGTAAAAGGTACTAGTACTGGTAAAAGTACTTATTGGTAAAATCACTGTAGTTCTTAGGAACAGAAAGTTCAAGTCTGTCTACAAACTTCATTGTCGCTGCAGTTTGGTCGACACAGAGTAATGAAGGAAATGATGTCTTAACTGGCCCCTTCTTTAGAATTACCAGCACCATGAGTATTCCGGACACACACTCGCATATTCAACAGTCCGCATCCGTGCAAATGTGTGGGTCTACAACGGAGGCCGCAAAGAGGCAGAAGTAAATGGCAGCGCCCTGCGTGCACATCAGTTTAACTCAACAAGAAGCCTGGGCAGAAAATCATTTGAAGAAGTCCCGCAGTCCCTTCAGACAGACGCTGCCGGCTCCTCAGTGATCTCCTATCATGCTGTCTGTCTCTTTACTGTCAGCTCTAATGGCTCTTAGACACTGGACGGGGACACGGGTGGTTACTGGGGGCCGAGGGCAGCACACACTCAATCAATAATTTACCCAGCGCCTCGCCTGATTTGTGTGTCTGTGTGCGTCCTTTTTCTTATTTAAGCATTTATATGGGCAGCACATGAGATGATTTGTGTTTTTTTCATAGATGTTTCGGTGTGTGTGGTGTGTGTGTAGCCCACTGCACCTGGTGTGCAGATAGGGCTTTGGCCAATCACAATAAAGATTGGAGAAAAGTTTGAGTGACACAACGGCGCCATGCCTGGCTGAGATACGATTCATTCTGTTATCACACTTTCCTAAACACACACACACACACACACACACACACACACACCTCCACAACAGCTTAAAAGGGCTAAAATATTTAACAGAGCACATTTTTTCTGTTTCAGTTTCCTTAATCTTTCTTTTCTCTTCTTATTTTTATGTTATCTTCTGCATTTGTTTTTCTTGTCTTTTTCATGCAGCTTTTTCATCCTCTTTTGCCCTTTTTCTTTTGTCTTCTTCGCTGCACAGTCTCATCTAAGCTCCAATCCCCTCGTTTCTTCATGTTGTTTTATGCTTGTGTTTATTCTTTTTTAACGTTGTCATTTTTTGTACTCTCTTCTTCTTTTTCTCGCTGATGTCTTCAAGGGAACCCTCTACCCATCATTCATCTACGGTGGCCCTGAAGCAGTAGCGGAACTAGACTAATTTGTATGGGGGGGCCCGAAGGGGCACAAAAGAGTTTGGAAGGGTAGCATATGCATGAGTTGAAGGTCAATACTAATAAAATGATAAAAAACATACAATGTTAAACAGCTTTATTATCAAAAAATAAGAAAATAAGAGAGCTGATTTTGGCTATACGGCCAGGGTGCTGATGGCCCAGACGGGCCGGCATGCAGTCAATACAGGGGTGTAGCAAATAGTTGGAGGGGCTCAAGATTTCAGTTAAACAAATGCCTTTTGTTATTTCTGCAATGTCTAAAAAAACATGTATAAATTATTTCCTGAACTTTCTTCATCATAATATTTATATTAACTCAAAAACTGGGGGCAGGTGGGGGGACAAAACCTTATGCCCTCCTTGATCCCCAATAGCTCCACTCCTGTCCTGAATCACATTAACAAATCACTCAACCCAAAAAAGCAAAGACTACGACAAATTAAAGAAAAAAAGAAAAACATTATATATAAAGAAAAAAAAAATCCAGAGTCCAAAACGTAAATTCCCCCCAAAATTTGACCCAAAATATAAAAGGAAATGTTTCGTTGAACAAAAGTACGTTCCAGAAATCAAAATGAAATTTAAATGAAACCAAATAAGAAACCAGAAAAGGTGTGAGACATCATTGATTGGAGGATGACTATTTCTCACCTTTTCAGACAAAAGTCTTTTTTCATGGGAATATCTACCAACAGAGGATATTTCTTTAAGATACCATAGCCACTGCTAAAGTTTGGTGTTCTGTCAATCAACTCTTTACCCCAGTTAGGATAAATAATCCTTCTGCTTGTCCTCTTCTTTTAAATTCAAACATCATCCAATCAGTGATGTCCCACAATACTTGCCTCTTTTTGTTTTATTTTTGTTCTTATTTTATGTCTGAAAATCAATTTATTTTATGCTCTGGTTTTTTAGAATTATGCTTTGATTTACAAAATGTAATGTTTTTTTTCATAATTTATTTTGCTTTTTTTTACTTTGTTGTAATCTTTAATACATTTTTGCTTCGAGTGATTTGTTGATGTGGTTTTCACTTCAGAGCCACCATACGCATCTTATTTCTCTTCATCCTCTTTACAATTTTCTTTTTCAGGTTTTTGTCTTTCTACTGTTCTATTTTCTTTTCTTCTTTTTATCTTTTTTCTGGCTTTATTTACCTTTTCATTTACCTTTACCTTTTTATTTACCTTTCCTGCTACCTGTGCTTTTGACCTTTTGCATGTCCCTTTTAGCTTGTTTGCGTTCTTCTAATGTCGTTTTCCTTCATCTCTTTCCCCGTTTCCCTCCTCCTTCCTTGCTGCCAGATACTGACCAAACAAGATCCGATTTCGGCCACCATGGAGAACCAAGCAGACGTGCACAAAATGACTAATTAGTGCTGGCGCAGAAATCACAAACCCTAACAAACACATGCAAAGACGCTTAATGAGAGCCACACAGCTGGAAACCCACACATGTTTGTCCATTAGCACACGTGTTGTCAGTACATTGTTTCCCAGCACGCAGCATGCAGCTGCTGCAGCTGTGCTGGCTGTTGTGTCGGGCTTTTGTGAGGTGCTTGGTTTTGGCTCTTTGGCAGTTATTAGGTGCTTTGTGTGTCCGCAGCACAAACATAGTGGGCTTATTAGGAAAGTCTTTCACTGCTGAATATCCTAATTTGGACTGATTGAGATTTTTCTATTAGCAGCTTGTCAAGCTCTGCCAACTCAGGATTTTTAGTAGTTTATTGGCAAACTTTCAGTCTGACATGTGGGAACATGTTCTTCACGCTCCCGTAGAAATGTTTGGGTTGGTTACTTCTTCCTAATCAATCAGTTGAGAATGTCGAGTCTGTCTTAATATGCTTTTAAATTAAATGTAAAATATATGCAGGCACTTTTTTATGTAAACTGACAAATACAGGAAATCTACATGAATGTCCTTTTCCATTTCACAGTTGCAGCTTTACAGATTCTGCTTTTGTTGGGCTACAAAACTGCCTGATCACCTTTATATAAAACACAAAGCAAGGAAAAAAAAGCTGAAAAATATTGTATGGATAGGATCCTTTTATGCTTTAGTCACATTCACCCATATGAGGGGTTGATCCGTACGGCTGCTGCAGGTCTTTGGGTTCTCCGGGACCGTGGAGGGTTGTAGACAGGAGCGGCCCCATCTGACAGGAGAGCGCACGAGTGTCTAATGCTACAACTAAAGTGACAACCTCCAATGAAAAGTACATAATGTGCAGCCAGCAGTTTTTCCTGCTTGGTCTTGTCATGTGACATAATAAGAAGAGCTGAAGAAGGCTGCACATGGTCAGGTAAAAACTCTTAGAAGGCACCAAGAGATTTCAGGTTAAGGTTTAGGTTATGGTTTGAGTTACAGCCACACAGGAGTATGAAGTCAAAGGGCTTAAGTATACTTCCCCTACAACCTGATGACTGCTTTAAATGCTTTTCTAACACCCCATGCATCTCTTACACTTCTCTGGGCACTGTATCAGCTGCAAATGGTCTCCTCTCTGGCAGAACCTGCATGCTACGATGCTCAAACATCACCTGATTCTGCCCATCAGCAAGGCCTGCAAAGTCCTGATAATCACAATCAGGCAGGGGGGGCAGGAAAAGAGGAAACACGCATGATGGGGATCCTGAGGGCCGGAGGTGAGAAAACTTGTCCTTGTTGTGTCTCCGGAATGCTGTGCGGGTTTCCTCCCCTGTCAGTGACCTACTTTGCTCACACGGTGAGGTGGATAAGGCTATCATCGGTTCCAGGCATGTTGAAGGCGTTGCTAGTTAACAGGATGAGGACAATAAAGGAAAACGCCATTTGGCAATGTTTAAGGCATGTTTAAAAGATGAATTTCAAACATTGAGCAAAAAAAGGTTTTAAAGGTAAAGTATCGATTAATAATAAAACTTCTTCTTCTACCTAATAAAAAAATATCTTTAAATACATAGTAAATTATGTGTTCTTGTGTTTGTTATGCTTCTGGAAAAACCCTTAGATTGATGTTTTGTTTAATGTGGCTGTAAGAAATGTATGTCACACTAACGCGTTTTTTCCTTTTCGCCCCTCAACTGACATTTTTAAGTTTTTTGTCTATTGTAGCATCATCCCAATCTAGGACAGAGTTTTAGGGCCAGTTTAAAAAAAAGTGTTATTATGACTTTTAAGTCATAAATTTACGAGAAAAAAGTTATAGATTAACAGGGAAAAACATTAAAGTTTTCTATTTATGGGAGCCTTGTTTGAAGATGAAATATGTGGAGCCTTTTGTGAGGCTTTATTTCTGGATAGGTTTAAAAAACAAAGAGATTCTGAACCTTTTGGCGACTCAAAATCAGATTATTTTCAGTGGAGCCGGCTTTCCGGGGTTCGGTGTCGGTAAAGCAGAGTTTCATCTGTAAAATAAGGAGCTCAGAGACACATTTGGGTGTAGAGGACTGCTTGCAGCCTTTATTCTCCTTTTTATTCACATAACCTGAGTTCATTTGTCACCTTACGTCATGAACCTGTTATCAGAACACCAATGTGGAAGTAAACAGTGTTCCCCCTCCTCCAGATGAAACGTCCCGTTTCAACATAAAATAATTAAGAGGAATGAAAATAGTCTGTAATATTAGAATTAGAACGTTGAAAATGCCAAAAAGTGCTCCTCCTCAGACGGAAGCGTCACACAAATGTTTTTGTTTTTGGAGGAGGAAGAGAGGAGTCTGTTGGACAGCTGCCTGAGGGGAAACCAATGACTTCATGGGGCTGCAGAGATCCTGCAAAAAACCCATCAACAAATAAAACAACAAAAAATCATAAATCACACAAATGAGGTTCCAAACATTGGGAACATTATCAATAAACATTCAGCTCACCTGTTCCAATGAGTTTAGTCGGTCTGCTCCGCTGCTGTGCTGCGTTCACTTGCTGCTCTGTAGCCTCACTTCCACTTTAATCTCGTAAAATTACAAGTTTTTTTCTCGTAAATTTTCGACTTAAAATCTCATAATTGTACTTTTTTTTTTTTTTTGGTGGCCCTAAAACTCCGTCGTACCAATCACTAAAGCTGAACCAATTTTGAATTTTAAAAACAAAGCATATTTAGAAAGATTTAAAAAATATGTTTGTTGAGTGCAGAATATTCCTGCTGGAATGGTATTGAAGGTGTTCTGTGTCATTTAGAACAGTTGTTTTTGTTTCTTTGTGTGCGTTCACATTAGGCAACTTTCCTGCCCCGAGGCCGTGCACGTGGGCGCGTTCCTCCAGCCTCTGAGTTATTTGCCTCCAAACAATAACAATGTTGTTGATCAGCAGTTGTTTACAAAGTGCCAGGAGGATGGAACTAATTTGATCACTCTGTATTCCCCCGTCTCTCCCACTCCGGAGACGGTTTCAATTTAAGCTCCTTATACTTTCTCTGTGGTAAGTTGATTCTGACAGCAGTTATGAATGTCGTGTTCTACTCAAGTGGTCACGAGCTGCAGAATAATGAAGTTCTCACCAAATCATCTGTTCCTCAAATCACTTAGCTGTATCTTCATTAGGAAATTTACAGCCTGAAGGAAATCAGAGTGGGATGCAACTGAGAGACACAGCAGCTCTGCAGCACTCGCTGCCTGACAACCAGATTAATCGCCTACATTTCACTTCAAACGGAGAATGCAGAGCGAATATGTACAGTTGTCTGCATGGATGCTTTACCATTATTCAATACATTTAGGATTCTCTTTATTCTCAGACCTTCTTTATCCAAAAAAGAGTTTAAAGAAAAAAAAAGTTCATTATTTTTTAACTTTAGTTGCAAAAATGAAAATTGAAAAAAATCAAAAAGAAATCCATTATGTGATGATGCTTAAGATGGACAATCAAATGAGATTTAGACTCAGCAATATTAACTTCACAGTTTCTTGAGATAAAATGGACCAGGGCACACAGCAGCAGCAGAGGGAACACAATCATGTCTCCCACTGACTGACAATAGATGATAAATTCTGATAAATACAGGGAAGATTGATCAAAGAGTGTTCAGTTTGACTAGAAATCCCGTTCACATAAATTTAGTGTAACACAACTACAGTTGACAGCCACTTGCAGGCGACCATGGGTGGTAAATAAAATAGAAATCCTCCTGCCTTAGGGTTGGTCAATCTATTTTAAAAATAGTGTAGGAAAATAAACATGTTTACCCATAATTCCTATAAATTTTGTAAAAAAAAAAAAAAAAACGTTTACATTTTTAGGTTTCCTATTTTTTTTCTGGAGTTGAGACTTCTGGGGAGCAAGGGAAGGCCAAAATGCCATTTTGATAATAGTAAGAATAATAAAATGGCTTGAAATATTTACTTTTGATCCTTCTATTGCTAATGTCCTTCCACCCTTCCACCCTTCCACCCTTCCAAAGTCCTCTTCCCATCCCCACTGAGCTAGCATGTGATTTACATCACAGTAATGCTAAAAGAAAGCAAAATGCCCTGAATATCATTCAATATTACCACAGGGACTTTTATCCCTCCCTTGGTGAAGTCATAGAAGCACATAAATGTGCATTCAATGCAAACAATGAGCCCCCCCCCAAAAAAAAAAAAGTTAACTCAGTGATGTGCTGCACTGTCCTCTCTTCTTAGACATTTATTATTTCCACTAATGGGTGTGAGTCAAAAATACAGTTTATAGTTTTCATCTTTAATTACCAAATACCATTCAACCATTAAAAAAAATGCTACAAGAAAATTGAATGACATGAGCTTAGTAAAATTACAAAATTGAGCAAATTTTTAACAAATTCAATAAAGGATATAAGATGGAAAACTAAACCAAACAAACAACATTAATATTACATTTCTCAGTGTTATTTTGGACAGTATAAAGTTTCCTGGCTGTTAGAAAAAAAAACTACTTCACTGATACGGAAAAGGTTTTAAAAGATTTACAGGTTCAAAGATGTAAACGTAGTAATAAATACAACTAAATTGGACTATAAAAGCTGATGACAATAAATCAGAAAGTAAGTTGGTCATTATTACGCTCAGTTAAGTTTCAATTACTTCTTTTGTTGTGTAATAAAGCAGAAAAAGTTTTGGAATCGATAATCGAATGTTGAGTGACAGCGACAAAAACTTCAAGGACCTTGGAACAGCGGGGGGTCCTCACCCTGTCAGAAACTGTTATGCACAGGTCAGTATGTGGGCTTTCAGCCGTCCAACTTTGTGTTTCAGTCTAGGTGTGTGTGTGTCCACCTCTGCATGAATCAAGTACACTTGAAGTGGAAAAGAGAAGTGACACCAAAGAAGCAGGTGCTTAAAAGCCAGAGCAAAGTCTCTGACTTTACTGTGTCAAATGCACTCATATAAATAACAAAAGAAAGTTCAATCCTTCTTGTTGTCAAGCGCAGACAAAAAAGGATAAAGATTACTTCATAAGACAGACTGTCATCATTTCCTTTCCCGTGCGTGTTTCATTATTTATTTAACTTTTCTTTCCAAGCTTTTCTCCATTAAAACTTCAATCAATCTCGTAAATCCAGAAAAGAACTGGACCTTTTCCTTAACACATAAAAAGCCAATAATGATAAATTACCATAATATTTCGTAAGATAATATTTCTAGGCTGCATGGTGGCGCAGTGGTACAGCCCTGGTTTGAATCCCAACTGGGACCTTTCTGTGGGGAGTTGCATATTCTCCCAGTACAATTAATGGATTTTTTACCAGAACTTTGTTTTTTTTCCCCACTCTCCAAAAACTGGCTTATGGGTTAATTGCTATTCTTATATTGCCCCTAGGTGTGCATACGAGTGTGGCTGTGTAGCCCTTCGACAGACTGGCGATCTTTTTAGGGTGAACCCTGACTGAAGATAGATGGATGGATGGATGGATGGATGGATGGATGGATGGATGGATGGATGGATGGATTCTCTGCATTTGGCCCTTGCCCTGGGGGAGGGAGGAGTCCCAATCACAGTCATGTTAAAGAACCATTTGGTGGTTTTTACACTGGATGGATCATCTTTGTCACCCAAGGGATTCTGAACGACAGAAAGACTCAACAACATCCTGAAAATGGCTGAATGGACAAAATAAAGTTAGAACACCTGTTGAACCCACCCCTTTGACTGTATATAAGAGCTCAATCCAGTTGCTGCCATGTTGAAGCCAGAAACCTTCAGTGAGCAGTGATAGACTCGAGTCGGTCTAAGTCAGGGGTCGGGAACCTTTTTGGCCGAGAGAGCCATAAACGCCACATATTTCTAAATGTAATTTCGAAAGAGCCATACAATAATGTAGCGTCCCTTTCCCACACTGAGGCACGGAGACTTAACCTCTTTTAAGGTTCTTTATTCTGGTTACTGTAGACCGCAGCAAACGCCGTAAATTTAATTCATCAACTCCTGAATCTCTCCCGCTGAGACGAGAGCGCTTCTCTCAACTTCATATTCCCTGCTCCCGCTCCAGCCCTCCCATTTCCCTTATTCGGCCCAAAGCTGAACCCCATTGGTCCAAACTACCTAACAACAGGCTGAGCGACAGAACTGTGAGCCAATCAGATCTCTGCTTGATGTGTTTAATGAACTCCAGAACTTTTAACGCGGCCCAACAGCGGACCCAACTCAGTCCGCGACAATATGTTTAAAACTAAAAATACAAGTGAATGTGAGCATTTGATGTAATTTCAACACTTTCAAAGTACAATAAGTCTGTGGATTATTTTTAATAACATGGTTATGTTGTTGCTAATAATGATGAGTATTTCTCGTGGTGGTTTTGCTGATGGTCTAGTCTGGTTGATACGTGGTGAGTTTCTGCTTCATGCAGGCGTTGAGACTTTAAACGTGATCGTAGGTCTGAATGTTCTGTAGATGTGACAAAGACTCACATGCAGACCTGGAGCCAGACACACACTCACACGCTGCAGTGAGTGACGGGCAGCGGGTTTTACGTTTCTAGAATCCCTGCGCGATTCACCTGCTGCCTGTGAGGAAGAAAGCAGAGGGTGGGGGGCACCCCCACCCTCTGCTTTCTTCCTCACATCCCGTCCCCGCATCTGCGCGCTCTTTCTCAGAGACGGGAGCGCGCAGGTTTAGGCACGGCAATTAATAGGTTTCCTGCTGGTAAAAACTCTGTGAAATAGTAGATAATAGTAAACTGAGTGCTGGCGCAGATTTTTCTCTCCAAGCACCGCTACTACTGCGCGCCCCTCTGGCATCGCATCGCGCACGAGAAGGACTGGTCTAATGAAAAAAAAAAAAAATAGTATAAATAAAGATTTGTCTGCGAGCCATACGTGACCATCAAAAGAGCCATATGTGGCTCGCGAGCCATAGGTTCCCGACCCCTGGTCTAAGTCATCAATTCTACAGCAACCACTCTTGACGATCAGAAGTGTTTACACTCCGATCATTTGACAAATCAATTGTTTTCAATATTTGACTTACTACCACATATTTTATTGAGGCATCTGATTAGCCAGTTTATAACTTTAATAACTAGCACATAAATAAATATTGTAGAACAAAAAATAAACACAGAATTAACAAGAACATGTTAAAAAAAAGGTAGTCAAGCAAATAATGATGGAGTAACAACTGTTTATTTCTCAGTAGAAGTCTATGGATATTGGCTTCTTGGAGCCAGCGGTTACTTTCTAGGGGGAGGGGTCACTCAGTCCAGTTTTCATATACAGCCAAAGGTCCACCCATTTGCTGATCAAATAAACACAGCCATAGCAATGCACACATTTTAGCTCTAAAATTCCCTCAAAGTAAATATTGGAATTTTAAAATTCAGGAAAAAAATGGGGATACATTATTTTTCTCAGTTCTACTTGATACATTTTAGGCTTTTATTTATAAAATGACTTAGGATGTATCACCTTAAAAACTTGTTGCTATAGAAATAATTCAAAGTGATCAATAAGTTTCCAGCATACTGTCTCACAAACAACGGTTTATTTGAGGAATGCAAGCGATGTGGGGAAATATGAATAAAAAAAGGTTTTGTTTCTGAAGAAATCTCAGCAGGTGTGCCTGAAAGTCAGATTTTACTTTAAAGTGTCTGAGCGAGAAACTACAAACACTTTGACACATCTGTGGGGGTGAGAGTGGCGTTTAAAGATTTCCACACTCCTAAAGTTCAACATTTGGTCAGGTAGATGTAAAAGTTTGAACTCAGATGTGACTCACTTTTAAATTCTCCTTAAGAAATATCAAATGAGGGAAATGACAGATTTTATTTTCATAAAATATCATATTTTTATATAAAAATTTTCATACAGATATGTAACGTTCTAGGATTGGGAATCCCATTTTAACAATATTTATTATTACTCCTAATTCGGATGCCATATTTATTTGGAGAGTCCATATTTAGAGTTTTTAGCAAAAAAAAACTTAGGAGCTAAACTGAGTCGCATTTCAGTGCTTAAGCAGTTTTTTCTTTAAATCCACCTTTATTTTAAAAAGTGACTTGACTTATAGTCCACCTGCAAATTTTTTTATTCATCTCTTATTTTACCAGTTCTCCTTTACTGGCGTATTTTTCCCCTCACAGCCTCCTCTTCTCTCCCTCACATGCAGGAGAGTTCGCTGACACGAGTCAGAGAGGCTCTGAGCAATCTCTCAATCCCTCAGCGCCTGCAGAAGCCAATAATTGTTGTCTGCCCAGGAGGGGAAGGTGAAGAATGACAAAAGGAGCCAGGAAAGCACCCTTTTTCAAACACACTAACAGACTCGCCGTTTGATCACACACAGATTTTACAGCACATCAGCAGATTCAATTGATGCCGTCATGAAATCTCAAATTGGCCGAGCAGAAGTGGGACTCCAACAAATGACTCAAAAATGATTGAAGATAAATTATCTGCTTTCGTTTGTTAATACATAAAGCTCACAAAAACAGACATTTCATGTAGGTAATTCATCAGATATATATATGTTTTGTTTTGATCTGGATCATTTCACTCTTTAGTCGAAATTACTTAAAATGATGAAGCTATTTTTTAGAATCCATAAAAATGCTTGAAAATGTTGAAGAATTATCAACTTAAAAAAGATTTTCTAAGAAAGGAGGAACTTTACCTGTTTGATTGGACTCTCAATTTAAATCTTTATCGAAAAAACAAGTTCTGGCTTAAAACTTGAAGACTTTTTAAATTATCCTTAACTAATTAACTTTTACATGACTTGCTCAATACGGAAATGTGGCCAAGGAGAGTTTGTGATCCACTTGCTTGTCTGTGATCTACAAAAAAAGCCTGATGTTAGAACCAGTAAACTGGCAGCTGCAGTATTGAAAGATCAAGTATTTTCTGTTCAAAAGCACCTAAATATATGAAAATGGCAAAAAAAGAAGAGAAAGTTGTCTCTACAAACATTTTACTCAAATATCTCACTGCTAAAATTTCCTTTAGTAACCAAGAAGGTTTCTGAATCAAGTGAAATTTTGGTTTTAAATGTAATCTGTAATAAAACAACAATATACCGTAGAACACAGAACTACGTACCGCATTTTTGTAACTATAAGTGGCTCCAGACTAGAGCCAAAAGAAAATAAAGAATATATATTTAATGTATATCATATAAATATATAAAAAAAAACTTGATATATGTATATATATATAATTCTGACCAGCTTTGCCAAGCCCAAGCTCTTTTGACTAGTTTGCTTACCAATGCTTGTCCATAGATTCAGTTCATACACAAGACATTCTGCACTTTTGAGATGTTCTTCACTTTTTTCTGTTTTCTTTGTCAATCTCACCGGGTTAAGGCTGATCGTCCACAGCTGTCTTCATTTTGTAAATTAACTTCAGTCTATTTCAGTGTCTGGTTTTCAGCTCAACTGCTTTGTCACCAGTTATGTTGCTCCCTTGGTTTTGTTGTGTTCACGATTTTTTGTTGTTGTTTGTTTCTGACACCAAGTCCGGTTTCTTGCATGTTGGGTCGTACACCACCAGTTCCTGACAGGAAGAAGCTCACCACTTGACACCAAAGTGTCAAAGGTCAATGTGGGAAACAAGCCCGCCCTGTGATGGCTGCCTTCACTGTTGTTTTAATTTGTAATTAATTTCTCGAAGCTCGACTTCACATACAAATTCAGTTTTTCTCTAAAATATATATATATATTTTGGAAAGATCTGTTGAGCTCATCTTGAACTGGAATAGATCCAGGGAGCTCAGTTTTTTGAAGCACTTCCTGATCACGCCAGCCTCCGTCCTCGCCTGCAGGCTGCCCTCACACACAGCCTCAGCCTCAGAGGCTCTGCTGGTATTTTACCAATAAACTTTTTCAGCAGGTGGATTTTTTTTTCCTTGGAGAAAAGACTTTTACCAAACTTTGACAAGTCTCAAAATCCATCTGAAGGGTTATGAGGCTGTGTTTATACCTATATTTTACTTTTAAAAACCCTTTTGAATATATTTTATAAAAGCTCTTTTACATTTTTATTTTATCCTTTCTGGCTTCAGGTTAAAGAATTTTTTTTTTCTAAACTCATGCCTCATTCTGAAGCTGAATGGTTCATAAAAGATGATTACATTCCTCGTGACCCACTTTCATTTGAGTTCATTTCATTGCATTGTAAGTTAATAATGCATTGGTTGTGAAATCCTTTGGAACGGGACAGATGGCAGTGTTCAAGCGCTGGCTGATCTTATCGTAAAACATTTCCCAAAACCTGTTGGCTGCAGTGATTGTGTGTATGTAACGTCTCCAGGAGTGATTTATAACTTTCCTCGATCCTTTTTTTCTGAAAAGTGGTTTGTTCTTTGTCACAGTTCCTCATTAAAACAGTGGACCACAGTAAGTGGACAGTCCTATCAGCTAAAACTCCACAGGTTTGACTGTGATGCTTTTCTAAAAAGGGCTGTTCATTAAAAAAAAAGGAGACGACAGAATAAAAAGAGAAAAGACCACGTTAAGATGAGAGGGTGGTTGGGAGGATGAGGGCAACTCATGTTGTAAATACTCCAGAGAACATCATATTGTGGTTAAGGGTGGCTCTTCAATGAAACCATCCTAACATTTTCTGCTCACTTTTCTCCTCATCTTTTGTCTTGAATGTTTGATGTGAGCAAATTAAATAGAAATACAATGGTTTAGATGGAGGACGTGAGGTTAGACAAATAAGACAACACCAATAATATTTGCCCTAAAAAAAAACAGAACAGCAATTTTGATTCTTTAAACAATAAAGTTGTGAAAGTAAAAATGAAAGCAGCATTTGAATTTGGAGAAATTTCATGGAGTTTTAAAGAACAAACTTCCAAGAACAATGTAAATAGCTGGTAAAAAAAAAAGATGGGACAGACCCACTCTAACGAAAATCATGTTTTTGGTTTTTTTTTAACATGTTCTCATGACATGTTTTCATCTGCTCCTGACAATAATTTTTTTATAATAATAATCCAACAATTTGAATAAAGAAATACTCAAAGATGTAATTTTAAGCTCAGTTTTCTTTATATATGTCCTTTATCATGAAAAAAATGTTAAAAGGGCATAAAACACCAAAAACCCTATCTACATCAGAGTGGGTCTTTAATATCCAATTACAATTGTTTATAGAAAAAGCTTTTTTCTATGGGAACAACACCCATTGTTTTCTTTCAATGCTTGTTTGTTCAAATGTGACACCAAATAAAAGCAAATAAACCCATGTTATAATGCAAAGCAATTTATTACAAGCAAAATGTAAATCTAGTAAAGGGATTTCTTGGTTTTTGGCTGTTGTGAAGCACAAATAGAGTGGGGATCAAAAGCTTGAGCACCCCAGGTAAAAAGTTGTCAGTTATCATGCAAAATCAACTTTTTTAAGCTTTTAACTGTATTAAAATGTTAAAACAAGCCCAAAGTGGTAGTTTGCTTCATTTACGCATCTCTGCGCATATCTCTAAAACTCTGCGCTCTGAGCACCAGCCCCACCCAATCCATGAAAACGAATGGGTTCTCACACTGTGACATCACAAAGTGAGGTACAGCCCCTTCCAGGAAGGGTCTGCACTGCCAGCCCCGCCCCCAGGCTAACGCCCACTTTTTGATTGGCAAAAGCCTTTAGTTTTACAATACGGTACAATACGCACATCCATCTTTGCAAAAGTTTGGATGTTCTTTGTTTTTGTGGGCCAAACGCAGGCACGCTGCTGAGGCCGGCTCTAGGATGACATCATGAAATGTGCAGCACCTACAAGGAGTGAAAGACGGAGGCTCAGAGAGTCGTCTTACTTCTGGGTAAGAAAATTAGCACATGAAAATAATTGATCATTCACACAAAAAATCATTCTTCAGTGTGCCAAAGCAATATTATCATATATATGCATATAGTTTACTCTGAATGGCTTAAAAAATAGGGTGATATAGGCCCTTCAATGTGCATAAATTAGCAAAAGAAAGACTAAAAAATCTCCAAAATCAGACTACAGATGAGACATTCTTGTAATATTTTCAAGCAAATGTACATTTTCTTTTCATCATATAGTCTTTCAAAATAACAGTAAACAGGATAATGGTTTGGGCACCCTGCAGAGTTAATACCTTGTATACCTCCTTTTGCAAGGATCACAGCTTGTAAAGGCTTTTTGTTGCCAGCCAAAAGTTATTCAATAAATTGTTTGAGGTATCTTCACCCATTCTTCCTTACAAAAGTCTTCCAGTCCTTTGAGACTTGTGGACTTTGTTACACACTGACTGCGTTTTGAAGATTTTTCCTCCTTTTTTTGGCTTCTTTATTCACAATAATAGAACTTTTTACACTTGGTGCCCCAACTTTTGATCCCCACTGTTTCCACAGTTTGCTTTATGGCCTGAAAATCATGTAGAGACAGAAAACAATCGGTCCAAGTTGAAAACACTGTGGAATACCATCATTTAACTTGGCTTTGTGACACAGCATTATTTGATTTACAAAATGTTTTTCCTACTTTTACTCATTACATATCAAAGACAAAAGTATGTAAGTACAGATTTTTCATTAAAAAAAGGGAGAAAATCAAAGATTCCTCCAAGCTCAGCTAATCTGGACACAAATCCAAAGTATTTTCTCATTCATCTCAACCAGGTTTTATTTTGTCTGTGGGAACTAAACGTGTGGGCATCAGAGTAACCTGATGATTTATCTGAAAACTTCCGCTGTAGGGGCAGCCGCATCTGCAGAATGTAAACAGCCTTTGAAGCAACACACGGATTCAGGTCTGCTCTAACCTTTGAAAGGCATCAAAAAGTCTGTTTGAAGCTCTAAGTTTTGATCATGTTGGGAAAAATTATACCTGAAGTGAAAAGGTTCAAGGTCTGGTCAACAGCTTTTCTGAGGTCTGCTGTGAGATTTTCTTTTTCCCAAGCAGGTGAACAGAAAGACGGCAGCCTTGAGTCTTCATTCATTTCTCAGTCAATGATGAGTGATGAGTGAAAGGCTGCAGATGGAAAGAATTTGATCCCTCTGTTTCAATTTCAGTCGAGCCGTTTTTTTCTCCTTTTTTGATTTCCTTTGGTTTTGATCGCCTGGCCTAAACCCACTTCGGGTTTCCACAGGTTACGGTAATTAAAGGCGATTAATCACAGAGCGATGGATAATTAAACGCTAAAAGCGGTTTGTCAGCCAAACGAGCCGAAGGAGACACGCAACGTCACTTTGCTCCCACCTGCACACGTCCATAAATCTCAGAGCACTCCCGCTCCTCCTCTCAGTGTTTTTAAAGGCATTAAATGTGGCGCGCACACATGCACCAGAGCCCCACGTTTAAGGCTTCCATAATTAACTGCAGGCAATTAGCCACAGCGCAAAATGCAAAACAGCCCAATGAAGAGAGCAGAAGCGAAGGATAAAAATGACCTCCAGACTGAATTTTGTTTATGACTCTAAGGCTCAAAAAAACCCTTAAAAACCCAATCCAATGAAAACATGTTTTTGTTACTTTTTTGTTTCGTGATTGAGGACATATATAATAAAAATGTAGCTTAAAACTGCATTTCTGAACAATTTTTGAATTCAAATCATTGTGAATCAGGCGAAAAAACTTGTAGGTGTGACGTAGAAGTGCTACAATCAGTCAAGTCTTTGTTTTCCTCGTCCAAGCTGGCATATGGATCACGCCAATAATGCTTGCCATTTTTGTTGCACCTTTAAAGTGCATTAAAAAAGCTCAAAACAATTATAAACAAAAACTAGAAGATTAAAGCACTTGAAGGTTAAAAAAGTGCAAATAAATACTGTAACGATCCGGCCGGACCGCCACTTTAATGGGGTAACGAAAGCCAACCGCTCAAGAAGAGGTTTTAATAGAGAGCTGTCCGTGCCCCATACACCGCACGACCCCGGACAGTCTCAGGTTGCAAGAAGAGAGAGGCAATATTAGCTTTTAAGCAATAAGCCCATTTATTCCAGCACACATACAGCCCAAACAGCATGGAGGGTCACTTCAGCTTCCAGCCCTCTGACTCAAGGTTTCACCTAAACCTCCCCACTTCCCATGAGCCTTTGGGGCTGAAGGCGGGGCTAACCCCCAGGTCGCTACACTGCCCCCACCTAAGAGGGTTAAGTGTCCCCACAACCCTCACATAGCTGTGCACCAAACAACACATGAACACATGCATCATTGAACATAGTCCCTGAGCCAAACTGGCTGCCTCCGTGTCCGGGCTGGCCTTGCTGTTGACTCAGCAACACCTTGTCCCCTATTGTCCTGTTCCACACCCACAGTGGTTGCAGAACTGTCCTCGTCTGCCTGTGCAGTAGGAGCTAAAGGGTGGTAAGGGGCCAGCCTATCCTTATGGAGCACCACCCTTCGACCCCGACCTGGCAGCCGTACCCGATACACCACTTCTGAGATCTGTTCTAAGATCTCTCCAGGTCCTTGCCAGTGGCTCATGAGCTTGGGTGAGAGTCCCCGTTTCCTCACTGGGCAGTACACCCATACTCTATCCCCCTGCCCAAAAACCGGTCCGTGGGCTCGGGTATCATACACCCTCTTCTGCTTGACTCCAGCTTCTTGCTGGGCTTCTACTGACAGACGATGTACCTCCCCTAACCTCTCCTTCAGCTGTCGCACATAGTCCAGTTCGAGACCTCCTGTGATCTCAGGCTCAGGTGCAGCGCCAAACACCAGGTCTACAGGTGTACGGAGCTCCCGGCCGAACATCAGCAGCGCGGGCGTGCACTGGCTGGACTCCTGGACTGCTGAACGATATGCCCACAGGACCATGGGTAGATGTTGGTCCCAGTCTTGCTGATGCGTACTGGTCAGTGTAGCAAGCTGGGTGGCCAGTGTCCGGTTGAAGCGCTCCACCAACCCATCGCTCTGTGGATGAAGTGGTGTAGTACGGGTCTTCCTCACCCCCAGGCGCTTGCACACCTCTGCGAAGAGTCTGCTCTCAAAGTTCCTGCCCTGGTCACTGTGGAGCTCATTGGGGACTCCAAACCGCGTGAACATCCCCTCCACCAGATATTTTGCCGTTGTTGTGGCACTCTGGTCCGGCACCGCATATGCTTCTGGCCACTTGGTGAAGTAATCCATGGCCACTAGGACATACCGGTTACCCGACTCAGTGAGAGGGAAGGGACCCAGTACATCCACACCAACCCTCTCCATTGGAGCCCCCACCAGGTACTGCTGCAGAGGGGCACGTGACTGCTGTGTGGGTCCCTTGTGTGCCGTGCAAAGATCACAGCAGTGAACATGCAATTCGGCAGCCTGTCGACAGCCCGGCCAGTAAAATCGTGCCCTCAGCCGCTTCACAGTCTTTGTATTCCCAAAGTGGCCAGCACCTGCTGCCCCATGGACCCAGTGGAGCACCTCATCCCGAAGAGAGGTGGGCACCAGGAGCTGCAGCCGGTCTCGACCTGCCCCTGGGGCCCGCCAGCGTCGATACAGAACACCATTGTGAAGCTCCAGGTTACCCCACTGGGAGTGCAGCGTCTTCAGCTCTGGGTCACCAGCTGACACAGCTGACCAATCAGGACGTCGTCCTGCCTTAACCCACTTCCTTGTTTCGGCCAAAACTTGGTCTGCCTCTTGTGCCTCTTGTAGTTGCTCCTGCGAAAACAGCTCCGCCCCATCACCGTGCTCCTGTGGCGATGTCACTGCTGCAGCCACCGTTACTGCTGTCCCCTGGTTCCGCTCCTCCTGACGCCCGCAGTATCTGCACTCCTCAATGAGACAGGGGCGCCGGGAGAGTGCATCAGCATTGGAGAAGTCGTACTCCTGAAGCACCTCAATCCATCTGGCAACCTGACCCTCTGGCTGACGGAAGTTCAACAGCCAGGTGAGAGAGGCATGGTCGGTCCTCAGCGTGAACCGGGTGCCAAGCAGGTAAGTCCGAAAGTGCTTTACAGCCAAAACTACCGCTAGCAGCTCTCGTCTGGTGACGCAGTAGTTCTGTTCTGGTTTCTTGAGGCTGCAGCTGTAAAAAGCCACCACTCTCTCCCCACCTTCTCCAGGCTGTGCCAGCACAGCACCAACCCCGAAGCCACTAGCATCAGTGTCCAAGATAAAAGGCTGTCCAGGGTCAGGATAAGCCAAAACAGGGGCCTGTGTCAGTGCAGCTTTGAGGTTCTGGAACGCCTCAGTGCAGTCTCCAGTCCAGTTAAACCGACGACCTTTGCGGGTGAGTTGGTGAAGGGGTGCAGCCACTGTAGCAAAGTCTCTAATGAATTTCCGGTAATAAGAGGCCAGGCCCAGGAAACTTCGCAACTCATTGAGATTGGCTGGCTGCGGCCATTCTTTCACTGCTGTCACCTTAGCTGGGTCAGTACTCACCCCCTCACTACTAACCACATGTCCCAAAAAGTGTGTTTCTCTGGCCATAAAACAGCACTTTGTTGGATTAAGGCGCAGCCCTGCTCCACGAATGGCTGCAAACACTTCCTTTAAATTATCCAGGGCAGTGTCAAAGTCCTGAGCATGTACCAACAAATCATCCAAGTACACCACACAGCGGCTGCGGGGAATATTCCTCAGTACCCGCTCCATGAGCCGCTCAAATGTGGCAGGTGCATTGCACAGTCCAAATGGCATCACAGTGAACTGCCACAATCCCTGTCCAATGCTAAAAGCAGTCTTAGCTCTGTCTTCTCTGGCCAGTTCAACTTGCCAGTAGCCGCTTCTTAAGTCCAAGGAGCTAAACCACTGGGACCCAGCAACATAGTCCAGAGCGTCATCAATCCTTGGTAGGGGGTAGGAATCTTTCCTCGTTACAGCATTGAGTCGTCTGTAATCCACACAAGGGCGCCAGCCTCCATCTTTCTTTCTGACCATGACTACAGGTGCAGTCCATGGGCTGTCCGATGGCTCAATAATCCCGTTAGCTGCCATGGTGCGAATGCAATCCTCTGCAGCCTGCCGTTTGGCCAAGGGCAGCCTATGTGGCCGCAAGCGAATGGGATCCGCATCCCAAGTGTTGATGTGGTGCTGTACCAGACTAGTCCTGGTGCAGTCCTCATCTCGAGCAGCAAAAATGTCCACATACTCCAGCAAGAGGTGATTCAGTTGCTCTTTCCGTTCTGCATCCAGTGATTGGCCGCACCGGGCTGCTAACTCCCTGATAGCGGCTGCAGCTGCTGTGGCAGAGCGCGGGAAGTCTGGTGCGTGTGGGTCACAGGCTGCGACTTGATTATGGCGGTTCCTTTGATTTGATTTGCAAGTCTTTTATTAGAGTCTCGGTTGAGCCAGAGTGGCACAATCTCAGCACCGAGGTGGAGGCGAGCCCTTGACACGTCAACTTGTGCTCCCCATTGGCTTAGTAAATCCAGCCCCAGGATGCAGTCCTCGTGAATATCGGCCAGCCAAAACTCATGCTCACATTTCTGGGTCCCGACCACCACCTCAACAGTCTTTCTCCCGGCCAGCTGGGTTCGCTCACCCGTTACTGTCAGCAGTTCCGTGTCTGTAGGTGCCCAGCCAGCAGAGTCAGGTACTGTCCCCCTGCGTAGCAGGCTAATGGTTGCTCCAGTGTCAACCAATGCGCTGCAGTGGTAATCTCCAACACTGCACTCCACAAACAGTCCCTGTGATGTCCCACAGCGTCCCACCACTGGACAGAGGGGTGTCTGCTGACAGGGCGAGGGTTCCCTCACAACCTCGCCCCACCTTCGTTTCCCGCCCCGCTACTCATGCTTCTGGGTGCTGGAGCCAAACAGTCTCTGGCAAAGTGTCCTTGGTCCCCGCAACGGTGGCAGCGCAACCCTCTGGGTGCACGTCGCCTTGGGGGAGCAGACTCTGTCCGGTTAACTGCTGCTTCCAACACTGGCTCCTCTCCGTCCTCCACACCAGCTGCTCGGACCAGAGCATGAGTTGGTGTGGGTCTGTTAGCAGTGCCCGCTAACTGAAGTAATTCCTCTGCAGTCTCAGCTTCCTGCAGCGCTGCCCCCAGGGTAGATGGCCTCGCCAGCCGTACATGCTGGCGCAGACGTTCCGGAGCAAGTCCTCTGAGGAAGGCATGGAGGCTCAGTTCCTCCACTGCTGCGGGTGGGAAAGTTGGATAACCCCGCCGAGCAAAGAGCTGCACATCGGCGGCGAAGGTCCCCAACCGTTCGTTATCTCTACGGCGACGAGACTCCAGCTGCTGACGGTTCCTTTCTGTTGAAATATGCTCTCCAAAACGTCGCTCCAGTGCTGCCGTCAACGCTGCCAGTTCTCGCTGCTCCGAAGCAGAGAGGTCCTGCAGTACTTGGAGTGCAGCCCCCTCCAAAGCCAAGGCTAGGTGCGTAACAGTCTCTTCAGGACTCCAGCCCCCATAGCCGGCCGCCAAGTTGACCTGGGCCAGGTATGGTTCCAACGGTGTTAAGCCATTGTACCGTGGAAGTTTGACTAGGTTGCGTGCCATCATCACAGACTGCTCCGGATGGTTCATCACCGGCGTGGAAACCCGACTCGCAGGGACAGGCTGTAGATGACGGCGTGCGCTTGTGCCATCAGGGAGATAATTCGCCCTTGCTCCTCGCTTGTCCCGAGCTGCCTCCAGAATGCGGATTTGTCGCTCAATCTCTGCCATCTCCTGCTCCATATCGTAGCTCTCCATAGCGTAGCAGCAGCAATTAGGAATCCCACTTCTGACACCAATGTAACGATCCGGCCGGACCGCCACTTTAATGGGGTAACGAAAGCCAACCGCTCAAGAAGAGGTTTTAATAGAGAGCTGTCCGTGCCCCATACACCGCACGACCCCGGACAGTCTCAGGTTGCAAGAAGAGAGAGGCAATATTAGCTTTTAAGCAATAAGCCCATTTATTCCAGCACACATACAGCCCAAACAGCATGGAGGGTCACTTCAGCTTCCAGCCCTCTGACTCAAGGTTTCACCTAAACCTCCCCACTTCCCATGAGCCTTTGGGGCTGAAGGCGGGGCTAACCCCCAGGTCGCTACAATACCATAAAAAAAGAAAATCACAAATTGAAAGCAAAAACGAAAAAAAAAAATAAAAACACCATAAAAGCAGAGTCTCAATGCTGTGTCAAAAGCCTGGCAATAAAAAATTGTTTTTAGACGTTTTGTTTAATGGACAGTGAGACACTGAATGGTTAAGGGTAAAGCGTCCCTCAACGATCTCGCATACATTTTTTGCAATAATTGAGCCAGTAAAAGCTGAAAGTTGCAGCTATTTTTTTCTAAATGTTGTAATAAACGTTGTTTGTTTTCAATTATAATGTTCAACTATTTACCTTTAAATTGTTAAAACAGACTGTGTGATGTGTGCGTTTCTTGTGCTTCAAGACAGTTACCAGGAGTGTCACTGTAGCGCAGAGACGCTGTCACTTTAAGCCAATGCATCATGGGAGATGTAGTTCAAAAACTGATGCAGATGCCAGACAGACTCGCGTCTCTGAGAGACATCATTTTGTTCACTTTTTCAAGGGCTTTCAAGGGTTTCTGCGGGAAGCCAGACCGCTAAACATGAACTTTAGCTTTTATTTTATTTTATTTTTTATTATTTTATTTTATTTTATTTTAAAGAGACTTTATCAGCCAAGTTGGAACCAGATTGTGAGGACATTAACCACTTCTGATTGATTCAGACTGATGATGTATGATTAAGCCTCCCAGAATGATTGGCGGGAAAAAAAGTACTTTGACATTGTTCATATTTGCGTTTTATTAGAGCCTATTTAGATGAACACAGAGCTGATATCTTGACGATAGTAAATGTTTTTAGATCAGTGAAAATGAATAACTTCCCACGGCCCACCTGACCATCTCTTACCGCACACTAGTTGAAAAACACTGTCCTAGACACATATCCGGTCTCTTGACTAAAAACTGCATGATCACTACTAAAAGACCACTGGGAATGCTTTTATAATAGATCAAAAACTGATCAGAGTTGGACTTTATCTTCTGAATAAGACCTTTTAAAGTGGATGCATACAACAGATTAACAAGGATCTATAAAAATATGTAGTGAAAATATTACTGAAATATTTCTTCATCCAGGGCAGAGTAATCTGGATGTCTTGGCAGCTAACTGGGTCGGCTGTGCTAATTTGCCTTTGCCAAAGTCAGCCACAGTCACGCACACACGAGACCAGACAAGACCAAGAGAGGGAGGGGGGGGGGGGGGGGGGCACGAGATGGTTAAAAGGAAGATAGTAAATGTGTGTGTGTTTGGAAACATGGAGGGGAGGTCAGATATGAGTGTGTGAATGCAGCATGTGTGTATGTGAGCGTACCTAAGTGATGCTCCCCTGACAAAGGTGCTGGGCTTTGGCTTAGAGCACGGCATGGTGTGTATGTGTGTTGTGTGTGTGTGTGTGTTAGTGGGTTGTGAGCACAGGGTTGCGTGACATACAGTGAAGTGTCATAGGGAAAGAGGCAATGAAAGACGAAGGGAAAAAGAGAGGAGAGACGGTGCTGGAGTGGTTGACTGAACCACTGGTCCACTTTAGTTTACATCAAAACACTGAGTCCTTGTGGGTGTGCATGCACGTGCACAGGTGGGTGTGTGTGTGTGTAGGCGTGCCTCAGAGTTCCAGTGTAGAGCGGACTTAAGTGCCCCTTACAGTGAGAGCAATTGAGGACACACTGATATGAGGCACACACACTTACTCCGGTCACATTTACTCAGCTCAGCCGACCCACTCGAGCCTGACACACACACGTGCGCACACACACACATGCACGTAGAAAATAGATGAAGTGGGGGGTTGCAGCAGCACATATGGGTTAGCTGTGTGCAGTCACTGGAGCACAGCATGTCCTCCCGTTTTATGAACTACACTCTGCTTCCGAAAGTTTAATGCTTTTTATAGGCGAGCTTCAGGAATCTCGACGGCAAGAGGCGACATAAAGTATTTACGTAAAACCTATAAAATAAAGGAATCACTGGGAGACCTCCCTAAAGGCACATTTGAAACTTATCTGTGGAAATTTACTGAGAAACAAATGAAAGCATAAAAAAAACATGTATTTAGTTGATAAATCTAGTAAACTGTCAGATTTTGTCCACCTATTCTTTTATATCGCCAGATCTGAGTCAACGGATCAACAACAAATGGGTTTTATCTCCATTGGCTGCCCAAGCGGAATTATTAGGTTTTTTTTTTTGTATGAGCTGCAGGATCTCAACTTAAAGTTGTTTCAATTTCGAACACACAACATTTTGAAGACAAACCTTTCATAAAATATGAAGAATAACATTGTTCATGCAAAAAACTCTGCATTTATCCTGTTTTGAGAGAAAACCTTTTGAAGCTGTGTAATGTCATGTTGGAGGTTAAAAGTTTTATGATGACATTTACCCTTAATTTAGCTGAAGTCCATGCAATATTTATGCAAACTATTTTAATGAGATTTCAAGCAACATTTTTTCCTAAGTTTGATATTTTCTTTCACTGTTGTGTCACAAAAAACTAATAAACTGTTGCAGTTAAATGAGATAGAAAAGCACGGTAGCCCTGAAGTGCAAATCTGATTAATAAATCATTCAATGCAAAAACATATTAAAGATCGCAGCTACAACTAAATAGGTAAAATAAATAATACAAAAAAATAACATTAAATTTTTGGAAATCAAAACAAACTGAACCAAAACTCATCTAAAAAGTTGAAACAAAATAAAAATAAAACATTTCAGAAAACAAAATTTCCACAAATCAAAATTAAATGATGAAAAACAAGAAGAAAAAAAAAATCCAGGATTTTCTGCCAAATAACTTTTAGTTGAAGAAAAGGACAAAGTCCAGCCCGTCAAAATGTTTCATTTTTATTTTGTTTAAATCTTTACAGAATTTTGTATTTGCTTCCGGAATTTTGTTTTGATTTCTAACACATACATACATACATACATACATACATACATACATACATACATACATACATACATACATACATACATACATACATACATACATACATACATACATACATACATACATACATACATACATACATACATACATACATACATACATACATACATACATACATACATACATACATTATTAATTGTTTTGCCCTTTTATTCATCATTGTGATCTTTCAAATGTTTTTGTGTTGAGTGATCTGTTGGTATGATTTGCACTTTACGACCACCATAGAAAAGAGCTTAGTTTCAAACTTTAAATAGGCAAAAATGGCAAATACATTTATGAATTACTGTTTTTTGTCTGTGGGAACTAAATGTGTGGGCATCAGAGTAACCTGATGATTTAGTCATTTTTGAATTACTCTGCTAATGCAGAATAATAGAGTCAACAGTTTGATTTTTTTGTTTTTTTGAATTTGCGTCCAGTACTTGTTAAAATTGCTTGGATTAAAAAAAATAATAATAATAAGGGGCTCAAAGGTTGCCATGTTTTTTAAAGAGACACCTCGCATCCATCCTAATTTGGGCTTTTTTCGCCCCCAGCAGGATCCTGACATATTTCATTCATGGAGACTAAAAAACCACATTGCAAGCCAGAGCTTTGTACAGAACAAGTGAACACCAGAATCCCGACAGGCGGTCTGCACCAGAATATCTGACAATCAAAAACACTGACACAGTGGAACGAACTTCTCAAAGTTCAGCATGTGTGGCACCTTCTGGGAACTTTGTGAAAAAGAATACACAAAAGAATCCTTCACTGAATGAATGCTGACATCTTTTATACAGCTACTCTCTCTGTCTCTTTCGGCTTATCCCATCAGGGGTCGCCACAGCGAACGAGTCGCATGGTAAGCTTGGCAATGTTTTACGCCGGATGCCCTTCCTGCCGCAACCCTCTCAGGGCAACCGGGCTTGGGACCGGTACAGAAGTCGAGAATGGAACAGGGAGCAGCCTGGATTTGAACCCTGGTTACACGGATGGAAGGCGCAGCAAACCAGCAAAAGCTAAACCAGCTCCCATTTTTATACCGCTACTACAACTAAAATAATATTTAAAAAAAAATATGAACAATAAAAAATGTGGAAATCCACATTTGTTGGTACACCATCTGTTGTTTTTCTGCTTCTTTTTTGTTGAGTGTGTACCGAATAATGAGGTAAAACGAGTGGGAACTTTTCTTCTTTATGTTCCCATATTATTGTCACAATAAAAAAAATGCGTGTTGCATTTTTTTTAATAAAAAAAAAAAATTAAGCCAAATGATTGCAGTAAAAAACATAGCCCTCACATTTTTTTGGGTTCAGTCGGAAAAGTATATTTCATTTAACTTTGGTTGTATTTTTCTAAAACTTGGGACCAACAATGAATTTTGATGTTTTTTGTCTACTTTGGCAGTTTGAAAGATAAACAAATTTAGCTTTCTTGGAAGATATTTCTGCAAATATGTTCTTTTAAATCTTTAAAGAAAAAAATGCTCTTTTGCACCTTTTTTCATAAAAAAAATCCATCAAAGGATGAATCAAAACCTTTTAGAAATGTGACTTGAATCAACTGACTGCAAAGAAGAGTCTCCATTTCTTTAACTCACCAACGCAGGAGTCTCTGTGCTCCTCAAATCCAGCCGAGCACACGCACCTCCCAATTGGCACCAGCCACTCCCCCTCAGCGCTGCAGTACATCTTTGGTGTGTCTCTCTCCTCCGCGTGGTCCACACACTGACCCCTGACCTCCACCAGGGAGGACGAGTCGGCCCCTGTCACCACGTCGGTGAAGACAGCCAGGTTACGGCTCACCCCCACGCAGCGTTTGTAGTACACCCGCACGGAGGTGAGAGCGATGCAGGCGCCGATGTCCTGGAAGGCCAGGTAGAAGCCTCGCCGCGTCAGGGGGCCCACGCCTCGCACCTGTGCCGGAGTAAAACCTTCTTCGTGACTATTGCAACTAAAGAAAACATCTTTGTATCTACAGGCTCTCGGACAAGACTGACTTTTATGTGTCTCCAGCATCTAATGCAGAGCCTGCAAAGACGTTGCTCTTCACATAAAAAATCCAAATAGACTTTTTTATTAATAGATTAATAGCAGACTGACTGTCTGCTCACCGCATTATACGGTTAACCGTTGATAAATATTCCATTTTCAACTATTTTAACAGGAAAATTTAAATTATCAATGGTACGAACCAAGAGACGTAGCGAATTTTGTGTCTGTGGGTGGAACAAGAAGTTTGAAAGTAACCATAAAAATATTTTTTTTTAAATTACAAACCTGTCCACAATAATATATGTTAATACTATACAGATAATTTTGAGGACATTTATGATATCAACCAAATATTGTAATAGTAAACTTTGGTAGTCATAAATTAATAAATATTCTTACTATTATTAATATTTTTGTACATTGATGAAAATGAATATGTTTGAATCTTAAATAATATTGTTATTACTTTATTATTGTTATAAGTTATAACACAAACTACAAGTTTGTGTTATGTGACATGTTTGAAACAAATTCCTAAAAATAAAAAAATAGAAAATTGTCATATAAAAAGCGCACCGAACTATAAACGAAATTAAGCTCAACAACAGTCAGAAGTCAGTCAGACCTCTTTAACTGTGTTCACAGTAATTTTATAACTTGTTGTAACACGCTACACGTTAGCCAACGTTAATTAACATGAATGTCTTATACAGTAACAGTACAGTACAGTAATGTATGGAAAAAATATGGAAAAATGAAAACAAAAAAAGTTATTCAGAAGTACAAACCACTGTGGGTTTGATTTTTAAAAAATAAATAAATAAATCTGATCCTTCATTTTGGCCCTTGAGGCTCTTCGCTCAGTGTCATGACTCCTCAAAAAACTGAACAATGTAACAAGCTGTTACCTCTCGTTTTTTTTACAGTTGACATTTTAGAGATGAGCTAAAAAGTGTCACAGAATGGCTAATAACTGTAAAGCCTATCACAATCAAGAACTCATACACACAGATTTTAGAAAGTGCTGGGGCCACATATTTTTGATTTTATGACAGGAGCCTGCGGGTCAGTAGAAATTTGAATGCCGAACTTTGGACATGCCTATCAGATTATAGGGCACACTGTCATCTTTTTATCAAAACAAAGTGTTCCTTTATATTGTGTAAATTACGGTACTCGTGCTTGGGTTTGGTTTTTGTGTTCCTCTAAGACCTGTCAAATGTCCAATCTTGCTAAGTTAGTCAATGTTTCCAGAAGGTAGGGACATTTTCCTTGAACTTTAACTCACCTTTTAACAACTATAATGAGATTAAAAGCGTTAAGTATTTGGCAGATTGATTGTATCTATAAATCCATTTTACAACTTTACAGAAATTGTGCTTTTTTGTCAGTTATTTTTCCATGCATTGAAGATAAAGGTATTGGGAAATTGGAGGTGACGGGCCGAAGCTTGCAAAAGCTAAGACTAAGATATAACCATAATATTTCACCCAACCTTAGGTTGACTTTTTAACCATGTCTGCCGTTCTCCAGGTGCTGAAATGTATTTCCAGCAAGTATAAAAGCTTTCCTTTGTTAAAAGTTATCTTCTGATTAAACAGCCTGCTCAGAGGGTGACAGAGTGACTACCGCTACATGCGGGGCTTCTGCAATAATGAGCAATCCAATGATTAATTTGCTCGCCTGCCCGGCTAGCTGTCCCTCCAGCTCCACAAGCATTTATTTCCCCCTGTTTTTCTGTTTAATCCCAGCTGGAATAGTTCACACCTGTACCGTTTAGTTAAATGTGGACATTACAGATCAAGGAAGAAAAACTGTATCCCATAAAATAGTTTATAAGCATAATTTTTTTCTCGCTAGATAGCTAAATAATAACCCATAATGGGTTTTACTCTAAAGAAGCCATTTACCAGGTGATACTATCCTCTACTAACAAGATAAAGTGCAATAAAATATTTGAATTTACTTTTATTCTTGACAAAAGCTGCTTTTAGTCTTTATCTCATGGATGCAGTTTGAAGACAAATGAAAGATAAAAGATAAAAACCAACATCAGTGACAACTTAATAGCTTTCTCTTAACTGAGGTACCAATTTTTGATGGAAAAGGATTTACATGTCACCTAATAAATCCTGCATGACAGCGCAATGTCAATATTGCTCTTATGTCAGAGTCTTATTGATAATGTCATCAATATTGATTTCGATTTGCTAAGATAAAAGCTCATTCATAAGTATGGTGGCCCTGAAGTGCAAATCACTCAACATAAACACATATTAAAGATCAAAACAACAATAACAAAAAGCAACGGTCATTGTTCAGTCAGTGACAACGCGTAACACCTACCTTAACATTCTTTTCTTTCTTTGATTTCTAGCAATGAAAATGTTTAAAATGAAACAAATAGAAAAAACCTGAACAATAAGACACAATTTACTATTTTTCCGCAGATTTAGGAGCTCCAGTAGATAACTTTAAACAACTTTAAAAATGTACTAGGCATTTCCTGATAGTATTGCTACTTTTGACCTGAAACCAAAAACAGTTGGTATACGTCGATAAAGGGCGTTTTGGCCTTAACATGTTCTAGTGCATTTTTCTCATGATGGAGGACACATATAAAGAAAACTAAGCATAAAATTGCATTTCTGAGTTTCTTTATTCAAATGGTTGTGAATCCAAAGGCCGTTGGAAAAAGCTTGTAGATGTGGCGCATCGCATTTACAAGCCACAAGCTCCCTGCTCTGCTCCATTCTGATGCATCCACTTGTAGAAAAAAAAAAAAAAAACGTGTGCGTTTTCCTCATCTGGGCTGACTCCAAACTGTACAGCTAGATAGCTCCCATATTTCTCATCATTTTTGTTTTACCGGTATTATTATGTTGGGGGTGTGAAGGACTGCAAGCTAGAGAGTAAACAAATTGATGATGGGAAATGGGGCAGGCTTACTTTGATGCAACGGTCCTGCCCACAACTCAAAGGCAAAGTTCTCATAAATTACTGCCACTCTGGAGAAACTATGTCCTAGAAAACAACACAGTTTTTTTTTTTATATTATGGCTAAAATCGGCATAATCATTAATAAAAGACCACAGGGAACACTTTTACCACAGGTCAAAAGATGATTGAAATGGGACTTTAGGTTGGTGTAAAGTGTGAGAAGTCTTGAGTTTATGCTCTTAAAAGGTAAGAGGAAGACATTGTTAGAGTTCATCCGCTCCAAAATTCCTTTTTGCCTCACTGTAATGAACCGTAATCTGTTGGTGTGACTGGATTATCCAGCAGCAATTACCCACAATCTCTGATTGAAATGATGTGCACACATACAGTCAAACCAAACCACGTCCTCTCACATCTACAACTTCTGAATGAAATGTAAACTAAGTACACATTTATTTGTTAGTCCGTTAAAAGAGAGGTGTCAAGAAGCCGACATGTTATTACTCGTCAATTAGCCGCTTTGTTTACACGCTGATTTGACGCATTGAAAAGATATATCATCATCAAACTGACTCATCAAGCCCCCCATACAGCAGCGCTGTAAGCTAATTAGACTTCTAATTACAGAGTTTCAGGTCTTTCCAGGTTTTTATGAAGAAGTTTTACTGTCATGCTTTGCAGGAATAAACACATAAACAGCTGTCACTTATTGCGCAACTTGCAGGTGGTGTCATTCATAAATTATAAGTAGAATTTTTGGTGAAGTTTACTTTTATACATCATCAGGATTTTATGAGCAAAAATCAGCCGCCATGCATCATACAGTATCTTGCAATGTTATACAGAGTAAGAGTAAGTTATTTGGTTAAATTTGTACGGACAGGAGTCATTCCAGAATAAAGACTAGGCAGTCATCCTGACCTAATGGAGCTGGATCTCCTCTGCAGAAAATGTGACTGCACTGACACTTCTGCAGCTGCAATTTCAGAAAAGAGGATAATGCATCCAGAATGTAGTTCCAGATGGGATGTGGAAGCCAAATTTGTGTGAGAGTTCACAGCAGCTTCATCAGAACACAGCTGCCAGGTAACGCAATGCTCCTCTAAAATGTAATATACAGGTAAAAGCATAGAAACCAAACACATTTAGGGTTTTTAGTTGAAAGTGAGAAGTCATTAACACATCAGCCCATTTTACCATCACTTTTTCATGCAAATTTTATGACAGGAACTACGTACTTCTATCCAAAAATATAAAGAGTTAATAGGATCCACATTGCTGTTTAATCTTTATTGTCCGTGTTCAAACTTCTGATACAAAAATTCTTTACGTTTAATGCAAAGTTTTGGACTCAATCAAAATTCAAGCACAACAGTATTTAATAAGGGAATCTAGATAAATGATGTGTGGTAAAAAATGAAGTCCTCCTAAGACATGTCTGTCTACCACTGAACAATCAGAGTTAATACTGCGTTTAGCACAACAGTATTTAATAAGGGAATCTAGATAAATGATGTGTGGTAAAAAATGAAGTCCTCCTAAGACATGTCTGTCTACCACTGAACAATCAGAGTTAATACTGCGTTTAGTTCCATATGCTTTCCATCATACATGTGGAGTTGCCTTTTTATCTGTCCTTTTAGCTAACCTATGGTGGTTGGATGGCTCAGCTTGCTGCATGTAGGACAGGTGTATGGAAAACCAGGGTTTGTTTCCCACGGTGCGTAATGAGCTTCATCCAGTGTGGGTCTTTGGGCAAGACCCTTAACGCTACTGCCTAACTCAGGGGTGTCCAAATCCAGGCCTCAAGGGCCGGCAACCTGCTGGTTTTCCAGAAACGCTGCCTCATCTGCTGTTGATTACCTGGATCAGGTGTGTGTATCCAATAAGGAGCTTCAACAGCAGATTGATTAGAAAACATATAGGACACCGGCCCTTGAGGCCTGGAATTGGACACCCCTGACCTTATAGCCACAAGGGGGCCCAAGTTGGGATCACCCTGGGGTGTCTGTCTGTCTGTTTCTCTATATCTTTGTATATCTCTTTATCTCTCTCTCTCTCTAAAACTTTTTGTAGGTCTGTTTTTTTGGGATTCACTTCAGAAAGTAGCCGTGTCTTTGAGTGCACCAGATTGAAAACTGTCCATAAGCAGTCTCCATCTTCTAGGTGGATGAAGGACTGTAGACCCAGAGAAGTCCATTTTTCAGACCGATGTGTTTTTAAAGAGCTTATGCAAAACTGGAGCTCAAAGACACAGAGGAATACTTCAGAGCTATGAAGATGAAGATGCAGACCAAGATCCTAAGTTTTTGTTTTTCTTCTTGTTGCCTTTGTGGGATTTGCTGACGGCACGAAAAGGATTAGCTAATATGTCAACTTTAAAAGTTTGTGTAGCTTTGTCAGCTTTTTTAAGCACTTTAGCTGTACAACATGAGAGAAACAGATTATAGAACAACTACCAGACAGATCATAACACCAATTCAGCTGCAAACCAATTCAACTCAACTCCAAGGACAGTGAACAATAAAGAATGCAGCATCTTTTCTATTTTTCTCTATGTAGCAACAGAAGACATCAATTACAGGTTTTTTTTCCAGGATCCACTATCAAATTTTCAGCTCCTATCAATATTGAAATATTTCCCAGGACAGTGAACCAAACTCTGTTTGTATCTTCTGACTGAACCCGACAGCAGAGCAGAAGATTTTTTCGGAATGATTCAGGAGTTAGAGCAACTTTTGCCAAGCAGATGCTGGACTGACACATCCCAGGTGTTTCACGTCTTTGACATTCAAAGGCTTAGTGTTCATACCTCTGTGTTGAGTTTAAGTCTTCGGACTCCGAGGTCAACGCCGGTGAAGCTCTCATCAGCAGCTATGGTGTCAATTTTATTGAACTGGTTCTCCCGGATGGCTGAGCCCACGGCTCTGTCAGACTCATAATAGTACAAGTTGAAGGTTTCCTGCAGAACAAACGAGGGCAGACAAAGTTCAAGCAAGACACACCTGACCATTTACTTAATTTCAAAATATTTAGATTCAACGCCATTGTGTCATTGGTTAGACTTCTTGGCTAAAATGAATGTTGGCCTTAAAATAACTAACTGTTTCTAAGTTTTGTACGAGTAGTTTTTAAAACATTGAAAGGGTGAAGTTGAAATTTGATTGGGGGATTTTATTTAAAACTTCACAACATCTCAATTGTTATCTCAAATTCAATTTTTTCGCCTAAAACAACACGTTTTGGTAAGATGCAACGTGGTCAATTTGTAGCAGTGTCGTACTGTGCTTTTTTTTTTCCGTTTTTGAGCACAATCCGACCCAGCAGGTAAGGTTCCAGCCACCATACTTGCCAATAAGCCCCTCCCTTGGGCCTGGCTAAAGCATGGGGTTAAGCTTACTCTTATCCAAGCAAATCCTTATCTAAGCAAGTGATGCTAAGTTACTTATAGCTTATTTGCAATGTGAATAGCCCTATGTCTGGCCCATCTTCCTAAAACCCTTTTCTTGGAGGCTCAACCAGGGTAACTGCCACCAAAGACAAAGCTCCAGGGGCATTCAGGCAGAATAAATCTTCAAAAAAAAAATGTTATTTTATTTTTATTTTACAGTGTCAAGCACATGAAAGACAGGAATGACTTTACCCAGAAGATAAATGTTTGTTGGAACTAGTTTTCCACTAACTGAAAAGTTTAGGTTCACTCCGCTGAAACAAATAACTTCCCCTCTAAAACATCTGTAATAAAATACCAAACATTCATCATCTTCCACATAGCAGCACACCTAAGGCATTACTCATCTACCCTCATTTAGCTGCAAATCAAGCGCTTTCTTTCATCTTCTCCTTAAGAGGGTTAGAGGATGTGAAGTTTGAAACCAGTAATGGTTTGAAAAATCCAACATGCAGATTTAAGATTGTGATTGTTTGCTGGGTTTCTAAAATCAGGTAAAAGTATCCCTTGATACCTCTTCATCCTACCCATGCACAATGCATTTATGTTGTTTTCATCTTTTCACCACAGTAGACATTTGTCAGAACTCATTCTAGTGTTCCGTCTATATTTGGGTTGAAATGAGCTTACACATTGAGCTTGGAGCTGCTGCCTTTTTAGACTTTCTGAAGTATTAGAGTGTGATAATTAGTGGTGGTTGAGAGTTGAAGTGTGTGCCTGCTGTCATCGGATCGGACTGCCAGACACAAATGACTGGCTTGCAGCAGTAACTCACCGACCCGAGTTTTTGAGCTTCAGTTTAAAGCTTCTCATATCCATTCGAATATTAATAGACAGTTCGAAAACACAAGTCGTTTTCTTAAATCAGAAAGAGTCCCACTCCTGCAGCTTTTCTCACCTTGCAGGTTCCCAGCACTCCGGGCATGCTGTTGCAGTCTCTCAGGGTGAACTTGACCTCGATGTAGATCCTTCTGGCTCCCTCTCGGGGAATCCAGCCCGTCACCAGCCAGTTATTTTGGCTGGGGCTCATCACGTTGCAGACCTGATTAGGAAGTGTGTGTTACGAAATGATCCGCAGTAAAAACACAAATAAACTTGTACTCATAGTCGTTCATCATAAATGTGGGGTAATTATAGCATTCATCCTCTTCTGGAGCTCCACTTGATTTTGAAGGCAAGCGGCTCCACATGCCGCACCTGTGCATGTAGCTCAAGTTGTTTTTTTGCAATAACTAAGATTACTTGGCAGGCGTTTCTAATTAACATAAAAACATTTAGTCTCTGTTCTTCAGCATTTTTGGTAGGGCGGTCGACCCGTGTTCATAACATTGCAGGTTCCCCCCTTGTACGCCCATGTGTGTGTGTGTGTGTGTGTGTGTGTGCGTGTGTGTGCATGGGTGAATGGGACTATGACTGTAAAGCGCTTTGGGCCTATGAGGAAGGTAGAAAAGCGCTATATAAGAATACGCCATTTACCATTTTAAAAGTTTGATGAAATTATTTCTTTTTTTTTCTAGTCAATAGAAATACATAAGAAGGCTGAATGCATCTAACGTAAAAAGAACTATTTAGAGATCTCTTGTTTTCCTGATGCTCACTTTTTTTTTTAGCATAACTCTCTTTCTTGCTATTTCAGGTCTTCTGTTAGGATTGTTCCCTTTGTCAGTTTTGTTTCCTTGGTCCTTCTCATGTTCTGTTTTTAAGTTTTCTTCTTCTCCTTCTGTTGTTTATTTAGCAGTTTTTGGCAAACAGCTTTGTGGTTCATTGCTACCCTCACCAAGTGTGGATATTTTCTCTGACCGTCCTTAGAACCCCCTAAATTCCTAACAATTTTGTATTTTTACTAAATAAAATAAAAAAATCAAAAGTAACATTACTACTTAAAACGTCATCTATTTTCCTGTTTATCTTAAGTTTCCCTTCTTGTTCCTTGAAATTATTCCGTTGTCCGTATTTTGTTTAATTTCTCCCAAAAGTGCAACTTAAATATGATTTTGTTTTTCTTCCTTTCTAATTATTTTTCTGCTGTAGTCTGCCTTAATGAAGTCTGGAAAATACAGTATACCATATCACCTTCCCTTCCCACCTTTGTGCCATATTGGTATTATTTTTCCCATGATTACACATTTCATTGCTGCTTTACTCTCATATTCACGACAATGTGCTGCTTTTCAGAGGCTAGCTTTGCCCTAGCTTTGTACTTAGTCATGCCAAGTTTAGGTTGATGATCATCCACAGCTGTCTTCACTTCCAATAATTACCCTCAGTGTATTTAAAGTGTCTGGTTTATTTCAGCGTCAGGTCATTTGTTTTGTCACACTTTTTGTCGAGCCATTGTTCTAAGGGAGTTGGCATGTTCAGGTTTACTTATTAAATGTTTCATTTTCTGCTACCAAGCCTGTTTGCCTGAATCTTTACATCACCTGGTCCTCACATCTTTCAGCAAATTCAGCATTTGCTTACTTTTACCATAGGGTTTAGCTTTTCTTCTGTATTATTTATGTTTGATGATGCTGTCCTGTATGCCTCCTCTAAGCCAATTTATTTATCTCAGTTAACAGGAATGTCTTTATTTTCTTTTGTTTTTGACGTAATATATGGATATCTTTTATATCTATGACTATTCTTGTCATTTTAAAACCCCTCAGCACAATGTTTTTCACATATAGCATGAACAAAAGCAGGAAAATAACATAAATAAATAAAAAACACTAATGAAAGGTAGTGAATTTGTCGTTAAGTTGAGCAAAGAACTACTTCCTGAATGTGTCTCATGTAAAGACCTGTGATTGATGCATTCATGAAAGGATTTACAGTCAGGCTGAAAAAGTGACCACGCCATCGGCTCACGCTGAGAACACCACTCACCTGGTACGTGTGGATCGGGGTGAAGTACTCGTCCATCTCGTTAATGGCGTCCCACTGAGAGAGAAACAGAAGCGGGGCAAACATTTATTATTCAAAGTTTTTAAATGCATTTCATTGTTGTGTTCATTCCATCATTGAATCTGACCTGAAATAAAATGAAAAGATTCCTTTTCACAAAGCTGGCACTCATGTTATTCATCGGTGTGATGTTCTAATGAAGCTTCAGAGCTACACTCAGCCAGCATTAAACTGAGTTTAGCCATAAAAGCAGTAAAAATACTTAGTCACCCCCCATACATGAACATAGACTTTTGTACTCTATAAACACATCCCCAAAGAGCAATCACTCCCTAAAACTTGTTTAAAATCTCACTCTGATCATCTTTTGATCTATTGTTTAAGCATTCCCAGTCGTCTTTTAATTACAATTACCGTATGCTATTTTTATCTAAAATAAAAAACTGTGTCATTTTCTAGGACATAGTTTCTGCAGAGCGGCAATAGTTCATTAAACTTCACCTCTGAGTTGTGGGTGGGACTGTTGGCGCAGAGGAACCCCGCCCTCCATTCTCCTCCCTGTGGCTGAGAGCTGTTTGTTTACACACTCTCCCCCGTAGCTGACAGCCCCTCACACCCCCAATCTAACATTACTGGTGCAACAAAAATGGAGAGCAATACTGGAGCTATCCAGCCGTACAGTTTTGAGCCAGATGCCAGCTCAGACTATGGAAAAGGAGTTTATGGTTCTAGTCTACAAGTGGATGCATCAGAATGAAGTGAAGCAGGGAGCTTATGCCCTGACCAAGATATATTTTATGTCACAAATAAGCTCTATTTTTAAATGGTGTTTTTTTTCTACATTTTACATTTTAAATAAAAAAAAATGCCGGAATGCAAATTTAAGCTTAATTTTCTCCCTATATGTCCTCCATCATCAGAAAATTGCCACAAGAACATGTTAAAAACACCAAAAATTTCTTTTGGAGTGGGTCTGTAAAGCCTAAGTTAAACATAAAAATGCAGAACAGGCAGTCATGTCTGACACACAACACTTGGCATGTGCGTTCACGCTCTGCTCCTCAGCATTGCTGAAGTTCACCTAATGTAATTTTTGTGGGGGGGCACGTCTTTCTTTGATGAGATTCCCCTCATGTATGAGATTAGATTTGCTTTGTTTACCCAAAGCTTCAGGCGAGGAGGAAAAAAAAAAAAAAGATTACAAGGAAGATGTGCTGATTTATGTCACACTATACTGGAACCTGTACACAAAGCAGGACGGCCAGCACATGAAATGTTCAGTTTTGCTTCATGCCCTGTAATTCTGCAAATAAGAGTTTTTGCAAGAACAATGGAGGAGCGAAGAGTTTTACACTGAAGACTTTCATGCAGACTGTATGAAAGCTGCATAAAAACTTTACTAAGTTTATTCTACTGATAAAGGAGCACCTGAGTCATAAAATTGTTAAATATAAACTAATGTTAGCCTATGTTTATGTAAACCTGCAATAGTCTGGTGACAATTTCAGGATGTACTCTGGCTTGGCCCAACAGTAGATGGGATAGGCTCCAGTGTTGACCCTGAAGTGGATTAGGCAGGTTTAGAAAATCGAGAGATAAATAAATTAGTATTACATTAAAATTATATTTTAGATTTATTATTTGTTCATATTTATATGCCATTTTACATGCTAAGCTGTAGAAACTTTTATACATTAAATGTCTGCATGTAGAATGGAAATACCTCACTTAAAATGCATGTGTGTAGTATTCAACTACGCTGTTACCCATGATCCTCCTGGGCTGGGGCTCCATGTACAGTTTGTTGGGTAATTGAGAGAGAAAGCTTCAACCCTGCAAGCTTTGAGTGATCCCAGCTGAACTCTGATAAGACGCTCAGGGTTCTCCGTGGAAACTCTCCAGTTTCCCTCCTCAACTCGAACCTCCGACCCCCATCTGTCCCGGTTGAGGCGCTCAAACATCCTACAACACCCCCCACCCCATCCCTGGCACAAGCAGCCAAAAGCCAGGGGGATAATTAAGATGTAGGAAAAGGGCTCCCCCATCTCCCCCTCTCCTTCCTCATCCTCTCATCTTTATCAACTAAATTGAAACCGTCCTTGAACTTGTTAAAACCCTGGCTAATTAGTGGGGTGTATAACCTACCCATCTTCCTCATTATTCTGCCTTGCCATCTTTGCTCTTTCAACCTCTCCTTTAATCCCTCTTTTCACTTTTACATCTTCTCATTTTTCCAGAAATTGAGAATGCTTCAACATGCAAGGAGACACAGACAATACTCAAGTCAGGCTAGGAGGAAAAAAACGGTAAACAAGAGATTAAACAATACAAGAGAGGGGGCAGAATTAATCTCCCATAAATTGTGTTTATGTTTCTGTCTGTCAACTCATTGGATTTCTGTCATCTGTGGAAATCAGCCTGGCAAAAAGGAAAGCTGTTTATTTCACGCATGAACACGGACACACTCTGAAAAACACATTGTCAGAACGCACATGCAGTGATGCAAAAAGGTATTGGCCTTGACCACCTGAAGATTTGTTTCAAATAAAAGCATTTTATACGTTCTATTTTTTATGTATTTTTTATTTTAACAACTTAAAACACAATTTGATATGACTAGAAGAATTAAAAAATGCTGTGTTTCCTAATTATTTCATGTATTTAGACAAGAATTTCAAATCTGCCACCTTGTTCTGTTCTTGATGTTTATAGTATCTTCTTAAAACAAATGTTTTGCAATGACTGTAAAGACTGTCTAGACGTCCTTTATTTTAACCACAATAAAGGCATGTGACTGTTAAATGTCTTTGTATAGAGTTTTGACAAGACAATAATTATCTTTTTGATCTATTCAGAGATAACCTTCATGCTGCTACATGAATGCTACATGATCCAAAAATCAAAGAGCTTTTCAGCCTAAGAGCATAAACTGATGGTCAATTTTCTTCTTCAAGGTTCTCTGGTTGAGAAAAAAAGCACAAAGAAGAAATATTTTCATATTAATATTATCATTTTTTTTCAAATGATTAAAACAAATTGTCTTAGTCCTGGAGCTGCACTACACCATCACACTACCACCACCATGCTGATTGTTGCTTTGATGTTCTGTATTTTTTGGATTCCAGTAGTAACATACAAGCCTTCCAGAAAGTCCCCTTTTGTCTCATTAGAACACATGAAATGTGTGTCAAATTTGTTTAGGATAATGTAGAATTTTCTTTTTCTTAGTGAGTACTTGATTCTCATTGTGTGCAGGGTGTCCAGTTAAAAAGTGATGTTATAAAAAGAAGTTCTGGTCATTTAGCCTGAATGCTCTACATTATTACACTGGCCTAAACACCAGTTGGTAGCCAGAGCAACAAAAACCTGGAACATAGGTAGAAAATTGTTATTCCACAGTTTATCTTCACATCAAGACAGTTGAAAAGATCTCTGTCCTCCAAATGGCTTTGTGATAGATGCGCATATATGTCTGTCAAATATATAAATTTATTGTAATTTTAAACAGTTTGTCTGTCTTTCTGTCTTGCTTACCTTATTGCTTGATACAGAGTAAAGAGTTTATTTATTTATATGGCACCCTAGAATGACCAAAGTCAAACAAGACACTCCACAGTAAAATCTACAAGAAATAAAAACAACAATTTCAAAGTAGGATGTTAAAATATGAATACATTAGTAAAACAAAAACATTGATAAAAGCAAGAGCAAACAAAAAATAAAAAGCACCAGCAGAGCAGAACCTAATGCTGTGTCAAAAGCCTGGTGATAAAAATAAGTTTGAAGAATTTTTTTTTTAATGGACAGTGAATGCTCAGTGCTGACTTGTCAGGTTTAATCCTTAACTTGTCAAATCTGGGGTGAGACTTTGTACTCTTTTTGCTCAACAGTGTCTTTTTCCTTGAACTCTCTTGTTGATTTTTATTTTTTAATCTTTGATTTTATTTTTATTTTTTTCCAAAAGTCCTTTTCAACTTCTGAATCATGAACTCTGACCTTTACTAAATCAATGAAGCCACGCTTCTTTTCATGTTGTTCTGCTCCTTTGATGACTTCCTTCAGAAATCCTCTCTGAGTTCTTGGAGTCATTTTGGTCAGTTGGGCATTTCTGAATATTGTCTAGTTGTGAATTAAGATTCTCACTGTGGTTCTTTGGGGGTTTAAAGCTGCACTTTTTTTATGCAGGATGTTGTTTTAAACATATTCTCTTCTCTTAGAAAGCAAAGTTATTTTTATTCTGTTCTCAAGTCTGATAGTGATTAGTTCAAAGTTTACTGATGATGACTAACTTTTCCACTCAGGAGAATTTTTATAGATAACATTATTTGACTACAACACAATAATTCAAGCATAAACATGCATAATAATGCCTTTCAATACTCTCAATACTGTCAGAATGACAGATTTGAAGTGTTATAGCTGGGGATGTATACTTTTTGAGTGTAATTTTTTAAAGCACAGATCAAACTGAGTCAGGAGTTCAGTGGATTCTGCAGAAAAACCAGACAGATTTTATGAACTAACACTGATATAACATTTAAGCGGAGAAACGTCAATGATAGTTCAGCTGGTAAAGGCCTTCTTTCCGTTACAGCTACTGGTGTTTCTAGTCGGTACAATGAAGGGGTCATCCTCTGTGCCAATCGTTATCTCATTCTCCAAGCTCTCCTTCTCACTTCAATCTTTCCCTCAGTTTGTTAACAGAAATAAAAAAGTTTTTTCTCTTAGATGCCCAAACAGCAGCAAGTGAAGGTTGCTTTCATTTTTCTTTTTGTCTTTAGGAGACTTAAATCTTGGTTCTGTCTTCATACAAGCCTGACACTGCAGCATGAAATCTATATCAGTGTGAGAGCAGATGCCAGACTGATGAAAAAGTGACAGAAGGAGTGATTAGGAGAACTGTAGAGAAGAACTGGTTGAATTGAGCTGATTATGTGCTGCTGGTGAGAGGAACAGCAGGGAGGGAGTTGATGTGTTCAAGGCTCTATTCATGATTTCTGAGGAAGCTGGAGGGAGCTGCAGCTGCAGCGTAAACACTCGGAATCTTGCAGGGAGGCTGGCAATCTTCTAACTCCTTCAGCCTCCAAGCCTTTTGCCACTTATACTTCGAACAAACCTTCTGGAGGATTTTAGAGTATACAAACAAACCAACCAGCAAACCGTTAATCTAATCTGTCACTGTATTACTTACTTTGTCTAATCTTGTTTAAGACTGACAGTCACTGGCAGGTTATCATACCTTAACTCAGAAAGTTCTTATTTTGATCAATTTTCAGCCTAATAAGGGGGGGAGGCACCTGCCAACAAAACTAAAAGTCATTCACTTTGTTTCAAGAATAGTCTTATTCCAGCTTTTTTGGTCATATCAATTACAGACTTTTAGTTGTTGCGCTCTGAGTGTATTGACTTATATTCTGTCCAAAATGACAGCAGCCCTTTACCAAAAAGTGGTAGACTTGAGGGGTTTCTTAATGCTGTTTACCTTTGTCCTGATCTGTTGGTGTCAGTAGGTAAAGTTGATTGTGTAGTAGTTCTTCTGCACAGTCTAGCCTTCATTAAGGCTAAAGGTCAAGTTTTTAATCAAGTTTTTATTATTTTCAAATACGTTTATAAAACGTATTTGACTATCAGACCTGGATTGCCTTTTAGATTGAGTCTAGTCAGTCTCTTGAAGGGCTATAAGAATTTAAAGTCACCAGATCTCTTGGAAAACTCACAAAAAAGTAACAAAGTTTCTCTGAAGTGGTTCTTTTGAAAAATGTTTTTTTAAAGTGTCTATATTTAAAGAAACTGAGTTTCATTAGCCCTGTGATGGCCAGGTGAACTACCCAGGGTGTACCCTGCCTCCGTCCTGACGTAGCTGGGTAGACACCGGCAATCCCGGGAACCAGAACGGGAATAAAGCAGGTTCAAAACATGCATGAATTCAAAGAGTTTGATAACAATGAATTTAATTTTGGTTTCTGCGGCTGATGTACAACTTTATCTAAACTGCAAATAGACTCAGGGCAATAAACTGAGGACTGATTGACACACACATGCATACAGAACGAAAAAGAATTTATAAATGACAAAAAATGTGCGGCACTGTACATTCGGTCAGAGCCGATCACTCAGACATTGGCTGTCAATGCTCGCACAAAACACAAGCAATCTTTGCAGAACTGTCCAGATGATAATGAAGATGCAAATGAATATGATCTTTGTTCACAGAGTGAGTGAGCTCCTGAGGAGTCATCACACAACGTCCCTTTTCCAATGTTGATGTGGGAGTCATGGAATCAAATGTATGTATTTAGATCTCTAATTCATGCATTATCCAGCCACTCAAGAGTTTTTGCAATTATGCTCAACATTCAGATGTGTGCTCTGCCAACACTTGTTCTCTCCTCTTTCTTTGCACTGAAGCGTCACGAAAGCTGCAGACGATGTTTCAGCAAAAAAGCATCAAAAAGGGAAGCCAAAGTTGATGAAGGGTGTCATCTTTTAAAGATCTCATTACAGATTAATGAATGTGATGGCGTAGCGACAGACAGAGAATAGGATGAGGATGATGAGGACGGAGCAAGAATAGGTGGGGTTAGATGGCGGCGTGTTTGTGACAGGAAGAGAGGCGCAGCTCACAGGTGGCATTTCCAGGCTTAAAACTGGGTTTTATGTAAAGTCACAGGTCTGCACATTAACTCTTCCCAACACCTTTCTGGCTCTGGTCCTATCAGCTACACACCCACAGCAGGCCTAATAACTTTGCTTCGGCACGTGTGTCTGTGTCTGTTTGTGTGTTCCTGTCAGTGTGCTGGCTCTTTGACAGCGATAACCTTTCTGGAATAGGAGTGTTAATTGCACTGGTCTAGGATCAGTGCAGGAGATGGTGTAATTGCTTTCTATTCAGCGATGCAATTTTGTACGGGATGGTGTGTGCATGTTCGAAATGTGCGAAAAAGACACAAAGTTGTGCAAAACTAATATTTCTGCTCTTTTAAAGATTGTGGGGAAAAGTTTTGGAGTGAGGCTGAAAGGATCATGAAGGATTTCTTATAAAATGTCCGGCGTTGCGCAGCGGAGAGCGGGTCAGCATGTCTGAAAGCTCTTTCACCTGCAGAGCTGAGTGCTGAAAGAGTCATTAGAGCGCTCAGCTTCACAACTCCAATGCTGATTATTCGGCTATAAGCCAGTGCTGTTAACAGACCTCCCATGATGCAATGAGCATCTCTTTGCTTCCCTTTTACTCACTCTTCATGCATTTATGGGCTATTATTGGGCATAATTAACATGTGTATATGCTGTATTTAAAAAGTATGTCTACTGACCTGGTTTTCACATGGATCAACAAACCAATGCATCAGTGGGTCACATGCATTAATGTTCAACCAGAATCCTTTTCCCTGTTCTGTTTTTGCGCATTTGCTTCACACCTTTTAGATTCATTACCTGCCATAGTAAAGTGTCACAAAACAGGCAGAAGGCTGGCTCCAATTGAAGCAGGTTTATTAGCTCAGCTAAAAGTCCTCAAAGCTAAATCAGGGTCAGGCAGGCATGGGTCAATAACGAATATGGGAGCATCAGAGAAACAACAAGAATAGTCACGGTCCATACGAGAGTCGAAGCAGGCGGCAGGCAAACGGAGTCAAAGACGAAACAGGGTCAGGAAATAAGAAGATCAAGTCTGGAAAGTGATTGTGTTAATGAAATATAGTTCTCAGAAATGCATGTATCAATCATGGTACAAATGGTTATACAGGCTTAAGAGTTGTGAAAACATCATTGGAAAGAGGCCTAAATGTTCAAAAGGGGGTTTTTATTAGCTATACTTTTTGGTAACATGATGAAAGATTTAAAGGTATTAAAACACAAATCACACTTTTCAAGCAATTACTGCTAGAATATATTGGTATTTAAAACGTAATAATATCTAGAGTCAAGTTACCTTGACACTTGAAAAGCTTTGTGTTTTCACAAAGTACAACAGTTAAGAGTTTACTAGATAGCAAACAAATATCTTGCTTTGAGCATTTAAGGTACAAAAATTGATCTCAGGAATAGAAGTTAAATTGTTTTCATTCTTCAGACATTTTTCATCTTTTATAAAGGTAAACATCCACAACCTTCAGACTGATGAAGCCACCTGTATGAGTCGTGAAATCTTTTACCTCCAGATATCATAATTCAACTTTAAAACAACATCACCTGTAGACATAAAACCCTGCACCGACACATGATGATTCAACAGCTTTACATAGCTCCTCCACCCAACAAAGCAGTCAGGATGAATTTCACCTTTTTTTTTCCTGATACTGTAGAAAAACTGAAAACCCTCCTGTGTTTCCACAAACAGCGCAACGGCACAGAGATAGATTTAAGGTAAAGTCCAAACGTAAATAAACGTAAATAATCGGAAATAGACATCTAAACTATGCCCTATTTATGGATATATTAAAACAAATGTCATTAATGTATTGCTAAGAAGGTTTTAGAGACATGGGGGGATAATAAATACGTGTATCCCCCCCCACCACCACCACCTCTCGTAAATGGGCAAAATGTTACTTTATTGCATTAAAGACATACAAAATAGAATTATTTTTCTTCTTGGGTGAGTATTTTTTGTAAAGTTTTATATATTTTAATTACATTTGTAATGCTCATTACAAATATTTTTAGTTCGTTTTTTTGTTTAATGATTTGCTTTTCTTTATAAATGCAAACTAAGTGTTAAGTTATATCAGCCTTTAAAATATATTGACTGCTGTATTTCTAAGAGGTGTGGCTTAAAATAACCCATTTAAAGAAAAAAGATTAATTTTACTTTTCAAAAGAAGAATCTTTCCTCAAATATCTGCATTTAAAAAAAGAAAAGGCTCTCAAAAATTACTTTGTTTTGTTTCCTCAGGTAACTGTTGAATCCAAGGTCTAACGCGTCTTAAATAAGGAATCCACAAGTCAACTTAGCGTAACACCACATGTGAAAACCTTAGTTGTCCCACTTGTCAGACATAGTCAGAATCCTTCTCTCTGAGATGTACCACTTTCAGTTCACTGTGTGTGACAGCTGTAATTGTCTGACAGCTTTTCTTGCTGGTCCATTTGTCCTGCAAAGACGTGGAGACACAAACAAGACGCCATCATGAGTTTTATTCTCCGTTTATCAAAACACAAAACTCCTGCGACTACAAGTTTTGGGCTGTTCCTGAATCCTAACCTGCAGAGTTAATACTGCAATCCATCCCAAATGAAGTACAAAAGCCAACTAACTGTAGTTTTATTTGTTGGAAAACAGTCAACCCTGCTGTGGCTGTGCAGACTCGACCAGCCGCTGCAAACTTAGAATAGATGATTTGGGAGAGCTTTTCTGCAGCTACCCAACATGAAGACATTATGGTCCACCAAAGATCCAGCCCCTTACAGAACATGTTTTCCTTCACCTTGTGTGTTTATTAAGATGCATATTTTCAAAGACCATCTGCAGAGGAGTGCTAACACCACCATAAGCCAGCACCAGCTGTGCTGGGTTGCGCCACGCCGCTGTCTCGTGGGAGCTTGTACAGCCAATTACAGAACGGCGGACGGTCATCGAGAGGGCAATGGAGTAGTTCAAAGACTAGCTGAAGGTGTAATCAGATCTGGAGTATGGAGCTGCTGATAGCAGCAGAAACGTTGACTTTCTCATTTAGAACCGCGACTTTGTATAGCATCGTGTCAGTTAGTTAAGAGCACATTCTGGTAAAATGTACGCTTTATGTAGATGCTTTAGTCAGTTTCATTGGAAAACCTGTAAACCATTTTTTCTTGGATTTAATAACATTTAATAAATAAAAATATGTATGCTTAAAAAAAACACATGAAAAGGTTTTCATCACATAAAATTATCCATTCATTATTTTTTCTCATAAATTGAAACAGAATTTAATTATTCTTGTCTGCAAACTTTTGTCTGTTTTTATTTTTGCCTTTCAACAGATATTGTCAAAAGGTGATGGTTAGATGACGTCATGTCTGGCGCAGATTGCAAAAAACATTTGTTTAACAAAACATTGATTCTTCACTCCACAAAACCATCTTCTTTAATCCTCAACATCATTTTAGATTCCTGACAAGCTCACAAACTGTAAAGTTAAAGCTAGTTAAATACCTTGACCTTCAAACTGCAGTTATGGTCTATTTTCTCATTCTTTCTGCCAGCTCTGCTTATGTCTCCAACTGGATATTTAACTTCCTCACAAAATAAAATCTATAACTTGATAATTAAAGTCCTTGTTTAATTTAAATGCATTTGTGTGCTGTGGAATATCACAGGTTCCCCCCATTTGTCGAAATGTCCTTGGGCAAGACACTTAACCCTGCATCGCTCTTGGTGGTTATGGGTTGGCGCCAGTGTTCCGCACTCATAAAAAACAGAACTCAACTCAGTCACTCAATCAGTGCTCAACTCACTAATCTACAGCAACTAAAAATCTTAAAGATCATTATAACAACGTAGATACATGGTGCTTTAACAGGAGAGTGATTGGGCATCGAAGTTGTCCATGCAAACCAGTACCCACCAAATTGTAATTACACATTTTAATACAAACACTGAATTTCACAACACTATACCCACACCCCATAAGAAAGAGGGTCCATAATTTTCTGTATCCTACCCCACCTGTCGGTAGGCCCTGAGACAGAGGTCGAGTATCCTATACCCCACCCCTGTTGAAGGGGTAACGACAGGTAATGGGTTGGTAGTTGTGTTACAAGTACATTGACTCTTTGAGTCCAGTGGCCTCTCTCTACATGAGGAATGTGAGCCTTGTGATTCATGAATTAGGGATTATATTGCATCTAATCTGGAGTGGTGGTTGTGCCCTTTGTTGGGCAGTTTAGGGTCTTGGGTCTAGTTTGTGTGCAGGGCCACCCTGCATTTCTACCATTACCTTAGCAACTGGAACCTGCAATTTGGCCGACTTTCTTCCTGTTGGGAGGACGACAATAGCAAGGGGGTGGGGGCTGGCCCTAGCCCATTAAGTGTTTAAGAGAGAACCGGACGGATCGCATGTGACATTACCCATAGAAAATGCCTTACTTCAGCTCCATCTTAATGAAGCCAATTCAGTCACCATTTTTCTGCAATACAGACATCCCCAGTGATTGGTCTGATGTCACACACATTTACAAAGGAATCTGATAGGTCAGATTATAACTTGAATAACTTGCAATAAAGACAAAAACTTTATGGAAAATAAATAAGATTATCAAGAATTTGTCTAGAAAAAGTATCAGAGCAAGAATGTTATTCTGACAAATAGAATGACTTAGTAACAGACGTTTACTTCTCATTAGAAGTCAACGGAATTTTGCCTTCTTGGAGTCTTGGAGAAGGGGAGGGATCGTTTCTTTAAACGGTCAATGCCCTTGCCTCTGCCTCAACTGGAATTCCCATAGGGCCTGGTGTGGTCAGTCTAGATTGGCTTTGGGGTGGTCCTATACCCCTTCTGGAGGCTATAGGGTGAAAACTAAGTACTCTTGAGCAATGGCTGGCATTTCATCTGGCGCTAGTTTGGATTTTAGTGGACCACATGCTTCAAGAATCTTAGCCTTTGTTGATGCTGGGGCTCATGCTGTTCATGCTCCCTCTTGTTTTCTAGTTGTATCTCCGGTACTGTCTCTGGTTGACTCGAACCGAGTCACCTGAAAGAGTGTAAACTCTCAGGCTCCTTCTTTATAGGGGGTTTGGGGGACCCTGTACTGCCACTGTGCCTGCTGTTGGATCTGTGTCTGGGGTTCAACCTCCTACCTTCAGTTAAGTCATGATACTTTCTGACAAACACACACTCTCCCAAACACACCTGCCAGTTCATCTCAACACAAGCATGTTTGAAATATGTAAGACTTTATGTCTTGGGATGCTGCGTTTATATCCATATTACTACTACTGTCTAATGCATGTGTGTTTGTGCAGAACATATGTGTGCTTGTATATTTTTTTAGGGATATTTGACCGCGTAGATGTGTAGCTGAGCACAAAAAAGCCCTCCTGTAAACAGTTTTTAACACATTGGTAAGCCTCAAACAACTTTAGTTGTCTATGTCGTCTCTGTTGTCTATGGAGGTTTTATTTAAGGTTTCTCCTTGTATTTTACTCTCTACTCCTTCCCCTCTCCATCCTTTCTTTTTCTGCTCCTCATGTTTTCTTAACTCTCCACATCTATCTCACAACTCTGGTCTTTTTATTTAATACATTTTTTAAAATATATATTTTTCAAATGGGTACAAACAAAAAGTGTTTACACAAACATTCAGTATCTAACAGAACTCCAGTTGAAAAATTAAAATCCAAACGCTGGTATGTTTTTACTAGATTTGTTCAACTGTGATTAATGCAGCTGGCCAGTGAAGCTTCAACTCTTCATTATTTTATATTCCTTCAAAACTATCCACCTCTTATTTTAAATTCATTAGCTACCTATCAAAACAATTTAAGACCCTTTCATGCCCTAAAATGCTCTTAGTGTGGAAGGTTGAGCTGACAGGAACTGAAATAAAATCTTGCGAGTGGGAAGGTCTTTGTGTAACGGAGAGGTAGGTGAAGCAACAGGAGTTGGATAAATTGTAATAGCAAGAGACTGTGGGCTTTTGACACCTCAGCTCATCACTTTCTCATCCACATCATGGTTTGCTCAGCCCACATTAATCACACTCATACACACACATTCACACACACGTATGCTTTACTGTCAACTGTATCGATCGTGGAGTGTCCGGTGGATGAACCTGTCATGGCCAACATAGATCGGAGTGGAGGATAATGAAGTCTTCCTGCTCTATTTGACAAGTTCTGAGAAAGCGTGTTAGAGTGAGTGTGCACGAGTCTGAAGGTTTGTGTGAGGAGCAAGAAAAAAAGATGCTCCAGGGAGAGCACACGGCCATTCTTACCACTGAATGAATAAATTGGACGGAAAGAGGGTGCTTGAGCCAAAGACGTGATCTGTCATGGTGTCATTTAAATGAACCTGGCGTCATAGGAGAAGCCAGCGAGCTAATAAAGACATAACCTCCATGAACACAAACAGACATCGATCCAATAGAAAGGCTGGATTTGGCTGTAAATGGACAACAATATTTGACCTTTTTCTACATGTTTGTATCATTTTTATTCATCGTTTTATGAATGATAAACTCTCCTTTAAGAATTTTATACTTAGTTTTTCTCTTTTTCTTTTCTTCCTAAACTAACAATCACACAGGGCAATTTTTGGTTTTGGTGTGCCGAACTCAGCTCGGGGTGAGCTGTCTGTGTACAGACAGTCCAAATCACACCAACAGAGTACACAATGCAAAAACATGTAAAGAGAGAAGGTGCAACGGAACACAGATAAAGACCCTACCAAAGCCTGAAGCTATGTTCACACCGCCCTCAGCAATGAGCGTTCCAACGAAAAAGTCTATGTAAACGCATGCACATGTGTGTTTCGTGCTTCTGCGTCTAAGGGTGTTTTTAGACTTGACACATTTAGCCCGCTTTATTTCTACTAGTGTTCGTTTCCCCCCATAATCAGGAATACATTTTCAGTCTTAATAAATCCAAGCGGACCGTGGAGGTGGGTCTCAGTTCGTTTCCAATCGGACTGAGCTTCGGTTCGCTCTGACATTCCTCAGTCCAAATAAAATCTGTTCCCGGAACGGAACAGCTGGACCAAAACAGCCACCACAGCCGATGTAAACAGAGTAGAAATGAAGCAACAAATGAGCAGCTGAGAAATATAAAGCAGCAATTATCCTGTTATCAAACAGAAAAAAAGTTCCAACTGTTTAATTGTTAGTGTTTATTTTAACACAGCTGAAAACACTTCAAACATGCTTTTCTGAGTCTCATTACGCATGACAGGTGCTGGTGTGATGTCATCCTAAAAACTACCTTTTAGTTCCTTAACAGAATTCTCTTAAAACAATGCCATAACACCACAACGATGAGACACAGCAACTCATTGAAGTGTGGTCAGAGGAATGCAGGCTCAACAAAACAACTTTCAACGTGATACTGCTACTCACTGTTTTCCTGGTGAGCTGTATGTCATGAACACCTATCTTTATACCTTCTTAGCTGTCTTCTTAGCCAGTAACTGACCTGCAGCATTCCTCCATTGAGCCTGACACTGATACAGATGTTTCAAACTTGGAATATGAAGTTTAAATGAACCAAAAGCACAGTACTTCCATAATTTCTGCCCCTGGTTACTTTGCCCTGCCCTCGTAATTCCTGACCAAAGAGTGAAGAAATCTTTACTGACATGGCTTTTTTTTACAAGCTTTTAGTTCGGAACAGGAAAATCCCCTTGACAGCAGTCTGAATACAGACCAAACACAAGGTTCAGAGTTCGATCCTGACCAAATGAAGCAGACTGGGTCCAGGACAAACGGTTTTTCAGTCCAAATACAACCTAAAACCTTTGTTTTCACGTGTCTCTTTGCTGGTTTGTACAACTACTTTTGGGCTGTATGTATAAAATGTACTGCCACTGAAAGAGCACTGCAAGTTAAACCAGGTCGAACTTTGACCAATCAGGGACTCTGATTTGGTAATGACAGATGCATAACGTCCCTCTTAATTCATGGAAGTGCCAACTGATCCTGGTGGAGAAATTAATAATTGTGTTTTGTGTCCGGCTAAAACTATGGCACTGAATCTTTCATATATCGGAATGAAGCTGTGACAGAAAAAGCCTTGAGCAAGAGTTGCGAGATTTACACCGCTTCAACATTTTACACCAAGCTTCTTCCAACTGTAGGTGGTGGACATGCCCTAGTAAACAGTAAAAAAAAAAAAAAACAGAAGAAGAAGCCTATGTTCTGCTAGTCCAGTGTGTCCAGATTTAGCGTGCATTCAAGAACCTGCGATTACCACTTTCCTGAATGGGCGTCACATGTGTCTGTACCTTGAGACTTCTTTCAATCAGTGTGTATGTTTTGCTATTATAACAATTTCAAAAAATTAAACAAAAGCACAGAAAATGTCTTGTGTGAGATATGATATCACTCTGAGTACAACTCCTTTATGCTTGGTGAGTTGTACATATAAACTGTTAAAATTTATGATGGAACATTTTTTTACAAGAATACATTTTTAAAAAAGTCTTGAAAAATGAAAATCCACAATCTCCAAGTATCTCTTTTACTCCCTTCAGCTGTCCTCTTTCTGTCTACTTCAAATATAGTACCACACCTGAACAATGTTGCATTATATAAGAAGCATCAGCCACATTTTTCAAATTTAAAGTATTTCTCAACAATATTCCAAAAACCCCTCTTACACACTCAAAGTGAGAGAACGCCCACACGGGCAGCTGCAAGCACAATAACAGCATTTAGAGAAAGCCGGCCCAAATCTTTTCTGTTCTCTGCAGCAGAATTTTCCTGAACCTACAGCCGATAAAGAGTCGCTGCACCCCGGAGCAGAGGGCAGCTGGAAAACCTGCTGCTGCTGGCACTGCACATTCAGAACTGTCAGGATTGTGTGTGAATATGACCTTAAATGTGTGCTGAAAGTGTGGGTTAACAAGTGTGTGCAAGTGCAAAGAAGCAAGCTAGTCTGTCAAAACATCCATTTATCAAAGAACCATGAGCTCTTAGTGTTTTTATCTCCGTCTGACACATCTCAGGATATGTTCACTTGCCAGTTTCTACTTTTGTGTATTCACATATAACGTAGACAAAATTGCCATTGAATACGCCAGCAATATTTCTTTTAATTAGCTGAGTATTGAGTCTTTCATTTTTTTATAATCACTTTAAATAAATTCAGTAAAATAAACAAGATGAATAAACTCCTATAGAGAAATTTTAAAACAGAAAATAAACAACTTTTTCTAGTTCTAATCATTTATGTGACATTCAGGAATTAATTTGAAACATGTTCAAAAAAATATCTTTGTGTCTCTTAGTAAAAAGAAAAGAAAAAAAACAGATTTCAGCTGAAATTAACAAAAAACAGCAATAGAAATGTAATAGAACATGAATTTGATAATAAAGTAATTCAAAGGGCGAAAGGCTTTAGGGCCTACAGCTACGTTCACACTGGTCTCACTAATGTGCATCAATAGGCCTCTTTCAGGGAAATATCTAAGTAGACAGGCCTCCATGCGGGTTTTTGGCTTCCGTGCTCAAAAGTCTCGAGTTCACGTGTCCTCACATGTTTTTAAGTCAGTTTTCAGGCTCTGTGTTCAGAGAAAGCTGTCCATTGAAAGTTGAACCAGGTCAAACTTAGTCCAATCAAGAACTTAGATTTGATAGTGACACACGGACGGTGTCCCTATTGATTCATAAAAGATTCAAGAGATTTGCACCACTTCGATATTTTGCACCAAGCCTCTTTTAACTGTAGGTGGGGGAGACATCCTAGTATTAGGTAGCAACAGTCCAGTATGAACACCATGTGCTTAACGCGCATTCAAGAATGCACTTTTAGCACATTCTGCAGTCATAACGCCCGGTGTGAACGCAGCTTCAGTCACAGCTGCCCTCCTAGGCTGATGCGAGTTGTTTGCAGGCAAAAAATGGTCTAACCTGTACGGGGTACGCAGGTGGCCGTGGTGTAGACTGCTCGATGAGCAATAGACTGAAACTCATTCTTACAAGAACTTCACGATAAATTTATTCAAGTTTTATCCTGAGCAGATTACAATAATTTATGTAGCTATCCAAGGTAGAACTGGGCAAACGCACTCTGGACAGGTCTTAAGTCGATCATAGGACCACAGACAAAGACACGCACACAAGCCCACACACATGCATGCACAAACAGTGTTACTAAGGCCTACAAAGACAGCTTTGATGGTCTATTACTTCTGCCGTCACCAGAACAACAGCAACATAAACATGTGTATCTGCAGTCAGCAACAAAGTTGCCCTCAGTACACATGTTCAGTAAATCCAGTGACAGAATAAAAACTGAACCCTGAAGTTGATTATAGCAGCCAACAAGAAGCCAAACGAAGTAGCCACATAATCCACAAGACTCAAAGCCACAAGGCAGCTTGGCAAGAAAAAAAAAAACACAACAATAGTTTGGAAAATATTGGTAACAGCAAATCGTACACAGACGCTAACAAAAACAAAACACTTAATACAATTTTTTAAAAAGTGACTTTTAGTGTTTATCTAAACATTTAAATTACAATTTGTGGTAAAGTTTTCCTTTTTTTCTCTGCAGGGGTGCGTTGCACCCTGAAGGAGACACCCGACCTGAAAAATGAGATGTCATTTTTATGTTTATGCTGCAGGAAGTTGGTTTCTGACCAAGCTGTAATCTGTGTGGGCTTCACCTTGACTAATGGTTGTGAATGTTTTTTATTTAGATAGAACAACTTGAAGTTTATTCTACTGCCAGAAAAAAGAGGATTATGGATAGAATTTTACCGGGAATTTCATTTAAGTTTTATTTAAGTATCTGGATAATAAGCAGTGCTTTGTAATTAAAAAAAAAAAAAAAAACTTTCACTTGGCAGGATATGCAATTTGAACGTTATTCTGGTGTGTACATGAGGGCTTTCTCCCTGGACTCCCTCCCCACAGTTCAAATAGACACATTTCAAATTGACTGGGGTTTCTAAATTGTCTATTAGGGAGAGCATGAGCATGCATGGTTGTGTGCGTATTTGTTCCACCCTTTGATGAACTGATCCATTCATTCACAGGGTGCACCATCTTGTACACTGACAGCTGGAAATAGACCTCACTTCTGTGCGACCTTGACCAAGATGAAGTGTTTAAAAGGATGAATGGCATTTTCTATAGACTGCTGGATGACATTTTAAGCCTCTGATACGAGTTGTGTTTTTTTCAGGTGCCCTCTGTGAATTCAACGTTTATTCAAATTTAGAGGGAAATAGAATCACTTTTCAATACCCAAGACAAATTTGTGCAAAATGTTGTTATGAGGCCTACTTGATCCTAAAAAGAAGCTGTTTGCAATGATCAAACAAACAGCCAACAGAGCAAGTGGTCAAAGGCCGGCAATGCTTTCTATGAGAAATTCCTAAATCCTTGGCAAGAAGTAGTTTTTTTCTTGTTTTGTTTTATCAGTCTATAAATCTGGTGAATACATCATAATACATAAGATATAAAACACAAGTTTTCATCATTGACAGAAAGGAAAAGTTCAAGTGACGCATTTCAACTTAGAACAAAGGAAGAATCGCAGCAAAAGATAAACAAATTTTACTTTGAAAATAGAAAATGCAGATCATTTTGTCCACCTCTATCTTCTTCCTTCTGTGCAACCAAATTCATCCTCCTCACCTCTTTCCCTCTGTATATTTCACCTTTGATGTTTTTTTTTTTTCAGCTCCAGTTTGTAGTGGGTAATCTACTCAGTCCAGTCTTTTATGTCTGAACCAGGGATGGAAACTCCAGGCCTCGAGGGCCCCATTCCTGCATGTTTTCCAATATAGCCTGCTCTGGCATCTTCTAATTAGCTGGACACACCTGAACCAGGTAATCAGTCAGGGTTTGGATATCATGGAAATCACGCAGACTCACTAGCCCTTGAGGCCTGGAGTTTCCTATCCCTGGTCTAAATCTACAGACTAGGTTTATTTGTTCAATACACGTTTTCCAAAAGTTTATGTTTTCATGTTGAGATTTTCTTCAATACAAGTGGACGAGTTTTTCACCGCTTCATTTCTCAACAAGCCTCTTCCAACTATATCTGGTGGACATGCGCCCTAGTATCGGGCAGCGACAGACCTGTGAGACCATCATATGCTAAAGGCACGAACAAAAACCTACATTAAGCATGTTCTTGAATGTAGCATTACCTTCCCCTCAAAACAAGTGGGGGGTCAGGAGTCATGCTTCTGATGGCAGATCTTCTCAAAGTAAATCATTAGAAGTAGGATAGGTTCATTGGTCTGTTCCTTATCCATTACTGGACCTGGATCTTTGTGCCTGTTGGCCTGGAAGTAGACCTGCTGTCTGCTTTGACTTTAATAATAAAATACAAAATATAATAATGAATAATAAAACATGAAACAAAAACACAGTTGCAAATGTTGCTCCTATAAATAAAAATTAAATAAATTCTGATCCTTTTGGGTTGTCTATCAAAAATCAACCTTGTGATTTTTTTTAAAAGGTCTAATCACCACATATTTTTATTAAGCTCTATGAAGTCCATAATGGGTTCAGCTCTGACAGCTCCATGACCTTATCTTCTGGCATGCAGTTTAAGGACGAGGTTCAGCTGCTCAGCTGTGGCAGAGTGGCAATAACAAGGAGTTTCTTTCTGCCAAGATGAATGAATGTATGAGGTGATGATTTTGAGAGGGTCAGGTGCTAGAAGGATGTGCACATAAAAGATGTGTGGACACATGAACTCATGTTTGTTTCTGAAAGAATGTGATGAAAATGTGTGCAGCATATCACTCTCTATAGCAGGAGATCAGAAATTTATTCAAAAGAAATTTAAAAATCCATCAAAATAGAACAATTTAGACAAGGATAGGATAAGATAGATAAGGAAAGAGACTCTGGAGAGCAATAAGAACACAAAACTCATCTAATTTGAAAAAAGAAAATCAAGATTTTTCCCAAAAATTTTGGACAAACAATCCATGGACTGAGGAGAAAAGGTTCTGAAAAGTCTGTCTTATTTTATCAGGAATAAGTAACAGCAGTCCAGAAAAATAAAACATCCGATAAACAACCATACACGTTAGTGGTAGTATGATGGTGAGGGTCTACTTTGTTGCTGAAGCACTTAAAAGACAAGATTCTCCATCAATAAATAAAATCTGAAGTTCTGCAGAAAAGCAACGGCCTGAACACCCAAACTGAATGGATCGGATCATTGGCTGGTTCAGCCAATCCAGACAGCCGTCCACTCGGTCTGGATTTCAATCTGGATAAAATAGTTTTCAAATCTTTGAGAACAATTATGCAAGGAAATTAATATATATCCAAAAAAGGTACTCCAGTCCTGACTACTTAAACTTAATGTGCTAAATGTTAAAGGAGAAATGTTTTCTTTTTAAGTTGTAGTTTCTGAATGTTGTAGAACAGACTCCTTTGACAAGCTCTTGATTCAAACAGAAGGCGTCCTTTCCCCTAAAAACTCTAATCCAATTCTTCCGGCTCTTTCTTATTACTTGAAAGACAATCCATCTGTTCCTGTTGGCCGGCGTTCAATCACGGCTCTGTGCTGTGTGGGCCGGAGGTGAGCTAAGTGTTTCTCGCACTTCTCTGACAGCCGGGGGAGTCAGGGACACGGTGGCATGTCGCCGCTGGAGTCCTAATCCATCACCCGGGGCGTCATGATGTGGCATTACAATATGCTAATCCAGCGACAGAGTGCCCTCGCTGTCACCTCACTCACTCTTTCATCTTTCTCTCATCCAACCCCCCCCCCATTCGCACTCTCTGATGAACGCCTCGCTGCCCCCGTTTTGCGGAGGATCTGCAAAAGTTGTCTGAGCTGATGTTAGTAGTAGGTGTGGCATTCTGGGGGCGATATGCAATTAGCCCACTGTGTCACCTCCAACATGAACTAGAGGCTCCCACCCCATGATCTGTACTTTAAATTACATCACAGAGGGAATTGCCAAGAAGATGCTGCAGCTGACAAGACAGTGATGCCAAAATAATTTTTTTATCAAGCATTTTTTCACAGGGTTTTGAACTATAAACATGCGTAAGAGAAATAGCAAATATTTGGCTCTTACCCCATGTGACGGGTAGGTGAGCCAGCCCCAGTCTCCGGTGTTAGTCGTCGTGTCGAGAAGATTCACTGCAGAGAAAGAACAACACATTAAAAGCTACTTTTCTCATTCCAGAACCTCTTATCTTTCCCTTCATTTGCTTTCTAAACCGCCACCCATGAAGTCACGCCCACACCTGATTGACAGGTGGGACAGTCCTCACACCCGCTCCAGGCTGGATGTCCCAGAGTGAATATTGACTCAAACCACCACTGCTTCTTTTTGCTCAAAAGAGTTGGAAACTGGTAATCCAAGACCCGCAAAATCATGTTTTTGGTGATTGTTAACATGTTCTTGTGGCATTTTTGTCATGATGGAGGACATATAAGAACATTAAGCTTAGAATTGTGCTTTTAAGTATTTCTTTTTTCAAATTATTGTGAATCAGGAGCAGATGAAAAAGCTCCAATGTTGCACACCATTTTTGTTTCACCGGTAATGTTAGGTTGGGGTTGTAGGGGGCTTTTTCAGCTTGCGAGGGGTATGTGTAAACAGATGGATGATGGAAAATGGGGCCAACAGTTGGGCCCACAATTCATAAGTAAATTTCTAGTGGACTCCTGCCGCTCTGCAGAAACTATATCCTAGAAAATGTTTGATTTTGCCTAAAAATTGCATCATCATAATGAAAAGACCACTGGAAACGCTTTGAATATAGATCAAAAGATGATTGGAGTGGGACGTTAATGCTAAAAATGTTTTGAAGTTTGATGGAAGTAAAACACAACTAACTTTAAATATTAAAACATTAACATCAGTCAATTATAAAATTAATATTATTTGTTTTAACTTGATTGACGAAAGTACAAAAAAATTACAAAAATACTGCAAGTTTACCACCTGGCCAGCTGGCAGTGCCCATCTTTTTCAACAGATGTATGTGTGTGTGTGTGTGTGTGTGTGTGTGTGTGTGTTACAGTCCCCAGTATTTCCAGTTAACACGATCTCTGACCCACGGCTGCTTGTCAGGCTGGGGAGTGATGTTTTCCACATTAGAATGAGTCTAACAAAACACTTCTCGGCTCTCCGTCTCTCATCTTTCATCCGTCAGCCTGACACTTGCTCCTCTCTGTCTCGTCTGAATGTTAAAGCTACATTGTGCAATCACTTTGCCTTGAAGCGTGAAGGCATCTGCGAGGCCTGGCCTCTTTGCCCTCCGCCTGCTAAGCTCCTCATACCGATGAGTATTCCTTTAAGCACTCCGTTTCATGTACAAAAATGTACCAAATGACACGAGAGAAAGAAAATGTCAGCAGGTTTTCTCTTTTTATTTCCTTTGAGTCAGTTTTACAATAATGTTATTACTGCAGCAAACTTGTGTTTTTCAGGACAGCCCATATCAGAAGTTTAAATTTAAAGAAGGATGACCTTTTGGATGTGTTGTCGACGCTGAGACAAATTCAGGAGGCTGATGGGAATGATAATGAGGCTGTTTGTCTGTATGCCTGCATTTGCAGTACAAATCTGTGTAATACTACGGACTCAGTCGTGTCATGATGATCGGAAATGTTTCCAATAACCGAGCAGCAGTCTGCAGGGGTCCTTACAAAAAAAGAGATCAACTAAGAGAGCAGCGTATGTTGGAAAACATGCTGGACTGCAACCCTCAAGGCCTGAATTTACCCATCCCTAATAGGGAGCAGGGAGGTAATTCTGGCATAGCCAATGCCTTTTTTGTCTCTGTGATGTCTTGTGTCTGATCATGAGGCATGAACATCCAGACACACGCGAGATTGTGGGTTTTTACTCAGAACAGCAGGGAGCAACAAAGACGCCTTGGAGGAAGAACCAAGAGTCCGGACAGAGGCTGAACCAAAACTTTGTTGCAAAAGCAATACTGAAACCATATGAGAACTGGACCATGTGAGTGTGAAAGTGACTTGATGAAGTCAATTCAGTTGCCATTGTTTTAATAGTGTGGACACCGCCAACTTCCCAATGGAAGTTGGATGAAATGGATGCAACAAGCAGAGGTTTGGTAAAAATATAGAACATAACCAGATTGTTCACACCACAAGGAAAGACTAAGCGCTTAAAAACAAATAAAGTATAAATATCAACAATTATAAACAAGCTGGAGCTTTCAAAGTTAATCTATCTGTACAACTGAAGTTTCAGCGACACACTTGTGATTTTTCCACCATGAACAGAACTTAAAGTACAGCAAACAAAACAAACAAAACAAAACAAAAACAGCATTAGATGTCCTTAGTTAAAAAGTTTACAGTGAGTTCTCTCCAACAACCTGGTTTCCTAAATGCCAGTTAAATCATAAATCCAGTGTCAGTGGGCAGTTGGGGATTTTTGTGAGAAACCTTGTGTTTCTACACACTAACAACCACTGGGTGCTGACTCAGCAACAAACTTTTTAAAAGAGAGAATATGCTGGGGGGAACTGCTGATGTCTTCATGAGTTAGTGGACATGTGGAGACCTGGACACTGCTGCTGTGTTTAAAAAGAATCATTTGACTTCAATTAATCTTTCCCTAGAAAGCGCAATATTAGTCCATCAAATCAATGCATTTTATTTTAAAGCAATTTCTTGCAGGAAACTGCTTTTTTGTTCGTTTTTAATGTAAAAATGTATAATTTTACAAATGAGTGTTCTATTTTTTGTTGTTTAAATCCCTTGTGAAAACAGTTTTTTATTTGGTTTCTGAACAAAAATGTAACCAAATTTGCATGTGTTGAATGGGAACCTGAATTAAACTGTGAACGTGTGGTTTTATAAATTTAGCAATGAAACCTGACCTGACTGGTCACTGCAATGAAAGTAACCCGGTTTCCAGTTCCCCTTTAAAAACAGACAAATTCTTCAAGCCTGGAGCATCTTATTGTCATTGGCATTTAAAAAAGACATTCAAATGTATTATTCTGTTTGCATCAGCACAGCCTTTTGTCTATGCTCTCTCTGTGACAGCTCTTTTTAGGGGTCTCTGTTCTTTCTAAATAAAATTTCATGATCTAAATTTTTTTATGTATAAATGTGCAATAAAACGAATTTGGGACACTTTCCAAACACATTCCTGCAGCTCCATCAGGTCAGATTTAGCTGCTGTTGAAAGAGCCTGAAAATATTCCTAATTTTAATTTGATCATTCTCTGTGGATGAGGACGTGCACATAACCTTCATTCAGCAGTTATTTCAACTTGTAACAATGCAACAAAAGTCAAAGAACTAGCCTGTACAACTGTCCTAATTAAGTGCTTTTGTACTGTTTCTAATCCAATTACCACTTTTGTGAATTTGGTGACCTAAAAACTTTTTCACTAAACGTCGCCTAATTTTGACACTATGTTGGCTTAAACCTTTCAGGTTTTCAACCCACATCATGCTGAAAAAGAGACGCTAATTTTGAGTTCACATGTATGGGGTTATTCAAATGCAGTAAACTCCACTCAGCTCAAATAGAAAACGTTGGTAATAATTTTTTGTTTTGTTTTTTTAAGCGTTTCCAGTGGTCTTTTAATTATGATTTTAGCCAAAATCAAGAAACCTGGGTCACTTTCTCAGACATAGTTTCTGCAGGGTGGCAATAGTTTATTCGAAATTTGCCTCTAAGTTGTGGACGGGTTGAAGGCGCACAGCAGAGAAAAGAAATGCTCAGACGTGCAATTTTAAACTCAATTTTCTCTATATATGTCCTCTGCCATCAGAAAATATCATAAGAACATGTTCAAAGTGGGGAACTGAGAGGGTCCTTCACATAAAAGGACAATAAAGTGAACGCAGCATTTATGAAGCCCTGCAGCAGCAAACCAAAGTGATGTAATCTGATTCATTCCACCACATCTTGCTGCTGTTTGGTGAGGATCACTCATGTCTGTGTCTGAAGTAGTAGATCATGGCTTATGGGGAGGGTCAAGTACACCCATAACTCAAAGTGTATCATGTTGAGTGTCATAATTCAACATAAAGATGGAGTACTTTTCTCTGCTACAGCTCTGAATCACGATTTACAGTTAAAAAAAAGAGAGGAGCAGTTTCCCATAAAACTGTCCAATTTCTCTGCAAAGACTCATTTGAGCACTGCAATTAGCTGCTGGGTGGCCTCTGCTAATACGGTCAATGGGCCAATGAGAAGGGCAGTGGGTCAGAACACGCAGACAGATGGCTGAGCCACCGTTTTCTCACTCTTCCTTCCATCCCTCCCCAAACCATCAGCCGTCTGTCCTCCTCCCAAAACACCATCAATGGTGTTTCGGCCTCTCACTCGCCTGACCAAGGTCACAAATAGATCCTGCTGGTTACTGAGAACTGCACTCCGGTTCAGTGATGCCTCCTTTATAGGTAGGGAGCAGAGCGGCTTGCAATGCCACCCTTGTAAAACTGCAGGCCCCCTCAGTTACCCCACCTTCAAATTTATTGTCATGGTTCATACAATTGTTTTCCCCAAAAATAAATATTTAAAGGACCATGACACTTGTAAAGTGAGTAGACACCAATAAATACACATTAATAAGGCATACATCTGTTGTTTATTATTTTTTTCTAAAGGCGGGATGTGAAACCCTAATTTTAACACCCACCTATAGGTGGCAGCAGCTTCGCAAATGCATTCATTTTTCCAAAAGCATTTAAGATAGAAATTTAATGAAAGTAATATAGATTTTTTTTTTTTTATTACTAATCAACCTTATTGCTTAAAGTCCTTTACTCTATTTTTTAACTAAAAATAAATGTATTTTCTCTATTACTGATTTCTATAAAAATATATCTTGTTGAATTGAAAGCACATCCTGGGCACCTGCGGGTGAAGGCAGGTGGCCAGGATGGGCTCCAGCAGCCCCGTGACCCCGAAAGGGACAAAAACGGATTAGAAGAAGGATGAATAAATGAATTAAAAGATGATAAATACAGGGAAAATGTCTTTTTACATTATTTAGAGTTTGTTTTCAAACTTTTTGAGTATTTTTGTTTTTCAGACTGAAGAGTTTTGTCCTTCGTGGGGTAAAGTGAAAACTTTTCACTGTTAAAAGGTCAAACCTTTGATTCTTGGTGAAGTCAATGATGTACATCTCCTCAAGGACCCCAGGCTTGAAATTGAGTTTGTTCCCTTCTCGCTACCTCTTGTTTATAATAAAAACACTGTCCCTTCCCGCATCCCCACCAGCACCAGCCGTCTCTCCTTTGCCCTCTCTTCTCCAAACTCCTCCGCATGACGCAAAGCGCTAAATGAAAAAAGCCGTCCACCTACTGCAGCGCTCGCTCTGAGACATGCCAGATATTTCCCTGGTCAGCTTTCATCCGCCATCACTGTTCCTTCCCTTTACCCACAGAACTCATTGTTGGCCTCTGTGCATTTGTGTCTGGAAATCTTGCAGGGTTGTATCAAATCAGCCCGGCTGCCTTTGAGAAGATACGTCACGTTCAAAGACACACAGTCCGTTTAAAGCGGTGGTCCTGCTTTTAAAAGGCAGTGTGTGAACTCAATGGAGAAGAATTATGGGTTGTGTTCAAGGAAGTGGAGTTTTGCCCGGAGCATTTACAGTGACTTCATGCAGCTGACAACAACCATTTCGCCTTAAAAAAAATAAATAAAACACACATCCTCGCCACACAGCAAGAGGGAGGAAGTGGCAGAGGAGCAGATGCTCTAGACCTCATTTCCACCCCAAAAGACACAATCGTATATTTCAACTAGAAAGTGAAGCCTATTTTTCAACTCAAAGTGTCCAAACGCTCCGACAGCATAGATTGTTTTTTTGCACACAGAACGACAACTATGTATGATGGCAAAAAAAAAAGACATCGAATGAGTTCAGAACACCCCTGCAAAAAGGGAAAAGTTATGATTGACTGAGAAATCATGGGTTTTTTAATGGTCAGTTCTGTGAAGATGCAGGAGCCTCTGAAACTCAAAAAGCTCTGCTTTTGTGCTCCATGGCATTTATATGTATTATGGAGTAAAAATAAAAATACATAAATCCAGGATTTAGTCCGAATAATATCTAGACCTATGAAGAATGGTTCAAAGTAGAGGTATGATGATTAATCAACTTAACTGATGAATTGATTTAGACCCCTTAGATCAATCTGTCTAAGGCAAGTTGTTTATCAAGTTGAACCAAACCATTATCAAATCATTTCAAAATGAAATAAATTGATTATAATCAGTATTGGATTTGAGACATGGTAGATTTTTTTTACTTTAATGTAAACGCATGTGATGGCAGCAAAAACTGATCAATCAATGATTCCAGTCCAATGTGTGGAAACACTTTGAATTTAGCAAAGACGTGTGACCATACAGCGTGGTAGAATGTTTGTTTTATTTTTGTGTGGAAAACAACAGTGGGCTGAACTTTAGGAAACTAAAATGTGAATGATTTGGCATTAATTCTTGTTTACTTGTTAGTTTGTACATTTACACTTGATTATCATGTAAGTAATGCAAAGAATCTAGAAAATCTCACCTGCTCTTTTCAGGACCAGGTATTTATCTCTGAGTCACACTGGTTGATGTTTTGGTCACATCAGGTCAGTGAATCAGATCAAAATGAACAAATATCGACATGAATCGGAAATCAGAAATTATGAAATGAATCGAATCGTTGTTAAAATAATTGTTACATCTCTAGTTCAAATTGTTTACTTTCATAACTAAAAACACGTTTATGTTTCTCGACAAGAAATGTTGGAAGAATTTTAGTTAAAAATGCTTCACAGCGCATTGTAGAATTAAACTATGATAACTTAAATTGGAGAAGGACTTCTTATAGTTTTATTCTTAGACAGAGCGGCATGATCTGACACAAGGTACGCATCTTTGTCTTAGTTATTGTTCACAGGATTTATTAGTGATTTCATAGATTTTATTTATGTTTTTTCTAGTTTCACCATGGTGAATTATTGGGTTTGAGTTTTTCAAAACATGCACCTTCTTTCTAGTAAGAAAAAAAGCCTGTTTTTAAATGTTTTTTCGTTATTTAACGATATATAAACCTTTCATAAGCGTCACAAAGAACCAAAATCTAAACTGGATAAAAGTGTTTTGGTTATCTTTTCTCCTGAATGGCAGACAATAAAGGCAACAACACAACAGCAAAAAATCAAGATGTTTCCTTTCCCTTAACTATGTTTGTCTGCAGCAGTGGCACAGAGGTAGAGCAGTCAACCTCTCATTATTGGCAGGTTTGGTTCTCATTTAAATTGTCCTCTGAACCTCACATTGGGGGCTAGCCTCCTTTGTGGACGTCCTGCTGCCATCAGGGTGTAATTGTATGGGTGAATGGGACAGGAAGTAGGGTACAGTCCTTGACAAAAGTCTTGTAACTGATCCATTTTGTAGAAACAAAAGCGTATATCCTTACTTTTGATGAATCCATTGGTTTTAGAAATGTCTCATATGAAAGCTAAAACCCTCCCAAATTATGTTCAATATAGTAAAATAAAATTGCTTCACTGAGGAAAGATTGATCATTTAATGAACACAGGTCACATTTTGGCAAGACAAAAGTTTTGTCGCCTTGTCATATGATGCACCCAATCCTAGATTACAGCCTCACCTGTGATCAGTTACTGATCAATCAATTAGTGGGTGTGTATAAAAAGAACCCCAGCACACCAGGCCTTCACATCAACTGCAACTTGACCTCTGACAACATGCCTAAGATTCACCCTGAGACCAAAGCGTTGATTATCAAGAGGCTGAAGACCAGATCCACTGCTGAGGTGGCTGACACCTTCAATGTGTCTCAGCGTCAAGTACAAAGAATAAGAAAAAGATTGGAAGAGACTGGAGATGTTTTTGACAAGCCCAGGTCCGGCAGACCCCGCAAGACAACTGCTCGGGAGGACCGTTTGTTGGTTCGAAAATCCAAGGCCAGCCCCTTTTCCACTGCAGCAGAGCTGGCCACCTCAAGTCCCTGTGTCAACCAGAACAGTTTGTAGAATTCTGTCTCAAAATGGCCTCCATGGTCGAATCAGTGCCCAGAAACCAGCACTAAACAAAAGGCAATTAAAAAAACGTGTGGCGTTTGCCAAGGCCCACAGCCTGCTAAAAGGATGGACGCTGGAAAAGTGGCAGAAGGTGGAGGTGCAGGAGACCAACTGAAGCCCGCATGGACCCAAGATTCACCCAGAAAACAGTTACGTTTGGTGGCGGAAAAATCATGGTCTGGGGTTACATCCAGTATGGGGGTGTGCGAAACATTTGCAGGGTGGAAGGCAATATCAATAGCCTAAAATATTAAGAAGTATTAGCTACCTCTTACATTCCCAACCATAAAAGGGGTCAAATTCTGCAGCAGGATGGTGCTCCATCTCATACTTCCATCTCTACATCAAAGTTCCTCAAGGCGAAGAAGATCAAGGTGCTCCAGAACTAGCCAGCCCAGTCACCAGACATGAACATCATTGAGCATGTCTGGGGTAGAATGAAAGAGGAAACATGGAAGACAGAACCAAAGAATCTTGATGAACCCTGGGAGGCATAGGAAGACTGCTTTCTTTGCTATTCCTGATGACTTCATCAATAAATTGTATGAATCATTGTCAAACCGCATGGATGCTGTCCTTCAAGCTCATGGAAGTCATGCAAGATATTAAATATGGATCTCACAGTAGCACTACTTAATTCACTGATGTTATGCAACATAATTTTGTTTTTGAAGTCAATTATTTGTTACATTTTCACATTACTCTCTGTAGGCGATAAAACTTTTGTCTTGCCAAAATGTGACCTTTCTGTGTTCATTAAATGATCAATCTTTCTTCAAGGAAGCAATTTTATTTTACTATATTGAATTTGATTTGGGAGGGTTTTAGCTTTCATATGAGACATTTCTAGAACCAATGGATTCATTAAAAATGAGGATTTACACGTTTGTTTCTACAAAATGGATAAGCGACAAGACTTTTGTCAGGGACTGTAGAAAGGCTTCCATAAATATAGTGTTTCCTCGTTTGGCGCAGGAGTCACAATCTAAAAATAACCTGCAGTAGATTAAATCTGCAACGTAGAATTACAGATGTTTTAATTCTGTTAAACTTCTCACTTCACACTTTCTCGATTTTTCTCAGACAGACATGATAATCCTCACACTTTTCTCTCTTGTTTACACTCCAAGTTTTTCAAACAAACTAAGATCAATAAAGATGATCGCCAAATAAAGATTTACATAAATTTGACAAACTGAACTGATTCTATACAGAAAATAAACACAGCACGCAGAATGATCGGTAATGATCTGCAGCCAAATAGAAAGCAACACAGTGCACTATAAAATAAAAAGAAGGGATGCAAAACTGCACGAAAAAATTCCCCAAAACAGGACTAAGAAAGTTAAGTTGCAATTTAGCGAGGCATCACTGTATGCCATAATTAAAGAGCCTATATCATGCAAAAAAAACTTTGAGCTTTAAAGTGTATTATAATTGTTAATTCCTTACGAAAAACAACCTCAAAGCAGTATTTTGATCTAATCCCGCATTTCCTCAAAAAACCTGCCCTTTGAGCACCAGCCCCTCCCTGTCCACAACAGTGGGTGGGTTTTCAGATTGTGACAAATGAATGTGACGAACAGCCCCTTTCAGGAAGAGTCTGCACTGCCAGCAGGACCCCCAGGCTAACCCACGCTCACTTTTTCCAGCAGTGATCGCTTGTTTTCACAATATCAGCTTCCATCTTTGCAAAAGTTCGGATGTTATAAAAAACTGAAAATATTCAGAAAAAGTTAAACAAATTTAGTAAAATGTGTTTTACTGCATTTGAGGCTTTGTGACAATTTCTGTTTATTAAGCAGTTAATAAACTGAACATTTGTTGTTGTTTTCTTACTATAATGTCTGGGCGGAAAAAAATCTCCACTAACTGGGTCAGCAGATGAAGGAATTTAACACCTTGAACTCAATAAATTACAGTAAAAAAACACCAGTAAAAGTTAGGAGACTACAACTATTTCTTTTTTTAATTTTTTAGTTTTTTACTCTGTAACTAGTTTCAGTTTTTGGGTTCTTCATAGGCACACTCAAATGAGCACATTCAGATAATATTCCTCCCCAAGTGGTCAGGTTTTTCAATTAAATTCATTTTTATTTATATGGCAAAATATTACAACAATAGTCGTCTCAATGGGCTTCATACCGGTAATTGTATAATAAACATGAAATCATAAAGTACATTTTACTCCAAGCAATTTGTGGGGAAAAAATACATCCATGTTATTGTCCATATTAGCTTTCCTTCTTTTCCTCCTCTCCTCCCTCATTTTTAGGTGTAAGTTCTAAAAAGCCATTATCCCCACAGGGATCATTAAAGCTTCATCTCGTTACCTCTACACCTACGATAACCTTCCTCCATCCTCCTCCTCCTCCTCTTCATCTTATCCCTCTACAAAGTCTCCCTGAAGTTTTCCTCCCCAGAGACGACTCCTTTCTCTGCACATTTCAATAGTGGCGTAAGCATTTTGTCCTTGGTGCCGAGGAAGCTTTACAGTCGGGTGAATGGAGAAGACTTCTGAATGACTTATTATGACACTCTGATGCAGACATTTCCTTTGGAAATCCTCTTTTTTTTACCCAAACTTTTCATCTTCTGTCTCTGAACTTTCTGTGAGCACAGGGAGGAAGATTTCAAAGTTTAAAGGGATAAAAAAAAAAAAATACAACGAGACAATGGCAGGAAGGACAAACTTTTGAGCAAGTCCAAAGGCTGGCAATTCTCTTTTATTGTTCCACTTTTTTTTTCAATATTATCAAAAGTAAAAAAGAAAAATTTACCATAGGATTTATCAGCAACTTGATACACTTCTGTCATGTCTTGTCATTCTTATCGTTTGTCCTGAGTTGTGCACTTCTGGTCTGTCTGTCATCTGTGTTGTCTCGTGTTGCACTTCCTGTTTTATTTTGAAACATTAACACTCCTCTTGTTTCAGGCCTTGTTCCTTCCTGCTCTTGTCTGTTCCCCACAGGTGTGACTGTGTAATTTCCTCTGATTGGTTCCATCTGTGTTCCCTCCCTCATGTCTTAAATAGTCTCAGTCTCCCTTTGTCCTGTGCCAGGTTGTTTGGTTATTTTCAGAGCTATTGCTAAAGCCTGTACAAGAAATTAAAACCACTAAATCTCTGCTTCTGAGTCCAGCCCTGTGATCATTCCTGACAGTACAACCTGGCCAGTATGGACTCAGCAGAGAGCAGCAGTCTCACAGCCATTCTGCAACGCCTGGAAGCCCGCCTTTCCCAGCAGGAGGACTTCCAGAAGACTCTGGCATTCCATATGGTCCAGGTTTCCACCCAAGTACAGGATCTCCATCAAGGTCAGCCCAGGACCTCCGCTCCACCTGATCTTTCTACACCAGCCCCAGCTCCCTCTTCTGCCATGCCTGCTAGGAGTTCGGAAATTAAGATTGCCCCACCAGAACGTTACTCTGGAGAGCTGGGAATGTGTAAGAACTTTCTAACCGACTGCTCCATTCACTTTGAACATTCACCCCATGCCTTTGTGTCTGACAGAGCCAGGATTGCTTTCATGATCTCTCATCTTTCGGGGAGGGCTCGTGCATGGGCCATGGCAGAGTGGGCTCGCAACTCTCCTATCTGTTCATCCCTCGTTGCCTTCCAACATACCCTACAGATCACCTTTGATCCGGTATCAACCAGCCGGGAGAAGGCGCGAGAACTCACCAACATAAGACAAGGTAGAGAATCTGTTTGTGATTACGCCATCCGTTTCCGCACGTCAGCGGCAGAGAGCGGGTGGAACTCCACAGCGCTGTATGACGTCTTCCTGAAGGGGCTGGCACCGCGCATCCAGGACCTCAAGATCTGGATTCCCTCATTGCTCTCGCCATCCGTACGGATAACCGGATTCATGAACTGTCCTGCCTGCGGAGCAGCAGACCCTCAGGGGAGGGGTCTACTCACAGGACTGATTCAGCTGGACGAGGTTTCCGCCATTTTCCTCCCGATCTGCATCGCTTTTCTTCAGCGGACAGTGGTGAAGAACCCATGCAGGTGGGCCGGGCGCGGATCTCTGCTGAGGAACGGCAGCGCCGCCAGCGGGAAGGTCGGTGTTACTACTGCGGGGAGCTTAACCATCTCGTCTCCTCCTGCCCTATGAAGACACCGGCATCGGTGAGTCAAGTCACCACTGCTGTTAAATCCACCCGGAGCCTGACGCCCATAGAGGTAACTCATCACGGCAACACCACAGGACTCACAGCTCTCATAGACTCAGGCGCTGATGAAAGTTTATTGGATTGGGAACTGGCTGACAGATTGGGACTGAAATCTCACCTCCTTGAAAGACCCATCCAGGCCAGTGGTCTTGATGGAAGAGGATTGTTTAATATTACACACATCTCTGAACCTCTCAAGCTATCCATAGGTGAACATCAGGAAATCATGAACTTTTATTTATTCAAATGCCCCTCTAAGACTCTGGTCCTGGGTTATCCATGGCTGTGTAAACATAGCCCCCAGGTTGACTGGTCAACTGGGAAAATTCTGGGATGGGGGCCTGAATGTGATAAACACCGTCATCCCATCACCACTGGAAAACGACACACAATGGTCAGTAAACCCATCTCTGTCCATTCTGCTTCAGGTTCAGAGACCCCGGACCTGAGTAAAGTGCCTTCCTGTTACCATCATCTGGAAGAGGTCTTCAGTAAGTCAAAGGCTCTGAGTCTTCCACCGCATCGCCCTTATGATTGCGCCATTGATCTTGTTCCAGGTTCCACCATTCCTAAGGGGCATCTTTACTCTATCTCTGCTTCAGAACGACAGGCACTGAATGATTACATAGATGGATCACTTGCAGCGGGCCTCATCCGTCCTTCCTCCTCGGCAGCGGGTGCTGGTTTTTTCTTTGTGGGTAAAAAAGATGGGACCCTCAGGCCCTGCGTCGACTACAGTGCTCTAAACAACATAACAATAAAAAACAGATACCCCTTGCCTCTTATGACCTCTGTCTTTGACCAGCTCCAGCAGGCCAAGGTATTTACAAAACTTGACCTTCGTAACGCTTATCACTTGGTCAGAATTCGGGAGGGGGACGAATGGAAGACGGGATTCAACACTCCCAAAGGCCATTACGAATACTTAGTTATGCCGTTTGGTCTCACCAACGCTCCTGCTGTATTTCAGGCCATGATTAATGATGTTCTTCGAGACTTCCTGGATCACTTTGTGTATGTCTATCTGGATGACATCCTCATTTATTCCCCTGACTTGGACTCTCACAGATCTCATGTTACCGCAGTTCTTCAGCGTCTTCTGGAGAACAACCTGTACGTGAAAGCAGAGAAGAGCGAGTTTCATGTCTCAACTGTCTCCTTTTTGGGGTTTGTGGTTTCAGCAGGGAAGGTTGAGATGGACTCTGCCAAAGTCAGTGCTGTGACGGACTGGCCAACACCCATGAGCCGCAAGAAACTTCAGCAGTTTCTGGGGTTTGCAAACTTCTATAGGCGCTTCATCCGGGGCTTCAGCACCATTGCTGCCCCTCTCCATGCTCTCACGTCTCCCCATGTTAGTTTCCGGTGGACATCAGAGGCAGAGGCCGCCTTCCAGACTCTGAAAAGACGCTTCTCATCTGCTCCATTGCTCACCCTGCCCGACCCTCGCCGGCAGTTTGTAGTGGAGGTGGATGCTTCCAATGAGGGAATTGGGGCGGTCCTCTCCCAACGGTCCGAGCAAGACGGGAAAATGCACCCCTGTGCGTACCTGTCTAGGCGACTGTCCAAGGCAGAACGCAACTACGACGTCGGCAACAGGGAGCTGCTGGCAGTTAAGGTGGCGCTGGAGGAGTGGCGGCACTGGTTGGAAGGAGCAGAACACCCCTTCATTGTTTGGACGGACCATAAAAATCTGGAGTATATCCGAAATGCAAAGAGACTTAATTCTCGCCAGGCCAGGTGGAGACTTTTCTTTAATCGGTTCTCTTTCACTCTATCTTACAGGCCGGGGTCCAAGAACACCAAGCCGGATGCCCTGTCTCGTCTGTACGACCCCGAGCCTGCTCCCAAGGACCCTGAGCCAATCCTTCCACTGACCTGTGTGGTTGGAGCGGTGACTTGGCAGATAGAAAAAGAGGTTAAGCAGGCTAACAGTGGGGTGCAGTTGCCTAGTGGATGCCCGAAAGATCGCCTGTTTGTTCCTCAGACATTACGCTCGAGGGTGATTCACTGGGCCCACACCTCACTGCTTTTTTGCCATCCGGGAGTCCGGCGGACTATGCACGCCATCTCCCGGAGGTTCTGGTGGCCACGAATGGAGCTGGAGGTCCGGGAGTACATCTCTGCATGTTCAGTCTGTGCCAGGAACAAGACCTCCACCAGAAACCGCATGGGACTCCTTCAACCGCTTCCCATTCCCTCCAGGCCTTGGGCTGAAATATCAATGGACTTTGTCACGGGCCTCCCGGTCTCACGTGGTCACACCACTGTCTTAACTGTCGTAGACAGATTTTCAAAGATGGTCAGGTTCATTGCCCTGCCAAGACTGCCATCAGCCAAGGCTACAGCAGAAATTATAATGAACCAAATAGTAAGATACCATGGCTTCCCTAAAGACATTGTTTCAGACCGAGGGCCTCAGTTCGTGTCCCGGTTTTGGAAGGAGTTCTGCCGGCTCATTGGCGCCACGGTCAGCCTGACCTCGGGGTATCATCCGGAATCAAATGGCCAGACTGAACGCCTCAACCAGCAACTGGAAACCGGCCTTCGGTGTTTGGTCTCCCAGAACCCCTCATCATGGAGCAGGCACCTGGTCTGGGTGGAGTACGCCCACAACACCTTGCCTACCTCGGCCACGGGGCTCTCACCATTCAAGTGTGTGTTCGGTTATGAACCTCCCCTCTTTGCAGATCTGGAGCCAGAGGTATCTGTTCCATCTGCCCACGCCCTGGTTCGCCGCTGTCGTCGCATCTGGGCGGCTGCCCGACAGGTCCTGGTCCGCCAACAGGACAGGGTCAAGACGGCTGCGGATCGCAGGAGGCGCCCTGCTCCCATCTATCGACCCGGACAGAAGGTCTGGCTCTCAGCCAGGGACCTCAACCTGCACGTTCCTTGCAGAAAACTGGCTCCACGGTTTGTGGGTCCCTTTCCGATTTCCAAGGTCATCAATCCGGCTGCGGTTCGCCTTCGTCTGCCTCGATCCCTCCGGGTGCATCCCACCTTCCATGTTAGCAAGATAAAGCCGGTGGTGGAGAGTCCTCTGGTTCCCCCCTCAGTACCCCCTCCTCCACCCTGAATGGTGGGGGGTGGTCCGGTTTATACGGTACGGAGGATCCTGTCTGTCCGGAACAGGGGTCGAGGTCGGCAGTTTCTGGTGGACTGGGAGGGTTATGGTCCGGAGGAGCGGCAGTGGATTCCTGAACGGTTCATTGTGGACAGATCTCTCCTGACTGACTTCTTTAAGTCACGTGGTTCTGGACCGCCTGGTGTCGGTCCTTGAGGGGGGGGTATTGTCATGTCTTGTCATTCTTATCGTTTGTCCTGAGTTGTGCACTTCTGGTCTGTCTGTCATCTGTGTTGTCTCGTGTTGCACTTCCTGTTTTATTTTGAAACATTAACACTCCTCTTGTTTCAGGCCTTGTTCCTTCCTGCTCTTGTCTGTTCCCCACAGGTGTGACTGTGTAATTTCCTCTGATTGGTTCCATCTGTGTTCCCTCCCTCATGTCTTAAATAGTCTCAGTCTCCCTTTGTCCTGTGCCAGGTTGTTTGGTTATTTTCAGAGCTATTGCTAAAGCCTGTACAAGAAATTAAAACCACTAAATCTCTGCTTCTGAGTCCAGCCCTGTGATCATTCCTGACAACTTCAAAACATCTATATGGGAACTTTTTGCTAAAATCTCACCAAAGGGAAAAAATTTTGTACAAAATTATACATAACCTTTTATTCCAATATACAGTATTTATATATCAGCTTAAATGTAAATATGTCATAAAACATCATCAGTGATCTTTTAATATGATTGTTTTTTCCTTGTGTTTTTTTTTTTGTTTTTTGATTTTTTTCTCAAACATATGTTGTTTACTAGGACAAAGTTTCTGCAGTGGCACAGCAGTTCATTAAAAATTTGCTTCTGAGTTGTGGGTTGAAACGTTAGTGCGGATCAACTCCGTCCCTCTTCTCTTTAGTGAGAGCTCTCTGTTTACACTCTCTTCTACTAGCCTACACCCCCAACCTACACCAGTGCAAAAAAGATTTACGAGTAATATTGAAGCTATCCAGCCGGACTGTTTTAAGCCAGATACCAGTTTAGACGAAGAAAAGGAATTTATGGATCAAGTCGTCTACAAGTGGATGCATGAGAATGGAGCTCGGAGCTTGTGACCCACCCATTGTCTTTTTTATGTCTTTTTCATACTGCATTTTCTTTGTCTGTTCCTGGATCACAACTGTTTAAGTAAAGAAATACTCAGAAATGCAAATGTGAGCTCAATTTTCTTTATATATGTTCTCCATCATGAGAAAAAGGCAACAGGAACCAGTTTAAAACACAATTTTTATCCAAACGGGTCTTTCAGAATTAAAACGGGTCATCTCAACCTTTCTGTGTATTTAACAGTTTGTCTCTACATTGGTTAAATTAAATTAAATTGCGGTAAAATTTCAGATGCTTTTGACAGCAGTCATAAAACTTCCCTGAGATTCATAGATCTCTTCATTAACTTAAAAAGCAATTATGTACATTTCTAACCTTTAAAAAATATTCACAATGTAACACAAAGAACGCTGTCATTTCTAAAGTTCAGCTTTTTTTTTTTTTTTACCAAACATCAAATATGAAAATATATAATCAATTTGAGTAAAGCTGCTATGAAACCTTTCAACACTAACACTGTGCAGATGACTGACATACGAATGTACTGTTATATCCCAGAGCATCTTTGAAAAGCAAACGTTTGGCTGCAAACTCGTCTGGAACAGCAGACTATAACTATGATGAAAAAACATTAGCGAGCTTGTTGTTCAACTTACAGAAACTCAACTAAATTTTACTTTATTTATTATTTGATTCAGAAGGTAGTTTACTTTGAAAAACTAGTGGATTCACTCCACCACATCTGACTCATTCTTGACGCATGTCAAGTCACTCGGTCATGTGACGAAAACACAACCTTCTTTCTTTAAGAGGCTGCACTGACCACTATATTGAAACTCCTAAAGCTACCAAAATTAACAAAGATCAAACGTATCTGGAAGGTTTCTTTTTGCAGAAAAGTTAGCGAGAAAACAGAAAAAGAGCCTTTGACATCAATATTAAAGAAAGCAGCATTTAACAGACAAAAAAAAGGAGTCCTTACTCCAACGATGGATTCATTGCGACAGTTGTTCCCACATACCAAACCCTGCTCAGCATAATATTCAGTGGCTCTGGTGGATTTAGTATTATAATTAGAAGATACCAATTTTTAATCCATCAGACGCCACTTCAGCCTCATACAGGCCGGTCTGGGAAAATATTAAATAATACCAATGCACTACAACCCAAAAATGTTATTATTTTTTTTTTTTAAAGAAAGGTAGCAGTAAAGTACAGTATCTTCTAAATATATAAATAGATTTAAACAGTTTGCATGCGCCAGCCACCTGATCACAAACACTGTAAAGCACATTTACAGTTGCACACCATCATTCAGGATTACATAAAACGTTACATAAAGCCGTGCCTTGTAATGCAGATCCTAATTATAGTCCAGTCCCCCCAAAAAAATACGTTTTTGAGAAAAGTTTCCAAGCAAAAGCAAAAAATTTGATCTTTCTCTTAAATCTTTAACAAAGATTTTTTTTTAAACTAATGCTCCCATACAAATTCAAATAAAACGCTGTTTTCATTCTCTATATTTATAACTGTTTTATAAACCATCCATCCATCCATTTCCTTAACCTGCTAATTCCCTTTCAGGGTCATGGGTTTTCCAGAGCCTGATGCTTTAGAGTAACCAGTTAACCGATGAAACATGTTTGTGGATAGTGGGAGGAAGCCAGAGGGCTCTGACAAAACCCACCCGTGCACGTGAAGAACATGCAAACCCCACACACTAAGATCCCAGTTAGGATTTGAAGCAGGTTGCTAACCACTGCCCCACAGTGCAGTAAAACAGTTGTATTTTTCACTCTGAAATAGAGTTGCATCTTTTGACTTTATCTGTATAGCTAAATCCATAGGTTTACACCTTCAACAGGAAAATACAGTTTATTTTTACATCAGTTCTGTTTTTTTTTTTTTTAAGTATCTTAGTTATTCTCCTGTTTCAAACCAGGCTGAAAGAGGCTGAAACAGTGCCACCACATCCACATCCCTATTTAGATTCAATGTTGATCAGGAATATTAACTAAAATCATCAATATAACTCACTGCTAAAACAATAGTTACCACAGCTTTAAAATAAGCTTTGACTTGAAAATATGTTAAATCTTTCTGTTGAAGTTGGAATCTAGCATTGGAGTAGACAGGGACTGCCCTTGCTTTTGTGACAGGCCACCTGTTGGTTACCCACTGAACTGACCAGGAACATGACGTGAAGGTATCTAGCAATAGTTATTTTTGGAAACAATAATACATGATTACATTCTGTTCAGGTCCAACAGAAAAACAGGAGCACTCTAAATTGCCCTTTAAAAGTTTTACCTAAATGCAAAAATTCAAAATAATGTCTGACATATTGAAGATGAAAATTATTTAAAACTAAAAAAATAAAAAATCCCATCTGGGTTTATCCTGAAACGTTTGAGTTGTTCCTTAAAAACTAACATTTCTTGGCTGCTTGAGCCGAGAAAAAGAGGAGGCAATCAAACGGCACTGTTAGGAATTACCATAAAGTGTAAAACGGAAGCAAAAAGTGAAAATTCATGATTACTTTTTATGTAAAATCTTCCCTATGAGTTTTGTGCTCAAAATGCCCACCTTCTCTCACATTTCCAATTCTCGGTTACCCTTTCATTGTCCATTTGCTGCTGGATTATTTCAAAGTTCAGTACAAGTTTTCAACATTTAATATCCATGAAAATATAATTTAAGGAAGCCTCTTGAGAATGAGGAACTCTGCACTACAGCAGGATCCCCTGGGGCTCCTGGAGAAAAGGAACAGGAGCCTTCATTTACTGCCAACGCTATCCTCTTCACAGTAATGGGCCTTAACCAAATGCCTGATTCTTTGTGATGAAACTGACCTGGCGCATTCATAGCTGGTTTGTTGCATCAATGCTATAGGTGACAACAAGCACAACAGAGAATAATAACATCGAAGCTTTATATTGCAGGATAATCATATTAGAAAATGTAAAATGCAGATGTTTACAAAGCTTTTTTTATGTTTATTATAACAAGATAATGACTAAAAAGATGAGTTTCTGCAAGTTAAACCCCCTCAGGTGGATGCATGTCGCTGCATGCATAACTAAAGTGGAGTTTAATTCACGAAACCGAGATATTGCAGCTTTTCTATAAGTTACAAGCGCATTACAACACTGCGAGCACGTCCAAACTGGTTATGGAAATTAAGCTTGGAGAGATGTACTGAACTACTTTGTGGGTAATATCAGCATACAAATCACTAGAGACAGCGCTTTTTCAAAATAAAAAACACTGCAGAAAATATCGTGAGAGTTTTCCAAGTCTGCAGCTCTTTAAAAATTATGTTAGAAACAGCAAACTTCTCCTCTGGAGTGGAAATGATTTGGTTTTCAGTGGCCAGCACAATCCTTATATCTTATATTAGCAGGTGCTCCAAGCTGCCGCATGGAACCCTGTTTTGTATTTGCCTGCAAGGCATGCTTGCTGCATGATGAAGGGTGGAGGATGCTCAGGGCCAGCGGAGCTCATCCTTTCCCCTCGGGAGATGGGAGTGAACAGCAGACGATACCGCTGCCCAGGCCTGCCTGGTTTCCCCTTGGGAAAACAACCAGAGGGGGATAGGCACGGAGGGGAGTGGGGCGGAGCTATTTATAGTGCAGGTAAGGAGAAGAGGTGAGGAAACAAGAGAAGAGAAGAAGAGAGTTGAAAACAAGAGGATGACAACCTGACATCTGCAGCCGATGAGAGATCTGGGTTGATGCAGCAGCAGCGGCGGCAGCAGCAGCTGCTAGAGAGACGAGGAAAAGCCGACACGCTGCAGCCCAACTTATTGATTTATTGCAGAGAAAGTTCACGCAGAGGTTAGCTGGCTTGAACCGGGAGGGAGAGAACGCAGAGAAAACAGCGATGCTTTCTAAAGCAGGCGCGCAGCCCCAAACCAGAGAACTCTCAGATGTTTCCAAAGCAGCTCCTCTCTCATCCTCGGCTTTAATAAATAAAATTACATCTATTCTTTATTTATTTTCTCAGCCGGAGCCTCTCCCACCCGTGGGCCCCGGCGCTGTCAGCTCCTTTCTGTATGTCTCTGTTTCACACTCTTCAGTGCTTCTCATCATTTCAGAGAGCTGATGTTTAACAGGAAAAGCTCTCATCATCCCTGGTTTGTGCTTAATGATGAATGGTGATACTTCCAGTCAGTTAATGTCTTGTGTGTCGGAGTCTTTTTCTAAACTTTATACTTGACTCCACCTAAAGCTCAGATAGGAGATTTGACTTGAGGCTCATTCGGAAGAGGCTTTAGGTTTGGTTGGCAACAGAAGGAGGCTCATTGTGACTTTACATACATTTTTCACCATCTAATTGGATAATTACGGTTATCAATTTTAGATTTTAAACATTTTCAGAAATGTTTTTTGTACCAATTCAAGGTAAAAATGTTAAATTACATACAAACCAAAGACTGTAAGACAAGACCCAGTGCCTATGCTTTACACTCAGTAACAATGAAGATTTAAAGACCGACTTCATTGAAAATTGTGGTTTTTGGTGCTTTTAACATGTTCTTGTTTAATTTTTCTGATGATGGCGGACAAAATCAAGATCGAAATAGCATTTCTGACTATGTCTTTATTCCTATTGTTGTAAATCAGGAGCAGACAAAAACAAAATGATTGAAACAGCCTTTAACATGCTCCCTGCTCTGCTCCATTTGGATACATCCACTTGCAGAAGACTAGATCCATGTACATCTTTGTTTTCCTCACCTAAACTGTACGGCTGGATAGCTCCAATTTTTCTTGACATTTTTTGTTACACCGGTAATGTTTGGTCAGAGTTCTGAGGGGCTGTACGCTAGCTGCAGAGCGTGTAAACAGATGGGTGACGAGAGGTGGGGCCAGGCTTACTGCACACCAGTATTACCGCCTATAACTCAAAGACCTATTTTAAATTAACTCCTCTGCAGAAACTATGTCCTAGAAAACGACACACATTTTTACATTTTTGGTTAAAAACAGCATAATCATAATTAAAAGATCACAGGAAACACTTTTAAAAAGATCAAAAGATGATCGGAGAGGGACTTTAAACCAAAGGATTCATGACTGCAAGAAATAAATGCAGAGAACAAATTTCACTCTCAGGCATGTGACAAAAATGAAAATTAATTAACTTTATTTTGGCAGAATTCAAGTGTAACTGGCATATTTTACTACTATAATTTGATCTGCGTGTCACTTTGACATTCTGATAACTCATTAACCAACTTTGTAGGAATGATATTGCTATGAATTCACCATAAAAAATACATTTTGTGTTAAAGAACTGTGCATAGTTTTTTTTAATTGGACAGTATTTATTGCATTTCACCTTTTGAGGTCATGCTGTTTTTTATTTTTTTCAGTGCAATTTTGCATTCTTTTCTTATAACTGTGTCCTGAAGGTCTGCTGATTCAGTTAACTTAATTCAGTTAGCTTAACTTGATGTCCACAAGATGTGAAAATTTTACTCTTAACCCTTAAAGTTAGTGGAATATTAGCCTTAAAGTCAGTTTGCCTTTTAATCTGTTTTTGTGTCCTGTTTCGTGAGGTTTCAACACAGATGGATTATTCCGTTCTGTGACGCAAAGCATTTTGATTATTTTGATATAAATATATACTTTTGGAATGATATAATTTTCTTTGTAAAGATGACTCTGGTGATGCTGAAATGGTTATAATCTCCACAAAGCTCAGCTTTCTCCTGATGTTTTGATGTGTTCTGTGTGAATATACTCCATAAAGTGATGAATGCTCATATTGGGTTTTGTTCTCCTGTTTGTCAGAGTTTTACCCACACATTCAGGAGCTGCATCGGCTGACATTCTGCATCTGCATTTATGTCTTTGTCCTCCTGAAGACGGAGGATGGTCACCCGTCGTGCATCTGGCTCCTCTGCAGCTTCATGCTGGAGCTCTCTCCAGTTTCACCTTTTGCTCGTGCAGTGTAGCGATTACGCCAAAATATCTTTCTGATTGTTAATTTGGTCTATTCTGATGACTCTTATTATATTTCTATGACGGGTGTGTTTGCTTTTTGAAATGATTTGAAATTAATTGGATTGACAATCATAATTAGATTAGTTCGACCCTGGAGGGACATAGAAGTAAAAAAAATGAGCACTGGTGCAGACAGGAAACTAACTAGGTGCGCACAAGAAAGAAGGTGGTCATTTGAGCACAGGAGACCTTTTCAGAGTACTTTATATGAAAATGACATTTTATTTATCTTCTTCGGTGTTAGCGTTTTGTTATCTCAGATTTTTTTTCTTTCTGTTCTCACTGTCTGGTGCACACCAGATGCTTTCTTGTGAGCGCGTGAAACCAGTATCCGTTTTTTTTTTACTTTTTTTATTTTTGCACTTCTATGTCCCTTTAGGGGCTTCGTATTTTATTACTTTGTTTCCTTGTTTTTTTAACCTTGATTTTTTTTTCCTTTGATGTCCCTTTAGGGGCTCCGTAGATTTAATTAAAAGAAAAGGGTGTTTTTCATTCAATTTTTTTTGTTCATTTTTCACGAACTACAAAAGCAAAGTGCAAAAACTATGAACAAGCTGGGCACTAACCTCATCTGCCCATGAAAACTGTAAGAAGACCTGAAGTAAAAAGTTGAAAAGACACAAATTGGCACAAAAAACAAAAATCATCCGTTCCTTTTTTTTAATACACCTCAAAATTCGAACAAAGAACACCCGTTCCTTTTTATAAATTGAATGTAATAGGCTTCTATAAATTTTCGATCAGTCATGATTAATCATTGTTGTATAGATAATTGTTTTGTCTTTTTTTGTATTTTTCTGCTTTAATAAATAAAGTAATTCCCTTTCGTTCTGGATGTGTCAGAAGGTAAGGAAGAATTTCATGTGAAATGTTGATAATATGGCGGTAAGAGTACAGAACGGCGCTGAAGTCAGAAGGTCAGGACGGACACCGGTTCTTTTTAGGCTTCATTTACCTCACAAATGGTTCTGTCCTCCAAACAAGGAGAGAGTATTTTTAACCGTTTTGTCTTTTTTTCCATATCCTTTCTTTAATATAAAGGTTACTTCAGGGGGTAAATTGTGAGGCAGGGACTGATGCAATATATTGAAACCGACTTTTAAAAACTTTTTTTTTTTTTTAAAACACCCTTTGATTTGTAACTTTCTGTAAGTTTAACGCACACGTCTGGTTCTTTAGACCATTTTTATAGTAAATGTTATGAATTACCCAATTTAGTAGCGCCTCGGCGTGTGCTGATGTTTGCATCTGTGTGCAGGCATGTCCGGATTTCCATAATCTGATAAATGAGTCATCTCCTCACACCTCCACACCCTCCCCCAGCAGATATTAATTGCATCATAGCTGTGATGTATGGACAGATTACCGGCTGTAAAATGTATTATTTCCTAATGAAACAAGCCCCTGGAGACATCCATCAGCCCGCATCGCGGATAGTTTGGGCCTCATTACATCATACCTCAGTATTTAGATTACTTGGGAACAGTCCACCTGCAAACTATGTTAACTGTAGATTTCCACGGAGCCTTAAACAGTCAATTTTTACCTCTCAACATTGACCCTGCAAATGCAGCACGGTCTCATGTACAGTACAGACCATCAGTTTGGACACACCTTCCCATTCATTTGAATGAGAAGGTGTGTTCAAACTTTTGGTCTGGACTGTATATATTGTAACCCAAGTATTAACATTTCCTTATTTTAGCATAGTTTGCTTCATCAGAGTTGTTTATCCGAATCTTTATGTTATTCTTCAGGACTTACTTTGAGCAGACTGCTCAGCAACGTGCAGTTTCTGCACTGCCACTGGTATGCATGATCCGTGACTTTGATGCAAACATGCATCGAACCACTTTGGCTCCAAAATGAGCTTAATTTAGTATCTACTTGAAAGCAAAAACATGTGATTTTTTTATGTATTATTCTTTTTTGTTTTTCATAGCTGGAAATAAATTCAGGCATCAAGGGCATGAAGGTTTTTGTGTGAAATGTGGTCCAAAAGCTTTACATTTACCTGACCAAATAAAATAAAATAAATTTATTACAAATGTGTAATTTTAAGTATCGTTTTTATGCAGATAGATTATGCACCTACATCAGCTATAGTTTAAATGTAAGGATAGTCTTAGTAGCTACAGTAAACTATGGAAAAAATATATGTAGGTTACATGTGATGCTCAAAATGGAACCGGAGAAAGCCTTTTTTTTTCATTCCATATTTGCTCCTTTCAAGTAGACTGCTTGCAGTTTGTAATCTTTTTTTTTTTTTTAATGAACATTGCTTTAATTATAATATGTCTAATATATATGTTTTATTAATTATAAATCATCCTTAGTGTCATGTATGTGTCAGAATGAAGGACAAACAGGTTTCAAAGCATCTCCTCTATTTGTTTCATAAGTCCCAGAATGTTTACAGAAACCTGCAACGTTATCTTAGCTTCCCTACATAAAATTCAGATTTTTGTGACTTTATAGATTTGTTATAATGCATTGTGTTGAAATTAAATATGCCATGATACCTCAATTTTCAGTTTATCCTTTCCTATGTATGTAGCTACGTTTGGACTTCCACTCATTCACAGAAAACCTGTTTTTGAAGAAAAAAAAAAAAAGGAAAATTAAATCAATACTTTGAAATCAAATGTTGGGATGCTTAAATAAGCAAAGTGCAGTTTGTTTTGAAAAGTCTAAGCAAAAAGGGAAATTACTATAAAAAAAATTAGCTTTGTTTTAGGTTTATTCAAACAACAGTGTCATTTTTATTTACTATTTTATTCAAAACAGATTGATTTCAGAAGACACAAACATTAATTAAAATGTAAATCTAATACAAATTTGACCATAAATTAACCTTAAACACAACTTTAATCATTTTCATTTGTGTGAATTTAAATTTGATCAATTACTCGAAAATTATTTTTAAAATGTAGACAAAGAGCTTACTTAGTAGTTTGAGTATTCTTAAAAACCATAAAATGAACTTTTGAATTTTCTTTTGAACTTTTGAATGAACTGTTTGAATAAAAAAAAAACACATTATTTATATTCACATATGAATTCACACAAATGCAAGTATACAAGTATTAAAGTTGTGGAGAAAAATTTTTTGTTTTTTCAACTTTAAAAAGTTGAAATAAATATATATATATATATATAATTTCTTTTTATGTCTGTTTTTTTCTTGTTTTAATTCATAACATCATTTATAGTGGCTACACAACAAAGACTCCCACTGGCAGGGGCAGCACTGATTTAAATGAGTCAAAACAACATTTGAAAGCCTTCTCCAAGTCCAAGCCTGTCATTACAGCAAACCAAAGTGATGATCAAATAAAAACCTAATCTTTAAGGCTCTAACAAGCATTGCCACCTATCTGGAATCTGGAAGAATTATACAATCCAAAGCAATAATTCCAGTATTTAAAGTGTGGGTGACATGGCCTATTTTAATAAGCCAATATATAGTAAATAGTCTCTATTTCATGTTGCGATTGTTTTTAATATTTTTCGAAAAAGAATAAATAACGAAAAACGCGATATAAACAACGAGGACGGCCGCCGGCTTCACGCATTCCGCCGAATTCGCGCCGCCCTGTTTGTGACGTAACGAAAGGCAGACAACATGGCTAGCACCGATAGCGAAGCACAGAGTGATGCTACCGTCTTCCAGCCAAGACCACTTAAATTTGTTTTTTTTATCGTCTTCTCACAACTGAGGTCGTGACCACGCTCAATAATGACGATGCCCGCATTATTAATCGCAAACTCTTCAGATTTGTTTGTGAAAGTTTAGCGTGTGTCCCCAGTTTTGGTCTCTAGGGGATCCGTCACGCTGACCACGTGGTACAGACAGAGCCAATCAGAGCCGTCGACGCATCCGAAAGCAACTAAAACGTCCCGTCATTGGTCAATTAGGCCGGGTAGACGAGAGATGGCCACGACCATAGAGGAAGCGATCCGCAGAGAAATATAGAAAATAAAGCTAAAATTCGCCGATTTAAGACAATTTTTTCATCCGGAAAGCGATTTGTCCATAGAGATCAGGTCTTTATTTCCAGGAAAGTACGTTCGGTTTGCTCAAAAACCCGGATTTCCGGGAATTCCCGGAAGACTTTCATCACTGAACGTTAAACTCACTCTCTTTTGTAATAAATACATTATGTAATAAACGTTAAACTCACTCTCTTTTGTGCCAGCTTTTCGGTCACAGATTTTCTCTTTTTGTACTGGCTCCTGCCAGTGCTGGTACTGGGCGTTTCTGTTTTTCGGACGTGCGCTGAACTTGTTTTGTCCATTGTTTCAGCAGCGTTTCTTGTTTTGGGAATTTATACACAGATACACTTTCACTAGAAGTATTGCTACATCCAGCTGCCACACAACGACTTGGCATGTTGATGATTAACAGAGAATTAACGAGAATTAACGATGATTAACGAGAGAAACGAAGACTACCTGCTTTGTTTACATGCTGTCCGAAGCGGAACTACGGAAGTCAATGCCTTTCGTGACGTCACAGGTCATATCAGGGTCACTTCCAGTCTGCGCTCTTAGCGGCAAATTCAAATCTCTGATTCCTTCGAAAGATGTCTATTATTCATATGCTTCGGATTTTTTTCGACGCGAACTATTGGTATCAATAGAATCAGCGTTTAAAGGGCTTTTTTATTTGACAAAGTTGTTCAAAGCATGGCATCCACACTTTAAACATGCAGAGAAAATAGCACACACATGCTTCAATGCTTCTTTACACATCATCCCTTCAAGCTAGTAAACCGAGCATGCTCCCGTTTTTAAAGGCAACTTTTTACTCCATCCATGCATTTTCTGAGCTCGCTGAATCCCTTACACAGTCCGAGAGTTGCTGGAGCCTATCCCAACCACTGTTGGGTGAAGGCAGGTCGCCACAAAATCAAATACACTCCTACCTGATGAAGAATGTTTTTGGACCACGGCAGGACACAGGATTTACCGGAGAAAACCGATGCATGCTCAAGGAGAACATGCAAACACCACACAGGAAAATCCCAGTCTGGATTTGAACCAGGACTGAAGCATTGTAAGGGAATGGTGCTAATTTCTTACATTATGATTTTATAAATAGCTGTAATATTTCTGCGGTGGATAAAAAATAGGCAAGGTGGGGTGACCTTATTAAATACAGCAGACCTGTAATCACATTTTAGAGGTCCAAATATGTCTAACTTTACATAATGGTATGGCTTGTTTTCTTCTGGTTTTATTTTAGAAAACATATTTTAATATTTGACTTAAGTAACATGAGTAAAATTAACTTGAGCTCAAATTGAACTTTATTGTTGTTTCTCTGTTGGACCACAGTACATTCAGAAAGGATGCACTGAGTGGGATTAATTCATTACAGTGTTACAATTACAGTGTTTGTTGTTCACAGCCTTCTTTATTTCTGTTTGTGTCGTTAAAAAATGTTTGTTTGTTTTTAAATATGAATAAAGTTGTAAAATAAAGAAGGGAAAAGATTTAGAAAGAAAAAAAACAGTCAAATGATCTGCAAACTTTTGATTCCAGGTTAATTAATTAGTCAGTTGCTTCCTGCTAAACAATAGAAATGCATAATTTAGCCTCACTGTGTAGGGTATTTTCAAATATTGTTTACATTTTAACTGCAACTGTATAAGATTTGTATTTCTTCGAAAATATAGCTGATTATCCCTAGAAACTTGTTAGAATGCCTTGATCCTTCGTCTTCAACAAGCCACAGTGTCTAACTGGAAAATAAAAGTATATGTTGATGCACAGCTGAAAGACTTGAATGAACTGACTGAGCTCTGAGTGTTTTCGCTCTTTGACTGAGATGAAGCGCAAACTCGCAGTTTGACCTTATTAGCTGGATGGCTCTTTGTTACTGCTGCAATTGGAACTGGTTGGCAGGTTTGCCGGCTTTTTCAGAGCATATTAGACCTTCACTAGGCTTCTATTACACTTAATGAACATTTAAATCCTTTAATAAATTGAAAGGAATTGAGAGCAGCTAATTATCGGCCAGACGCTGTCTGCAATAAAAATGCCTGCGATGGATGGAAGAAGCCCCGTCCCCCATCTTTGCTTTGCTTGATCTCACTTTCTCCCAAAATGTCGCTTTCTTTACTTCCATTTTTCTCAGTTTGAACCGTGCACCTTTTTTTTTTTCCCTTTCTTGCTAACCAAACGCCAGATCATTACAGAGTTGTTTCGAGTATCACCTGCAGCTGTTTCTAGAAACCTGCAGCCTACCTTTCATCAGAGAGCAAAATCGTAAGTTAGCGGTAGTGGTGCGGTCACAGAGCTCAGCAGAGCCTACAGCGGGGTTTTGATCTCTGGCCAGCCAGCATCTGCCCCCAATAATGGGTGAAAAGGGCTCAGGAGAGGCCCTTGCTTTAGAAGGCCTGGCCTTTTCCAGCTCAGGAAGACATATCGATCTGGAAGCTCCTGTATTTATGTCAACGGCTGGATAACAAGACCTATGCTTGATAAAGACAGGTGCCTGGGGAAGGGAAGAGGGGTGGGAGGGGTTGAGGAGGCCAGCCAAGGTCTCCAACCTGTGTCAATAAAATTTGTTGACAAAGAAAATGGGAAAAGCTCACTGTCTGTTATTTGAAATCAAACAGTCATGGAAAAACAACGCTGCTGCAAAGGTATTTGCAATGACCGTTGCATGTCTCTATTTGTCTTTTACGATCTGAAGACACAACCTTTAATGAGCGCGTTCTAAAACTTCCACGTCCTTCTATCCAAAACAAATAGTAAATTCAGAGATAATTTGTTGCCATCATATTTCAGCCAGGCTGACTCAATGTGTAGTTTTTAAACTATTTAAAAAAAAAACACACATTTGTTTGTTACTTAACTTTAAGCTTTCGTCACATGCACCGATATGGGGGGTTGACCTATGCGGGTGCTGCGGCTTTTTGTGGTGACCATGGTGTGTCATGGAGAAGGAACGGTTGTATCTTAAGGGGAGTGCAGGTGCATCTTGCAGTTGAGGCTCATGTGGTCCCCTTAAAGGACGTCATGAAAAGGGAACGTACCATTGTCGTGCGTCTGGTAAGTGTAACGTCGAGTATTTGTGGATAACCTACTTTTGACGTTGGGGTGATGGTGTCGTGTGTCACGCTCTAGTCATAAGTAACTGACCATGTGCAAATGCTGCAAGCACAGGGTGTGCAGGTGATGCGTTGTTGCGCACCCACACTCTGTCTAATTTCCTCCTTTCTAACAGTCAGGCTGCACGGAAGGAGCGTGCACTTATCGCAAACGGCGCTAACAGGCTCCTTGCACAGTCCACAGGATTTGGGCGGTAAAAAAAAAAAAAGAAGTACGACGTGACCTCACCTCGCCTACTTGCCTCTTACTTATCCTCACAAGTTGTACGACTGTTTACTACAACCTGTACCCCAGCATGCCCATAGAAAAATGTCTATGACTAATTTTGCTGTACAGGCTTACTATACGATCTAAAACCTTGATAATTGGTGCAGGCCACCTGCGACTTCATACAGGTCCGCCCTTCTTCTTACCCACAGTGATCTCTCACTTGAACACAGTCTCACTGTTTGGCAGATATTTTTTTGCGTAATTTTGCATACTTGTTTTTATTTTTTTCCAACAACAGCACATTATGTTCTGCGTCCTGATTGGCAGTTTGCAAAAATAATCTTCGGTTTTTATTCTGTAACACTTGACTTTTTTTCTTTGAAGGTTTGAACTTTTTTGAGTTTAAACAAGAAAGAAAAGGGCAAATATATATATAACGTTTCTAATGAAGGGTTAAAACATCTGGAATTGTCTGAAAAAAATAAAGATTACTGCTCTGTGGATTTCTTCAACCAATTGTTTTCTATTTTTAAAACACAGCTTCAGCAATAAAGAAGGGAAAACTACATGTTTTATTTCAGTTATCTGAATATTCCTTGTTTCTCGTTTTAATCAAAATGTATATAAGCAAAAGTGCTATTTTTAAAGTTTATGAACAAAGCAGATTTGCATCAATTCCATACCTACAAAGCATGAGCTCGGACGGACTAGACCTTCAATTCACCAATTAGATGTTTTATTTTTTAGCACTTTCTACCTGTTTGTAACGCAATGAGATATGCTTGGAGTTTAAAACAGATCATGGCGGGTAAACAAACAGTTTCACATCGAAAATCAAGCTAGCGTGCAACTTTTTGGACAGTGGGGTTATAACCTTTGAAGAGTCTGTCACTTACTCTGTTTTTGATGGGCTGCTTAGTTTAGCCAGAGCATGAACAAAAACATCTATATCCTGTGCTAAAGTGTAAAAAAAAGTGTGAAGGAAAGCTTCTCTGCCTTTTGGGAAGCCTGCAGACGTGCCCTTGAGCAACAAGACTCGAGCATCTTCAGCTTCCCGTTATGGCTCAGTCCCTGTTCTCCATCTATTATCTGCAAATGCTCCTGTTCAAAAATATTAATAGTTTCTCGTGTTTCCTGTGACATTGTTTAACACACGGCAGGTTTTCGATTGACTGTGGAGGGATCAATACTCGCCACCGCCTCACAGCCAAGCTGTCGTGATCTAAATCAAAACCTCTTTTGTCACGGGCAGAAACTATTTGTCTTTGCCTTTTATTACAAAGTGACAAGAAAAACAAAGTGCAACTCTCAGCGGTGCTGCTGCTTCTTCTAAATCAAAGGTTCAGAGGATAAAATAATGCAGAAAAAAGGAACCAAATCTCGACTATGTGCCTGCCGTTGGCTCCGTTTTTCCCCAGTTGGTCCTCCTGCAGCAAAGGTATGCTGCAATAATCATCCACCTACAGTTTGCTCATTAGCAGAGAGGCCTGCTCCCCACACGAGTCTTTTCATGTTCCTCGCTGTAGACAACAACCTGAAGGAACCACAAGAGAAGCGACGAGCAGGAGCTGAATCAGGGACGGAGCAGACAAACGTTCAGGCAGATTAACGTTTTCGAACCGACAAACCCTGCACTTCAGTTCCTCCGCAGACTGTTCTCTCTAAGAATTCCTTAAAAGTGGCATTTCTGCAGCACTATATGTATATAAATAAACCAAAATCCCTACTGATGTATAGAATACCTGAAAACTCAGACCCGAAAACGTAACCTTTTGTTACATTTTCATTTAAGGATAACAATTAGTAGAAATACAGTTGATACAAACGTACAACAATTAAAAAAATATGAAGATTTGATCAAATGTTGTAGTAGTGCGAAATCAATTCAGTTTGTTTTTATTGTGATGCTATTGGTTGTTGCTTTGTCTGAGTGATGGATCACCATACAGCTTATGCTACGTTTAGCAACTAAAAGCTTTTTACAAAAAAGCTACTTAAAAAAGAGAAAAACCTTTATGTTTGTACAAATGTGTACTTTTTAGGAGATTGCATTAAAAATATAAAAATGATAAAAGTAAAATTATTTTGCAAAATCTTTGCGGAAAATTGAAAAACTTTTATTTTGGAGATCTTTTTGTTCTTCCTCTTTTTTTCGTTGTAAATTTCTTGATATTCATTTCTTTTTTTTTCTTCCCTTCTTTCTCTTCCTTCCCACGCCTGGACTGTTTATGGCAGCTCACCAAGATGATAATGTAAAATTTCTCAAAAGTCTTAAAGAAATTTTCTATTTTTCCTATTTCTTTTTATTTGTTTTTTTTTTTTTTGGCTTTTAAGCAAAGTGTCTATCTTATTTACAACTGTTTAAAAACTGTAGGACTTATTTAAAAACAGACTGATTTTAAGCAATTTCATATAATTTTTTTGTACTGTATAATAAGAAAAAGATGGAACTGGACTAAATAAAAAAACAGTTGACCTTCATTCTGCTCTGGTTCTGACGCTACCTGCTTTCTTTTGTTCCTCGAGATTAAAAAGCAAAGTGAATCTGCAATCAGAGTGAGATTTCATATTTCAGGCAGAGGCGTCATAAAATATTCAGACATTACTCGCCTTTTCCTTTGTGTTCTTCAGGCTGTGACCCCCCTTACCTTATTATTCACACACACTTGCACTGTGTGTCCACACATAAACAGTCGAAGCGCTTCGGTGCCACTAAAGGCGTTTGACGGACGCTTGTGGACAACAAAATTTGATTACAAAAGGAAATTCCAACTTCTAATTTTTTACTATGTAAACACACAAACAGAAAGCTAAGAAAAATATTTAAACATTTTTGAGCGATTAATGTGTCGCATTGAAGCTTTAAGTTAGGTGAGAAAATTTAACCTTTTAGGCAAACTAATTTGGGAAAATTTGTAATAAATTGTGCATAAATACAAGAACATTTATAATACCTGTTGCAGTTGAGCACCTTCTTGGTTCTAAGCTAAAATAAACCAAATTTTTAATACACTGCACTTACATCCAGAGCAAATTTGGACACTTTTCCTTTAAATTTTTAAATTCATGTTTTTCAAAAATGTCGCCTTTTTCAAGCAACAGCAATAATGTTGGCGGCTTTTGTTACATGTGGCTTTTTTAAAGGTTAGAACAAGTTTTTGTTTTTTGTGTTCTGATTTATGAAGATTAAACCTCAACAGACAATATGAATGAAACTTGTTTGTTACTAAAAATGGATTTCTCTCATCTTTTTTTTTCTTTTAAAAAAAGAATCCAGCATTTTATATTTGCTCTTTTTCTGAAATAAGGCTTTAATATTACGAGTTATGGTGTTTTTTTAGTCAACAGGGGACCAAACTTAATTAATAAAGACATCATGAATATGAGGAGCAAAAGCCTGAAAACCAGAAGGATGAAGTCGATGGGGAGACCTCCTCCTCTACGCTGCGGGACAGGGAACTAAAATCTGACATCCAGATTGCAGTTTTTCTGGCAGCGTGTCTCTCACTTCCTGCTCTGTGTGACCTCAGGCGGCCCCGACTCTCCTCAGGCCGCTCAGATTTGGAGCAGAGGCGGCCTCACCCCTGCACTGGCGATGCTCCCTGTCCCTCCCACATCCTCTTCTGGTTTAAAAGCTCCTGTCAGGGTTGGAGGAGAGGCGGCTGCTCTGCTGTCACTGAGACCCGACCCCACATGAACACAGGGGGCACACAAAGAGATCTTGAGTGGAGGGGGGGGGGGGGTGTTTGGATCAGTTGGAGAAGAGATGACAACAGTTTTACATCACTTGGTGAAAAGATGAAGGTGACAAATCCAGGTTTGGCAGTTTGGCCTCAGGGATCGACGTCCCCCCCACCATAACTTTGGGGTGCAGATCCCCCTCAATGCAGGGGCTGTAGCCGACCCAGTCTCAGTCATGACACCCAAAGGAGACTTTTCAGCAAACTTTGGCTTCATGCACGGACCCCTGAAGACACATTCGCGTGTGTGTGAGCTGATGAAGTTCACCCCCCTGCAGCCTTACCTTCGTTGCCGTTGGTTCCCGCCGAGCCCACAGTCTGGAGGGATATAGTCCACAGAAGCATAGCAGTCAGCCCCGGATCTGAAGCCATGGTGTTCTCCCTCACACCCTGCCAGTCTCCCCCTCTCTGACTCCCTCACTCTCCCGCGCTGCCTCACTCAGGGTCTCTCCCTCCGATTCTCCTTCCTCTTCCTCCTCTTCTTGTGTCCCAGGGTTGAGGTGTGTGCGTCTGTGTGTGAGGGCTGTGCGCTCATTGGGTTGGAGTTGGAGCCTGCCTCCGCGGCTCGCCTCAGTCTGCCGGCTCCCTCGCACACACACACACTCATACGTGCAGTTTCGGCAGGCTGCCAGGAGGGGGAGGGACCGGCACGTCTGTCAGAGTCACAGCAGCCAATCAGCTGTAAGAGCTCCTGTCCTACCTGCCTGGGCCAAGTCTCTGTTTATCTCTCTGGGTCATAAGCTGCCACACATCACCCCCCCCCCCCCCATACAAACCCCTCTCTGAGTCATTTACCCTCATTTGTCTTCTGCCCACCCCAAACACACTCTCACCTACCCAGTGGCAAATATCTGACAGATGGGATGAAGTGAGAACTGCCTGATGGCTGCGAGGCTGAAGAACAACGATCATTATCGATCTTCGGGGTTGCACTCATCGTCTCCTTCTCATGCTGTTCATCTGTGAGTTTGTCTTTTGGAAATGTTTTGATGATGCATTGATCCGTTTAAAACATCTGCACAAAAGCTGTACACATATTAGTATTTGGAGAAATAAAAAAAAACAGTAAATTAAAATCCACAGTTTAGCCATCCTCTCATAAAAACACATCAAAGAATAGTTTTTTATTTATGACATAATCAAAAATTTCAGATTTTGTTTCTTATTTTTTATATTTTGCATCATGCCGTTAACAACCAAATTAAAATGCTCAGAATATTAAAAACGCTTAGTTATTCTTGAACTACTGTTTATTTGGTCTAGTTCTTCAATCGAACTTAATGCAAAATAAATAAATATATATTTATATATTAAATCTTAAATATATACGCTGATGCATTTTTTATGATATTGGGGTTGATATGTGATAGTTACAAACATCATTTTTGGCTTGGAATTTGTCATTTCTTTAAATATGGGTTGTAAAAACTATTTTCAATAGTAATCATAACTACTATGATAAAAATATAAAGGATTGTAATTTTCTTTTATTTAAGCCATCATTTCTGTTAATATCTTTGACATAAAATTATACAAAAATTCAATTCCCATGTTTATTATTAACATGTGTTTGTCATAACTTTGTACTTTCATGTTTGTAAACATCGAATGTTTTTCATTTTTGTAACTTTAGAGTCAAAAGATTCTTAAGGTGATTTGCCAGTATTGGCTACTTTTTTTTTTTTTTTTTTTTTTTAAATATTTCGTTTTTTGGATTGAGCATCCTGCATTTGTGTTGTTGTCATTTGAATCCCTTAAAAAGGATAAATGCAGGTTTGTTGACCTGTTTGACAGTGAGCTCCATGGGAGCCTGAGTGCGAGCTGCTCTCTCAAACAGGGATCGCTGTCGAATATAAACAGGAAGTGGAGGTCCGTTCAGAGTTCTGCTGCCATGCAGAGACTCCAAACTGAGCTTCAGGACACAGCGGCACCACTCTGTCCAGTTCGCCCTAAAATTTAAGCGGGAATTGTCCCTGAATAACGAGGGCGGACACACATGCAGCTGGCCTGCCTCGGGAAGGAGGTACAAGTTAGTTAAGATGAGTATCAAGGCCAAATCGAGGCTGCCAAAGTCCCACCCTGACCCCCCCTCCAGCGCTTGCACACACAGAGCTTTCTGTGCGACGTTATAATGCTTCCCCCACAGCTCGTACAGATGAGCCCTGTGTGTACGCGGGGTGCTGAAGGCGGCGCCAAGTGAAGCACAAAAACATACAAAAGCAGAGGGTTGCGTGTTCTATCCATTCAGACGTGGTTATGCTCTGTTGCTGTTTTGTCCTCATCTGCAGTGTGTGTTCATGTGTGAGGCTCCGTTCCTTTACCACTAGGCTGCACTGTCAGTCTGCCTGTCTAATAAGCTGCACAGCTGCGAGGACAACGTCGCTGTCATCTTCATCCTCCAGGAAAAGCAGAGAGAATGCTCTCTGAACCTTTAAACGCCATCGACATGCCGAAAAAGAAAAAGACCAAAACAAATCACTGATTTTTGTCAGCGTGTCATGACACAGGAGGTCCGTACAAAAAGATCTTAGCTGAAGAGTTTTAGTCAAAAATTCGTCCAGAGATGTGGGACACCTTCAGCGTTGTTCGAACCTTATCTGCACTGAACCAGAAAATAGATGTGCTCCTAAGACGAAAATGAAAGCAGCAGCTGTTTCAGGCGCCTCTTGCACATCCTGCCACTGCTTCTGTTCGTGCGTACGCATCACTGTCCCATCTCAGCCCAGGCGCTACAGCAAAATCTCATTTCTGGCTTCGGAAAAGTAACGTTTGAAAGAAGACCAATCCCCAAAGCTCAGGGGGTGAATGCAAATGTGCGTTGATATGATGTGGTCATGCATTAACTGCCCCTTCCATCAAAGAAACGATAAAGAAACAGTGGGCAGAAGCTCATTAAAATGGCTCCCCACAGCCATCAGCTCTCGCAGTGACTCTGAAAACACCAACAACATGGTCACCATGGTAACAAAGTGGGAGTCCCCCGACCCCCAACACACTTTTTGACCAAAAGTGTGACATGGCAGCCACGGTTGTCCTGCAGGGTCCGGGGACAACAGGTGGAAATAAAACTTTGTGTTTGAGAGCAGAGGGTGGGGGTCAGACGGGGGCCACTGTTTTGGGGGTTTGTTGGCTAAATATAGAGCAGCAGTGACCGAGCCTCTTGGAGCGATCCAATAATCCATTGCTATTGTTCTTTGAGCACTTTATTGGTTCACCTGCTGCTAACATGTATATTTACTAATTTCATCAGTAATTATTTAATTTTGTAATCCAGTTCTTCTCTCCTGTTGAACAAAGTTAGAGGTAATTACTTCAGAGGACTGACGTGAAGACTATCTAAGATCCAATCCTGCCATCCAGAAAACCAAAATGATAAAAAATACTCACCTAACAGGCTGTGATAAGCATTGTTAACCCATTTATAAGACTAGTGAAATCCCAAGCAAAAGTTCCAACGTGTAAACTTCTTTGTACTTCAGAACTTAGGGTAGTATACAGAGGTTTCCATCAAAAAACAATCCTCTTCCACAAACCAAACCCCTCCCCAGAAGAATGAAAATCATCAAACATTTGTGTAAATGTACAGTCTATCAGGGCTGCATTTCAAAACTGTAAAATTTCCTCTTAATCCAGCCTTTCAGTAGGACAAAATTCCTAAATGCCCCTTTTACAAGTTTTCTCAGTGCACAATCATCTTCAGCAGGTAAGCAACTTCATTTGATTGAATCTTCATTCTCTGTAAAATGTTTGCAGCTGGTTTAAACTTTGGGATGAAAATGTTCCCTTACTGTGAAAGTGGAGGCTAACAACACAACGCTAACTTCAGCCACGTCCAACTTTTACTGTGTGACGGATAAATAAAGCAAAATAAAATGACACAACCACCGTAAAACTGGTATTTTCTAAAAAATAATATAAACGTAAATACATCTCTCGTGTCTGTTTCTTTCTTATTGTGAAATTATGTAAAACATTCAAGAGTCAGTCGCCGCATATTATGCAGAGTGATTTGGTACATGGAAACGACTGTCTCCAGAAATTCATACTTTGAGGAAAACTCCTGGTTTTGTCTGTAGACAGCAGCTTTATGTTTCTTTGATGTTAAAGGCTCTTCTTAAGTTTCCTCACTGACTCTTTCCTCCCCAAAGAAACTTTCCAAAACACCTCTTTTTTTTGGCTTTTGTTCACTTTTAGCTTGGGGCCTATAACTGAACTAGCGCTCAGAGCGAGCAGCTGCTTTATATCATGTGATGCTTCAAGACAGGTGGATATGGTGAACAGAATCCGGTAGTTTTCCAAAATAAAACTTCCTTCTGAATCAGAAAATAAAAAAGCGAAATGAATCAAAGTTAGCACATGCATTGTTTCCCTGTCTGCGGCCCAGTACCAAGTGGCCCTCGGACCGCAGACCATACTGGTTTGCTGCCCAAGGGGTCGGGGCCCTCTGGTTTAATAGAAACCGGCAGCACGTTAAAAAAAACGCCGAGTTGGGGACACCCAAGACCTCTAAAATATGTCCATACAGGACAAATTGTGAGTGAGAATGTGTTGGTTGCAATGACAGCAAGACCTGCACTGTTTAGAATAGAGGCGCCCATCGTATTAGTTTTGCGTTAGTCTGGGTCCCAGGGGTCTAGTTAGTGACCCCTGCTCTAAAGATTCAACCTATACTAAGCCTGTGTTAGGCTATAAACACACCGGACATGTGTAGAACGTTCAAGTAACAGTAAATGTGGGTTTTTGAACGCGCTTTTAGCTTAATACTTTAACTTATTTCTTTATTTTGACATGGGTAGCATAACGTAGCATAAGCTATATGGTGATCCATCACTCAGACAAAGCAACAACCAATAGCATAACAATAAAAACAAACTGAATTGATTTCGCACTACTACAACATTTGATCAAATCTTCATGACAAATTCCTAGTTTTGTAAAGTGCGCTCTACTGAACATGGCAATAAAACTATTTCTGATTCTGATTCTGATTCTGATATGGTGTTTACACAGGTCTGCCACTGCCTTCTACTAGTGCATGTACTCAGAGTAGGAAGAGGTTTAGTGCAAAGTATGGAATCGGTGCAAACCTCGTGAATCCTGCTCCGGGCTTTTTCTGTCACTGCTCCATCCAATACATGAAAGACTTGGTGTCGTATAATTCCAGCTAAGCACAAAATGGAATTTTTAATTTCTCTTCCATGATCACTTTTTAAGAACATTGGCTCTATGGTTTTGAAAAAGACATCAACCAATGTCACTGCCAAGTTCAACTAGTTTGACTTTTGATGCAAGCTCAATTGCAGCACGTTTTGTACGCAGAGCCTAAAAAACAAACTTAAAAACTTGTGTAAAGACATGTGCCTGCGAGATTTTTGAATGCGGATGCTCAATACGTGCATATTTGCGTATTTCCGTATACTTATATATTTATCCAACACAGTTGCTTGAATGTGCACACCGGCGTAAACCTAGCATCAGTGCTGTGAGACAAAAATGCGGGTAATTATGGGTAAAAGACTAGCAACAAAAAATGCTGGGGGGTTTAACCTCCTTGTACGACTGGTAACCCAAACATGTCAACAAACATCCTGAAATGTCTGACATAAACTTATTTAGACGGCTGCTGTAACTGTTGCTATTAAAACAAAGTCTTATTTGATCCACAAAGATGTCCGATCAGCACATAGCATATTAGCTAACAAATTCACACCACAGGTTCAAACCATTTAGATTCTTTAGTTTTATTTAGTATTATTCTTGAGTGACAATAGACATTGATAATAAACAACAACAAAAGAAACTTTGGGTCACGTAGCCCAAATGTTCTATATCACTTGTCTGGCTTTTTAGAAACAAATTTTAGCTTCATCATCTGGACAAAAACAAGCGGTAAGAAAAAGTTTGCATTCCCTTTTGTCATACATGTCTTACTTGATCCAGGTTGGCTTAGTATGACTGTCCTAATCGCAAACTGAAGTAATTTAACCATAAATCTCTCAGTAGATGTGGTTTGTAAATCCTTCTCCTCTCTTACAAGAGGTGGATGACAAGTTTGAAATGGAGTCTCTTTCTTCAGAGCCTGATGGAGTTCACATCACTGCGGGTATACGCTTGCAATCACAGTCAGTCAGTCAGTCGAATCGACCACTATGCTTTTCTCACCCAGATAACTTGTTTGATCAGACTCATCACCACTGAAGCTTGACCATCTCTGATTCTACTCCAAAGTTCAGACATGTTCTCCAAGATGATTATCTCTACCGCAGCTATTAACAGCATGAATTAAAACATCTTTTCTTTGCTTTTGCATATCTTTGCAAACATTTTTTGTATAAATCTGACTTGTGTATTTTATAAATGTTTCATATTTTGTATTATAAATGGGAATATTTGATATCTAGTTTAGCTGAAACTCATCAACCTGATTCTTTTCTTTCTAGTTAATCAGTGATAGTTTAAAACAGAGCAGAAATCCAGACTGGACAAATGTGTATTACGTGTTAGTGTGTGTAATATGCTTTATTACATGTTGAAGAGCCAAAATCTATTAAAATTTTACCACATCGAGAAGCCTGACATATTTCTGTCACATCTTGTTACTTGGTTCTAACGGCGCCAAACCCTTGTTTACTGAATCCGCTCTGGTAGTATCGAAGGACTGGGGTTCCTCAACAAAAACAAAACTAAATATAAGGTCCCAATAAAGGATTACAAGTTGTGTCAATTCGGCGGTGGATCCAGCTGTCGGTTTGACCTGAAGCTACGTTCACAACGCCCTCGGCAAGGAGCGTTCAGTTGACCACTTCCAATGCAAAGTGTAGTTTCTACTACAGTTTTTGGGCTCTATAAATGCGTAGCCGTTGTGTTGCAAGTTAAACCAGGTCAAAATTTGACCAATCACGGACTCTGATTTGGTGGTAACAAATGGATGGCGTCCCTTTTCATACGTGGAATTGCTAATTGTTTGAAAACTGATCAAGGAGGAGGAATTAAAAATTGTGATTTGTGTCCAGGCAGAATTATATGACACCAAGTCTTTCATATATTGGAACTGAGCTGTGAATGAAAAGATTCACAAGACTTGTACTGCTTTGACATTTCACAGCAAGTCTTTTCCAAATGTAGTTGGCTTATATGTGCTAGTAAACAGCAGAAAAAAAGACCCTTCCTGCTTGTCCAGTGGGAACACCATGGACTAAACATGTGTTCTAAAATGTCTTAATATGTTTCAATTAAAAAAGACTTTGTCTAGTCCAAGAAACACTTTGAAGATGCCTTTTTTTTTCTTAAAAATGTTGCTAAATTTGCTGCCAGCAGTTGGAACCCATTGAGATTCCGTCTCAACACTGCAAAATAAAAAATAAAAAAACCTAAGGTTGTAGTTGTTATTTTTATGAGAACATGACATTTCAACACAAGACTGGCAACCAAAAAATGGCAAAAAGTGATGAGTTGCCCTGTATTTTAGCTTAGAGAAAGAAGGCCTGCCTGGTCTAGATAGAGTTGACAGACTGACAGGAATGTCTACTGAGACTCTGCAGACAGTGTGTGCATTTCTGTCTATACTTCCTGTTTATGTGTGTTATGAGGTCAGGAACCATCTGTCCAAAACCAAGCTGTTTGTATCCAAAAAGAAAACATTTTTATTTTGAGCTGAATATAGTCATCCTGCCTCCTTGATTTGGGTCTTATTTAAGGAAAGCTAGAATACAGTCGGGGAAACATAGAGCCATTTACAAATGACTGTGGAAGTCTCAGTTTGTTCTAATACCTCTTTTATAGTTATTTTTAATATATTGGCATAATCTATCTATCCATCCTTTGTCAGAATCCACTGAATTCGGGTTCACAGGTCACCTGTCAACCCAACTTCTTGGGACGAAGGCGGGAAACGGCCTGAACAGGTTGGCCGTCACACATGTGACACATTCAAGAACACGTTAAACGTGGTTTCATCAACAGGAATGCAGTCAGTGATGCTCACACAGGGGCCAAGCAGAGGGCTGCAGGGAGGGGCTTCTTCTTTCGTTCTTCTTTTCCGATATATGAAAGACTTGGTGTCATATAATCCAAGCCTGGCAGAAAACGTGCAAATATTAATTTTTCCTTCGTGGTCGTGTTTACAACATTTAACACCTGTTTCTTAGGCAGAGCCTGCTACCTAACTTAAAAACTTGCTTATTGACGCGTGAACGCAGAAGCCTGAAATTCGGGTCGACGCATGTTTACATAAACTTTTCATTGAAAGTATCTGCTTGAACACAAGTGGAAGCAGCTGGTATGTAGGTACCTTTACATACACACACCCATGGCAGAATCTAAGAATCTAATAGCTTTCCCCCTCGCTTTTACTGCTCATCTTTTTCTTTTTTGAGCCAGCCCTGACAGCAGTTTTGGCAGCCCTGATAGCGTTTTGTTTTTTTGACTGGTCTAATTGAATTTTTCTTTAAAACATGGATCGTAGAGGTGTGGCCCACCTCCATCCCTGTGCAGTCCCCAACAGGTGTTGTAAATGCTTTGCTGAACACGTAGGCCACATACTTTACATGCTGAAAAGCTTATGTTAAATGTTAATTTGAAAACATCCTGGTGTACAGTGTAAGTTTTCATGTTCCAGAAGTGGCCATGTTTCTGTGGTTACAGAACAATCCAAGGACATGCTCTAGTGTAAAATGCTTTTTTAACATAAAAAAAACCAACAAATTGTGCAAGATTTAAACAAAACTTGTCAGGGTGCAGTGGTGCCTAACCTATCACACAGATACCTGCAGACTCTGCACATCTCATCAGCCGGCTGCCTGATCAGATAGTTCTCACTTTGCTCCTTTCTTGACATTGAAACATCTCTAAGATTAAACTATAACCTTCGTGAGCATAACCTCCCTCATTAAGGCCCCAAACATTTACCGTTGACTGTATAAATGACATTGAGGCACAAGCAATGAAGTACCAGTAATGAGCTAAAGTCCATGACCTTTTGCATCAGACACTGAGCTCTGTTCTTTCTCCGCTAGATTTGCTTGATTGCAAAGCTACTGCAACCACCCAATTTGTCAGGGTTGAATTACAGGATGCATAAACACAATATATTCCTTTAAAATGACAACAAATGCACACTTCATAGTAAATTACAGTAATAGAACCTGTAAAGTTGTTGGGTTGTTTTAAATGAAGGCAAGTTACAAATACCATAGGTTTACGGTTTCAGGTAGATTAATTGTGCGTTCAGATACTTTGCCATGATGCCTGCCCATTTCACTTGTTGCGTCACAAAAGAGAGCTTTTTTTATACTACTTTTTTTGTCCACTCCTGATTTATTCTGATTTGAATAGAGAAACCCTCACAAATGCAGTTTTAATCTCAATCTTATATATGTTCTCTATCATGAGATAATGCTACAAGAAATGTTAAAGACGCCACAAACCTCATTGGAGTGGGTCTTTAAATGACACACACTGGCATACTTCTTAAGACCCAAACAACACATTCAGTTCACCACTGAGCCTGTTTATGACTCACTTTATACGTCAATATAAACTTTTTCTCTTAGACTAAGCGTAAGAACACCACTAAATTATTGCATTTGAAGCTGAAATTCATTGTTAATCTTACTGTTCTCTTAAACCTGTATTCCTTGTTTCTTAGATAAAGTCTTAACGTCTGACCCTCCATGTTGCCTGATGAAAGCATTAATACCTGTGGCAGCTCACCTTACTAACACCATATGACAAGGTCACACAAAACTAAATCAAACAGTGATGTGCAATCTTTTGTTTGTCTGCAAAGAAGAAGCTTTCATTAGTTCCACTACGATCCATTTTTTTGGGTCTTGTTCTCCGTAAACCACTCTGTGACTAACATGCTACTTTAGTCCCTCTCTAAATATAATACAAAAATAGACCTGATCGCAAAATGTGTTGGTTTTTTTGCGCATAGAGCTGAAAAGGAATACATTTGAGGAGTTGATGTGTTCATACAGCATGAAAGCTTATTTACAGGAAGATGCATTGAGCAGTCCTGGCAGCTGCGGCAGAGCTGAACAAAAGCGAGCAGCAAAATGTCCTTCTGGGAATGCAAAAGGCAAAACTAACAAAATCTCTCTCAGAATTTACATATAAACATTCTTAGTGGTGAGCTAGTTTGTGGATGTTTACATGTGATGCCCAGATTTTAAAAGTAAATTGCACAAATCCTTGCTTTTCACTGTTGTCTAAAGCAGATCCAACCACAGTTGAAGACACTGTTTTAGTTTGTGAGGTGCAGAATTGAATTTAGTGTAGTTCGGTTAGTAAGGTGAGAGACTAACACTCAGGAAACGAGGGTTTGATTCCTGGAGGGGAATAAACAATGGTACTATCATATCAATGGCGAGCAATTAACATCACCCAGTGAGGGCCTTTGGGCAAGACCCGTAACGCTACCGCCTCCTGAGCGGGATTCGGCTGCAGCTCACTGCTCCCCCAGAGGATGGGTCAAATGCAGAGAACAAATTTCCCATTGTGGGATAAATACAGTTTAATAAAATAAAATAAAAATAAAAATCATGGGAGCATTCTAAAAGCAATAGACAAAACATAGCCTTATTTTTACAATTAGTATTGATGTTTTTAGGCTTTAAAACTCTTCACTACGCCCTTTTCTGAGACAAAAATGAACATTTTCACACTTCAGCGAGTTAAGAAAATGGATGGAAGTTCGGGACGAGAACCATTGCATCTATCAGCCATATTGGATTTGTACTGTACCCACTGATTGAGTCACTGAAAACTTGCGATGCGTCTGACACCAAAATTGCAAAATACACTGCGGCCGGACTGACGCACCACACCCGATGCTCAAATCGCACCACAGGACTAAACATTGATTCCCCTGATGCGAGAAATGCGTTTGGTATGGATGCAGCATTAGAGTCATCAACTAACCAATGATGCATGTGTTTGGATTGTGGGAAAAACCAGAGAAAACGTGCAAACTACGGCCTTCTCGCTTCAGGCGAGAGTGCTAACCGCTGCATCACAACACCACCTCTCATTTGATGTACCTTAAACTTAATGTGTGTTGTATAAAACAATTCTGAGAGCTGAAGACTTCTGACCAAAGTGGTTTTGAGGTCACTCTATTAAAACTTTGCCATGCAAGTTCATATTGACTGGTTCCACACACACTAATGTATAAACCAGGCTTTCTGTCACGCATAAATGGATCTACAGCGTGGTGCTTTTCGTCTCCCTGCTTTATCTGCACTTTTGGCAGACAAATGAATGGTCCACATTCAGACGAGATAAGCTGATCATCTGTTTGTGTATGCACGTCTTTATAAAGTCCTTTATAGCACCAGCATTACACCCCCAAGATGCTTCATTTTGGATTTGGTTGTTACCCTGAGTGTGCGTTTTATCCTCACAATAGTTCTGGGTCAAGCCGAACAATACTGAACTCTGTTTGACCCTACCTCCCATCCTGAAGGATCTCACAAAACCTCCCTCGGTTTCCAACAACTCATACCGCCCTTTTCTTTCCTGGGTACAAAGATGTCTTCAGGCCTTCCTATACATACAAAAATATATGCATTTAATAGAACTGCTGGCACAGGCAGAGTCTTTCTGCCGGAGACGTTTACTCTCTTTCTCAAAGTTCCAAACAGCTCATAGGCTGTTTGGTAACCGCTTTTTTTTTTTTACCTTCCTCATTCTGTGTCCCCATTTTTTCTGATGATAAACTTCTTCTCCGAGAGACTGTCATGGATGGGGCTCTGATACAGATCAGGACTGGGATGACCCTGCCATCTCCCCAGCAAGTTTCTCAATACTTGAAGATTTATTTCTGTCCCCCTTTATCCAGGCACAGAAGTGTGCTGTTTCCAGGGCCGTCACAGTTTATTAGCTGCAAAATGTGTCCCATATTGATCTTTGTGCAACAAAAATGGGACCAGGGAGAATCATAAAAGACTAAAATGAATTGACATCATTGTTTCAGGCTTGTAAAATAAACCTCAAGGGTGCAAAGACGCACAGGTTTCCCTAATTATGCTCAGAGAAGTTGTTTGTTTTTCACGATACGCTATAGAAGCAGATCGTGAAGGAAGGTAGACCCCCTTTGGAAGTGGAAATGATGAGCAGCAGATGTGTTTAAAGATGACAGGAGGAGGTGGCTGCAGTCAGATAAGTGGATTTCTAAAGAGTCCCCTCATTGTTATGGGTCCCTTCAATGACACCAGGTCCCTGGGTAACACACCCCACTCTTTAATCACAAAGAGATATTTTCAGACAGCATGTGTTCTCCTCTGTGCTCCTGACTGAGATGACATTTCCCAATGAAAGTTAGTTTTACCAAGAGAGAAAGATGTTCTCCTTTTCAAATAGTAACAAGAGCTATTTGTTTGGGGAAAACCAACGATGATTCCTCTGCTTTTAACCTCCAGATCCCCAATTATTCCTATCATGTTTCCTCCAAGCTGAAGTTGTCTACTTTGTTCTTCTGAGTATCTGCAATACTAGAAAAGGAATTAAATGTGAATTGTGAAGCACAATGAAAACCCAATGCTTGTGGACCAACTGCTGGAAACTGCAGGGATTGTGGTCTGGTTGGTGGAACGGATTATTGGTAGAAGTTGTTCTAAGAAACATGAAGCTGAAGTTTCCCCAATCTTCATACCAAAAACTTTGAATTAATTTGCTTTTAAGTACTTGTTTTTACCTTCTTGTAGAGTACAGGTGGAAATTAGCTAAACCTGCTAATAACTTGGCATATCTTCATGTTTCACCTGATCAATGTTCTTGTGAACAGTGTCCCATCATTTAAATAAACTCTCTTAAACTTGTGTGAAACATTGAGTTTTCTTACAACTGCAAAACAGATGTTGTTCTTTCAGAAGACAGAAATATATATACCATATTTTCCGGACTATAAGTCGCCCTTTTTTTCATAGTTTGGCAAGGGGTGCGACTTATACTCCGCAGCAACTTATATTAGAAATAAATTGAAATAAATACATTGTTAACCCTCCTGTTATGTTATTTGTGAGGAACAGAGATGATGTTCCTGGGTCAGTTTGATGTATGAGATATGTTAAGTGTTAAGAGTATGTTAAGTGACTCAGAGAATCAGCAAACTATTTTTTACAGTAAGATCTTGAAGGCTAACAACATCACATTCTATTTTCCAATGATTTCATAGATTCAGAAATGCAATAAAAAGGACAACTCTTTCTACAAATACAGGATGAAAACAGAGTATTAGTTGGCCAATGATGCTTCATGAAAGGAATAAATAAATAAGTATGAGAAAGAATTACTGTGAAATTATGAGATAAACAGTCTGCTATGATTGTGTCATATGAGGTTGTGCAAGTTATTAGTTCTTGGTCTCAGATTTTGTCAAATAAATTTCCCGTCAAAATGCGACTTATAGTCCAGTGAGACTTGTCTGTGTTTTTTTCTACTTTATAATGCATTTTTGGGCTGGTGCGACATATACTCCGCAGCGACTTATAGTCCGGAAAATACGGTATATTTTATTTTAATGAGTGGAAAGAAGTCCAATTAACACTCATTTTTTTTTATTCTTATATTGAGAAAATCAACACGAAAGTTTCAAGAGTGGGCCCTTCAACATCTAGCTCGCTAACCCAACTTCAAATTTGCACTGGCGAGTTGAGCTCATTTTGGGAGTCATCTTGTCATGTCAAGGGAGCTCACCAGACAGTGGCTCTAGACCTACCCTACAAGCTTTTTCAAACAGCATTTTTGCAACTGCGCCTGATTCACAATAGTTTGAATAAAGAAAACTCAGAAATGCAATGCAAATTTTTCTTCATATTTGAGAAAAATGCCACACAAACGTATTAACCCTTGTGCTATCCTAGGCACTTTCACATTGGGAGTGGGGTCATCTAGACCAGTGTTTTTCAACCAGTGTGCCGCGACACACTAGTGTGCCGTGGGAGATGGTCAAGTGTGCCGTGGGAAATTGCCCTCATTAACTGATGTAAAAACATTTCCCATCTCCAGGATTTCAGCTCTTTGTTCATCCAAAAAGGCCCTGATAAAACACTGAGTTAGGAATATAAAAGATTGTAAAATACTTTTTTCTTTGCGTTTATTTTATTTTATTAAAGACATTTTGATAAGAATGACGGTACCGCGATTTAGCTGCAGCTTCGACTGTATTTTGGAAAAGTCCCGCCTCTTTGACTGTCTCCACCAATCATTCTTGGGGGGCTTAATCACATGTCATCAGTCTGACCAATCAGACGTGTGTAAAAGTCTTCACTTCCTTGTCCCGATTTAGCTCGTAAAGTCGCTCAGTTCTAACAAAAATACCAGCTAAAGCTCGTCTTTAGCGGTATAGCTTTCCACAGAATCCGGTGTCAGACCGTGGAACAAGTGAACAAAACAATGAAGCTCTGAAAAGCGATCTCGGGCCGTTTTATGCACTACATCTCCCATGATGCATTGGGTTGTGAGAGTGACAGCGCACAAGGAGATCTGTTGTTAAACGTCTTGAAACCAACGAACACACTTCAAACTGTTTTTAAATCTTCTAATTTAACTTTTATTCAATCTTTTAGAAAAAAACAGCTGTAGCTTCCAGCTTTTTCTGCAACAATTATCTCAAAAATGCACGTGAGATTGTGGAGGGCCTGTAGATCAATACAGACTATGAGTTCCTCTTTTTTTTGTTTAGTTTTTGGATGCTGGTGTGCCGCGGGATTTTTTTTTAAAGGTTAAAGTGTGCCGTGGCTCAGAAAAGGTTGAAAAACACTGATCTAGACCCACTAGACAGTGCGCTGAACCTTTTTTCTTCAATGATTTGTGATCTTCACTGGTTTCCATGGATTACATGGAATTCTCTCCACCTTTATCCACCTTTGTCATGGTAGGGATAACACGTCAATGGTCATCTTGAACCCGTAGGATAGCACAAAGGTTAAAAACACCTGTTTTAATTGGAGTGGGTCTTTAATAATAAAAATATAATGATTAAACATTGGTTCATGTAAGAATGATTAGTCCTTAGGGGGAATTATAGATTATTATCAATCACGTGCAATATTATTTTATAAGGTATATCCACACGAAACCCACAACATTGAAAATTAAAGCTGATTTCGGTTCTGAGTAAAAGCCTTATAGAGGGTGAAGAGTTGGCACAGCAAAAACACACTTCAGGTCTTGTTACATGTACACGAATGGGGAGTGAGTTGTACAGGTGAAGAAGGTTTTTGGGTTGTCCAGCTCCATGGAGGGTTGTTGACAGAAGCAGCTGCATTTCCTTTGAGGCTTGTACGGCACCTAAAGGAGTGTTATGAAAATGGAACGTATGATCGTCATGTGTGGTAAATTTATTGTGAAGTATTTGTAAGTTGCACGCACTTATGACGTACAGGTGATGCTGTCGTTAGTGATGTGCGCGTACTAGCTCCTAACTAAACCATGCACGAATGCCACATACATGGATTATGTGGGAGATAGTGTCACAACACTCGCTGGCCTTTTGCTGAATCCACAGAATTGCCTGCGTCTCACCTACTTCACCCTCAGGAGTTATTTTAGTGTTCTCTATGACCTGTTGCTTACAGCACATCCATAGTAAAAAATGTCCATGCACATTTTTACTCTACAGGCTCACCAACCTTGTTGTTTTATTTGGGTCCCGTACAGGTTTGCCTATTTTTCACCTTCAGATAGTTCATATCAACCCATCAGAGCTTTAAATGGCAAATGCCGTATACTTGTAAAGCGCTTTCTACCTTCCTCGAAGGCCCAAAGCGCTTTACAGTCACAGACCCATTCACCCAGTCACACACACGTTCACAAGCTGGTGGCGGCTCCGCTGCCGAACACCGCCGCCAACCTTCCACCAGACGCAAGGTGGGGTTCAGTGTCTTGTCCAAGGACACTTTGACATGTTGGCGGGCAAGGCGGGAATCGCACCTGAAATCTTCCGATCAGCGGTCGACCGCACTGGTGGCCTTGGTGCAGCGGCAGAGTCCTGTGCAAACCGGTGAGGTGTACGATGTGGCTACAGAGCGCCATCATAAGGTGGTTTAAAAAATGTTTGTTAAAGCCCTACTGAATCTGAGCTGAAAGCTCTAAAGAATGGTTGCTAGAGCTTTTAGATCCAGACAGAACTGCTAACCAGCCCAACTTCGCAGCTGAAAACCCCGTAATTTAGAAAACTGCAGAAATGTTGAAGAGGAGATGAGACCAGTGAAAGCAAATATGACGCTGTAATGCTCAAGGGGTATTTGTCCTAGGTATCAACCCAAAAAGGAAATTATTTTCTGTTATTACTTTGGGGTCTGAATGAGATTTTATTTCCCTGAAGCACTCCACTTTTTTATAAAATAATGAGCCCCTAAGTGACTAAATGCAAACTCACTCTGCAGGGCAGCTATCCTAAAGGTTGTATAGTCTATAATAGCAGGGTAGTTCACAAAGTAAGCTGATAGGGAAGCAGTTTAAAACAGGAGTTATGCATTAGTCTCCAACACATTCAGTAAAGTCTATTTGGACAGTCATAATTCTGAATTTCCACTGGCAGAGGCAAATCCAAAGTACAAGAAATTGTTAGCATTCTTACTCTATATAAAAAAGAATGACTTTGGAATACAAAGTCAAACTAGACTTGTGTGAGTTTTATTTTCATCATGCAATCCTACCTTTTTCTTTGGCATGGTGGAGGCATGCTGCAAAGCGGTTCATGAGGAGGCGATATGACATATAGATTGTTTTGAAAACAGTGAGAAGCAATGTGTGTCACGTTAAAAGTTGTTTTAGTCAGCCTGCCTTCATCTGACCACATTTCAATGAGTTGTTGTGTCTCAGCGTTGCTCCTCCACATCCCATAATCCCCGGCTGCAGCGGCCGTTTTGGTCGTTTCACTCATGGAGTGTATTCAGACTGAGGAAATTCAAAGTGAACTGGAACTCAACCTGATCGGAAATGAACCAAGATGACCTCAAAAGATGGGTCGGAGAGCGCAGCTGCTTAGGTGTATTCAGACTGAAAATTTGTTAAAAGAACTTTGGTGCACTTTAAGTGAACCAAATGTGTCCAGTCTAAATACACCGTAAAAATAAGACACAAAAATTGGAAGATAATGTGCAATGATACAATTTTCAAATTTAAATCACACAAAATTATTATTAATTTATGAGTTGTTATTATTATCCAAATGCGGTGTGGAAATGAAAATTACGCCAAAACTCAGTGGATCTCCATGCAGATCATGCAGCACTCACAGGTATATGAGTGACAAAATTCCTTTTTGTCTCTGGTCATTGAAAACCATCAGTCCTTATGTTTGTTATATTAGGGGATGCAGAAAGGCAAATATTGCCTTGACATCTTATGAAGTTCTCAGAAAAATGCACTTTGCAGGCAATGGTCGTACCACATTTGCATTCCAAGAATGTCAGGCTCTCATTTTAGTTTCCTCTCACAATTTAGCTGTAGATGTACGCCCCACCAACTCATTCAGCATTTCTCACTTTCTAAGCCACTTGGCTGGAAACATCCTCGTCACCTCAGCAGTTTTTCTGAAAGATACTCAGAGATGTTTTTGTTGTTTAGAATTATGATTGTATCTGCGAAGAAAAATTAAGTGAAAAACAACAGAAATATCAGAAGACAAAAAGCACTTTTCTAACATCTAATTGTTATAATACAAATACACTCAAACTGCAACTAGCTGTTTTTATTTCATGACAAAAAATATAACCTTTTTTAGTAAACATTTGACTTTTTTGTCTTTAAATCCAGTAAAGCAACTTCAGTATTTGCTCCATCACTTTCCAATGACAGTAAGGCATAAAAGGACCTGTTTGCAAAGAGACAGCAATTATCTTGTTGGGGTCGAGTGAGGTCACAGTCCCCCATGTACGCGCTCTCTAGTGTGAAGTGTTTGCAATTCCGACAAACAGTGGAGTAATGTAACGCTGTAACTGCTTAGTGACAACAAAAAGCCTGTCACAGTGATTAATGACAGGGGAAGTGTCCCAGTGTGCTTCCTGTGTGTGGCACAGGCACAGTGGAGACAGCTCTGAACGGAGGATGAATGGTGCATGCTAATTTTTGTCTCATTCTACAAGTTAATACCTCCACTAAACTTTGACCTAGGAAGACTTTTTCTCTTACTTTTGCAAAGCTTGCCTGCTGAAGTCTGATGTTCTTTGGCCCAGGGTTGCAAAGTTAATATTAAAGCTGCAAACAGCGTTTTATCCCACAGGTACTACCCTATCCCACGAATGTGCCCCTTTGTGCCCTGTCCTCATTGGCTGACCGGCTGATACACGCCCCTCACTCTCCCCTCCTCCCCCCACCGCCCTGGTCAGAACTACACAATAATTAATGTGACACATTAATAAAAAAAAAAGAAATTTAAAAATAGCAGCTTTTCTGTTGGTTTTTATCTCCATAGCAACCCTTTTATTGTTTGGCCATGCGGGGGTGAGGAGCAGGTCTATGTAACTTGCGCGCCAAAGCTTTCTCTCAGCGAAACACCGTCTATGAATGGCGTAAACCAGAGCAGAAGTGACACACGATCTGAATGAACCGTTTACATTTACCACGATCGGATAAACGATCGGTATAACCCACCTTTCTCGATCGGAAAGAAAGTTTGATCCGAACGAGTCTGATCGGGGCAGACTATTCCAAACTGCGCGTTTACATGACACATATTCTTTCTGATCAGGCGTTCTTTCCGATTACTTTTGCCCTGTAAACGCGGCTAATGATGCTCAAGATGTTATGAAGTGATAGATCAAAATCCCTAAGACAAGTTTAAATTTGTAAAGGTGTTTTGCTTTGGAAAATTCAAGATAGCAGCTTCTTCCCAAGGTCAGAGGTCAACAAAACTTTGGCTGTTGTTGTACACTTCATCTGGTGGCATGTGTGTGAAATTTCGTGAGGATTACTCAAGCAAAAGTTTTCTTTTCCCATATTGTGCAAAATCGTAAAAATCAACTAACTTTTCTAATTGTCAGGAAATTACTAGGTCCTGTGCCCATCCCATAATAATTTTAAAAACTTCCTTTAAATATCCCCAACACGTGTACTTTAGTTTAATTCATTCATTCATCTTCTAAGCCGTTTATCCCTTTCAGGTCACGGGGCTGCCAGATCTTATCCCGGCCAATTGTGGGCGAAGGCAGGGGGACATCCTGAACAGGTCACCAGTCTGTCACAGTCTGTCGCAATCACACACTCATGCACACTCACGTTCACACCTATGGACAATTTAGAGGAACCAATTAACCTATGAAGCATGATTTTGGATGGTGGGAGGAAGCCGGAGTCCCCGGAGAAAACCCACATATGCACAGGGAGAACATGCAAACACAGAAAGGTCCCCCATTGATATTCTGTTTCAGGCCCCCCTCGGCCGGGACTTGAAATGCCACCGTGCAGCCTGCTTTGGTTTCATTTGTGGATTTTGAAATATATTGATATCTTGAGCCCCATAAGGCATTTTGGCCCCATTCCTCTTTTTACGGTCTCTAACGCGGTAATGTCATCATTTCTTGAGGTGGTTGTTGACTTTGCCCAAAGTTCATTTTCACCAAGTACTTGGTGCGTGCAAACTTTGGTGAGTTTCTGAGAATGTGGTGGGTAGCAAAGGTGCAGTGAGAAAGAAGATTTGCGAAAGCAATATGCAGGTCATAATACAAGACAGTGTCATCTACAAAACTACTGAGGAGGTTCCAGGAGGACACACTTTACATACCATGATGCTACTAAAACTTCTGCCTTCATGCCATAAAGTTGGTTTGAAGTCTTCCTTCAATCTGGGGATGGCAAGCTGCTCTTTTGTTTTCTTGTTTTTTGAGGTGAAAAAGTCAAGGAGAAGGAAACCATATTGATTAACGTTTCTGATTCTCCCTTCAGGAAGCAAGCACCAAACCCAGCTGAGGCAAAAATCACATCAGCGATGGGTGCTAAATTGACAGCTCAACTCCACAGAAAAATCCATTCTTTAAGGTTTATTCCAGCTATTTGGATGCACCATGCAGCCCGGCGCAACATGAAGCAGGGAGGAATACAGACGTGAAGGAATAAGACAAAAACAAAGAACGATGTGGTCACGGTTTGAACCCTACATCGTTAAGTTTTACAAAGAAAAACAAAGACATTGCAAAGTTCATAAAGCTCAATGACTCGTTCTACGTTTGACCAAAACATTTCAATGCTCTTCAAAACTTTTGGGAAATATTTTAGAAACAGTCTATATAGGATATCTTGTCCTATTACATCAGGAACCATAACCTTAACATAACTATCACTTCAAACATGGTGCATGGACCTGGAAATTTGCTAAATTGGATGAAATGTTAAAAACCCTGGAGAAGGAGAATGCCTTATGGCGTAGATGGCGTATACTTATGTAGCGCTTTCTACCCTCTTTTGAAGGCCCAAAGCGCTTTACAGTCACAGTCCCATTCACCCATGCACACACACAACACTGGCGCCAACCTCCCACCAGTGGCAAGTTGGGGATCAGTGTCTTGTCCAAGGACACTTCAACACGTGGGCGTGCAAGGCGGTAATTGAACCGGCAATATTACGATCATGGGTCGACCACCCTACCGCTGCACCACGGCCGGCTCACAGTAATGATAGTTAATAATAATAATAGTTAAAAAAAATAAAATAAAAACTAGGGTTCTGTTCACTGCAGTTCTGAAACAGTGAGCCTGCTCACATGTAAAAAAAAATGGATATTTGGTAGAATTCAGATATTAGAAAATTGACAAAGCAATTCCAGTCCTACTTCTGTTTTATTTTTTGACAACTTGATAAGAAAAGATGTAACTTTAAACTTCCTGTTACTTTCAAAACTCCTGCAAACTCGCTTTACTTCCTCCACTCCGTTTCAAGTAATTCATTAAACCCTTTTGAGAAACGTAATATTTCATAGTAATACTATTTAAGAGTAAGAATGGAAGTGTATGTGGATTTAAGCATATGTGTATGTATTTACCAATCAGTATCACAACTAATTATCGTGAGTTTATTTATTTTATTGTATTATTAAACAAACAACGTGCTCAAAAAGGAGTGGGTAGAAGAAAATATCTTGCATGTTCCCGCCCCTCTTTGCAACACCTTATATTGCACTTGTACCCGTCCACAGTTTGATATATCTGTGTATAGATGTATATTCCTCCTATTTTTTTTTGTTTTAATTGCTTGAAATAAACCATTTCCAAAATCCAAATGTATTGTTTGTTCCCATTTTGTCTTTTCTTGGGTTTCTGGGCAGGTGAACTGTGGCTCCGCCCCCTCACCTATGGATCCTGATGAGCTGTCACAGCTGTCTGCACTTTGCTGATTAGCCACACAGCATTTAAGGACGTTTCTCTTTGTCTTCAGTGTTTTGTTTGTGCTTCATTTCTCACTGCCTAAGACATGAACTATTTGGTTTTGTTTTATGCCTTTTCCCTCAATGCTATCTGTTAATAAACTCAGGGGGCTCTGTTACTTCTTTGCTTGTGGTTCTTCCCTGCATCTGGGTTCCCACCTGCTTCCCTGACTGTGACAAGAACCTGTTTGAGGATTTTCGTCTTTTGTTTTGGTCTGTTTTAGTTATACCACTGAACTGCAAGGAACACTTTTTTTTATTTTTTTTTATTCCTCTTTCCTATTGTGCCTTCAATGGAAAATTTCACAGCCACCATACATTCAAAAACTTACCATAATTTACGCGCACCAAGTAGCAGGTGGAAAAGTAATTTTGGACATAATGAACAAAACCCCACCACTCCAAAAAATAAATAAAAGATGTCATCACAGTGATAGAAATGGTCACAAAAAAGGTTATAAAAAATAGAGCGGACCAAAATCTCTTCTGGGGCTCAAAATAATTTCAAAATCCTCCCACAAATCCAAAATATACGTGTCGGGATAATCTAATGGAATTATGTATTAAAGGTTGTGCCTGAATTTCCTCACTACAACAATTGAATCTTAAGAGAACAGGACCTTTGGTTCAAGAAAAAGGTCTCATTCTCTGTCTTGTAACAAAAATGTATCAGTAAAGTTGTTTAAAAGCCAAATAATCTGAGTTTAAGAAATGTCTCTGTTAGGAATAATTAGAAATAGAATAGTTAGAAACTCTCTTTTTACTTTTATTACATTTACTTGTACCTTTTATTACACTAAGGTTTAAACTTCATTCACTGAGCATGTATTATCATCTCAAAATTATATTGCATCCTAAGACAGCACAACCAAACTATTGTCCTCACAGTTCCTCCTCATCCTCCCTTTTTACTTTTTGTGTGTTCTGGTGTTTGTGCTCTGGCAAATGTCTGTGGGAACATCAGAAAGATCTGATACTTGAAGCTTTACGACCTTCAAGTATCCAGCCTGCAACAGCATGTGGGTGGGTTTTTCACACCATAGACCCTCGGACCATCTTCTGAATATGTAAATGCCAGGTATATATACCAAGCCCTTTTCTGAGTGTCTTTGTTCAGACTTTGGATGCAGCAGCCTGTTCATCTGTCTGTAACCCTTCGTACAAAATGTCTGTGCTGTTTGTACGAAGTAAAACTTCCACAAAGATAAGTAACTGTCTCTGAGTCCTTATTCATTTATTTCTGTGTGCTGGAAACTGAAGGGAACGAACCAACCTAATCGTTTTTATTAATACAGTCCTTTCTAGAAAATCCAGTTTCCTCACAGTCTCGTTGAGTGGAATTGTGTCTATTTCAAAAATGAGAGATCTTGCTAAGACCATATGTCTTGTAGGACGGAGTAATAGGGCCACCAAATAGGGAGATGCATCGAAGACCAATTTTCCATAAATTTGAACACAGCTCTGTTACTTTTATCCCCCGTGCCAAGAATTAAGAGCAAGTTCTTTGTCATTTGTCATGTTGTTTGCTTCAGTGTCCTGCCAGCGCTGTCAAGAAACAGAACTGTGGGACAAAAACAACACATTCCTCCGCGTTAGACAAAGTCCTGCAGAGAAGCACTTGACTTGAACAGAGCTCTGTGTGGCACCAGCAGCATCGGTAGCCATGCTAACAAGGCCAGAGCTCTGTTCAAAGTCCTCCGGCTTCGAGCTGGAACAGCGTCCTCTGCCTGAATGCAGGAGACAACCACATGGGAAGTGAACTGTCTTGTATCTTCCCAGACGGACTCATTATCCGAGTAATGAATCTCTCCTTCTTGCACACATTTTCTGTTACAGACACTTGGTTTTTGTCGTCTTGTTTGAGCACATCAAACATAGGAAAATGGTGGGAGAGAAAAAACAGCAAGATGCATGAGACAAAAGTTTTTCCTTAACGTGCTTTTTCCCTCCTGATTAAAGATGGAGGTGTTTTTCTCCACCAGGCTGATTTATTTATTTTTTTTTTCCTTTAAAAGAAACAATTTTGGGGCAAACATGTCTGCAAGCGAGGCTGGTTAATCCTCTACTTCGGTCTAAGCGAAAGCCAGTTTCTTTGTGCAAATTTTTTTCTGAAAGTTGAGCACCCCCCCCCCCTGCAGTTGATGCTTGGCCACTGATTTTCTCTTGGCAGCGGCACCGGCGGACGGCGGCTTCGGAACATTCAAAGAACTCATAAACATCCTGCACTGCAACACCGTGCCAGCATGCAGTGATCCTCGGCCTCTTCACGCTGCGTGTCTAAGTTGTTGTTCATTACAGCTCGTGTGTGAAGCTGAAAACTGCACACTGATCCACACAACAGTGCCCCTGTCCTTTTAATGGCCCCTGCAAACACCAGGGACACTTTTTTGTATTCTTTTCTTTTTTTAATGAAACACAAACTTCTTTTGTTTTTGATCACTACTCAAACGGAGATCATGGTGGCAGGAGAAAATCGGGAAGCTCAACATGAACATGCTGAAAGTAAACCGCACATTTGATAAATGATAAACAATATATAGGACTGCAATATATTGCATCATTTGATCTACATCATAGTAGATGGACATGGCTAACATGTCAAACATTACAAATTTGCTCAATTTGTGTGTACGACTTCTCCCCCACCCTCATTTTGACTTGGGGTCATTCTCAGTACCTCAATTTCAAAGAAAAAAACAGGAGAAACACTGTGACGTGAAGTTGTGGAGATTTTATAGGCTCGCCTTGAGAACAGAAAAGTTTGTAAACGCGCATTTTAGGCTTTCGCGTTCAAAACAATCAGAAACTCTGATTTGGTAGCTACATATTGGTAGCGTCCTCTTTAATTCAAGGAAGTGATTTGAAAAGTGAAAATGGAGGAGAAATGAATAATTGCAGTTTGTGCCCAACCTAAATTGTATGACTAACTGTTTTAAAAATCAGAATAGAGCTGTGAAAGAAAAGGCCTGGAGCAAGATTTGCACCGCTTTGACATTTCACTCCAAGCCTCTTCCATGTAAGTACATGGGGTTGTATCAGGTAGCAACAGTCCAGTGGGGCCACCATATGCTAAACGTGCATATAATGACTTGAATGACCTTCGCACGGCCAATGTAATGTAGCATTAACAGGTTAAAGATGCAATGAATTGCAACTGATGAGTTTTGGCTTGTTGTAGATAGTCTGGTAGTGATACTGAACTCCTTGAAAACAGCTACAGTCTCTTGGCCCATTAGACAGACACAGCTACTTCATATTTTACTGAAAAACTATGCCAATTTTCACTTGATCTGGAAGCGATGGCCCTCAGTGTCAACTTTTCATTTACAGAAGGGTCACACAGTTTTTATAAAGAGCTGGGGGCCACATACTATTGACTTTATGAACAGGTGCTGCAGGCTGGTGTAAATTTGAATGCAGGTGTGGACATGGCCTACACTGTAATTGACACATGTAACTTTTCACCAGACACTTATGTCATTCAAAATTACCCTCTGGGTTTTTATTTTTATTTTTAAAGCTGAAAACCCAATAGAAGACCTGGATGTCAAGGAGTTATACATGCTGAATAAAGGTATGAAGAGAAAAAAAATACAGGGTTACTCGAAACTTTCCTAAATTTGTTTGCTTACGAACGTGTGTGAGTTTGCACAGTGTGGGTGTTCCTAATCTAAACTGAAGGCCCACAGCTCTGTCGATCTCACACTGTTCAGGAGAGGCTTATCTGGAACTCCAGCTTCGCTGTAGCGCAGACACTTCACACACACACACACACACACACACACACACACCGACACCTCCAGCTCCCACCACGTCTCCTCAAAGACAGCGGAGCAAGCAGACAGTGGAATGAGGGCAGGGCATCGATGCATGGACAAAGCCAGGCAAAGATGTCATGAGAGAAATGATGTGAGAGTCCAGACATAAAGCACAGAATTTCTTTCTTAAAAAAGGACGAACCCTCCCCATGGAGGAGCCCTGACTTTCTGCTCTCCCCTCCTGACTCCTCTGTTCCCTCCTGTCTCTTGCTTTTTTGCTCAGTTTTCCTCCACTCTCCTCTCTTTGACACTTTGCGTCTCTGCCCCAGCATCCTCCAGCTTAACCCCGTCTTCTTCCCCTCAGCCCTCTCAGCCTCGCCGATCCTCCTCCATCATCCGCTCCTCGACCTGTCCCTCACCCTCTGCCTTTTTTTTTTTGTACTTTTACCTCCTCTTTCATACTGTCATCCTGGAAGGCTTACGCCGTCCTGCCTCCCTGTCTCAGCACACAAACGCCGCCATTCAGCGGATTAAAGAGCGAATTTGTTGACTACGCCAGAAACCATTTCCATGCCTCTTGATCACAAAGTGAAGCCCTGACTACAGAGGTTGGGAAGAAAGCGAGGCACGTAACAGCATCATTGCTGTTATTGATGACATACATATAAATATCTACCCTCTAAATACGCTTTGATTCGGTGCTGGCTTAAGATTGAACCCAGTTCATTAGTTCAGCTTATGTAAGTATGCTAAGGAGGCTCAGATTTTTTTTTTTATTGGCCTCATTACACTATGGGGTACTGATAAAAGAAGAAGTTATGCAAGAAGGGACGCAGCTTTACATTTGTCCCTCATAACAATGAGCTCAGCGGGCAGCAGCACCGGGACGCCCGGACCCTGACACAGAGTAAGACGTACACAAACGGGCTCAATCCAAAATTGGCGAGTCTCCATGTGGGGAGGCTCTTTTCTCTCTGCTTTTTTCCCATCTTTGCCAAAGCTGAAATTTCATGCAGTGAAAAAAAAAGCAACATGGGGGGGGGTGTTGGAGGGTGATTCTGAGTGCAACACTGTATTATCTCTCCCCGTGTCTTATATGAGAGCCCTGGGACATGGCAGTGTGTGAGTTTGTGTGTTTTTGGAGTCTCTCCTGAAACATTTCATTTGGCGTTTGTTCCCATTCCAGCGTGTCAGCAAACACTGTGAAACTGAGTGTGTGGATTTGGGGAAGCGCAATGCTTTGCAGTTTGGATCAACAGCCAGTGGAGAAAACAAGTGTGTAGAGCTACACTGAGTCCAGCAAATGAAACACCTTTGAAAGAGTTTGGACTGTGATGGAACTGGTTTCAGTCTGCAGTTTAACAGGAACTTTGTGTCTGAGTGAGGGTCCAAGAGCAAACAGTAGATTAAGAAATTACATTATGTTCGTTTTTAAAGACCAACTCTGATTAAAAAAATTGTTTTTAAATGTTATTGTGGCATTTTTGTCATGATGGAGGACACGTATAAAGAAAACTAGCTTAAATTGCATTTCTGAGTAGTAATTTTGATGTGTATCAGTAAAAATGCAATTTGAAAAGATCCTCTTAATGAAGTTAAAGATACGAAAGGCTGGCCACAAGCTCCCTGCTTCGCTCCATTCTGATGCATCCACTTGTAGACGACTAAGCTGAATTCACACCAGCTGCGTTGGCTCGTGTTCAAGTCGCCTCTTTCAATGAAAAGTCTATGCAAATGCGACCAGACCAGATTTTTAGGCTCCAGCATCTAAAACGCTCATGATCGGGTGTTGCTACACACATGTTTAAGTTCGCTCTCAGGCACTACATTGAAAAATCTAAATCTTAATCTAAATCTGAAAGTTCAAACAATTAAACTTTTGCGACTGCATTGCAACAATGCAGCGCTGTGACCAATCAGGGACTCAGATTTGGTAGCATTAGCATTTTTTTTTTTTTCGAAACACACCAAGCACCAACCGTTGTAAACACGATCGCTAAAGTTAAATTTATAATTGTGTTTGTGCCTGACCAAATTAATGACACAGAGACTAGGATTTATAGGAACAGAACTGTGAAAACCCTTGAAAACAAGTGGGTCCTCACACTGTGACCTCACAAAGTTGGGAAAAGCCCCTTCCAGAAAGAGTCTGCGTTGCTACCACCGCTCCCGGGTTAACACCCACACACACACACTTTCTCCATGGAGGTAGCGATGATTGATTGGTTAAACACCTTCATTTATGTGCACAATATTCACATCCTTTTTTTTTTTTTTTTTTTGCAAAAGTTCGGATGTTGTTTATTTTCTTGGGCCAGACGCAGACACACCGCAGAGGCCGGCTCTAAGTTGACATCGTGAAATGGGTGGCGCCGACGCGGAAGAAAAGGCGGTGCCTCACAGATTGTGTCGGCTTACTTAAGGGTAGGAAAATTGAGCTCTTATTTCATAAAAAATCATTCTTTAGTGTGCCAAAAATAATATGTTATCATATATACTGTATATAGATATAGTTTACTCTGAAGTGCCTAAGAAAAGCATGACATAGGCCCTTTAAGGACAACATGTAATCTTTAGTAAAAATGTGTTTTGTTTGCATCAAGAAGACGTCAGTCTGAGAAATTCTTGCGCTGAAACGCTGCTCTAATCAGTTTTTCAGACAGTCTGCTGATCTGGCGTTCAGTATTTTTGTGGACCTCGTCCTTGAACAGATTGGCTCTGTCAACCGTGACCCTCAAGCACAAAATGGAAACTGCTTCTAACTAAACAGTGTCAGAAATAATCCCTTTATAGAATAAGCTTTTAATCAGAAGAGGATGATGTTTAATAAACTATAAATCATATCCAGAGTTGTTACAGAGTTTTGCACTGTTTTGGAAATAGTACCAAGAAGGCTTAGAAAGCATATAAATTCAATTGTTATTTTCTTGTACTTGAATATGAACTAAAATACCTGAAAATCTGTACTTGCTCACTGACTTAATCAAGTAGCTTTAAATGCACAGATGTCTTGCTTTTGTTCATTTGTTTCTCAACCCCCCAGGTCAGCTATCTGCTGACAGCTACAATATGGTGAAACTTGGGAGAACTGCCTGTTTTTACAGGAAAACGGTGACCTTTAAATCGTCTCATCATGCTCCCCGGGTGTTCCTGGTAAAACAGCTGTTACTGGGGCTCAAAGCCACATGGCGCCACCAGCATCACAACTCGGCGTCCTGTTCCGCTTGAAAATCCCCCATGCAACTTTTTTCAGGAAACGACAGGATTTTGCATATTTCAGAGGATGACAGGAACCATCTATTCTGCCTGCTGGTATGAGATGAACTTCTTTTGGTTGAGAAAACAAAATGGCAGCTTGAGAACTGGGTCACTCGACGGTTTTAAAGGAATTAAACAAAAACTGTCTTTTCCCAGCCACAGTAATTTGGTTTCATTGTAAACTTTGGACTCTCAGAAACAGTACTCACTAAGGAGTGGAGTCAGGAGCAAAAGGAACTTTACTCTGCGTAGTTGTAATGTGTTTACACATTTGTCACACCTAAATAATTAAAATAACAAAAACAATTCAATATGCAGTCGTCCCTCATAATTCGGTTCACCTTTCACTGTCTCGCTGTTTTGCAGATTTTTTATTTAACTGTAGTTTTTTATCAGTAGTTTTATCAGTTACTTTAATCGGTTTATGTTCAGGAACACATCTGAATATTTGCTCAAAACTGTATTTTTAAAGTTTCTTAGTCAGAAGTTCAGACTTCAGTCAAACTGAGTCATGTAGTTTCATGACTTTAAAGACCCATTTATGCTGGAAATCCCTTCAGAGTTTTTAAAGTCCACTTTTACAAAAAACTGAAGAAATTTCATCCACTGGAAAAAATGAATGATTTAACTATTTTTTTGAGTAAATCAAAAAGTAGAACAAGTTTGGTTGAGATTTCATGAACAGTAAAGGTCTAAAGGCTTAGCAAATGTTTATTCGCCACCATTTCTCATTTTGTCTTTCATTCTTTTTACAGCAGTGTTGTGACAATTGGCCCCATTTAGGCTCACGTGCCCAATCACTTTCGTAAAATAAAAATGGTGTTTTATTGCCATATAATTCCTTATGAATCTATTTTATTTTAACTGCAACTTTGATTTCAAAGTAAGTACACTTATTTTTAGCTTAAACCGTCTTTAAAATTTCATTTCTCCCTTTATCATCCAAAAATATGAGTTGTGGAAACAGAATTTCACTCAAAAGTCTAACATGTTTAAAACGGGACCTTGGAGTCTGTCCTATACTCCATTGCTGACTTTGAAATTAGTTAAAAAGGAACTGTTTGTAGGCATAGGAGGGAGCGATCTGGGATGGCGTGTTGGTGTGGCATTTGTTCAGCTCCAAGGGGAATGTGGGGCAGGTTCAGGAAGTAGTCTCTTGGGGGACCACAACATACAGCTGTGGTGAGTTTCTAATTAATGCAAGAGCCTGCTGGGACTCGACGAAACCTTGCAGGAGCTGTCAGACTGCAGAGAATGAGGCTAATGTTGCATCCAAAACAAACCAATCCAAACACGAACAACGCTTGTTGCTTACTTTCGAGGTTGTCTGTATTGTGTCTGTCCAGGAAGGCACCCTAAGTCGTGAAAGCCTTGTTACAGCTTGTATCCAACAGGATTCCCAGAAGAGGACATAAAAAAGAAGCAAAAACACCATCTGCTGTTGGTGGCAGAGAGCTAGCTGGTGGTAAAGAGATCGCTGCCAGACACTATGAGCGGTCGAGCAGGGGTTTCAACAGCCAGATCTACCGTGGTGCTTCCAAGAGGACTGTCTTGGTCAAGGACAAATGCATTACATCCTTCCTCTCACTTTCCACCCAATAGCAATGCTCTGGTTACTGTCATCTGTCAGCCACTAGCTAGCACTCTTCAAAATGTTTGGAGTTACAGCAGCTTCCCGTTACCAGCCTTGTAAAGGTATGGGCAGTAGCACCAACTGTATCAATTGGTGTCAGAAATGTTTGCTCCCCTTGTTCAATCTTGATTCTTTTTTTTTTTTCGGTCCTGTCTAGAAGTTGGGTGAACAGATGAGAGCTTTGGGCTAGATTTTGTGATGAAAACATTTTACTGTTTCAATAGGGGGTTATGCTGCTACAGAATGCACAAGGTTTATATTTGTCTAAATCCCTTCCAAAGAGATACTTCTCGAGACCTACCATCACAGATTCTAGCAATATGCTTAAAAGTTGGAAAATAGTTCTTTCATCAAGTCTCCTTGGGTGAGAAGGGCAAAGGCTGGGATAAGGAAAACTAAAAAGAAAAGTAAAAAAAAAAACTCAAGCAAACTGTCAATAAGTTTCGAGGGGCATCTAAGATTCCACTGATTTACACAACTCAATTTTGCAGGTAATGCATCAGAGAGCCAAATGGTGTACCATTCGATCTACCACCAGGCAAATGCAGAAATACCAAATACCTGAAATATCATGGTATTCTGTTATGTTGATGTTTAAGCAACACAGGTCCTTTTGCACATGAATTTGAAAAAAGTATTGTGCAGGGACTGTTCCTGATCCTCTGCCATGTTGAAATCACCAAAGCGATTATGACTGACAAGGCCACCTGGCCATGCACATCTAAAGGACTTTATGGGTTACTAAACATGTAGTCTATTTGGAAAGTTTACAGATCATAAAAACACGAGTTAGATAAGCATTTGGGATTGGAAATTGAAACTGAAATTACCTTGTTTTTTTTAAATTCTGGAGGGTAGAGTATTTCTCCAAGACAACGTTTGCATTGCACCCTTTTTCTCCTCACTACTCACTTGTTCACCTTTTGGTACATCCTCCCAGGGGTCACCAACATTTGGTACATCCTCCCAGGGGTCAACACCATTGAGTCACAGAGCTGGTCTGACAGAGACTTCTGCATCAGAGGCCTGACAAAAACCTGTATTTTATCCTGGCTCGAGCCTGGCATAGTGACTACATAGTTAGGCAGTAGCACAAAGGGTCTTGTCCAAGGACCCACACTGGATGAAACTCATCGCACCCCCTGGACATTAAACCCTGATTTCTCATGTGCCAGTCCTGCACTCAACCAACCTATCCAGCTGCTTTTGTCTGTGTACCATTGGGATTCAGTTTTTCCTAAACCTCTGACACATTCACATGGACAAGACTTTGAGGCCACCACGCTGGATAAGGACTGAATCTTACTCAAAAAAGCATTTAGGAGTTCCCAAAATGTTTACAGGCAACAACAAGACAGAGTTTCATAATTTTGAAAAATGCTCAAAAGATTTGCACAAAGTTTTTTGTAAAGTAGTAACCCACTGGTCTAGTGTGGTAGTGTCCTCCTTATAGTAGGGAGTTACATAGGTTTGATCCCACAATCTGATGATGCCAGAGAATAATAAACTGAAACCCAGCACCTCCCTACTAGAAACATAGCAACACGATTTTGGAAGATGATTGTAAAACTACCAATTGGTTTCCAGTTGGTACCATTAATTCATGACTACAGCTCAAATGGTACCTCAGGGGATGGACCGAATTCCAAACACTTTAACTGTATTAATGACTACTAGGAGGTGTCTCAAGCCCATCTCAAGTATGTCTCAAATTGGTTTTCCTGACTCAGTGTCAAGAAGGTAAAGTGACTGTGAAAACTAGCAACCTTTGAAACAAAATTAAGACTGACTGGACACAAAAGAGAGAATCAAACCTTCCAATCACATGAATTAACTCATTCCGAATTGCTTCCTTACCCCTACGCCTCCTCCCTACTGCTCCAGTTGTAGGGGTATTTAAAGCTGTAGTGGTGTCTGAAAGTGTTTTTTCTTTTCTTTTTTCTTTCAAGGAGGAGCTGTAACGACTCAGGGATGGGCATCCCTCTACCAGTAGGGTGATCTGCGTCACGCTTGTCACACAAAGGAGAAATACATGCAAGTATGCAGTTTTTGTGTTTGCTGGAATTTTTAAAGTTTTAAAACCAACGTTATGTATTTTCCTAGCGCAGATACATGCTAACATAGATGATCGATGACTATTGATGACGTCATCAATTGGTGGTAACATCTAGATTTGAAGACACATTTATAAATGTAGGGGTAGAGAGAAGCTGTAGGGGTAGGGAAGCCATCCTAATTCAGCCTATGTCCTGGTATCTGGACTTATGGTCTTCTCTTTCTAAAACATTTTTCCACTCTTCCAAGTAGCTTTATCAATCTTTTCCAAACATATTTGTGAACTCCAGATGACTTTTAGCCCAGATTTCACCCACAGTTATTGCGGCATTTGTTCATTTATCAATTCAGTCTGTTTTGAAGTGAAAATCTTTAATAATTCATACATTCATGCAGTTATTTGTGTTTAATGTGATTTTTTTTTTCCGCTGTTTTGAAAGATAACAAGCCTTCTGCATTTCAAATCTTAGGCAAAATTTGCTGCAAAGAACCAGATGTTTCCTGTAAATAAATGTAAGGAATCGCATCAGATATATTTGTTTATTTTTAGTGCTTTTACTGCTACAGAACACCTCAAAGTGCTTTGCATAAATAAATAAATGAATAAATATATAAATAAATAATAAAGTGATAGGGGTAAAAATAGTAATCATAATAAAGATCAACAACATACATGCACATTCTACAAAACTTGTCCATAAAATCTAATTAAAACATGAAAAAATGAAAATTCTATTTAAAAGCTGAGCCAAAAAGATGAGTTTTGAGGTTTTTTTTCTTAAAAACCTCCACAGTGGGTGAAGCCCTCACATCTTTAGGCAGGTGGCTCCACAGGGGAGGCCCACAGTGCTAGAATGTGGCCTTGGGACCATAAGCAGACCTGCACTCAGACCTGGGGGCTCCGGGAGGGTCATAAACTAAACATAATTCTGATAAAAATGAAGGTCCAATTCCATTTAGATTTTTATAGACTAACACAGGGGTGTCAGAATCCAGGCCTGAAGGGCTGGTGTCCCACACGTTTTTCAGCCAACCTGCCATCAAAGCTCCTTATTGGTTAAACACACCTGATCCAGGTCAGCAGCAGCAGAAAAGGCAGTGTTTCTGGAAAACCAGCAGGAGCCCGGCCCTCAAGGCCTGGAGTTTGACACAACTTGGACTAATGGAAGAATCATAAAGCTGACAGGGAGCCAAATAAGGCAAAGGCTGAGGTAAAAACCTCTGTCTTTACAAAAAAATGCAAATTCAAATACATATTTTTAGTTTATATTTATTTATTTATTTTTCTTCAATTGACCTTTTAATGGAAACCCCTTTATCGCAGAAGCTTTGCTGTCCCTCTTGTTCTTCATAAGCCTAACAATTCCAGAGTAAACATTGACCTTGCTCTGAATCTCAACCCCTACCTTCTCATGGACAAGCAATTACTTAAATTGCATCTCCAGCAGGAAATTCCACCTCCTGGTAAGAATCTCATTCCAATGTAGTGATTATTGAAGTCACGCTGTGCTGAAATTAATTTTAAATGGAAGCTCTGATGAAGTCCAAACTTCTAAACTGATGTTCATTTATCATTAATCCTTTCATTCCACCAAATTATGTTTTTGAGAAAGTTTGGAGGGTTTTGGAAAATGGAAGCAGCTAAATGTCCAGTCTGAAGGTGTCCCCCGCCGTTGCTTTGTCATGGTTGTGTTTTGCCTTGCCCGAGTGCAAATACTGCACGGGCGTGTGCGTGGCAGTGGTAGCGTGAGCAAACGTGCATGTTCTCTGAGCTTCCGTGACTTGCAGGGATGCCCCCCTGCTGTGCTGCTGAGTGCCTCCCCTTCAGACGCATTAAAATAAGATGAGTGTGTGTCTGTGTGTGTGTTTGTGTTAAATTCCAAGTAAGGAAAAGAGGCAGGGAAAGAACAGAGTTAAAGGAGAGATTAAAGGATTGCAAACACATGAGGTGGGACCCTGCGCTGGAGCGGCACACATGCAGGCGTGCATCATTGTGTGTATCCATGGGCATTTGCGTGCATGGACAGATGTATGTGTGCGAGTCCCAGTGGGCCATTAAACTAAGATGAGTGCCGTGTTGGATAGCAGAGAGAGGGGGAGATAGCAGGAGAAAGAGGGAGGACGAGGAGCTGTGTACATGGTGGGTAATTGGCTCTTAAGTGCAGCACGTGTCTTTCCCCAAGAGCCTCTCCTCCACGCTCCTCTTGCGGCTGCTGTTCGCCGGTCACAAAACTCTGCCCACTTATCTCCACAGCCAGCAATCGCTACAACCTCAAAACACACACCCTTCATCACTCGCTTACATGTTTTCTTCATCTGCTTTCTCTATTTGCTCTTACCCCTCACTGATACTAATAGATTCACCAGGGAGAGCAGCGAGACGCGTGATGCAAAAGCAATACTTATTTAAAGAGCAGAACACTGGCTTCTTCACTCACCCATGTTTATGTACATGGCTCCTAATATATATATACATATATGTGTGTATGTGTTTTGCATAAAAAGCAGATCTGTATTCAAACATACACTGGAGTTTATATCAGAGGCACAGTGGTGTCTAATCCCATGATACCTAATGAAAGGAAAAGCTGAGTACAGGGTCAGAGGTCAATAGGTCAGCACAGGAAATGCTTTGATTTTTCAAAACACATCCTTCTTAAGATAGACTGTGATCTGTGTTTTTTTCTGTACAGAATTTTAACTGTTAAAGCCCCACTGTGAAGATTCCGTTTTTGGCTTTTTTTAACATTTTTTGTGGCAAATTTCTGATCGTGAAGGACTTGTATATTTAAAAAAAACTATGCTCAAATTTGCATTTCTGAATATTTAGTTATTCAAATTGTTGTGAATTAGGAGCAGACGAAAAAATTCAGTTTGAAAAAGAGCTTATTTTATGAAACGATGCTGGGCGGGCCTCAAGATTCCTGCTCCACTCTGCACCGCAATGAGGAAGGGAAGGGGGCGGAGCAACAGTCCCACCCACAACTCTAATTTCTAATATACTACTGCTGCTCTGCACTAACTATGTCCTGTAAAACAACACAGGTTTTGTTTTTGGGGGGGTTTTTTTTTGGCAAAAGCGGCATAATCATAATAAAACGACCACTGAAAATGCTTTGAAAATAGCTTTAACATTTGGCTATTGAGTGAACAGTTTTACTATTCAATTTCACAAAACACATTATTTCAGCCATACATGTGCTTCTTTAAATGCTTCTTTTTTTATTTATTTACAATTTTGTAGTTTTCCAAAGATTTTTCTTAATCTTCACAAGAAGTCATCTTTCTTTTACCAGTCTTGAATTTTCTTCATACAATAATTGCAATAATTTTCTGTCAAACAATTTAGTCTGTCTGTCCGTCCGTCCGTCCGCCTGCCTGCTTATCCTGTTAGGGGTCGCCACAGTGACTCGGCTTAGATGGGTTTGGTAGAGATTTTTACACCGGATGCCCTTTATTTTCATGGCACAGGGAGACCCAGATAGGCAACAACGGGAAAGTTCTTGCCAAAGGAACCACTCTGGATTCTAGCTCTTTACAAGCCCTGAAAATCAACCCCAGGTTTCCTCAATGACAGTCCTACACCTAGCCAACTAAGCTATTTAGCATAATAACAATTTACAGTTATGATAATATTTATAAAAACCTGTAATGTTTTTTTTTTTAATTTCCAAAATATTTTCAACGATTAACCAGTTGATTTAAAATGGGATTTAATCTCAAATGTTGTTAACTTTCTGCATGTCCCTTCAGGGGTCGCGACGGTCAATCCGCTAGTAGGAATCAGCAGTGATTCCTACTGGTGGTTTAGCAGAGTTTTACATGGATGTCCTTCCTGACACAACCCTGTATTCTATCCAGGTTGGGGACAGGCTCTTGCCCAAGGATTATATATGCATTAATATATAGCCTTTCATCTATTTGGTGCATGTATTTGTTTTTTGGGGGGGTGTGAATGTAAAGATGGCTGCACAGCAAAATCAGAGCCCATAGAAGTAAAGCATTCTGACCCCATTGACAGAATATCTTTAAATAAGCAGCAAAAAAAATGCCAATGGGGTTAAAAAAAATGGTCTTTCACTGAATTGTTTTCTCGAACTTTATTTCTTTTGCTTTTGAAAAACTTATTTGATACGATCATTTTTCTTGCAGGATATTTATTCATGAAACAAGGCTCTTTTCACTTTCTTAACCTTGCACTTTTGTATGGAAGAAAACAAATGACCTCACTTATTTTTACAACCTAAAAATAATCCAATATGTAAGATGAAAAACAATGATAGAAGTACTGAAGCCCAATATGGAGATAGAAGATGATTGAAGTGGAAGGCATTGGGGCCTGGCTCCACCTTTAAACTTTCCTGTTGGGAGAAGCTGGTTTGTGACCTTTTTCACATCAATCCTAGTTTATAATCTCTACCATCAGCTTTATTGAGCATTTGTGAAGTAAAGTTGCTGTTTGGGGAGATTTACAAGCAAAATCTTTATGTGAATGTGTATAGAAAAAGGGGAACATTTGGAACTTTTTGGATTCTGGGACGATACCAAATGTTTCAGGAGTGAATGTTTTTGAACCAAAGGAAACATATTTTCCCAAATCTTTACTGCATCTTGAGCTCTGAACTTTCCTTTGTCTTTAGCAGAAACATTTTTTTAGTTTCTCCCACAGGTGAGCTTGAGCATCTGTTTGGCTCTGTGTGCGTTTGTTCCCTAAAACCAGGGGACCCAGCTCACATTTCTGCACTTAACCTTTCCAAACAGCATCTGGTGAAGAAAACAAACCAACTAAAATCCACTGAATCTGATTCTCCTCGATTTAAAAAAGAAAAAAAAACAAACTGCTTTATGACCAACAGAATTTGCGTCTTAGCAGTAAAAGTTAAAAAAAACAACCTCTCCATCAGGAAGATGGAATTAATCGACCTGCACAAAAGTGCCTCTAAAGCTTCATTCATGTCAGCTGCATTGACCCTTGTTTAAGCAGCCACTTCCAATGAAATCTCTATGCCAACGCACAGAAACCCTTTTTTCAGGCTTCCGCAACTAGAACTTTCGCGGTCACGGGTCGCTATGCAAGTTTTTATGTCCGTTCTTAAGATCTACGTACTGCTGTTAAATCACAAACACTATCGCGCACCAAACTCTGAACTTTGACAAATCAGCGACTCGGATTTGGTGGCGACGTGTGGATAGAGTCATTTTTAATACACCGAAATGCCAACTATTGTAAACATGGTGATGGAGCAGAAATTTATATTGTGTGTGAACACCACCGGCTGAATGCGAGTTCATGAATCTGCTAATATTGCATTCCTGAATGCGCAACACATGCTCGCTGTGAACATAGCTTAATGCTACCTTCACAGCAAGCTCCGAAACGCACGTTCAAGCAGCTTCTTCCAATGAAAAGTCTATGTAAACGCCCATATATGCACGTTTCAGGCTTCCACATTCAAAACTCCTGCATTCATGCGCCTCTATGCAAGTTTTTAAGTCTGTTCTGTACAAAGTGCGCACCAAATAAGTGCGCATCAAAAGTGAAGCCAATGGAAGTTTGACCAATGAGGACTCAGAGTTGGTAGCGTTCTTTTCAATTCACACAAGTACCAACCAGTTGAAAACCTGTCATGGAAGATGAGTTAATAATTGCGGTTTGTACCCGGTTGACCCAAGTCTTTTAATATATTAGAATCGAGCTGTGAAAGCAAAAGAATAGATCAAGATTCATGAGATTTGCAACATTTCGCACAAAGCGTCTTCCAACTGTAGGTATAGGGCACTAGTGTCAGGTAGCAACAGTCCAGGGTCAATATCATATGTTAAAAGCACGTTCGAGGATGCCCATTTAGCATGTTCTTGAACGCGCCACACACATGCCTGGTGTGTACGTAGCATAACACAAAGTCTTGACGGTGGCAGATGAGCCCTCTGCAATGATAAACAGCCGCCGGTGGAAAAACAGAGTGAGTAAAAAGGCTTATGTTTATGATTTCTCACAACAACTTTATTCCTGACCTCCTCATAATCCCCAGAAAGTCTTTCAATTAGAGAACGTCTGCGATCCCCTGTTTTTCCTGAGCGCCACGAGACCAGACAGAATAAGGAGAGAGGGAGATAATTGGCCAATAAAAATGTAAATAGGGTGGTGGAGCAAACCAGCATGTGATGGGGGGGGGAGGGTCTGTATGGGCACGTTGGGGTGGGTGGGGGGATAATCCACTGTGACAGGTTTTGTTGGTTGCTAATTGGATGCTGCCTGAATTCTTCCTGAAAATACCAGAGAGCAGTTTGACTATTGATGGGAGCTTAATGACACATGGGTCCAAAAAGTCAACCATCAGGACCAGACGTTGTCCTCTCACAGGTGAAACTCTTCTTAATGATAGTATTTCATGTGTTCGCTGGGAAATGTTCTTTGTATTTATTATTTTTGAAGTGATGGGACAAACATTCTTATGACTTAGTCAGACACCTGAAGGGTTTGACCCTCTCCTAATGAAGGCATGCTGCTTTGTTTCAACACAAATTTCCAAATCAAATCCTAACTACTGTGCTTCTGATGGCCTTTGTTTTGCTATAATTGGTGGCAGATTGTTCTGCTTGTTTGAGCAATTCTGTCACCAAACAGAAAAAAATAAGGGCTGTGTTCTAATGAAGCCTTTGAGGAGATGTTTGACCTCAGATGAAAGGCCTCTTATTCTGTTTGCTAAAGTTGTGAAACTCAAAAGGGGTTGTCAAATGAGAGCGTCATAACTTGATGTGTTTTCATCCATGGGCGGTTGGGGTTTAGTGGACATATAGATGGCTGTCAAATATTGACCCCATAAGACAATTTGAATGATAAATTAACTACGCAAATTGTAAAGTAATTAGCTCAATGCCTTGGACTACTAAGGGTTAAGTATGTCTTCCCTTAATGCTCGTATGGGCACTGTAACCCTTGTGCTATCCCTAGACCCCACCCTTGCATTCATGTGTTCTCCCTACCATGACAAAGGTGGGTAAAGGTGGAGAGGATTACATGTAATCCATGGACACCAGTGAAGATCACAAATCATTGAAGAAAAAAGGTTCAGCACACTGTCTTGTAGGGTCTAGATGACCCAACTCCCAATGTTAAAGTGCCTAGGATAGCACAAGGGTTAAGTGACACAATGACAATAGAACATATCATTGTCATGTGCGTGGTAAGTGAATCATGAAGTATTTGTAAGTATAACATAGGTTGTACTCACTTATTATGTACGGGTGATGCTGTCGTATGGTGTGCTTAGGCTGCACTCTGTAGTCATCAGTAAGGTGCAAGTACTGGCCCCTCATTGACCCCGTGAACGAGGTGTGCAGGTGACATGTAAGTGCCTGTAGGATATCCACACAAACTACGCTCTGATTGTCTAATTTCCTCATTTTTAGCGTTCAGGCTGCACAGAAGGAGCGCACATGCATCACTTGAACAGTATGAGCTCCTTGTGCAGTGCGCAGGTTTGGGGGGTTAAAAGAAAGAAAAGTCTGTACGATTGACCTGCGTCTCACTTACCTCACTTTTACCCTTACATGTTGATTAAGCGTTTTGCTACAACCTATTGCTCACAGCATGCATGTAGAAAAAAACAAATATGCATGAAGATTTTGGCTCGACGGGCTCAACGAGCGATCTACCACTTTGATATTTCCTGTGGGTCTCCTGTTTTTTCCCCTTACAGATTTGCCCAGTTTTCAAAGAGCCCGTACAATCATGAACACTTATGGGTTAGTCAGGCACCATGGTCTTCTCAAATCAACTTCATCTTGTTTGCTTACATGATGCCTTCATGACAAACGGAACAACAAACCGAATTGTTGTGAATCCTGAAACCTAATTTATAGTTAAAAAACATCCATCCCTTCATCATCTGTCACTCATGTGGGCAGCGTGCTGAGAAAAGGTTTGCAGTCATCCATCTCCCCCGGCCACATCCTCCACCACTTCTGAGAGGATCCTAAAGCGCTCCCAGGACGGCCAAGCGATGTGGTCTCTCCAGCAACTCCTGAGTCTTCTCTGGTGTCTCCACCCAGTGATGGTAGAAGACTTTTTTTCCTCGTGGTTATTTATGGCTTTATGTTGCTGCTGCAAAAATAATCATAGGATTTTGGTCTATTCACTTCATCTGTTGTAAGGATCTTCTTGTTCAGGTAACTAAAGCATTTTTCTTCATCACTTTACTTTTTCTTTCTGTTTTAATAAGAATTGTCTGCAAATATCAATCACGAGCAGCAGGAAGTAATTTTACTGAACAGCCGAGGCTCCAAACCTAGCACATATCCCAGAATGCCACTGATTTGGTTTGTCACTTAGGAGGAACAAAGACATTGACACACTATAGAATCAAACAGTTAAAAGAGAATTCTTTAAAAACACCATCATGACACGTTTTGCTTCACAATGCTTCACAAGTGCCTTTCAACTCTGGAAAAATCTTTGCAAAGTCTCAGTTTTCATCCTGATTGACATTTTTTTAACAATCTTGTATTCCTTATTTATTATCTTTAAAGTCCCCATATGAATATGTTTTTTATTTAAAATGTTCCCAGTGGTGTTTTAATTATGATTATGAAGTTTTTAACCAAGATCCCACAACCTCAATGTCTTTAAAAACCATATTTCATGTTTATCTTAAGCCTCTGAAATCAAGCTCATTAAATCAGTCATTAGATGACTGAGGAGCCTGACACAAGGGAGGGGGGGGCACAAACAACACCGACTGACAGTCTCAGAAAATTGTTTAATGCAGCAGCACAGCAAATAAAATGAAATGCCAGAAAGAAAGTGCCTATTAGCACGTAATTTTCCAAATATGTGCAGTAAGTGCTGGACTTTTTTCTTGGCCGCATGGACCCAGAGGAAGGGTTAGATTTAGGATTACAAGTTATGGTCAAGCTGCATTCACACTGAACGCAATTTACGCAGTAGAGGCGGCCAGTTTCAATATTAAGTCAATGGAAAAGACGGGATCTGAGGTCCTGTAGTGCGATTTGAGCGACAGGTGTGGCACAATTTGGTACTTGTCTGAACCAAAAGCTCAACAGTAGCCGGGACAAGTACTGTTGGTAAATGGTAAATGGCGTATACTTATATAGCGCTTTCTACCTTCTTACGAAGGCCCAAAGCGCTTTACAGTCACAGTCCCGTTCACCCATGCACACACACATTCACACACTGGCGGCGGCTCTGTTGGTCAAAGGCGGGTTCACCCTGGACAGTCTGTCGCAGAGCCAATGGAGCTGGAGCGATTGCGATCTTTATGCAGGCTCCTGGGAGGCGAGCTGGCGGCCGGACAGAGACCCGCTGTGGGATGGGGAGTCAGCCTGCTCGAGCCTCCTGAACTTCATAATATTTTTGTTATTTTTATCGAGGCAATAATAAAAAGCTCCTCTGATTTTATTCTTGCTTTTATTTTTACCTCTCTGGGTTAACATGGGACAGCAAGCCTTCAAACTTGGTCAGACAGAACACAAATGCAGAGATCACATTTTAGACTTTAACTTTAAGTTGGAGTCCTTCTTCCGGTTCTCTGATTTTGTGTTGGAAGAGATCAAAGCCATAAAGATTGTTCACGGATAAATTCTGGATGCAATCGAAGAGGGGAAGCAGGTCCGGGCTCTGCAGGAGTAGTGTTTCAACAGGATGGACATAGATGAAAAACAAATGGATGACCAAGAGCAGATCTCCAAATCTAACGACGTAATAATCACCGGATTGAAAATCAAACCCCGGTCATGCGCGCACGCAGTGACCACCGAGAACGGTGAGGAATCTGGCGAGCAGGAGAGGAGCCCTGTGGAGAAACAGGTGGAGGAGTTCCTAAAGTCCAATGGAATTTCTCTGGACACAAACAATGTGGAGATCTGCAGACCGCTTCCAAAGAGAAGAGACACCAACAAACCAGCAATCCTCTTAAAGTTTGTCAATTGGAAACACAAACACCACTTTTTTGAAGCAAGGAAGAAATCTAAAAGGAACCAACATTTTCTTGAATGACAATCTCACGAAAAGGAATGCCGACATCGCCAGAAGAGCCCGTTACTTGAAAAAGCTGGGAAAAATTCAAGGAACCTGGGTAAAGGACTGTAAAATGTATGCCAAACTCTGTGGCTCCCCTGAGCAGTCCAAGGTTGGTCTTATCAGGAGCAAGATTTGCAAGATTTGGAAAAATATTTACCCACTACAGTCTAAACAAGAGATAAGTGAAGATGCTGGTCTTACAAGATGAGGAGATGAACTGTACTATCCGTGGCTTCTGAAAAAAACAACACTTTCTCTTCAACAGTCACCTGCAACCAAACGACTTTCAGAGATCTGAATGGAGAGCAAACCGACCTTAAAATATTTAGTGATAATGACAACAACCCTCAAGACATCGACCCTGATCAATTCTTTGAGGGGTACTTTAAAGCAATAATGTCTGAACATGCTGTAATGTCATATTATCTCAAATTTATTGGGAAAAAAAAATCATGGGAGCTGAGAAACCCCATAACTTTTATGACTTGTAGGATAAAAAAAATACAATGGAATAAAAGCCAACTTTCTCATGTTTTACTTTTTTCTCCCTAACCACCCATTGTGGTATGTAAATTGACGTCTTTTTCAAACAGAATTTTTTCATCTGCTCCTGATTCAAAGTGATTTAAATAAAGAAATAGTCAGAAATGTGATTTTATCATAATTTTCTTTATTTATGTCCTCCTTCATGAGAAAAATACCTCAAAAACATGTTAAAAAAAACACCAACAATCCGATTTGATTGTTGCATTACTTCTATTTGATTGTTCAAGCTACTTCACAAAAGTGTTCTGTTTTATGTTAAATGACGAAGTATTTTTTTTTTTTATTTCTCTTGTGTTTCAGGGTGTTTAACTTGGACATGTTTCTGAATCTGTAGGTATTAATTTTCTGGAGACCTGCACTCACCGACTGGTATTTTCCATTCATGTCAGAAACAACCAGAATGAAACCAAAGTCATCTCGTCCTTCATAATTCAACTCAACGCAAGAGGAACGAGTGAGGCATTTATGGACTCGCCAAATGCAGGAAACATCTGTTACTATTCTGAAACTGTCCAAGAAAACCACACAGATTTGTTTAATTTGGCGATAAACAGTATAATCATAAATAAAAGTCATAATTACAAGAACATTTTTGAAATAGATCAAAAGTGATCGGAATGGGACTTTAAAACTTATTTAGTTGCAATTACTGTTTATTGTATAAAGTAACTGGATCATCAGTTACATGATTGCCTAAAAACCAAAGACCAAAAAAATGATCAATTTTGGCAACATTGAAAGGGATTTTATAATTTTTTAAAGAAAAAAGTTAAATGTAGCATAAAAACTACAGGAAAATGACTTTCTGTAGTGTTTCAGCTTCGCTGCCGACCAGGAAATGTTTGAAGTCACTTTAATTGGTGAAACTTTGAAATGTTTCATCTGCCATCCTGAAGCAAACATGGCCTTTTATCCAAACATTTCAGAGAGAAACACAAGCGGAGACAGACTCACACTCGTCACCATCAAAGGTCACATCTCACATCCCCACTGCTCTTTGTTCTCCGTCCCACCTCCTCTTTTCTCTCCCCGTCTCAGCGCTAAACTCCCCCGTGTGTCTGCGGGGCGCGCGCATCCCCAAAACGGCGAGGAAGCTGCAAAGTTTTGGCGGCGTGCACGTGTTGAGATGAGAGGGAAACTGAGATGAGTGTCAGAGTGGGAGCAGAGCAGAAAGATGAGAGGGAATTGTAAGCTGTCATATCTGAGGTGAGATGAGGTTCACGCAGGGGTCAGGTTTTTCTCAGGGGTCTTCTGAACCTGCTTGTGGAGAGATATCTGAAAATCCTGAAGAGGGGAAGGGTCGGAGAGATAAAGACTGTCCACGCTGAGTCCTACCTTCTCATTTTGAACGTATGAGGATCAATCTGTGTCTGTGGAAACATTTCATTTGTCCTTAATTGGAACGACAGAGAAGTCATGGTTAGATGGAAGTTTGATCCCTTTTATAGCCCCGCCCTTTTTTTGTTGCTCTTGTTGGTTTTATTGGTACTGACCTACACTCTAAAAAGAAAACAAGTTGATCCAAGTTAATTGAATCACTTCAATTGGTAACACCTAATTGAATTACGTTTAATCAACGTAATTTTTAATGGCTATCCATCTTAGTTTCATAAGTTGATCTAACTTACATACATATATTTTTTTGTAATTTTGCATATACAGTTTAAATTGACACATCCTTCCAAAGTTCTAACCAATGGGCTTTGAACTACTCATATCATAGACATGAATGACCCGGCAATATCTTGTATTTCAAGACAGGAGCTCACGTAACTTTGCCTCTATTATTGAATATTATGATGTTTCCTGCACAAAGGGGTTGGTTATCATCCTCCACCAAACTCTAACTCATGGTGTAGAAAAAAATAAAAATAACAGTTTAAATTACTAGTTTAAACAGAGTAAAAAAGCTAGACAACAAAACCCATGGACAAAAACTCACACTTAAACCCCAATCTGCCCAGATAGGCAAAGAAAATAGTATCCCGCAATTCCTTGCGCTGCCTTACATTATGACATCATGACACATTGACAGCTTCACACCAAAGTTACACCAACTTGAATTAAGTTGATTGAAAGTAAAATAACTATGTCAGACAATTACGTGTTATTTTTAAGTTGAATGAACTCAAAAAATTGATTTATTTTCACTAAACTAAATAATTAAGTTAGATCAATGTAAAAAAGTTCATCTTTCCAACTACAGCCCAAATACTCTTTTTAGAGTGTATAATTACTAAAAAATATATAAAAAAGAACCAGCTTTGAAATGTTTAGGGTTTGACTAGAGATGCCCATATCAGATTTTTTGGCCTCAACCGATTCAGTCGTTTTATTTTGAGAGCTGCTGAGTCCCGATCTGCCATCTATTAACACTATGGAGAAGAGAATCACCCGTACCTTTCTCAACAAAGGACGGCGCGAACTGACAGCAAGACATGAATCACGTCCTTGCCTCGCGGGACTCCCAGAAGGGGCAGTGAACCCCATACAAACAAAAACAACAAGGGACAAATGTCTTTACATGAAGGAAATCAGGATTCTGGTTTAATTTCACTACCAACAAAAAAAAACTGTTCTTCTCAGTTATATGGAAAAAAATGTTAGCTCTCTTTTAACACGCTCTCTCGCTAGCTTACAGCCCCTCACACCCCCAACCTAACAGTACCTGTGCAACAACAATGGTGACCAATATTGGAGCTATTCAACCGTACAGTTTCTATGTCTGTAGAAAAGATTGTGCATAAATATTTTCACTCTACAACCTTGCTTTTTACCTGCAGACAGCCCATATCTATTCACGAGGGCCATTGTGATGAAGGCCTCACTGAAGCTGCAGACACACCGGTGACCATTGGCGGTATATGAGAACTGGACCGGGTTAACAGATGGCGTTCCAAATGAAAGTTCATTGGCTGGGTGCTTAGTATGTAGAGTCATGGAAAAACGTGTGTAGCTATGCGTGAATGAGCGAGTTTTGAAAGCAGAAGCCCGAAATGCGCGTTTTCTTAAATTTATGATTGAAAGTGGCCACTTGAAACGCACTTTGCTGAGGGCGGTGTGAACGTAGCACAAGGTTTACTCAGTAGATCTGGACGGCAAACTGGTGCATCTCATACCGACACACAGTTAAATCATGCGATGCTCAAGTCCTCATTCCAGTCTGACCTTAAAAGAACAATATTAGCCATCCAGATCTTTGTATGTTCTACCTGACAGAGCTGAATGATTTCTTTGTGTGATTTGATTTGATTAGTATATTTCAAGCATTGATTGTAGACCATATAACAAAGATTCACACAGATATCTCAAACTCACTGTAAAATAGTGAAATGCATTTATTAAAAAAAATACATTGGGTTTTGGGAAATGCTTAGAAATGCGTGAATGGATCAAATTACCGCTTTGGGGTTGTTTTTCCGTGAGGAATGAACATTATGATACACTTAAAAGCTCAAAAACTTGATTTTGCATAATATAGGCCCTTTAACTAAAGTCAAGGAGTTTGATTTATTGCTTTAAAAAAAGTGAGAAGAAGCAAATTTATGTAATCCATTATGTCAAGACTGTGTCAGTTATAACAAAACACTCAAAGCTGTTGTTGTGAAGGACATAAAGAGCAGTTATTAAATGTAGTGGTGAGGAATTTTTATGTTGTCTGGCAGGTTTTTGAAAGCATTTTAACCTTAGGAGAAAAATAGCAACTTGAATAAATGTTTGTCTCGTATCCATACTAATTTCCCCTTTAGATTGTTTTAAGAAATCGCCCTAAATAGTAACATTTATCTCCATCTTCATTTTGAGCATAAAAAGAAGCATTAAGTCCCCTCTTTTGCTCGGCAGCTGAGTGTTAAAGCTCCATAACTGTCATTGGAAGCAGCAAGCATCAGAGAGCACCAACGTTCTCATCGATCAGTGCAGTTGCTATCTCCGTCGTCCCACTTTGTTACTGCCTGTTTGCTCCAAACCTTATGCTCCCGCACTTCATCTTTTAAACAGTTTAACCATAAATATGCGAGCCCAGAGAGGGAGCGGGCGATTACATGCACGGATGTTCAGGTGGCGCTGATGTCGTCCAATAACACGTCGCCTCGTTTCTTATGTGCCGAATTTCTTATTTTATCTGGTGTCTGTTAGCCTGCGGGCAGCAGACGCATCTCCACGCTGCACAGCGAGCGTGTGTGTTTGCTCATGCTGGTGATGTATCGAGCCAATCACGGGCTGACATCTCATACATCACGTTTATTGCAGCTGTTTGGCCCTAAAACTTCTTGTTTTCCCCCCAAGTTGCTCAATCTTACCGTCTTTTCATTTTGGGCCACAAAGATCGAGCAGAAGATAAATAATCAAGTGTCTGTGAGACTTCTCCGTTCTCAGAGATGAAAAGGGCTTGTCAGCCAGCTGAGAGGAGCTGGTGACTGGTTAAGCAAGATTTACAGAGTCTGGGGCTGCAGCCCCAGTCATTCCTCTGACCCCCTCCACCCATCTACAGGTGGAGACATCATCAATTCATTTATGAAGGACTTTGAAAAACAACAACATACAAAACCAGAATAAGAATGGTAGCATTCTGAAAAAACATGATACAACTATTAATGTTTGAGGTAAATACCACAGAAACTAATGTCTGCAATGAGTCCTACGGAGGCCCTGAAGTCCAAATCACATTAAAGATTGCAACAACAAATACAATAGCAAGACAAATAATATTTGAAAAATTCCCAAAAACCGTGACGTAAATGAATTTCCATAAATTAAAATGTTAAAAAATAAATAATGTTAGAAAAAGTGGATTTTATAGGACATCACTAATTGGATGATGGTTTTGAAAAAGAGGGAAAGCTGAAGAATGTTTTGCACAAACTGTGGTAAAGAGTTGATCACCAGAATTTGGCAGTGGGTGTGGCCAGAAGCTTAAAGAACTGTCGTCTTTCAGAAAATATTCTCATGCCAGAACTCTTCCTGTTGAAAAGGGGATCAAACACCATTTTCCAGGCAGTAATGCCCCATACCAGTTTTCCAGTTTTATATTTTCTGGAAATTACTTTTGTTTTCCAAAATGTTTCTTAATCTTTTTGTAATTGTGTTTTGCTTTCAAGAAAATTATATTTTGGTTTCTGGATTTTGCTTTGATTATTAAAATGTTGTGCTTTTTTTATCATTTGTTTTGCTGTTATAGCTATCTTTATTATGTATTTGTGTGATTTGTTGATGTGATTTGCACTTCAGGACCACTGTAGAGTCTGAGTTTTGTACTGATTTGTCCATCCAGAGTAGAACTGGAAATAGTCTATAATGTCACCAACAGAGCAAATGCAGCTCAGTGGAAAAATTCCAGGATGCTCCTCCTGATGCTACCGTCACATATCCCGAAATTGCATCTCGTTTGTATCTAAGTTCATGTTTTTCAGCAAAATCGACAAGTGACCAGGTGGCGACATTTGTCATCGGGAGGCGATGGTCACATTTTTATGTGGCCCGCGATGGCCGGGCAAGTTTTAAGAAAAAGTACAAATTTGACGACAACCAAATGATTTTTCTCTAAAAATTGACATTGGTTGACAGTGACCGAAGTTCAAAGGTTTAAAAAATTCCGACTCTGATATAACAGAAAAACTTTCAAAGCCTACAGGCACCACCTACTTTTGTTGAGGCATCTGATTGGCCAGTTTATAACTTGAATAAAAACCTAAAATACTACATGAAAAAAGAACAAAAAAATAGGATTAGCAAGAACATATTTTAAAAAAAAAAAGTAGCAGAGTAAGAATGGTGAGATTTGCTAAATACTTTTTTCACTTAGGGGGTACTGTTGGGTTATGTTACTATAAAGTGAAACAACTATAACACTGAGTCTTTATTGTCAATTAATGTGCAGATGTTACTATTCATCCCCTATATTATTATTGGTTTTTGAGGGTTTTCATGCAGACCTTGAGTGCTTAATGAGCAGAAGCCCTTGAAATGTCCAGAAAAGCCTGATATCTGCTTCCAGCTCTCTTCTTCAGCATTGAAAATAAAGCTTTGTTCATTCTTCATTTGTCTCATTCTCAGCTCTAATGAGTTCTGATAGTCTTCTCCGGCTGGGCGGCCCACACTGTTTGGCTCTCTCCATGCAGCCTTTATTATGCAAAACAAACAGCCACAAGACTCCTTTGTTGCTGTTAATGTCACAGAATAAAAGCGCTGTTTTACCGCTCTAATCGTCTAACACGTAATTGTTTTTAATGTCAGTAAAATTTGTTTTGCCTCACAGTTCGTCGGCTGTTTGGCCACACAGTTCGGTTTTGATTTGAGCTCCTCTAAATCCACATTTGATCCTTGAAGGAGTTTCATAGCAGACAGTTGGTGTTGGTCTTCTATTGGAAACTTCCTATTAAAGCTCTGAAAAGATTTATTTGTGTTCTAATTAACAAGGTTCTTTTTTGTTTTGTTTTTTGTCAGTAAACAGAGGGCATCGAATCATTACAATTTAATAAGTGTGCCTTAAATTTTCTTGTCTGGTGGCTCCAAACAATAAATAGGTGTTTAAATTGTTGTTGAAAGCAGGCGGCAGGGGTGAAAATCTGTTTCTAATCAACACAAAGCAGCCATTTACGTCAGTCTTGATCACATCTTCACAGCTGGTTTTACACAAAGGAGCTCATCCACATGTTTGCAAACTAAACATCCTTTAAAAATGAGGCTGAAGCAGCAAGGCTTTTTGGAAAAAGAGCAATTCAGACAGATAGGAGAGCGTATGGATAAACTTTTGTTGAAGTAGAACTAAAGTTTTCCTTTTTTTTTTTTTTTACTTTTAACTAATCATTTTCTTATTGAGATTTATAATTATTTGTACAAATAATTCAAATTTTAAGAACACAGAGCCCCAAGTCCTTCATCTCTGTGATAGCAAGCTAAACGGAAAGTCAACCTCTCTCTGGGCGTCAAGTAGGACCCGTCACTGCCTGCTATCACATATCTAAACACACACACATATCTAAAGTCACACACAAACAGGCAAACACAAGTTCCAAATGATGTATTACACACCCTGAGTTAAACACAGGAGTTTGAAGCAAAGATAGTTAAAGAATATTAGCTGGTTATTTTTAAGTTATTTTGCTTTTTCTCTCAACAGCAAAAATAGTACTTTAGGATTTATTCCATTTTGAACTTTGGCTCCATTAGCTGTGGTTGCTGGCATGAAAAAAAACCCTGGAAAATGTAACTCTGGCCATCAGAACATACTCCCCACATCAACTGTCAAACACAGTGGCGGAAGTGTTCTTAAATGAGTTTCAAACACAAAGCATCTGGCTTCACTATAAAGTTTAAGGTCTTCTTCTGAACTAATGATTTGCCACAAACATCATGCATAAAACACCAAACTGTCAATCGCATGAAAATGAAGAAGATTCCTGCTTTTGGAAAAATTTTTGACCTTCAAGATCCAAGCCACACCAAACTTCTTAATGAGAAATCTGCTGTCTGACAGAATTTATAACTTTCCAATGACCAAATACTTTAACTTTGTTTGTGAACTGCGTCATTAAAGACCCACTCTGGTGAAACATGTGTTTTGGGTGTTTTTAACATGTTTCTTATGCAAAACCCTTCTCCCTGCTGCCTATCTGTGTCTTGCCTTAAAAATACTGGGTCGTGTCAGGAAAGGCATCTGGCATAAAAGCTCTCTGCCAAACCACCTGTTTGAATCATTGAAAGCTCATTTGCGTTGGAAACCCCTGATGGGAGAAGCCAAAAGGTCAAAAAAACATGTTACTGTGGCATGTTCTGATAGAGCACAATTATTAAGAAAACTAGCTTTCTGAGTATTTCTTTATTCAAATCGGGAATTTGGAGCATCCAAAAAATAATTTTTTTTCTCCACCGCTCCGGTCTGATGCATCCCCTTGTAGACGACTAGATTCCTGTATGTCTTTGTTTTCCTCGTCTGAACTGGAATGTGGCAATTTTTGTTAGGTTGTGAGGGGCTGTAAGCTAGCGAGAGAGTATAAACAGAGAGCTCTTAGCAACAGGGAGCAGAAGGGGCGTGGAGTTGCTTTGCACCAACAGTTCCACCCACAACTCAGAGGCATATTTCTAATGAACTCCTGCTTCAACAGGACAATTTTGGAATAAAAATGGCATAATCGTTGTTAAAAATCCATTGGGAACGCTTTGAAAATAGATTAAAAGATGAGCAAGGTGGGTCTTTAAAGTCCAACACCAAGGATCCTGGTGCCAAGAGTTTGGGAGACGTATAGCAAACCTTGTTTTTAATGTTTCCATACGGTTGAGTTCATCCAAATTCCATAAATTTAACTTATATAAAATTAAACCCAAACATAAATTAAAAAGTATGAATAAATAATTATTCTGAGGTTTATAAATGTCAATATCTTAGAGGCAAATTTGCAAAATCTTACTGTTTATTATGGTTTAATCACACTTTTAGTGTTTAAAAAAAAATAACCGAAGGTGGAGGCCTCTGAGAGAGTCAGCAGCGGATGAAACGACGCTCTGAGGCAGTGTGATAACGGATGCCTACCTGGAAAACAAAATTCATGAGCTGGTTTTTAAGCACTTTAAGCAATTAGTGCAGAGGAGAGAGCCAGCTGAGCCATCGATTACAGTTATTTATAAACCTGACAGCACCCTGATGAGGAGACAAAAACTACCCTCTCCATATCTTCCTCTGCTCCTTCTCTTCATCACTAAACTGTCTCACCTGCCTGCCTTTTTATCCCTCCCTCTGTGACCCCCTTTGACCTTTGCTGGCTCTCTTGGGATTTCACCACTTCCCCCATCCTCATTCTACTCCCCTTCCCACAAAAAAATTCTTTGCTGTTTTCCGGATAAAAAGAGGTAACCTTATCAACAAAGAAAAATGTATTTCCGCTTTTCCCTTTGACAAACCAATACTCCCTTAGGTGTGGCATGCAGCTCGCAGAAATGTGGGAATGACCTAAAATGGAGCAGTGAACAAGGGCAGACAAATTCTTGAAAGATTGTCTTGCATGCAGGTATGCTTGGATGAGTGTCACAGAGTGGGAATGGAGGCATTTAATCTATTCCCAGGCCCTGCAGCCTGCAGGCCAGCAACAACAGAGGTATTATGGCCACACTCGGGCTCCGCTTTGTGCGCCTCAAAGGATCTAACATTCGGAGGTAGAGAGGAAAGTGCAGGTGTGTGGGGAGGTGCAAGTGGAGATGGAGATGTGTGGGCAGGTGAGAGGGAGCACTGACTTTTGAAGGTAAGGGAGAGTGATCAAAGGAACCGTGTACGAAATGTCCAAAAACTTGATCTTTGGATTCGTGTTTCACTTCACTGAAAGTTCAGGTTAAAGTAATTATTGTGAACTCTATTGTAATTGGAGGCTGTTTCTTTAATGAAAATGGCATTTTAACATGTTCGTGTGGCATTTTTCTCATGATGGAGGGCATGGCTAGGCTTAAAATTGCATTTCTGAGCATGTCTTTATTCAAATCCTTGTGAATCGGGAGCAGACAAAAAAATGCTTTCGAAAAAGCTTGTAGCAGTGACGAAGAAGGTGCAAACTCCCTGCTCCGCTCCATTCTGATGCATCATCTTGTAGACAGACAGATCCATGTACGTCTTTGATTTTCCTCATCTGAGCTGCCATCTGGCTCAAACTGTATCAGGATATCTCCTGATGGGAAATGTGGGCGGGTTTACGCCGCACAAACAGTTCCACCCACAATTCAGAGGCAAATTTTTAATGAACTCCTGTCGCTCTGCAGAAACTGACGTAGAAAACAGGTTTTGTGGCTTCCTCCCACAGTCCAAAAAAAAAAAACCTGCCTCTCAAATACCCCTTAGATGTGAGTGTATGGTTGTTTCTCTCTGTGTTGCTCTGTGATGGAATGCTTGCCAGTCCATCACAGAGCAACATTGTGTACTGCCTTCGCAGTTGCTGGGATAGGCTCCAGCACCCCATGGCCCAAACAGGACCAAAGTGGGTTTGTAAAATAGATGAATGAATGACACCAGCCTGCAGGTGTAATCCCCCAAAATAAAGTTTGCTAACTTTGACAGTTTGCCTCAAAATGCCCCATTCACAAAAATCAGAGGAAATGTTTTTTTCTGCTTTGATGGTTTAAGGGTTGATGCTGGTTTAAGAAAGAGTGTAGTTAAAGAAAAGTTTTTGATAGTTTTGGTGATTAGTTGACCCCCTTCACATTTGTTTCTGGAATCTAAAACTGAATCCTCCACAGTTGCAAACCTATTGTAGCTGCTGCAGAAAAATTACATGAATGGGGAGATAAAAAGACAGCATGACAGTGTGTCGCTCTGATCAACATCTCTTTTTTGGTCTTTTGTTGGCAGCGTTTTTCATGTGCAGATAAGTTCTCATTTAAAGCATAGACTCAAAGGCAAAGCAGCTCATTTGGACTTTCCTCTGCTACATTTGAGACAGTAATTCAAAGCAATCCATCCTCTCTTACATTACTTTTCCCAAATTAGAAGAAGTTACTGGACATCTGCAATCTGGAAACTTTAATTATTCTACTGGTTTTAACAATGATGATACTGAAAAAGATTGTTTGTTTGTTTTTTCAAATTACTATGACTTTCTAACAAACTTATAATGGGTTACCTTTTTTATCTGTCTAGTTAAAATTTTATACTCCAAATTCAAAAATACATTTAGAATAGAGTGCTTAGTGTTAGTGGTAATAATTAACATTTACTATTACAACATTAGATTTTTTTTTTCAGAGGTTAAAGATCCATCCATCCATTGTCACAATCACTAAATCCCTTTTAGGGTCATGGGTTGCTGGAGCCTATACCAGCTACTGTTAAGCAAAGGTGGGGTACACCCTGCATAAGTCGTCAGTCCATTGCAGGGCCACACACTGACACACCCATCCACATTCTCTTTGGGACAATTTACAGACACCAATTAAGCTGTGCAGCCTGTGTTTAGACTGTGGGAAGAAGCTGGAGAACATTTTCATTCCAAAACCAATTTTGTTTGGATATGAAACCAGCTTTAATGTAATCACTTATCTTAACAGGAGAAAAGTGGAATATTGATAGATAAAATTGGGAACTACCTTAATGTCCCACTCCAGCCATATTTTTTTCTACTGTAAATCATCCCCAGTGGTCTTTTAACTGTGAATTTGCAGTTTTCAGGTTGTGCAATTTTATTCAGACATAGTTTCTGCAGAGCAGAAGGACCTCATTAGAATTTCGCCTCTGGGTTGTGGGAGAGACTGTTGGCGCAGAAGCAGCCCTACGTCGATATCCCAACATCCCTCTGTTTACACTCTCTCCTTCTAACTCACAGCTCCTCACAACCCCAAGCTAACATTACATAGAAAAGAAAAACGGCGAGCGATATTGGAGCAATCCAGCGAACAATTTTAGCCGGATGGTAGCTCCGACTAGAAAAATGAAGACATACCCAGATCTATTTGTCTGCAAGTGGATACATCAGCATTGGAGCGGAGCAGGAAGACTTTGGACCGCTCATGGCAGTTGCAGCATCATAAACCCTGCAGGTTTACTGTATTTATGCTCCTGATCCATCATGATTTGAATAAAAAATTTGAATCTTAAAATCTTTTATACATGTCTTCCATTATGAGAAAAATGCTAAAGAACACAATTTTCATTGGAGTGAGTCTTTAACAGAAAAGCTTTTTTCATACTAAGAACAACAATTTGCTTGAGAAGAAAATCAGTATAAAAATGTGATGAATAGGTATTAGATAACTGTCACATTTTGGCTTTGGGATTAAAGGCAGTCAGCCTAAAGCACTCCTTAATATTAGTGTATTAGGTGTGAGAACAGCTGTGGGTTCAGATCAGTGACAAATACTTGGAAGTATTAAGTCAGAGTGAGGCTGTAATGCAAAAACAGTTTGTCTCTGCTCGTGTTACAAAAACACTTTTATAACTCAAAGATGGGGGGAAAAAAAATAACCGGCATTAATTATACACAATCGGTGTCAGAAGTGGGATAAAGAGTTCTTTACATAACGTTACCCGGATTATTGCCACTGGAAAAAAGACAAATATATTTAGACATATGACAGGTGACAACCTTAACCTTTGAGATGAAGGATAAAGTCCAAAATTGTGTAAATGGGGTGTGACCAGCATCTGTTTGAAGGCTTTTAGTTTCCCTTCCCACCTGTTAGATGAACAGATGTTCTCTCCTGAGAACTAAAAATCTAACTGCACATCTTCACTGTTTTATGAAGTGAGGAGGGTTTAATGTAGAGGTTTGTTTATCAGTGGAAAAAGTAAAGGTTGCAAGCTTTATAAAAAAAAATGTCATTAAAGCCGTGATCACATTAACAAAATATGGATTTTATTGGGGAAAAAATCCAAAATTTTGGCATAATGGTAGTTGTAACTCAACATACAGGATTTGGCTAGAGAGCAAAGATATAGGAAGTCTAAAAAAGCACTCATCGAAGATGGAAATTAATGCAAAAAGCAAAATTTAATGGCATGCTGCATCTTGCATAACATCTATGATGGTGATCGAGTATGCAGGTGAGGCTTTAATCTTAAAACACTTCCAGAAAGCAGAGCCAACCTGGGAAAATCTGCTCATTAGATGCTACTGACTGCCAGATACAAACACACTAAACTAGCACATCTGCTTTTTTACAACTTTTTCAACAAAAAATAGTGTAAACATTCAACTTTCCCTTTATCAAGATAGTTTAGTGTGTATTTGTGCACTTGTAGATATTGACTATGCTTAAAATTCCTTTAAAAAAATGTATATAATTAACTAAGAAAGATAAAGATGTATAAACAACAAACAAGAACCAATATCATTTTTCAGAGATGTAGAGCGCATTGTAAGCAGTTACATCAGCATTGGTTTCACAAATAAGGATATACTGTGTCTTTTAGACGTGCGTTAATATTGTTTCAATATAGGTATAAGGAATTTTCCAGGAAATTAGGCCTCTTCAGTGGAAGACTGTTGACCCACAAGAAGGCGATTTCTAGCAGGCACACCGTTTACGCCGTCCCAAGTACAGTTGCAAATGTACAGATGCATAAAGACATATATTCCTTTTGTAAACTAAAGCCTTATAGCATCACCATGAATGGATGCATTGGTGAATTTAGTCTGCACATAATGTGAATGGAGGCTTACACCACCAACTTTTTTCAACAAGCACAGAGTTTTTCTTGCAAAATAACTACGTTTTTCTTATTGATTTACAAGTTATTCTTGTAGAATTACAACTTTTTGCTCATATTTTTATGATTTTTTTTTCGTAAATGTATTTGTTTTTTATGTTCATGGAAGCCCTAATACTTTGTCATGGTTATGTGTGCACTGTATGTAAAACTGAATATATATGTCTATTTATGTTTGAGATTTACAGTATTGTAAGTGGCTCTGCCTGCCTGTCTGTCTGTCTGTATTCATTCTGAGATTCCTCAATCTGAATGCAATCCATTCCCAGAGCGGAACAACTGAACCAAAAAGGTAGCCGGTTATTATGGGATGTAAACAGATTAGGAAAGAAGCAACAATTGTCGTGTTATCAGATAGAAAAAGAGTCAACTGCTTACTTGTTAGAAGGTTTATTTTAACAGAAATGAAAACACTTCTGCTATTCTGTGTGTTGTTAGGCGGCATGCGCCTGGCACTGCTGAGACGTCATCCTAAAAGCTACCTTGCAGTTCCTGAACAGAATTATCTTAAAATACCATAACACCACAACAATGAGACATAGCAATTTATTGAAATGTGGTCAGATGAATGCAGGCTCATTGAAACAACTTTTAACGTGATTCACACTTGTTTCCTGACAACTCTTATCAACGCACCTTCATAGCCAACGTCCCCTTAGCAACCGCCTTGCAGCATGCCTCCGCCGCACCAAAACGGTTAGTAAATAGTATCATACCTGACGTTGATACAGACGTTCAAAACTGGTCATCGAAAACATCCCAACAAGGATTGCAAAGCCTGGGACTTTTATCATTTCTGCCTCTCGTTGCTGTTCCCCACCCTCGTAATTCCTGGCCAATAACGTAATATCGTCTAGGCTAGATTATTGTAACGTCCAGGCTGGATTACTGTAACTCCTTGTTAGCAGCGTGTCCCAAGAGTTCCTTAAGAAGTCTCCAGCTTGTTCAGAACACAGCAGCTAGATTGTTAGCAGGAACTAGCAGAAGAGATCACATCACTCCTGTGTTAGTTTCACTTCACTGACTCCCAGTTGATTCTAGAATCCAGTTCAAGATCCTCCTGTTAACTTATAAGGCCTTACATGGAATGGCCCCGTCCTATATCAAAGACCTCATAGTCCCTTACCACCCAAATAGAACACTTCGCTCCCAAAATGCAGGACTGCTTGTGATTCCTAGAATTAGTAAAAGTACAGTTGGAGGTAGAGCGTTTAGCCACTAAGCCCAGTGGCGCCTCCAGAAATTTTTCATGGGGGTGGCCGGTAGGGGGCCACATTAAATCTTAGGGTGGCACACAAAAACCATGAGCTATATTTTTAAAATTCATTCTACCAAACGTAGTAAAACAACCTTTAAAAAACCAACAGAAAGATAAATGCCTACTGATATTTTGTAGAACATGAACTTATAGTAGATACTACTAGTATAATAGCTAATAGATACTAGTAGATACCATTAGTAGATACTACTACTGATACATATATTTTTTTTTTTGGTTTATATTTAATGCTTAGGTGTGTCTGCTTGGGGTGTTCGGCTCTTGACTGAGAGATATCTATAATAAACAAAAAATTAAATCTGTTGTTCTGAAATAATAATAAAAATATCCTTCTAATTATTAATTATATCTGTAGACGTTTCTATCCAGACTAATAATCATGAAACATTTTTATTATTAGGGTAACATAATTCTAACTTCACCAGTTGGTCCAGGATCAGGTGGAGCCCCTTTAGCTGAGTTCTGCCTTGTTTCTCTGACCAATGATGCTGACTGTCCTTCGTCTGATGCCGTCTCATCTTTGTCTTCCTCATTATCTTCTGTCATTCATGCTGCTCTGTCTCATCTTCCTCCTCACTACTCCTCTGTTGCTCCCCTACCATCTCTTTCGCTCCTTCTCCTGCACTTTTATTCTTAAAATAAGAATATATGTTGAATTTCTCTTCATTCTCTGAAAATGGACAGACACAAGCATCAACTAATGACTATAGGTAACCCTGTGGAAACAAAAACACATCAAAATGTTGCGGTAACACAACAACCAGTGCTTAAGTAGTGCCATGAAAATGAGTGGCGCGTGTGACAGGGACATCCTTTTTTTACTTATTTATAAAAAGTAATGGCACATCCACCACCGCTGATGATGTATTTGCACCAAGTATTTGCACACTGGGTTTACATGTTTTGCAGACCGCATGTTTTTTACACCTTTGCAGCTGTATTTATTTAATATTTATTTCTTTATTTAATAAGAATCTAATTTTTGATAATAATTTTTGTGATATTTTTAATTATGTAATATAAATGTCATTTGTGATGTCCTTTATTGATGTTATATTATATAGATTATTTCTGAATGTCGTGTTGCTGCCACAGATAAATGAAATTTCCCCATTGTGGGATTAATAAAGTCATCTATCTATCTATCTATCTATCTATCTATCTATCTATCTATCTATCTATCTATCTATCTATCTATCTATCTATCTATCTATCTATCTATCTATCTATACAGATCTAAAGTACAGTAAACAGATTGTTAAAGACCCACGGAAAATATTTAACAGGAAAAGAAACGTAGCATTTTGGGATGTGTGATTGTGTGTGCGTGCGTGCGTTCTCGCGCGCACGCGTGTGTGTGCGTGCTGAAACCGGTGCTCGCGCGATGCAGGAAGAGAGGTGGGAGAGCGCGTGTGAGTGTGTGGAGCGCATACACGCGCGGTCAGTCGCCGTTTTGGACTGAAGGAAAAAGTAATAAAGAACGTTCATCTTTAGTGACTGAGACTGGTTCTTTTGTCTGACCGGCCCGGAGGATCTGAGGGTTCGAACGCGGAAGTGAACCGCGCGTCTTATTCATTCTGCGTCCAGCGGCTCCTCTGTAGATGTCTGCGCACTCAAAGGCAGCAGGGAGGGGAGGGGGTGAGGGCCGGTTTAGGTGATCAGAGCGACTAGCCTGCTTGCTGGCTGTGCATTTGGGATGAAACGCACAACTGATGCTACCACAGCTTATAGTGGCTAGTGGGGTGGCCACTGGGGTGGCCAGGTGTCGGAGAGGGGTGGCCGTGGCCACCCCTGGCCAACCCCTGGTGGCGCCACTGACTAAGCCCCTGTTTTATGGAATAAGCTCCCAGCTCATGTAAGAGAGGCCGATTCGGTTTCTACATTCAAAGTTAGACTGAAAACATTCCTCTTTGGACAGGCTTATTGTCAGACTAGTTAGTATTCAGAGATGATTTAACTTAATGTTAATGTGTTTATATTAAAATGAATAACAATAACAATTTGTTTTTAGGCTGCTAGAAGTTGAAGCTGGGGTAACTATGGTGCACTGGGGTTCTGTCCTCTTTTCTCATCTACTTCTACCCTCCTTCTCTTCTCTATTCTTGATCATCATTTATCATTTAGTTCTCCATGCCTCTGTTTGGTGCAGTACGATTCATGTATTGTCCCTTTTTCCCTCTCCCCTCCTGGGGAGTGGGAGTGCTTCCAGACTCCAGTTGGCCCCTCCGTGCTCCTGTTCCTGACCGTGTACCTCGTCTCTGCTCCTGCTCCTACACCTGGCTGTGGATCCTGCCTCTAGCTTGTCTCTGCTCCTATACCCGGCCGTGTACCTCGTCTATGCTCCCACTCTTGGCTGTGTATTCAACTCGTGCCCCCGGCCGTCCCCCCAACTCCATCTGGTTGAAGCTCATCTGCTGGACATTAAACATATAGTTGTATAGTTAGATAAGTTCATTCTTCTATGAGTTCTGGTAAATCGCCTGTCCGTCCTGGGGGAGGATCCCTCCTTCATGAGGGCACCCTTGAGGTTTCTTCGTTTTTTCCGGAATACATTTTTTAGGAGTTTTTCCTTACCGCGAAGGGGGGGGTCTAAGGGCAGGGATGCCAGTTTAGTTTAGTCTGTTTCTTAGTTTTTGTATTTTCTTATTGAATTCTATGTATTCATGATTCTTTTGATTTTATGTTCTACTTTTTTAATTAACATTACAAAGCCCATCGAGACGACTGTTGCGAATTTGGGCTATACAATTAAATTGAATTAAATAACTGGAAACCTCTTTAGTCACGTGGCTTTGTCCTGGTTGACAACAGTCTGAATTCAGACCAAACGCAAGGTTCGGAATTCAATTAAGATCAAATGAAGCGCACTCTGTCCTGAGTAAAAGATTTTTCCAGTCTGAATACACCCTAAGAAAGAAAGTTTAAAATCAATAAAAAAATCTGAAACACTGAAAAAGGGACAATAGTGCTCAACAAGATACAAACTGTAAGGAGGAAGCTGGAGGTGATGAGACAGAGCTCAGAGAAGGGAGTCCTCACTGCTGTCCTTATCATTGGTGCTGACATACTGTTGCCCTTGCTCTTCAAGATGTCCACATAATGTGTGTGTATATGTGTCGGGGGGGCAGGAGCATCGACAGCGTGCAGACACTTGGCTGGCATTCCATGTGACAGGGTCACTAAAGGAGGGAGACCAGTGACATTGGTGGACCTTTGACTGCTTGAAAAAGCCCATGTGCATGGTTTTTTTTAGCTTCTTCCTCCAAGACATAGTTATAAAGTTAGAGACATTCTTTTATTTTCGGTAAAAAATTAAGTCCAAGGCTTATGATTTGATAGCAGTCCAGAGTCTGTGAAGAAAAGTGTCACATTAAGGATTTGTCAAAAGTTTACTTGCCTTGTGATGGAGCAGCTCCAGCCACTTTTTGACCCTAAACAGAATGAAACTCTTAAAAGGAATAAATACATTTAAATGAAGAATGAGAAAAAAAAAAAACATTTACACCTCAAACAGTGATAACAGTGGAGCAATTGTACAATTGACATGGTACATTAACTGAAAGAGTAAGATAGGAGAAAAAAAAAAGTGAAGCTATGCTAAAAGTGCTTTTGCCACTTGCAAAGTAATTTGCACTGAAATTTAACAGAGGTTTTAGAATATACTGGACCACTCTGTGGAATCACCCACAAAGAGGAAAGGCAAAAAGCAGCATGAAGTGGCATAGGGTCCTGCAACAAACTGGTTGCCTTTTCAGCTGGGATAGGCTCCAGCAACCCTGTGACCCAAAAGGGAATAAATGAGGTCAGAAGATGGACAGATGGATGGAGAATGGATGGATGTGCTGTTACCAAAATGACTGGAGTTCACCTTACCCACTTTGTTATACAGGAAATTGACTGTTGGGTGGAACCACAAAGAATGTAATTGGTTATAATGGATCCAATCACTCACCAAATAATTCCCCAAAATATCCAGTTTAGCTCAAACTTGAGATGTAATAAAAGTTAAATGGATTCTTTGAAACATCCTCACAAAGTTGTTTTTAATTAGAAGTATTGCAATACCTATTCAAATACGTTTCTGTTAGGAATGGGGGAATGAGGGAAGCACCCAGGCGCAGAGAAGAGGAGGAGGCAGAAGGTTTCAGGAAAAAGGGATCTTTAATGACTAAAAAAAAAACTAAACAAAATACCACTGCAGCATGCAGGCAAACTCAAAACTTGAAAACTTACAATTACACAAGAACTAGGGGACAGCAAACTACAAACAATGGAGCAGCACAGGAGGAAGGGAAAGACACGACTTAAATACAGAACAGACGAGACACAGGTAGAAACAATGAGGGCAGATTGGGACCAAAAGTAAAACTCATAACAAAATAAAAGAAAAGAAAACAGGAAACGAACTCAAAACATGACAGAACAAAAAGAGAACCAAAACACAAAGGCAAAGAAACTGAAACTGTAACAGTTTCTTTTTAATCAAACTGAACATAAGTTTATTCTTTGTGTGAAATTTGACTTTTTAACATGGGAGTCAATGGACACATGATTCTATATGAAACTAGTCTTCAGTGGTCTTTTCAAAAACTGTAACTTCCAGGTTGACCTGGGTTTTATGCAGCAATCATTGTCTGATACAACCTGAAGATAACAAAACCTGCTCTCAAACACGAAACTTGCTGATGGTCAGTCTAGTTCAAAGGCCATTGCTCCACAGCCCGGGCTGCCTAATGACTTCTGACTGTTTGGAGGTACAGAAATATGAAAGCAAACTAAATTACTATGGAAAATGGTAAATGAAATGCAAAAACGAATCATTTAGTAATCTAAACACTGAATTGGCTTCAAATTGCTTTAAAATCTCTCATTTCAATTCAAAAATCCAAATGAAAATCTCAAAGAAAGTTACACAAAGAGGTCATTGTTATGCTGTTTTTAGACCGAAAGTGGGGATATTTGGTGAAAACGTCATGATTTATATAATTGCACACGTAGAATCATTTACAACTTGTTTATTGTCAAGTTTTTATATGAATCAAATTTCTAAACACATTTAAACCTGCAAAACTCAACAGACTCAAAACCCGTCAACACTGCCCTGAGCTGATACATGTGATAGTGAGAGATAAGTTTAGGGCTCTTACTCACTTTACATAATTCACTCACAGACATTTCAAGACCATTTGTTTAGGTTTCCACTTGATTAAACTGAAGATTCCTTTAAACTCCAAAGGTTAAAGGTTACTGTCACAGGTCATCGAGTTGCACCCACGCTGAAGGAGCAGAGGTCTTCCACCACACTGGAACCACTCTGTCCAACTAAACCTAATATTAACACTAAGATGACAGCCAGAAAGACAGTCCAGCTATCATGGCGGAGTTATAAGAATGCAATGTACAGTAAAAGAAGTAATAAAAATGCTAATACAAGCTTCACACTGTAAGGTTCTTAAGAAGAGTTTGGATTAAAGAAAAGTCTGAAGCACTAGAAACTGTTATCCGGATTCTTTAAGCAGTTGAAAACTGTGTGGAACAAAGGATTTGATGCCTCTTCATCTTCATTTCGTGCATCCTGTGCCCACGTCAGAGAGGCACATTGCAAGTCAGTTTTCGTTAGTCTAAATTCAAATCCATTCATCCATCTATCTTCCTCCGCTTATCCGGTACCGGGTCACGGGGCCAGCAGTCTAAGCAGAGATGCCCAGACTTCCCTCGCCCCAGCCACTTCCTCCAGCTCCTCTGGGGGGGACCCCGAGGCGTTCCCAGGCCAGCCGACAGACATAGTCTCTCCAGCGTGTCCTGGGTCTTCCCTGGGGTTTCCTCCCAGTGGGACATGCCCAGAACACCTCTCCAAGGAGGCATCCGGACTAGATGCCTGAGCCACCTCAACTGGCTCCTTTCGATGTGGAGGAGAAGCGGTTCTACTCCGAGGTCTCTGCGGGTGACCGAGCTTTTTACCCTGTCTGTAAGGGAGCGCCCAGCCACCCTACGGAGGAAGCTCGCTTGTATTCGGGACCTCGTTCTTTCGGTCATGACCCCTATAGGTGAGTGTTGAGGAGTGAGTAGCAGTGCAACAGGAACAAAGATCGACCAGTAAATTGAGAGCTTTTCTTTTTGGCTCAGCCTTGTCTTCACCACAACGGACCGATACAGTTCAAAGTCTTTGCATTCAATGTTAAGTTAAATTTTAAGTCATAATTAAATCCAATCTATTGATTAATCCAAGTCAAGACACCAGTTTTTAGCTGCAATGTTTAGTCAAGTATTAAGTCTTAAAACATAGTGAAATTAATAGTTTATTTTAAATAATTGTCATTTAACTACTAATAAACTACTAGTAGGGACACAAAACTGGCTGTTGGTGTTTCCACATTTTGACACAAAAGCTTTTGTTTTTGAACCTTCAAAGACCTTGAACTGAAAAGTCAGGAGCCTAAAATGTCAAGTCATAAGTCATTTCTCAAGTGTTTCAGGTCAAATCTCAAGTCAATTCTCAGGTCTTCAAGGTCATGTCTCATGTCACTTATCAAGTCTTTGATGTTGCGCATCGAGTCAATTCTTAAGCCTTTTAGGTCCACTCGCAAGTTCCCATATTTGAGACTTGAGTTTGGCTCGAGTCAATTCTCAAGTCCTTGAAATTGTGTTTCAAGTCAATTCTCAAGCCCTTGAGATCGGGTCTGATTGGGTCAGTTCTCAGGTCTTTGAGCTTTTATCCCAAATCCAATTCTGAGGTTCCAGCATGTGAGAGTTGAATGTTACTCAAGACTCAAGTCCAAGTACCCATGTCAGAACTGCTTCCGTTTGAAACCATTTTTCAAGTTTTTGAGGTTTTTCCTCAAGTCAATTCTCAAATTTTGAGGTTGAATTGCAAGTCCAAGTCTTAAGTAAACAAGTATACAAGCTGAATTGGCTTAAATGAAACTCTGGTGCAGTTTCTCTTGACTGAATTCAAATAGCAAAATCTTTTTTAGAATCAATTTGCAAACCTTTCACACTCCTTCATGAATGCTGTTTGTTGTTAGTCACTGCCAAGTCAGATACAACTGCAATCAGTCACTAGTCTACAGAAAGTTAGTTCAACTACACACAAATTATTTTTGTCAAAGGGCCAAAACGTAAGCCCAGAAAATAAAGTTATGCATATGAACAACTGCTGTCACAGCTGTCGGAAGTTACTTGGTAAAATGCATCATTATATTTGACTTCATTAATGTCAGGCAGCTACAAGTTTTTACAGTCATCGCTCTGCTCTAGAGCAGGGACAGCTTCCATCATGGCTTATAGTTGTCATCATCATCATCCGAGATGTTAATGGACCTTTTATGAAGACAGATGGAGAGTGACTGCAGAGACACATCTCTGTCCTCCTCCGTCTTTATTTTTTCAACCTTGACCTACCTTTGGCACTCCTGTTGAAAGCGCAGCACACTCTCACACACGCTGGAGAAAAACTCACAGAGGAGGTCATTTATAATTAGTTACACAGCATGAAAGTAGTGCTGCTCCGCCACACACATTAAAGAAGGCTCACACCACTCACTGCAGGCTCAGTGGCAATCAGTGTTCAGGGCTATCAAGTAATCACATTTTTAATAATGCATTGCCCACTGAGGGATAGTTTACAATACGGGAGGCTAACCATTAGATAATGAGCAAAAAAAGTTAGGAAAAAGCAGCAGATTATGCAGCATTTTTTTTCAGTTATTGGTTCCCATTTTGCAGTCGGCTGCAGCACTTTCAGCTCTGTGCTGCTGTCAGAGAGTGACAGCTCTATACGGTGACTCCAGCTGTGAGACAGGTTGCCACAGAAACCCCCGGAGAGAGCTGCAGGGTAATGCTCAACAGTCACAGCTGACACTCAAACTATGGATCGCCCTGTGGCTCCAAGCAGGACTAATAATACTCATATAGGTGAGTCTGAGGTCAAGTTACCTCTTCACACCTGCCTTACCTCCTATAAGTCCCCAAAATGTAAACATTTGGTCATTTTACTTCTTTCAAAACCAACAAATAAAACACCTAGAGCTGTAAGGATGGTATTGTCTTTGAAGTGCACGAAGAATACTTTTTATTTTCTGATTTAAAGTACTCAATAAGCATGAAAACCAAAATAAGTTTGACAAACACCTCAGGCTAGGTGTAAATTGCATCACTTCACAGTACACGACTCATCACTATGGCAACCCTGCAATATGAGCCAACAAAATGGGCTGAGCAGACATTGTTGCAGCAAAAATTGGTACTTGCTTATCACTTTAAGGCTTGATACAAACGAAAAGGTCATGACCTAAGTGAGGAGAACTTTTTATTAGGAGAAGACTCCTTTATTTGTTTGAAATAGTTTGTTCTGTTGTCTTAGTTGCTTTCTATCAATTGCCACAACTAATGACCAACGAATGACATTAAATAGTTTTTTGTTCAACCCCTGTACTGAACAAGCAATGCTCCTGGATGGCTGAGTTGGTTGGACATAGGGCTGGCACTCGCTTCATCCAACGTGTTGCCTTATGCAAGACCCTTCACGCTACTGCCTACATACATAGCCACAAGGGGAACTGAATCTGGATCTCCCTGTGCCGGTCCCCAGCCTGGATAAAACACTGGTTAAAAAAAAACGGCCAAAAACCATCTTTGCAACTCAATTAAAACTACTTCGTTGTGGTGATCCCAGACAGAATGTGGCAAAAAAGAACAACAAGGTGAGACTGGAGAAGAAAAATCTTTTAAAATAAACATTTGGGAGAAAACTATAGAGTGAATGGGAGCCACTTTTTTCTCTCAATCAAATAACCCATTTGTTACTTGATGAAATGCCTTGACTACACCCACTTGTGTTCTTTAAAGGGCTTCAAACAGGAAGTAATGCAGTTTCCTTGTGGTTTATTTAGATGAAAGGTGTATGAAAGCAGGAACTATGACAGCTGTGAGCAGCATTGGAGGGAGGGTCATTTAATCAAAGCTTTACTTACTTAATTCAATGTAGCAGTAAATATTGACATTTCCAGTTGTAATACCAGTTTCTAGTCCTAATGGAGTTTGTTGATTCAAAGATGAAGCACTTTAAATTTCTGTCACAATAAAGAACTTCACCATTGCGAGTAAACATTTAAAGGACAAGTTAAAACTTGACATGATTAGAAGAAAACACAATTCAAAACACTGGTATAGAGATTTGTTTGCAGGTGACACACACTCACCACAGCTAAGATGATGGAGAGTTGCAGGTATTCAGTAGAACTTCCCAACCATCAGTAAACTGTTGGAAAAAGGTGCTGAAACAAGTCTGATCCACTGTGGACCTCATGATAATGTGCTGGCACTGGACACCACAGGGCACCTTCAGAGAACAGGTCATGCTTCAGTGGCTTTGACCTGTTTCAGCAGACTGTGAGGAACCAATTAAATTTGTTCATTAAGTTGTTCACCAGGGTACATCAGTCCATTCTTCCGCTGGCTCCATATATGGAGCAGCTTCTGCGTGTCCATATTCCAACTTTTGGGCAGAAAGAGTGGAAGGTGACTGCTTGTGTGCACAAAATTTTATGTAATTCTGTTCTATATTAGAGTCTCTTCAGCTTGACGAGACCCGGCATGATTCTGTGTACCACTTTAAGGCTCACACCATTAAGGCTCCTTTGATGGGCGGAGCCTAATCATATTCTGATTTAACATTTAAAACAAAAAAAATGAATATTTAAATGTAAAGATATATTCAACATGTATCATTTTTATTTATGTTTAAGACACCAAAAATTTACTTTTATTGTTTGTTTTTATCATTTATATTCATAATTTAGCCATAAAAAGGATATTTAGGATTTTCATTTTTAACTTTTACATTTGTATTTAGATTCAGTGATTAAAAACACATTGAGATTTGGTATTTCATTGAATTTTACAAACGTTATTTTGCATTTTAGTTCCATTTAGACCTAACATAAATATTTATGTAATATTTCAAAATTTAAGACTTGCAAACATGCTTAGCATGAATGCTTCACATTTATCTTTAGATGTATGTTTAGCCTTTAGATCAGCATGCTTCTATCTGACACATCTAACACTTTAGTTTGTAATCAGTTTGAATTAAATGTAACCAGTTAATGAGCAGGATATGTATGTGATCACAGCATATGAACAACCCCCATCACAGACAATGAGCTTCCTATCAGCCCACACTAGAACCTCACATGTTTGACGATCTCAGACGAAGCTGGCCAACACCTGGAGACTAAGGATGGGCTGCACCCAAGCACCCAGTAATATTCACCTGGTTCACCTTCAAAATTCTGGACAGCAGGCTCCAGAATGAAGTGTAGGCTGAAACTGCAAAGTGAAGAAGAAATGCAGCGTCCTGATCAACCTCATTCTGGCTCGATGTTCATTAGTTACAGGCTCATTTCTTGAAACAGAAATTACATTCTGAAAACTCTAAGATCCTTTGGCAAAACAGTCTTACAGTTTAGCACAACACTATAGCTGACTTGCAAAATCTAATATAGCTCCCAAAACTGTTCACTCATGCTTCAAAACTAAATTCCTTTCCCATGTAAACAGTCAGTGCCACCAAAATGGCAAAGATCCTTCTCAATTGCTTTGGCTCGTTTCTTGATCAGACTGGACGTTCTCAACACTCTTGGTGCTTTTGCCAAAATAATGTGGATGGTTCGTCACAACACCATGGTTCACCTGCAAAAGCTCATACCTCTCCCAAAACAATTCACTCATGTGTCAAAACTACATTTCCGTTTCATTTAAACAGTCAGTGCCCCCAAAATTTCCCTTTGGCATTGTGTAAGCACTGCAAGTCAAAATGATTAGATGTTTTGTCACTGTAGCAGAGGACCATTGAAATAACCCTCATGTCCACCTTTCAGTCTCAGCTCAGTCCTTTATTGACAATGGTAACTGTACTGTTTTTGTATAGCTAACAGAATACAATTTTGTATAAAACTGAAAAAAAGAAAAAGTATTTTAGGGTAAGAATAGCCTCTTAGCTTTAACAGCACACATTGCACTCATACTGCCAAGGAAATTGTAACCATTCACACACACAAAGTAACTTTCATACATCAGAGTAAAAAGAAAATGTATACAGCATAATATACTTCATAATATAAAAAACAAAAAACAATGAAAATGATATGCAGCCTACAGTGCTGTAAATAATGCTTGAGTTTCACAACTAATTGCTCTTCACTGGCCATCGTCCTCATCCTCCCTCTCCTGGCCATCGTCCTCACCCTGCTGGCCATCCTCACGCTGCTGTCTGTCTGGCCACAGATTCTCGTCCACATCACAGCGTATATTCTCCCTTGCGATGCAACGAGGGAAAAAACGGTGTGCATGTCGCAACCATCCCCTACACTGATCTCCTGTAATATTCTCACACACAGCATCCATTGCAATGAGCAGGGACCTCTGATGTTGAGCCCGATGCTCATACAGTCTCCACCTCCAAGCGGAGAAAAACTCCTCAATAGGATTGAGAAAAGGAGAGTAAGAACACTATGACCATCCTTGGATGAGTAGTGAACCAGGCCCCGATGAGTGGGCCACGGTGTAAATTCACATTGTCCCTTACAATAACATGTAGTGGTAGGTGAGGCCCTATGAGACCTCTCTCATTTTTTTAGGGATCAAATCAAAATGAAGGCGGCCCAAGAAGATGAGGAGCTTCTGTGTATTGTATGGGCCAAGACTGGGGATGTGATGGCTACACCATTCTCAGATATGGCAGCACACATAGTTATATTGCCCCCTCACTGGCCTGGGACATCCTCCTTCGTTAGTCAAGTTCTAGTTCCACCTGACTGTCAATTGCTGTAATAAATGTATTAAATGTTCCAAGGGATTCATATATCGTATTCATGGTATTGTGTTCTAATTTTGACAATTGAACAGACTATTGTGCATGTGATGACTTACACAGTGAAATGATGCTGACTCATTTTGGAGTGAACAACCATTAGACTGAGATTCAACAATCAGTTTAGATCAACAAGATCTATTCACTTGGAAATTGTGCTAAATGAAGGCTACCTGTACTTAATCAATTGCGAAGATGTACTGAGACATTGAGACATGTATGCAGACATTTGCAATTGGATGAAATTAATGAGAAATGCCATTCTGTTGTGAACAATTGCCAAGTGGTTTGGAGGTTTGTCCATGTTGTTTTGAGAATGTAATTTCTGTTTCAAGAAATGAGCCAAACCAATGGAGAAAAACTGTAACACAGACAAAAGGACCCTGATTTTTGCATCTGGAAGGGTGAGCTTACAAACTCTTATGTCATAAACTCTAAAAGATGCCTGCAGCACTGAAAGGAATGTTAATTAGTGTGAATTCAGGACATTAAGGGTTGATTCACATCCTCCCATCCACAGGCTAGGAAACAGGAAAAAGCAAAAATCCTCTTTTGTGTATTTCTATTTTCTATTTCTATTTATCTGAGAGCACATCTGTTGTCAATCTTTTTTATTTTATATAAAACTGAACTCCCATCATCCTGCACCCACTCATTTATTTAAAAATAAAGTTGTCATTAGATTGATTTATCACTGTATTATGCAGGATTTCCATGTGTTTGACATTGGTCGTTCCATGTTACACTGCCACCTAGGGGCAGAAAGCAAAAAAGATGCACTTGTGATGGGGATTCTCAAAATAAGAGTTGAGATTTTTAGCATTTGATTATGCCTTTAAAGAGATTTATCCCCTTTGGGTGACATTGCTTTTTTAAAAGTTGTTTGTAGGTTAAAAAGCATCTTTGACTTGATCAATTTGATCAGTAATTTGCTACTTTTCCTGAACCCCCCCCCCCCTCCTTAAAGCTACACATCTCAATAGAGATTTGTGACATATAGAGCCACCCTGTCCTCTCTTTCACCCCGAAATACAAAAATACTCCGCCTTCACCCACCACCCTCCCCACACCGTCTCCCTCCGCCTTCAGCTGGCTTTGATCCGCCCCTGCAGCCACAGTGGAAAGATGACAGGCTGAGGAAAGAGAGCGCGGGGAGGGAAGAGAGGCAGATGTGACAGCTCTTCAACAAGTGAGGAGATCGGGGAAAGAGAGGGGAAGCAAGTGAAGTTGAGGGAGAAAAGATGAGAGCGCTATTCTGATGATGAGCTTCTCCTCTGGAAGGAGGAGGCTGTGTGTGCAGCATCAAAAGGCGCTGGAGCTGAGCTAAGTGAGCGTACTGCTCTTTTAATGCTCACATACTGCACTAACAGTCTCTGTTTGCTCTTATTCTGCACCTCCAACCCCGTCCGCCATCTTTCTCATAACAAATAACATCTGTATTTTGAAGACCCACTCTGATGAAAATTGTGGTTTTGTTGTTTTTAACATTTTCTTGAGGCAATTTTCTGATGATGGAGGACATTTATAAAGAAAATAAAGTGTAAATTGCATTTTTGATTTTTTTCTTTATTCAAATTGTTGTGAATCACAAGCAGATGAAAATAAAATGTTGGAAAAAGATCTTTTTCATGACGTAGAAAATACTCTGGGGGGACGATCTGCCTGCTCCTCATCATTCTGAAGCATTAACTTGTGCGTCCTCGTTTTTTTCATCTGAGCTTGCATCTGGCTCCAAACTTTTGAGTTACAAGTAGATATGTAAAGATTAATCAACTTCATCAATGAATTGACTTATACTCCTATGATCCAACCAGATCGATCGGTCTGAGACAAATTGTTAAAATCGACCCATGTCATTAGAAAATTGTTTAAAATTGAAATAAATCCATTATATTGATGTTGGAAAATACCATTTGGATTGAGGCACAAAACGACCAAATACCATCACAGCGGACAACACACATGATGGCAGCAAAAAATGATCTTACCATCGTTTCAGTCCAATGTATGGAGACACCACTTTGAATTGTGCAGACATATGACCATATAATGTGGTAGAATGTTCTAATAATTTGGATGTGGAAAAACAACAGTGGGCTGAACTTTATGGATTCAACTTTACAAATTCAAGGAATCTGGAAAACTTCACATGTTCAGTAAGTAGGTTTTTTTAACTCTGAGTCACACTGGTTGAATTTTGGACTAAAGATGTCCTGGATTGATCAATTCGGATCAGGAACCACAAACTATGATGTGAATCATTAAAACCCAACAGCTGGATGGGTCCAATGTTGCTCCATTTTTGCTGCACTGGTAATGTTAGGTTGGGGCTGTAAGCTAGCAGGAAAGCGCATAAACAGAGAGCTCTCTGCAACAGGAAGGGTAAGCGAGGGCTGGGTTGTTCTGTTCCAACAGTCTTGCCCACAACTCTTGAGTTGAACTTCTAAAGAACTACTGGCGCTCTGTAGAAACTATGACCAAGAAAACATTGTTTTTTTTGGCTAAAAATTACATAACTGTAATCAAAGGTCTAACGCTTTTTAAATAGTTCAAAAGATGATTGGAGTGGGGACTTTATGGTGTTTTAAACTTGGTGTCAGAACTGAAAACCAAAAACTGAGCAAGCGATTCATTTTCCCAATATTTTCTGCTCCTGCATCACCCACAAACATTATCCTGCCAATGCAAAAAGGTGCACCTCACTCTACAGCAGCAAAGTTCCCAACAAATCCAGATTTAGCTAAGCCTGCATGCCAACAACTGTGGTTCTGAACTGTTTTGGGGGAACTTCCTATTCTTAAACTATGTTTGCAAAGATTTGCATTTTCAGCAGAAACCTTTGGGTTTAAGACAGATTGGCATCTGTGCATCCTCAGAAAGTAATTCCACACATGGTTGCCTGGTAAATTTTTTGGACCTGCAAGCTTGAATTAAAACTTCAGCAAGCCTGCAACACCTGAGATTTTTTTTTCTTTAATTTATTTATCAAAGACTTGCAGGTCTTGCTGAAGGGTTGCCAAGTTAGCTTGAATGCAAGCAGACCTTCCGTACTGTAAAATGCATGGTCCATTTACTGACGAGTATTGTTTTTTTGTTTTGATTACGTTATGGAATTAAACTGATTTTCAAAACTTTGCCCTAGAAGAGCCATTTTCCATAAGTGCTAGCTAACCTTTTGGAATTTGAAGAAAATTTTAATTCTGCTGCAAGAAACTTTCATCTCACTTCAATAAAAGTTATGGTTCTGATTAAAGATAAACTTTTGCCAATTAAAAGCGAGTGAGGGTGATCCCTCTTGACATCCCACCATTGACGGTTTGACAGATTGGTCTTTCCTTTTATATGCGCGACATGTGCATGCATCTTTCCAAAAGTTCGAATGTTGTTTATTTTCGTGGGTAAAAAGCAGACATGCTGCTGAGGTCGGCTCTAGATGACATCATAAAATGGGCGGACCTAGAAGGAGTGAAAAGCAGGGCCTCAGAGATCAAGTTTAATTAGCTGAAGTTAACTGTGAAAATAACTCATATTTCATGAAAAAGTCATTCTTTAAAGTAGGTAATATATTATAATATCTATGGATATAGTTTACTCAGAAACGCTTAAGATTAGCATTATAGAGGCCCTACAAAGCTTTCTCTACAAACTGGCCCTGAATCCTAACTGTTTAAATATAATCCCTTTTTTTGTCACTTTGCATTTGCTTGGTTTTGAACCAATAACAGAACAAGAGGAATAAAAAATGAAACGCGGTTCACAGAAAGTATCCAAAGACCGAATAGGCTGAACTTATTATGCAAAGTGGTGTCTACTGGGATTCCCAATGCATTATAAACTCATTAATATACAGCAGGGCACAGAAAAGTAACAACACATTTTTTACTGGGTCATATTTTTTAAAGGGCAGCTGTATAGTGATTTTGTAGAGAACAAAGAGATTTGGCAGTTATTTGAAGAATTGTAATCATTTCCACTTGAGAAATAGCCTGCAATTTAGTTGAAAAACTCTGAAAATTGCAATCTCGGTTCAAATGTTCAAAGTAAACACGCAACAACATACAAAGGTAAAAAACTGAATGTCTTTGTGAAAATTGTGTTGTAAAAATCCATTTTGTGTTTCATATGTTTCCCTTTTTTGACCCTTTCAAAACAGCAAACACCTATGTGTCTGGCTCATTAGATGAGTAAAGACTTGGTTAGATTTTTAAAGCTAAAATTTGTTGAAGGACAGATAGAGAAATTGTTCTTTGAAAATTAGTCATACGTGAATTTACATGAAAAAAGTGAGAGGTTCAGTTCTTTAGGTCAAATTTTCACAGATGCATCAGGAATGAACCACGTTAAAACTACAGAAGAAGTATGAATAAACCACGTAAAGAACATATAAATCTGCATGTAGACCATGAACCGTGTGTGGTTATTGCGATGTTTATATGCAATTGATTAGTGATTTGTGCGTCAATTACGTGATTATAACATATGTGCGCCGCATATGCGATATGAAAGTTTTATATTGGTGGTACATGAGTGAAAAGTCTGTTGGACATACGTGGAACGATCATGAAAAGCCACAAATTTGAGTTTGCATCAAACAAAAGTCACGCACGACTACATGAGATTTACATAGTAAAAGCAAAGGTACGATTTGTTCTGTTTCTTTTAACAAATTAAAACAATACTTTGAAATATTTGTTGGCTAACATATACTTTGTCTTATATATTTAGTACACTTGTTTAAGATATTAAGGAATACCAACTTTAGCATTTAGCACGATCTTCTCTTCTTGACTTAATTCATACATTTCCAATAGATTTGTTTATTTTAGGAGTTTTGACAAATTCTTTTGTTTTGGAATTAATGCAAAAATGATAATAAGCCTTTTGGATGTTTGCCAGCTGTTATAAAAGAGGACAAGTTAACCCAGTGGCACACATAGGAGATGCAGACACGCAGAAGGTTGGTGCGTTTTGGGATAATTGCCTGGATTTTTGGCTGAGCACTTGACTGTGTCAGTTGGATTTCAGGGACGAGAGTTCACATACCGGTGAACGGGGATGCGTTTGCACACATGCTGACATGGAACTTCACAGCTCTGCTTTCACATGTCACCGCATTATCTCCTATATGTAGGGAGACAGATCCCCCCCCCCCCTCACTTGTGGATGATTCCCAAAAACTGACAAACACCACCAGCTGATGTGCTCAGTGTTTCTGACTGTCCCACAGATGAACTCCTGCTGTAGAGACTCACTGTATACCGAAGGGAGCCCGATCAAATACTCCAATTCCCCACTGTTACCCCCTTCTTCTAATTCACACACACATGCAGAGGCATAAAAAACAGAGAATGGGATGACAGTTGAATACAAATTTTGGGCCTATTTACATTTCAAGCTGCTCGCCTGTCAGCGCGTCTCTGTTTCAGGGAGAGAGTGGGGAATTGTCAAGAACATGCAGTTCTCGCCTGGCGCCGGCTTTCTATTCTCGACTTTAAATGCACAACATAGAGCGAGGCCACTTCACACTGAGGGCTGGTAATGAACCTTCACTCAGACCTTTCTCCGTTTGCATTTTGTTTACAAATCTCACATATTTCCTGCTCTCTGGAAAAAGAAAAAAAAAGCAGTACGAGTTCAGACGTAGTGACTGTTTTAACTTCTGATTTTGATCGATGTATGACTTAAGCGTCACGGCAAAGGTCTGCTGAAAGCAGCCAGACACCGTCTAGACTTATTCAGACGTTCTTGTGAGGCATTCTTCACCCTGTTGCTGCGTACAACCAACTGAGGGGAGAAGAAAGCAAAGCAGAAGAGAGAGTTTATGGAAAAGATTAAACAGGAGGCGGCCTGAACTCCCTATGCCTAAGCTGATAACAGATGATTACAGGTCATCAGAGAGGGCTGTAGGATAATTAGATCAATTATTATTAAGGAGCTACTAACACATTTTTAATTGCTTGAATGGATCCCACATTGACATATTTTTAAACTGTTCTTTGGTTCTTCTTTGCATCCCTTTTTTGCGAGGGAGGGGTTGTACTGCCCAGCTGTTTGCTTAAAAAAGACTGAACTCAGATTTCCCTCTATTAGCTGATAAAGCAGTAAAAATCCAAGTGTGCTCTTCTTTGGATCTTTAACTAGTGACGGGCTTTTAAATAAGGGATAATGGCAGACAAGGTGTCCTGTATTCGATTTAAATGGACTCCGCGGAAGCAGCCGTCCGACGCTCAGACTTCCGCGTCGTCCGTTGATTTCTTATAATGGACACCTCGAAGGCCATTATCCTGCTCATACCATGGTCACTCACAAAAGAATTAAGTATTGAATCAATTTTTAGTACTTTGTTCTTGTTATTTTTTCAGTAATAATCACTTCTTCACAAAAACCTGACTATTTGATATATGGTGCCACGTATTGTTATGGTAACGGCTGAGTCGGCATCAACCTTGACTAGTATCGATTCAATACAATACTGATTACTTTTTGCATAAAATTTTAAGTACTAATTACTGACAACAATTACTGGTAATTTCTTCTTGGTGAATTTTGCTCCTCAAGCTCAATATTTGTTATCCTAAAAAGAAATACCACCAAAAATTAGCCAGGTAACAACTTTAATGTGCAAGGTTAAAAGTACAAAACTGTCCGTTCTAAAATCACCTCTTCATGGTGTGCTGTGTTGTGGCTAAGGGTTACATGCACAAATCACAGCTCCTCTGGTCACATGACTGATGGAGCAGTGCAATATGCTGTGGGCTAGGGGGTGTTTTGGCATAAAAACATTGGAGTAACTCTCTTAATAACCAAAAAAACGGAGGTGCCCAAATCCAGGCCTTGAGGGCCAGCCTCCTGCTAGGTTTCCAGAGACCCTGCCTTGTCTGATGTTGATTGCACTCCAACCTGAATTTGGGCATCCCTGGTTTAAACTAGTCTCCCTGGATTAGAGGTGTGGGAGTTCAATAATGTCACTGTCCAATAAACATTTTAGAGACAAACAACTGTGCCAGTTCTCAAACCAGGGTACTTTGCAGCACAATCGTCAAGGAAGAACATCATTGATTAAAAAAAAAAGACCATTTGGTGTATATGGCCAACCTGAAAGCATGAGCCACTGTGCTGTGTAGACCAGGCAGAATGAAAACATCCTCATCCTGAAAGGCAGTGACTGCGATGGACATAATTGGAGAATGAAAAACTAATTAACACTTTTGAGCACAGACCCCAGTCCAAACACTAGAGAAGGTGGAGACCCATGGACAGGTGTTTCCTAATGGTGTTTCCTTCAACCAAAATTGGAGGCCCCTGGCTCACGGGAACATGTCTTAGCTCCAGGGACCCTCAAAACAGTATGAAAGCAGGCCTCCAAAGTGAGACCCCAAGAATCTAAGAGGATCTACAACCTGTTCCGGTTGGAGTTGTAATTTATTTCCACTCTAGTATGAGTAGTTTATAAGAAATGATGACTCCCCTCTGTGGAGACAGCCACACATGTTCATTTGTTAAATTGATAGATTCTTTCCTAGTTAGCAAGAAATCACCAAAATAAAGGCACTGTAACGTATCTTTTTTTTATATATAATTAATTCTAGCAGGAAACTATATCATAAAATATACACCATAAACAGTTGGATAAGGTCAAAGATGCACCACTCAGAGGTACTCATCCACGATTCAATTGATTCACGAGAGTTGCTTTGTGAATCACCTTGTGCTCTAAGCGTTCAATTACAGCTGATATGTGCTTCTCCCCTTCATAACAGCTGTGGGGTTTTTTTTTTTATCAAAATGCTACGGTATACAAGTGATGCCGCTTGCACCCGATTTCTTAAAGACCCACTGATGAAAATTGCTCTTGTGGATTTTTTCTGATGATGGAGGACAAAAGAAAATTAAGCTTTGAATTGCATTTTTGAGTATTTCTTAAGTCAAATCATTGTGAATCAGGAGCAGACGAAAACATGCTGTTTGAAGAAAGATTATAAGATTATATTTGTCACGTAGAAATATATACTGGGCAGGCCACAAGCTAACTGCTCCTGGTATCCGTCTCTCCGCACCACAACACAAGCTTTACTCAATGCTAGTTCAATGTCAGAGTTAAAAGCTGGAGAATAAAATAACGGTCCGTGTTTCAAAATAAAACTTATTTTGTACTGTCAAAATAAAACTTTATAAAATGTTATTTGAATCTAATGGTGACAAGCCCAGTTAACACTTAACACACGTTAACACTTCGGATAACGCCGCCAAGTTTACTTTTGGATACAAAAACATCCTTTTTACAAAGACTGTAAGGAAGGATACGGTGTGCGGCCTGATTGCTTACGTTGTGGATGAGCGAGGAGTGTGAGACGATGTAGTTGACCCGGGTGGCAGGACAAACCTCTCTTCCGGGAGCCAGGGGTGAGGATGGACCGGAGACGCAACGGAGACAATGTAAACTAACTGACGCACTGGAGATGCACCGCAGATGGACCAGTGTAAATCCAGGGTAAAACATCTGCTTGTAGACAACTAGATTCATGTACGTCTTCATTTTTCTCCTCCGAGCTGGCATCTGGCTTGAAGCTGTACAGCTGGATAGCTCAGATATTGCTTTCCCTTATTGTTGCACCAGTATCGTTAGGCTGAGTTTCTTAGGGGCTGTAAGCTAGAAGGAGAGAGTGTAAACAAAGGGATGATGGGAGATGAAGGCAGGCTCACTCCGCACCAAAAGTCCCGCCCACAATTCAGAGGTAAATCTCTAATGAACTCCTGCTCTTTCTGCAGAAACTATGTCCTAGAAAACGACACAGGTTTTCGATTTTAGCTAAAAACATTAAAATCATAATTAAAAGATCACCGGGAACAGATCTGTAGGTTTTTGTGCAGCACATGAGTACATTTTACTTTTTTATTATAAAATTTTGTCTGTGTTTCAAAATTACCAAATCAAACAACTGCTCTTAGTGCAGCTGTTTTTTCTCTAACATTTAAAGTGGTGTTTTGTTTAATTGCTACAGTGGTCCCCCTCAGACATGATAGTTGAGAGCTGATTTGCCAGAAGCAAACAGAACAACTGCCACTGTGCTGATATTTAATTCCTCCACCACACTTCCAGTTTGTTTGCATCAAGCAATATTTCCCACACACGCTTTACATAAATCACAGAGTTCAGAATCGAGTTAAGCAGTGCAGCCTCGTCTCCCATCTATCTTTCTCAAGCTCCCAGTATTTCTTGCTCCACTTATCCACAATGTTGCCTCCAGCCACTCATCTGAGAACAGAGCCAAGAAAATGAGGGAATCAACTCCAAAGTGGAGGAGGGCGATGTGTAAGAACAATCATTGTGCCAGCAGGCGCGATAAGCCTTTGAATAGGTGGTGCATTTAGGGAACTTCTTAACTGTGTTGCTTTTCTCGGAGCATCAGTGGGTTGTTTGCAGACAGCCAGACAATGAGTTCACCAGCGGAGGGTGTCACATCCAGGTCAAGAGACATTTTAATCAGGCGTGCACACGCAGAGGTACTGAGCTAAACACTTGGCCAGCAGGCAGCCAACCCGGCTGGCTGGCTGGAATTGGCAATGGGCTCCACAACACAGAGCTTTCATTTGTGAAGCTGCACTGCCCCCTATAGGTCTACATGGGGACGACTTAATTAAGCTTTCCCTGCAACCTTCAACACTTTCGGAGCCATTCGGGTCGATTTGTCACTGATTACAACCCGGCAGGAGTCACGACGTCTAACTTCCACCTTTAAAAAAAATAACACTGATTTGTATTCATAGTATTGTTGTTATTTTTATAAATATAAATGTACTATTGTTGTTTTTTTGGCATAAATAAAACATAGTCAAAAAGAGAAAATGGCCTTTTTTTCCAAATAATAAAAGAGTTTATAACTTTTGACAGAGGTTCACATGACTTCATTTTAAAATAAAAGACACCTTGTGATAAAAACGGATCAACTCAATGTGTAGTACGAGGTAAGGGAATGGCACCAGTGGTTTAAAAAAAAAAAGTTTAATTTCCCGTTTTTGATGCATCTGATTCTGATTTGATTTCTGATTTATTGATTTATTTCAAGCATTGTAGTCAAAGCAATAATGAAATTACACATATTTATCAAACTCATTACAGAAATGATTAAATGCATAGATTAAAAAGACAGAAAACAAAACAAAAATGTCGGCGGCTCTATGTTTGCTGGGGTTTATCAGATCGATATTGAAGTCTCCACAGATGTATAATATTTTGTTATTTAGAGAGGTAAACATCTTTTCCATCCAGTCACTGAAAACCTCTAAGCTTGACCCTGGCGACCTATAAACACAGCTTATAATGACATTTTTCCCTGAATCGTTACATATTTCAATTGTTAGACATTCCAGTATTCCATCCACTGCGACAGACAATTTATCAATTACCGTAAACTTCATATTTTTTTCCACATATATTGCGACTCCTCCGCCTTTTTTGTTTACTCTGTTCACATAGTTAAGTTCATAGTTTTCCAATTCAAAGTCAGCGTCCTTGTCGCGGGTGAACCAAGTCTCTGCCAGAAATTCATAAATCTAAGTTAAAAAAATTGTGTAAGTGACCTTTAACATGTGTTTTTAACCATAAGCCACACTTACATTCCTTGAGTGTGTCCAAAATTGAAAATCGGACTTAAAATCCAGTGTGCCTAAGTTCTGGTTGAGCAATTGATTTTCTGTGTCGCTCAACAATCTGTCAAATCAGTTTTAGTTCGACTTGTGATGCTCACTGTCCTTCAACTGTTTGTCAATGGGTTGTATAAAGTTTGAGTTTTTTTTTTTACTTTATTTATCTACTTTTTACTTTACAATTACTTTTTCATTAAAATGTCAACAACAACAATCATAACATTAATAATTAGAAATAATAACACAAATACATCCAAAAGTTTTATTTTTTTAAATCAGCTCCACTCTGAATGACAACAGCCAATTGTATTAATCACTGATTTTTTTTTTTTTTTCCGGTTACGTTGGACATTTCCCTTTTTTTCTTATGATTTGATCTCTTTTGTACAGTAACACAAGACTGATGGTGTTTTCAGAGCAATAACAGAACTAAAAAGATTGTTTTATACTAACAAAAACTCTAACCCTATAGATTTATGTTTTTAATTTGACAAAAGGTAGTGTTTTTTCCAAGATCCAGATGTCTTCATTAAAAAAAGAAAAGTGACTAAAAGACAAAGAAAACTTATATTAAAAAAAATAATAATTCTTAGTTGTTGTTTTTTTTTTTTTTTGACAAAATGGAAGTATCACATACTTTATCTTGAGTTTGCTCTACTTTTTATCGTCAAATTCTTTATCCATCCATCCATCTTCTTCTGTTGATCCAGGGCCGGGTTGCGGGGGCAGCAGTCTGAGCAAAGATGCCCAGACTTCCCTCCCTGTCCGATTCCAGCTCCCCTGGGGGGCCCCCGAGGTGTTCCCAGGCCAGCCCACGACAGGCACCAGAGTTTGCAACCGTGGCTCTGAACAGCAACAGAGACATTAGAGGTGGAGAACATGGTCCACTCTGACTCACTCAATGTCCCAGCAGACCCTTCGTTTGTATGTTTGGATCTTCCAAGTCTCTCCCCTGTGGGCACTGAATTCAATTTGTTCACTTTAAATATTTCAATACAACTCTTTTCCTTGATGCTCTATGAAAACAAGATGGTAAAAATAGTTTTTATGTAATGTTATTTATAGCTAGATGGGTAGATATATGGATGGTGAAAAGTGCATCATATAGTCATTTATGAACAAGGAATTACAACTAATAACTGAACTCTGAAGCAGCAAAACTCAGGAAAGTAAAGATTTTCATGTGAGGTAGATACAAAAAAAGTTGAAAATATTCTGTTGATCAAATTACATCTTTAAAAATCCTCTGTAGACGAAGGTAGCTTACTGAAAAACATTGAACTAAAGTGGACTTCAGTGCAGAATGTTGTGGTTAATGTAATGTGTTACTTCTGAAGCATAATTTTGGCAATATACATTTTTCAGTTTGGGTGCTTTTGCACCAGTTTTCCAGATTCATTTTTGAATCAGAAAATTCTGTTAGACTTTAATTTATTTGATTTAGCCTTTACACTGAAATCAGACTAAACCGCCGTTTCAGGAGTGACTTGTTTTGAGGCAGCAATGCCTAAAAGAAGCTCTGGGAAGAAATGCAGTAAAAGAAAAACAGCCAATCCTCTGATTCGGATTTTCTTGATTTCTCTGATCTCCTTTAAAATATTGTCTACCTAAAACGCAATGCTCAGATCATTTCGACTTTCTGATCCACTAAAAATGTGAATTTTTATTCACACTGCTGAACCAAACCCGAGTTCACTTGCAAGTGACTTGGTGCTTTTAAGGTGGACCAGAGTTAATTTGTTTGGTGAGCTTTTACACAGACACTAATACTGCACTCACACCGGGCGCAATTTGCACGTCAAATTCCCATCTGCCACCTCTCTTTTGATGAGCATTAAATTTACTGCTCGACGCCTGTCCTTGACGCCTTGACACCCCGGCCGCAGAGCAACTGCCATCATTTTTGTGGACTTCATTCGCCACCACGTCATGGAAAACATGGATGATTTTGAGCGACTTGCTTTGGTCTATGTTTTGCAGAGCCCTACAGAGGTGCTGTAAAGCACGTCACAGTGTCTGGGTTAAAATTCACCATTTACTGCAGGAGCTGGGCTAGGATGTGACGTTTTAAATGTTATATCTGTCTGTCTGTGGCCCAGTTTGAGGAATTTCTATCCTGCATTAAACAGAGAAGGGATACTAAAAAACAAAACTGGCCTGGCTACCTGGACCCATGGAGCTGGAGCGACTGCTACGACGGCATCCGTGGCAGCTCTCCATCTGCCGGGCAGTCAACCATCTATGGGCCAGCATAGCGAGAACCGTAGGAACCTGGGCAGCAGCGTTCACCACACTGTCTACTGGGCGGCTGGCTAGCGTATCGGGCTCAATTGCTCCAGCTCCATGGGCTCTGTGACAGGCTGGCGACATTTCCAGGGTGTATCCCGCCTTCACCCAACAGTAACCAGGACAGTCTCCAACAACCCAGCAGCCCCAGTGGGTTCGGAAAAATTGATGGAAGTTTAGAACAAAAATCTTCCCATCGAGCGGCCATATTGGAATTTTTCAACCCGCTGATCATACTGGAAACATCACGTGCCTAAAGCTGAGTCCCCAAATAATAAATCCCAAATCCCAGCGCAGGGCCTCAGATCATATATGTACGTTGACTTAACATGGAAACTTGACACTTCTGATGCGCGAAACGCGTCCGGTGTGAATGCAGCATCAAAAAGTGGAATCTCTGAGGTAAACATTTCTAGAGCAGACCAAACAGTTCAGTGTGAAAGCACTTCGGTTTTAGTACCAATGAGGTTTTACCAACGTAAACATTGAGTATCTGCACAGTTTAATTTTAGAAAAATCATATGTGTGGATTCATTAACCATCCTGACAATAATCAGTAATATCTCAACAAATTAAAAACTAAACAAAAAAAAGTTTGCTTTTGTTTCACAGCAGAGACCTTCTCCTCTATGAAATCCTGTTTAATTTGCTGCAATTCAGTCTGTGAGCCTTGGGGTGTCAGTGATGTGCAGATGGAATCTTAGTTTGATGATTCTGGGCCGTGAACCTGACATTCAGCTCTCTGAGTGTAAACAGGACCAGTTTGGAAACAGGAAACATCAACAACATCCTTCAAAACCCTACAGTCGTTTATCAGATTTATGACAGTCGACTGATGCTTAAGGTTCCAAATCTCAGACTGTGGAACCATCCAGAACTGACCGACACGGCAGAGGAGAGAGGCTGTAGTCACTCTCCCGGTTACCATGGGAACCTACCTGCTCCTTACTCGAGCATCATCGTAGACAGAAATCTGTCTGATGTGGAGGAAAACCTGTGCCGAGCGAGGCGTGCATTTTCACACACAACTGATCAAAATTCAACAGGCTTTGCCTAAAAAATACAACTTTGCTTTATCCAGCAGCACACAAACACATTACTGTACTCTGCTGATTTATTATTATTATTTTACAAAAAAAAAAGCTCTTGGCACAGCATTCAATTTGACAGAAGCTCCTCGAACTCACCTCATGTGTGGGTGGATTTGAAATTCAATGAAACTGGAGGGGAAAAAATACAATTCTACAGTTTTAAAAACAGCACCATAAATCTCATCGTAAGATTTTGAGGACAATTTTCATGTTTTATTGCAATAATTACAGAATATTTAGATTTTTGCTTGACGTTTTGTGTCATGTCAGCTCCAACTTCAATCCAACTGGCAAATTACTGTCACTCAAATACAGAAATCAAAATAAAACACTCACAGTAAAGAATTTGACACTGAGGACGCTGAGGAGGAAATGTGACGTTTTTTCTTCTCCTATAACCTGACTGTAAAACTGAAACTGTGATTCCCGTTACAGTAACTGAAAAGATGCTGTAAAACTCCACAAAACCAGACTAAAAGTAGCAATTAGAAAAAGCTTATTAAGGTCATGAACCCATATTTGTTTATGTATTAAAGACCCACTCCTTTCACATTTTGACTTATTTTAAAAGCGTTCCCAGTGGCCTTTTATTTAAGATTCGGCTGTTTTTAGCCAAAATTTAAATGCAGTACGTTTTCTAGGACAGTGTTTTTCAACCAGTGTGCCGTGGGAAATTACCCTCATTCACTGATCTAAAAACATTTATCTCCAGGATATCAGTTCTGTGTTCATCCAAACAGGCCCTGATAAAACACTGAGAAGTTAGGAATATAAAAGATCATAAAATACTTTTTTCTTTGTGTTTATTTGATTCTATTAAAGACACTTTAATAAAAATACCAGCTAACGCTCGTCTTTAGTGGTGTAGCTTGCCACAGAATCCGGTGTCAGACCGTGGAACAAGTTAACAAAACCATGAAGCTCAGAGACACTAGTCTTTCTGCATTTGGCGGCTGTTTGCACTACATCTCCCATGATGCATTGGGTTAAAGTAACAGCGTCTCAGCACACAATGAGTCTTCGTTGCTAAACGTCTAGAAACAACAACAAACACACATCAAACAGTTTTTAAATCTTCTAACTTAACTTTTATTACATCTTTTAGAAAAAACGGTTGACACAAATGGTTGGAAAAAGCAGTTTTAGGCATGTGTAATAAGGGCAATTGCCCGGGGTGGAAAATGAAGGAGGGCTAGAAAAGGGGGGGGGGGGGGGCTGTGGGGAATCAGTTCAACTGTGGATCGCTTCCAAATTAAGTGGAAGGTGGGGGACAAGGGCGGGGGTGGAATCTACTTTCTAAAACTTTTTTAAAAGTCAGTCATACGGTGACATTCTATAACCTAAATTTTAGTAAAGGTATAAAAAAATCATGCTTTTTTTGGTTCATTTTTGTGTGAAATGTCCAAATAAAAAATGGGAACACAAAACAATGTTGTCATTAACCCTTGTGCTATCTTGGATGACCCCACCCTTACTTTGACATGTTCTCCCTACCATGACAAAGGTGGAAAAAGGTGGAAAAATTTCATGTAATCCATTGAACCAGTGAAGATCACAAAAAATTGAAAAAAAAAAGGTTCAGAGCTCTGTCTAGTGAATCTAGATGACCCAACTCGCAACGGTGAAGTGCCTAGGATAGCACAAGGGTTACGGTGACAGTTGGTTTAGTCGACGGACTTGATGCCTTCATGAGGACATTTATTGCGAAATGCCAAAAATATCTGAAATATGGACAAAAAAAAGGTCAAAGCCATCTGGTGCCCAATTTAGAAAGAAAATAAAAAAAGAAGAAGAGAAGAAAAGAGATAAAGAAAAGGGTATGTTCTCATAGCTGGATGCATGTTTTCTAATGCTACCTGGCCCTGCAACTACAACGTTGTCGATGAAAACTGTTTTTTGGTCGATGGCCAAAACTGAAGTAGTTGCAAATAACATCATTGTTTATTTTTTAAGATTTTCTTCTCAACCCTTGTGCTATCTTATGACCCCACCCTTACAATGACGTGTTATCCCTACCATGACAAAGGTGGAAAGGACTTTATGTAATCCATGGAAACCAGTGAAGATCACAAATCATTGAAGAAAAAAGGTTCAGTGCACTGTCTAGTGGGTCTAGATGACCCAACTCCCAATGTTAAAGTGGCTAGGAAAGCACGAGGGTTACATGTTTGCTCTGCCTTAACTTGTAATATTAGTTATGATTCGTGTGTCTGCCTGCTGTCTTGTAACACGTTAATAAATGTTAAATGAGCTGTGATGGTAGAATGCTGCTGCTGCTGCTGCTGCTGCTTGCTGCTGCCATAACATGCTAATGGGGCAAATAACTTCAGATTGGCCATTACTTTAATAATCATTTGTGGCAGCCTAAACATTTTCACAATGTTTTTAACAGTTAACAGGGGATTTAGGGGTTAATTTTGAGCCTGCATGTATGAAGTTTATTTTTTATTTATTTACAAATGTTGGGTTATATTTTTAGTCAATAGAATTCTCATAAATCTTTAGGTAGTTTTAAAGATAAATATTTAACATTTACTACAACTCTATGGTGACAAAACGTAGTTTAACAGGTCATAACTAAAAATGTGCCAATCAAAGGATTGAAGACAGCAAACATGAGCTAATTCTTCTTCTCTGATGTAGAGATTGATATATAGCATGACAATTTAAATTACCAATTCATAAATGTTTTTTATAAGGCCTATATTGCAGATGAGGAGCTGACGGAGCCGTCTGAGGCACTAGGCGACGTACTGCATTTTGAAGGGAACTGATTTGGACAGAAGAGATCCTGGGGCCCATTGTTGTGCTGTACATCCAACAACATCACCTCATGTTGCAGCATGATAATGCACGGCCCAGTCAGGATCTGTACACATGCGTTGAAGCTGAAACATCCAGTCTTGCATGGCAGCAGGCTCACCGGCATGTCACCATGCGCAGGTTGGGATGCTGGGACGGCGTATACGACGGTGTCAGTTCTGCCAATACAGCACCCTTCGTCACATGATAAGGAGTACAAACATCCACAGGCACATGACAACTGATCAATTATGCAAAGAGAGTGTCGCCTTTCATTAGCAATGGTGTCACACAGATCTGAACGTGTCAGTCCCCGACCCCTCATAAACAAAACTGAAGATCTCATGGCTTTCTTGGACAGTCTAAGCACACCTGTGCAATAATCATGCTGTCTAATCAGAACTTGATATGGCACACCTGTGAGGTGGGATGGATTGTCTTGGCAAAGGAGAAGTGCTCACTATCACAGATTTAGACAGATTGGTGAACAATATTTCAGAGAACTGGTTATTTTGTGTATGTGGAAAATGTTTCACATCTTTGAGTTCATACCATAAAATATGGGAGCAATAACAAAAGTGTTGCGTTTATATTTTTGGTCAGTGTATATTTATTTTAGCGTGTTATTTGTGTGATAAAAGATTTGTGCTTTATAACGTTTATTTTATATTATTTATTCGATATTGTGTTTGATTTAATATTTTCCTACCTAACTGTATTTTTGCCATGCTGATGGTCTTTTATTTTGTATGTTCTGATAACTGTTATAATGCAGTGCAGAATTCTGATAAACATCTTTTGTATTAATTTCTTAATTTCAATGACAACAAAATGAAGGGGAGGGGGGCGCCTGGGGAGGGTCTCGCCTGGGGAGTAATTCAGGGTAGAACCGCCACTGGTTCTAGGACATAGTTTCTGCAGAGCGGCAGGAGTTCACTAGAAATTTGCCTCTGAGTTGTGGACCGGGCTGTTGGCACAGAGTAAGCCAGCTGCCCTTCCCATCATCCTTTAGTTTTACACGCTCTCCCGCTAGCTTACAGACCCCCCCCCCCCCCCCCCAACCCAACCTAACATTAATGGAGCAACAAAAAATGGTGAGCAATATCAAAGCTATTTAACTGTACAGTTTTGAGCCAGATGCCAGCTCAGACGAAGAGAACAAAGATGTAGCTGATGGATCTAGTCGTTTTGTTTATTAAAAAATGTGTCATTAGCAATTTTATTGATGCTCTTTTAAAAAAGGGGTTCCTCCCAATGATTGTTCAAGGTGTTTATAAAAAAAAATTTTTTTTGAAGCATCTCCAACAGTGGTCATGAGTGTGCACTGTGTGTGTATGTCAATGGTTAGGACTGGAGACCAATCAATTATCTATCAATTACAACCAGTTAATCAATTAACTTATATCTGACTGTGTACTTTGCCTCGGTCTCATCTGTATTCCTGCACTGTGAATAACAGCCACAGCAATTGACCAATGAAATGAATGAGATTACATGCAGAACTCCAATGACCTCTGATTGGAGGAACTGCTGGCAGTAAATTTAAACCTGGAACAGCTCGTCTGCGCCTCTTCCCTGACATCCTCAACGCCTCACTGAACCTGAAAGCTGGTGTCACACCGTTCAAAGCCAGGACAAAAATACTGATCCCTGAGGTTTCCTTCACCTCCAGTCTCAGCAACCACCACTACCTTTAAGGCAATTTTCATTTTCTAAAAATGTTGATACTAAATTGAAAAAAAGCATCTGTTGTTCCACTTAAACATGCATGTCTGAATATTTCAGAAGGTCATATTTGAGATGAGACATTATAAAATTGCAATTTTTTCCTGTATGAGCACCCATCAACTTAAAAATTTTACAAACAGCTGTTTCTTCAGTCTATTTTTCTCAACCACTAATCAAACATTTCCGGGCCGTCTGGACCAGGACTTCTGGTAAATCTCCTGATAAAATGATATCAATTAACTTCTAACACTACCAGCTAAACAGTTAAATTTGACATCATGTGAGCCAAACACTGACTGTATGAGAACGATTAAGTGAGAGTGACGTCACTCATGGAAACTCATAAAAAAATCAATTCAGTCACCGTTTTTTTGCAATACGGACCCCGACATGTTGAACTCAGACAACGTCAGTAAGCAGTGATTGGTCCAAGTCGGTCTTAATGAACAACTCTAAGGCAATCTCTCTCGCCAATCAGGAGTGAGCTTGCTGGAAGTCCACGCCCATTCCATTGAAAATGGGCTTGGGGAGAATCCGTCATATGTTTAAAACGTTGGGCCAATAGGCTCCACATGCTTTTATTGAGGCATCTGATTGGTTGGTTTATGACTTAAATAACCCGCGCTCAAGAAAAATATCATGAGAAAAAGAGGATTAGCGAGAACAAGTCAAAAAAAGGTAGTAGAGCAAAAAGTGGTTATTCTGACAAATAAATAGAATGACTGAGTAATAGCCGTTTATTTCTCAATGGAAGTCTGTGGGATTTTGTCTTCTTGGAACCAGCAGGTACTTTCCTGTTAATGCTAGGGAGGAAGAGTCACTCAATCCAGTTTCTTAAGCAGTACTAAAAGGGTTTTTACTGCTTCTCAATAACCTACATACTCGCACAAATACACACACTTTCGTACTTCACAGAAATTTGCCAAAGGCAGCAGAGGATTCAGTGCTTTGCCCAAGAGCACCATGGCATGTGACTGGGTTAGCCAGGAATTGAACCAACCCTTAAGTTGGGCGATGACTGCTCGACCTCCAGGCTTCAGCTTTCAAATTTTGGCTGATAGAAGTTTTTTTTATTTTTGTTGCAAACAACCCAGTAAAGACCACTTCATCTACTGGGTAATTCAAAAGGCGCCATCTAGAGTCTTAACTTGATATAACACCAAAACACCAGTGGAAGGCCCTTACAAATGAAAGGATCAAAAATATGTATTTCACAGTTTTATTGTTTTATTTCATTTAAAGATAGTAAATGTGTTGTTTTTACAATGCTTAAGGAAGCTTGTGTTTATGATTTCTTAATTTTAAATAATGTGATAAAACTGACTGAAAAGACGCATAAAAAATCGTGTGATGATCTTAAAGTAAATGCCAAAAGTGTAAAGCAAGAAAGTTTGAAAATTTGAAACCAGATAATCCGGTCTATGATGGGATACTGAACAGACATGACTGCAAAACCTCCAACTGGAGCAGGTCACGTAAGGTAACCAAAAAAAAAAAAGCTTCGGGGATAGAAAAAAAAAGAATATTTTCATCTGATTCCACCAATAACAGTCTTTCAGCTTTAAATCAACACTAATTGCAAATAAATGTCATGTAATTTAATGAGACGTAAACACAGATGAGCTGGCAAACAAAGCTATTTGGTCCACATCCAGCTGCTAAATGCATAGTTATTGCAGGGACTTATGTTGCTGTCAACAAATAAGCACAGACATTGTAATTGTCATCGCAGGAAATCCCGTCTGCTGTTCTGCTGCTACATTTTCACAACTGCCACACTCCTTTGTGCATCTTTCAGTGTTGACACACAAAGTGCTCAATATCACACAACAGAGGCAGGAAAACAAATGAATGAATAAAGCATAATTTTCATCATCAGATGATTCATCCTCAGAACCATCAGATCTGATGAGAGGATTATTGGTTCCAGTCTTCCCTCCTTCCAGGACCTGTACTGGTCCAAGGTCAGGAAGCGGGCTGGTGGAAACACGAAAGACCCCTCTCATCCCGGACGCTACCTTCAGAGCCGTCAGAGCGGCGTTTCAGAACAATGTGCGCCAAAATCACTCGCCGCAAAGTCAGCTTCTTACCGCGAGTTGTAACTCTGGTGAACTCTTGACCAGTCAGAGTATGGGACAGAAACAAGAGAACTGTCACACTGGAACTACTGTTGTATTTTTATTTAAGTTAATCTATCTTGATATTTTTCTTCATGCTTTTACTATTCTTTCTTTTTTTGTTGTTGTCTTTTTTCATTCTATACTTAGCTTAGTTTGCACGAGAGCATAAGACACCAAAGCTAAATTCCTTGTATATGCACTGCATTGTTGGCCAATAAAGCTGATTCTGAAATTTCTACAACCTAAGAGGAATGGAAAAGACTAACCCAAACCTTACCCCTAATGTTTAGTCCTCCTTTTCAAGATCAGGATCGTTTTATCTTCACTTCTGATCACGTTTCCAGTCTGTGAGGGACTTTAACACCATCGTGGGAACAGTGTGAATAAGTAAAAGGAGAGAAAAAGAGAACGGAAAAAAGAGGCGCTCATGAGGATGCCTGTATGCAATCCCACCGGGAAAATCCCCAAAGTGAGATACGGCTATTGACTGTATTTGAAAACTGGACTCTGTCGTTCCAAACAGGAAGTTTGGTTTCAAGAAGCCAAAATTACATAGACTTCTCTATTTGTCAGAAAAACCATTCTTGCTCTACTACCTTTATTTAACACGTTCTTGATAATCACTTGAAAAACACTAATGGACTCTTTACACAGTCTACAGTATTGGGGAGGTTAAAAAAAATAAAAAATCTGGACGACCTGCCTTACATCTGACCTACTTCACCCTTACTTCCTCTTACATGTTGGATAGGTCTTCACTACGACCTGCCTGTAGAGGAAATGTGCATGAAATTTTTCTTTCTATGGTTTCTCAGAGCAGTCTACAATCTTGAAATCAGTGTGTTCCACCTGCCCACATGAAATATGCCAATTTTTTACCCGAAAACAGTTCATATCCACCCATAAAGCCAGCTGTGACTAAGGCTGTGAGTGTACTTTTTCGCTTTTCCGGATCGAATCATGTTTGTTTGTGCAGAGCTTGTGGGTTGAGCATAAACTTGTAAAGTAAATTATGTGGTTCCCCTTAATGTACTTACATTTTTCGTTGTAGTGCTACGTTGACAAAGCTAACAACAAATTAACAAAGAAATTAATGGTTCAAGATATAAATTATAAATAAATATAGATGCTTTATTATTCACAATTTATCTAATATAAACTATAATTAATTGATTAATCAATTTATATTCCTACAATCAAACCAGATTGATCTGTCCTAAGGCAAGTTGTTAATCAAATGGACCCATACCTTTGTAAACTAATTTCAAAATTAACTACATCGATTATATCAATATTGCAAAATACCATTTGAATCCAGCCATCGTTACAGTTCAATGTGTGGATTCAAATCAAATCAACCTTTTTTTTTAAGTGCTTCTCATACCTTTCACAACTTGAAGCGCTTCAACATTTAAAACAAAAGAAACAACACAATATTACATTAAAAACCCAACCAACCCTTCACCCTTCCCACTCCCCTCCGTTAACACATACGACACATGACCCCACACAATGAATACTTATAAAGTAACTTCTAAAAGAAATTTAAGGCTTGGCTTTGTTGTGAGGAAAGAGTATTTGGGAATCCATTCAAGCCAGGAGCCAGCTCGGTTATTTGAGTTTTGCAACGACGTGATCATACAGTGTGGTAGAATGTTCTAATGATGTCCTGTTTGTATGATTTTTGTGTGAAAAACAACAGTGGGGTGAACATGATTAGACTAAAATGTGAATGGATTAGCCAATAACTCTTGCTTAAGTGTTTGTTTGTACACATATTTAATTTACGCTCAATTATCTTGCCAGAAATACCAGGATCTTGGAAAACTTCACCTGCTCTGTTCAGTACCAGATATTTATCTCTGAGTCACACTGGTTGAATTTTTGGCTAAAGATGTCCTGGATCGAGTTCATCGGTGAATCAGATAGTTCGAAATGAACCAATATCGTTTATGAATCATATAGTCAACGACAGATTATGATATGAATCAAATCTTTGTTGAAATGAATCAGTTACACCCCTACTATGATCAAAAGTAATTTTTACTTAGTAATAAATTCATTTTGTTATCTATAACATCCTTCATCCTAAATTTCTGTGATTTTGCTATCTTAATGAATCCTAACTAAATTTGTAGAAATTACTGATATAACTTTGATGTTAGAAATATTCTAAATAAATTTAAATTTAATTTGGAGGAATTTCAAATAAAGTAGACATTTTCCTGTCTATTGTCAAATAATGCCTGTGTTGTATAAAAGGCTGCAGATGCATGAATACCTGCATCCCCTGCTGCAGTACGCCTGGCAGGTGAGACCAAGAAAATGCATTTTTTTCAATCTCACAATGACGATGATCGATTAATTATTGATTATATATGACGTTTGCACGCTAAGTGTGATCTATAATTGCAGCGTAGCTTTCTGGTCTTGCGGGACCCACGCTGGATTTCATGTTTGCATCCAGACTGAGGGCCTCTTTTTGTTTTCTCAAACACTGCCGTGTCTAACAAACCTGCTGGCAAAGGCGGAGAAATACAAGTTTTAAAAATACGTTGACGAGCAGCTGTCTCCTCCAATAGGATAGCAGTTTGATGTTCAAACGAGCCAATGGCGGGACAGAGGAGCCCTGTCGTTCGTTCCACGGCTCAATGGGGCGGTGCTTGTCGGCTGGAAGCCACCCCTCCAGGCCGCGGGGTTTGGTTGCACGCAGGCTGCAGTTTCAGTTTGTTTTATTCACCATTTTGAGTAGCTGTGGGTTTTGAAAAAGATTATTTGTGTTTGGAGGACGTTTCGCTGCCGTTTCTTGGTTTTCGAGCGCTAGTTCGCACGGCGGAGTAGTTCGTCGACCTCCTCAGTGTTTTGCAGAGCGGGAATCTATTTCTTTCCTCCCCCTCCTTGCTTTTTTTTCCTTCTCCCCCTTTTTCTCATATCCCAGACCTCTATTAGTATTCCTGCAAAATGTCAAGACCAGTGAGGTAAGTGTGCTAAATCCGTTCTTGTTTCGCTCTGCCTTAAACAACGTGTCGGTGCTAGTCGGCTGCGCGGGGAACGTGCAAGCTCTCCTCCGCGTTGCGTTTCATGAACCTCGTTTTTTTGTGCGTTTATTTCATGAAAAAATAATGGATGCGGGTGAGGGGGGAGGGTTGGAGGTGCTAGCCAGTGTGTCCCATCTTGTCCCTCGCTAACATGTTTCCCAGCAGCGTGGACTGTCCGCCTCGAGATAACGCGCAGCCCAGCCGCTGAGTCGCGCCCGTCACGCTGGGAAACGTCTCCACGAGGCGCATTGTCGCAGATAATGTAGGCCACGCGGAAAAATCAGTCGGGAGGATTTTAAAACAGGCACGTTCGTCACTGACCAGACAGCATTTTTTTCCCTCCCCGTCTTCAACGACGAGAATATGGCTACCCATTCATCCAGGGGAGGATCTAAAATGCTGCCACAGTAGCCCCCACCGAGGAGAAAAAAAGGAGGTGGTGGTTGGCCTTGGGTTTTGATCTCGTTACCGCGCAGACTCGCTGCTCGAGCCGCCATTATCTCCACATCGCACTTTTGTAACAATGGAGAGTCTGCTGGTGTTTCGGGGAGTGTGTTCGTAAGGGGGGGTTTAACAGAGACACGTTTTCGGCGCTGGCTGTAAATTAACTGTGCTGGCTGATGTCAGAAGAAGGCGGGAAGCTGAAAGAGGGACTACTCCCCCCTCTGGAGCTGGTTCTCTTCGCTGCCATGATCTCCCATCCAGGGAGTCAGAGCTCCATTATTATTGCGATTTTAAACGCCTTCGCGTGTGTTTTTTCCCCACATTCGCATTCAAAACAGTCAGTTTTACGCCATTTTCGATCTAACTATGAGTTTTAAAACCCCAAATAATTGGGAATTTTAAAAAAAATCCATCTTTTCAAAATGTGGCCCCGCCCATTTTTTTCCTGTTTCGTTTGTCAGCATTTGTTTTGCCATTTCCGGTTTAAATGAGATAGAAAAATTCCAAAATAAACTCAACATTGAGAAATAACGGTCAGTGACAAAAAGGAAATACCTACAAAAATATAGAAATTTTGAAATTAAAATATTTACCATTTTTGTTCTTAGTATAAATCAGTTGCTTGTTTTATTGTTACTTTTTTTGCGTGTGTATCTGTGACAAAATTAGATCATTAAAGTTTAGAGAAATTGCTAGAAGGCTTTACACAAGAATTTCAAAGTAAAAAACCAAACCAATTTTCATTGACTGTTTTGGTCATATTAATAAGTATAACTCCATAAGTTAAGTTCTTTTCACAATAAGTGTAATCTAATTTAATACCCATGTTGACACCAACATGATTATTGCGGATATAAAATTGAGTGTAAACATTTTTTACACTAAGTTGACATTGATTGACAGCTGCAGCGAATGCCATGTGGCGTTCAAATTACACGCTGTAAAGGTGTACGGTGAGCATAATATTCTTGCTGGTTATTCTCATTAGGGTGAACTTGAGTCGTCAATAATAATTTGACTTAATTTGACAATTACTTCGTTATAAGAAGGAACGCATACATTTAAGCTTTTCCTCTTTAAAATGCAAATGTCCATGTACATTTTCTAGATTTTTTTGTTTTGTTATTGTTTGTTTTTTAAAGCCATCATTGATTTGGGCTATTTTTTGCGTGTGCACATCCCTGCAACAAAATGTGTTATAGTCGCAATTGCAATATAGCCAAATGTTTGCGTCCTTCGTTGGTGGGACTTGCACTTTAGCTGTACTTCTGAGATTGCACAGTTTTAAATTAAAGACCCACTTCGTAGAAAATTGGGTTTTTGGTGGTTTTTAACATTTTTATGTGGCATTTTGTGGTTATGGAGGACAACTATAAAGAAAAGTATGCTTAAAATTGAGTTTCTGAGTCATTCTTTATTTAAATTGGGAATCAAGAGCTTACTTGTGATGTAGAAAATACTGTGGGTGGATCACAAGCTTCCTGCGGTGCTCCATTCTGATTCATACATGTGAAGACCAATAGATCCATGTACATCTTTGTTTTCCTCATCTGAGCTGGCGTCTGGCTCAAAACTGTTCGTCTGGATACAAGCAATGTTAGGTTGGGGTTGTAAGGGGCTGTAAGCTAATGGGAGAGCATAAACTGAGAGCTAGGGCTTCACAAAATGAGGAAAACTTGAGATTGCAATATTATTGGTCAATATGACGATATAATTTGTGATACCTCAACAAATAGCAAAACAACTAAGACCATCATTAAATCACACTCCAAATGACCCTCATCTACATAGGAAGTAAGCATCTAACGTAAAATGGCTCAATCCGGTTGGTCCAATGCATAAATGGATTTATTTGATTTGTGAAATACTTCAACCTGGCATAAGACTGTTTTATTACATTTAATGTTACCATTTATCGCTATTTTTGCTGTATTTTGCTATATGCGTGTTGCACAGCTTGATATCATGATAACGATAAGTTTGCAATTTATTGTGCAGGCCTGTGGAGAGCTCTCAGCAATTCTTTGTGCCTACAGTGGCACTCACAATGATTTAGTGATCTACTGCCGCTTTGCAGAAACTCCAAGAAAATGCCACAGGTTTTTCCGATTTTGGCTAAAAACTGCATAGTCGTAATTAAAAGACCACTGTGCACAAGGAGTGTAACGTTGAATCAATGATCTAAGAGGCAAGTTGGTGATATAATCGACCTATGTCATCAGAAAATCCTTTTAAATGGTAAATGGCGTATACTTGTATAGCGCTTTCTACCTTCTTTCGAAGGCCCAAAGCGCTTTACAGTCACAGACCCATTCACCCATGCACACACACATTCACGCACTGGTGGCGGCTCCGCTGCCGAACACTGGCGCCAACCTCCCACCAGAGGCAAGGTGGGGTTCAGTGTCTTGCCCAAGGACATTTCGACACATGGGCGTGCAAGGCGGGAATCGAACCTGGAATCTTACGATCATGGGTCTACCGCCCGGGTTTTAAATGAAATAAATCAATCTTGGAAATTACCATTTGTAATTTTTCAAAGAGGTGTTCTGGTTGTTATTTTTAAGTGGGAACAGCAGTGGGCTGAACTCTTATGAAACTAAAATGTGAAAGAATTAGATTTTGATGTGACAAGAATTTGATTTATCGCTGAGTCACACTGGTTGAAGTTTTGGTTAAAAATGTCCTGGATCCATTTGAGGTCAGTGAATTGGTTCGTTCAGAATAAATATCAACTATGAACTGTAATCCCAACCACAAAATATAATATGAATCAAATCGTTAAAATGAATCTTCACTATACGTCAAGGTGGCTTTAAAACTTTCAATATATATATATATACACACACACATATACACTTTATAAAAAATATAGTACATTTATAAAAAATTGTTTTTATTTTTTTTATTTTTGATTAACAATGCACAACTTATGCGCCAGAAAAGAAGACATTTCTCAGCTGGACCATGATGCACTGCAACACAGACAGAAACTCTTGTTTTAGGATTAAATTTACCTGGGAGTCAAAAAGCCAACAATAGTTCAAGCAGTTTAAAATATTGTTTTATTTGCTCCAATAGCAAAATTGTCTCCTCCTGGACATTTTTTAAAAGTATTTGATGAATACATTTTTTTTATTCAAATCTGTATATTGGTCTAAATGGTGCCACAGGAAAACAGTTGTCGCTTGGTACCTGGAGGTTGGGGTCAAGTGAAAGCCAATTCCATCTGCAGATAGAAGCATCATCTTTGTCCGTCTAATCCAAGGTGCTGCTTTCCACCGATAGAAGAGCCCTGCTGGTTGCACAGACCACAGGGAAAATAGTATAAACGTTTTTATCATAGCATTAAGTCTGTTATGGGCCAATATTAGAGCTTTAAACTGGATTTTATTGGAACAATGCGGATTTAAGAACAGGAGATGTGATCAATACTAGTTTTACAGTCAGAACACAGCTGGTTTGCAGCTCCAGCCAGATTCAGTTTAGAGCTCTAAAGACGACGTCATCCTGTGATGGAATCGCTGTCTGAGGAGTTCTCCACACACTTTATGACTCCCCGTCATTAAACCTATATATTTGTGGCCATTACTGTTTGATGGCGGCGGAATGCTGGAGTGTTTGCGTTGTGTGAGAATAGTGTAACTGTATTCTAGCTGGATGCTGTCACTCTAAAATGCCAAACCGCCTCTGCATGCTGTGACAGCTCCACCTGACAGCACTGACACATGTGTCACACATGTGTCAGTGCTGTCAGAGATCCTCGCTGTAGTGGCTGCAGCACACGCATGTTTTTACGATACGATCCCACTGACGTTCTTTAATAAAAGAGCAGAATGGGATTCCTAAAACTAAAACTGTAGTTATTTTTGTGTGTTAAGTTAGATTGAAAAGGTTTAGTTTTCTGAAAATTGAAGAATAATTTTCATATTCTTTAGTGGAGGAAAATTGTTATCAAAATATCTTAAGTTACTTTGAGTTAATTTAGCTTTTTCCCCTCAGCCCACTGAACCATTTTAGGAATTACTGTGGTCATCCTCCTGGCTTAGTGAGGAAACTGAGAGCAAAACTGCTTTATTGTGCTTCATCTGGATTTGATGTTGGATAAATATTTTTCCATTTGTTTTTGGGAGCCACTGATTTAGCAAGTTGTTCACACTTCAACTCTGAAATATAGAATGTAAAGAAATAGAATCTTCTTCGTTAAAAACCCAATACAATGGAAATTGTGTCTGGGTGTTTCTAACACGTCCTTGTGGCATTACGCTTCTGCCATGGGCGGGCCAAACACTCACTTTCTCTGCTCCCAATTCTAAATCCTCCACTTGCAGACAAATGGATCCATGGACGTTTTCATTTCCTCATTTCAGCTGCTTTCTGGCTCTAAACTGTGCTGTTTAATACCTCTGGCATTGCTCACCTTTTTTGCTATGCTAATGTTAGCTTGGGCTTGTGAGGTGCTCGTCTCTAGCTGGATAGAGTGTAAACAACGGCATCCTGGAAAATTAGCTAGGCTAACTTCCGTGCTCCAACAGTCCCACCTTCAGCTCAAAAGGGATTCCGATGTGCAGAAAATGTGGCTTTAAAAACAACACTGGATTCCTGATTTTAGCTAAAAACTGCATAATCATAATTAAAAGACCACTGGAAACAATTTTACAATGAAAAAATCTGGTTGGAGTGAGACTTTAGGAAGCTCTACTGTAGACCTGTACAAGACTGGGATGAATTGATCAACAATAAGCAAGCAGCTTAGAGAGAAGAGATCAACTGTTGGAGCAATTTTTAGAAAATGGAAGAAGTGTAAAGGCCCGTACACACCGGGACGAATATTCGCCAGGCGTTATTCGCCAGCGTTTTTCGCCACGTCGTTTGTGTTCACACCCAGGCGATTTTCGCTGACGATGAGCCGAGCCAACATGCAATTTCATTCCCTGACATTAGATGGCGCTTAATGTAAAACAGAAATATTCCTGTACACAAGGTGGTTTTCACTCAGAAGAAGAGAGCCAGTATTTACGCGCTTGTCAGAATCAAACAAAGAAAACATGAATATTTCAAGCACCAGTAGCTCCAGCTCCAGTTCCAATGATGAAGAAATGATTGTTCTGTTTAATGATGAAAGACGCCGATTTTGGGTACATCCCATAGTTATGAGAAGAGAAGAACATGGTGAGTTTTATCGACTGGTACAAGAGCTGAAAATGTATCATGAGCATTTTCGGGGATATTTTAGAATGTCCGTCATTATTTCTTTGCGGCAGTGTAGCCGCTACTTGGCGTCTATCTTCTTTGCTGGTATGTGTGCTCAGAAAGGCAGTGCTGTGTTTGAGCGCCCCCGGGTTGTGTTTTACTGTAACTTCAGAAGCTCCAGACATGTATGCAAAAGCGCCATTCTCATTGGTCGAATAGATTTCGACGCGAGGCGTCAAAAAAAAAAAACGAACCCGAGGCGTTTTTTTTTTTTTTTGACGCTTTGACGCGTGGCGTTTTTTCGCGTCGGTGTGCACACTCTCATTGGTGCCCTTTGTTTAGTCACGAGGCGAATTTCGCCGGCGAAATTCGTCCCGGTGTGTACGGGCCTTAAAATCAATGATGATCTTTATCCACCATGCAATCTTGAGCCACAAACTACATGGGGGGAACTGGTCAATTTCAGAGGGCTGGGACAGCAGTAACTAAGATTACTATAGCAACACACAACATTGTCATGAACTATATTCATGCAGTGCTCCAAAGGCCCTCTTGCTTATACCAGCTCATGTCCAAGCATGTCTGAAACCATCTTGAGGGTTGAGAGAAGGTCCTGTGACCGAAATGGTACTATTTGGCACTCACCACGTTTGGAGGAGAAAGAATGCAGTTTCATCCAATGAAACCCGTAAAGCCACTGTAAGCATAGGGGTGGAAGTATCATGGTTTGGTGTTTTTTGTTTTGTTTTACAAAATGGGTTGTACAATGACAGAGATCCCAAACACAGCGCCCAGGCACCCAAGGAGTGCCGACATAAAAACCATTTACAAGGTTCTGGAGTTTTCTATCCGGTCTGTGGACCTCAATCCTATGGAAAATCTTTGGAGCGAGTTGAAAGTCTGTACATTGAGATTTCTTGTATTACTCAAGGTATATCTTCTTTGATAAATATTACAGACTTCTCATTTTTATTTATTTTTGCTCATTTGGTGACTACCATTTACTACTGTACATGCAGATTTTTTTTTTTTTTGTCCTGCAAATGAACACACATATTATTTAATTTAAGCAACCACTGACGTGGTGAATGTGGATAAGTCACCTGTTTGTGTGCTACTGCTACTGAGAACCCAGGGGGTCAAATTTGGCCCTCAGTTTTTGTTGTTGCCAACTTTAAAAGCCCTGACAAAAATTGTTGTTTGGTTCTCTAGTTAAGTTGGGTCTATGAAGGCTGAACAGTTTATGTTTGTTAATTTTGACACTAAACATCCATTATTACAGGTGGCTGTGTGCTGTTATTACAATGTGATGTGTCCAGCATCCGTAGCTGATGGCAGCAATAAATCCTTTGAAGGAAGAACCCTGAACTATATGACTGTTTATATTAAGAACCAAAGTTAACAGATCTTTAAAAATCACAGCTATAACCATAGAGAGAATTCAGTCATCTACAGGTCTGAGAAGTTTTCTAATGAATTTCTTTGTAACATGATGTTTCTCTAGTGTACCATCATTTAGCACTTTCAATTTGTCTCTTAAAATGTTAAGACGATTGGGTTTTGTCGTTGATCTACATTACTTTATCACTTGGGATTCTTATGAATAAGATTATCATAAAAGTTTACTTCACTGATTTACGTTTAGACATGAAAATGAATAGAATCTTTGTGTTGTGGCACTCATTCCTTTGCGTTTGCTTCCAAATCCGTGGTCGTCTGTTTTCTCGTGAGACTTAAACCACATTGCACTTAGAAACTGAAGGTGGTCTCATGTCAGGTTCAACACAGAAATCCTCGTGCTGTCCAGACACTGGTGCACAGCTCGCCTCGGGTTTCCTGTTAGAGATGATAACGTTGAACCAACCACACACCCCTAAACTTTCCAGATCGCGTGTTATCCCATCAAAACTGACCGTTGGGTTTTGTCTTCACAGGAACAGGAAAGTGGTAAACTACTCACAGTTCAACGAGTCTGACGCAGGTGAGTGGCGTCCTGTTCCTAAAAACAAGGACTAACTAAACCACACAACTTTAAACTAGACCAGTAGATATCCAATTCACTTATTTATACATTTTTGCAACTGAGACCAGTGATTAATCTTTAGACCAACGATTTTATAAACACTCTGTACCCTCGCGCATTAAAGTTTGGGTATGGGTTCCTCTTGGATTTTATCTAGAGCTCAAACCGGTGCTTCAAACAGGAACAAATACCCCACTTTTTTTTCCAAAAACACTCAAGTGTTACAAAGCAATGTGAAGAAGAGTGCTTTACTGTCCTTATGAGGCTTTATTTCCTTCTTTCTGATGGGCTGCTTTGCATTTTCCATTTTCACAAGCTCAAGTAAACATGTATTTCGCGAGATCTTCGTCACAGCGTAGCGGAACATTGTACGTGCAGCTAAACTTGTGCACTTCTGCATTTGAAGCTCCGGGCATCCTCACAGCTCCACCAATTATCATATTAGCCACAAGCCCTGGAAAGGTAATACGATTGGGCAGAATTGTACAGCAGAACTGAATACGATTAAAAGCGAACCACCTAAACGAGGCAACATTTTTCATGTTTTTATGTGAAACCAGTAGTACTGTATACGTTGTACTGGTATCAACTTGGCACCAAGTTTCAGGACCCATTCCTTCTAAAATCTCACTCGTGTCTCTTTAGAAATCCACCCACAGATCATTTAAAAGTGAAAATATGGTTAATCTTTTAATGGATCTCATTGGCGTGTATCGACAAGGACAGGTGTGTCTGTGACACCTGCAGGTTCTGTTGAGTTCAAGAAAAAAACTTGATCTGAGTTTCTGGTTTCAAAGAATGAGCGTAGCATATCTGTCTGTGGGAGGCTTTTCTGACTTTCGACTGAACTCCAGCTCCTCTTTTTCTGCAGAAGAGGAGTACGGCGATGACAAGCCTAAGAAAGTGCGACCAGCCCCTCGTGAGCCCAAGCACAAGCGATCAAAGAACTCGCAGGATGAAAGGTTAGCACTCGGTGGAACCCCGCAGCTTTCTGTTCGCGTTTGAACGGGAACGTTGGAGACATCTGTGTTTTTGTGTCCGACTGAGCAAAATGTTTTTTCTCAGACTGTCTTTGTTTTGTTCCAGTGAGGACTCCGACGACAAGCTTTCCAAATCCAAAAACGATTCAGCTGGTGAGTTTCTGATCCGTGTGTAGCGGCGCTGCGTTTGACCGCCCAACACTGAACTGTCTTGTTACGATCCAGATGACTTTGGCAGCGAAGAAGAAGACAACGAGTTTGGAGAGGAGGAGGAAGAAGGAGGAAGCGACTATGAAGAAGAGAGAGGCAAAAAGGCAAAGAAAGCCAAGCCGGAGAAGCCCAGCAAGCGGGGTCCGAAGAGGAAACGACCTGCAGGTCAGTCCTGTTCACACGGTGATGGCGGCTCCGCTACTGAACACTGGCAACAACCTATAACCACCAGGTGCATTGTGGGATTCAGAGTCTTACCCAAGGACACTTTGACACATGGCAGGCAAGGCTGGAACAAACCTGCAGAGGTCGCCGCTCTCCCTCTGCGCCATGGCTGCCCGTAACCTGTAACAAGTATCCAAATACTCGGATACTTGTGATCTGCTCCTGAAAATGTAGTTCATATATTTGTGACATCTGAATTGACGCATTTCTTAATATGAGAAAGTCTAGTAGAATTATACTTCAGACAGCATCATTATCACTTTACAATGACAGAATAGTGGACATTTGAAGAAAAAACAAAAGAAACCATTTGTTCTACCTTCACAGGAAGTAAATAAATTTTCAAAGTAAAGTGTCATTAAAGGATTTCATTTTCAAAGTAAAAATAAGACTGAAGATGAGTTTACGTTAAAAAAAAAGGTTCTAAAAACAAATTTGTTTTATACATGGTCAACAATTTACATTAAAAAATTAAATGAATATCAATGTAAGAAAAAATCTCATCGATTATGTGACATCACACACTAAAACTAATAGCAATTTGGGGCATCACAAATTGTCATGTTTGAATGTTCTCCCGGTGCATGCGTGGGTTCTCTCCGGGATCTCCGGCTTCCTCCCACCATCCAAAGACATGCTTCATAGGTCAATTGGCAACTCTAAATTGTCCCTAGGTGTGAGTGTGAGAGTGCATGGGTGTGTGATTGTGGACATTCTACCCTGCGACAGACTGGCGACCTGTCCAGGGCATCCCCTGCCTTCGCCCAAGTAGCTGGGATAGGCTCCGGCAGCCCCGTGACCCCGAAAGGAACAAAGCGGTATAGAAAATGAATGAATGAATGAAATGAACAAATTGTCAAACTGGTTTTGTATCTGGAACAGATACTCTATTATTTTCGCTCTATTATTTTTGCTTCTTTCATTTTATTTTCTAATAAGTCCAGTTCACTCATCCACCCCTCAAACCTGGACATGCTGAAAGGTGACAGAAACATTCGTTTTCTGCTCAGTTGACGTTTGTTGTGGAAAGTAGGCGGGATTAATGTTCTCTTCAGCCAATCGGTTCCGTCGTCCAGATCACGTTATATTGTTTCCAGCTTTTCATTATTGACCGAAGGGACAATGAGACCAACTTCAATTTGACTAAATGAATCTGATGACTGCAGCTTTAGTTGTTACTGAGTAGTTTTCTTTAATCTGGCTCGCACGCCCACACGCCAAACTCCTCTGATGATGTCATCATGAAAATTATGCTTTAACGGAAAGTTGTGAAAACCTCTTTCTAGTAGTTTCTATGAAGAGTTTCTAAGTGTTTCTCTGTGCAGATGACAGCGACGACGACAAGGAAGTGAGTCGAAAGCGTACAGTGCGCCAGGCGGCGTCCAAGGCCGCGTCCAAACAGAGAGAGATCCTGCTGGGAGACGGAGGCAGCGAGGACGAGGAGCACGAGGACCAGGAGGAGCCGTTCATGGACCGTACGTACACCATCATCCTCAACGCCATCGGGTCTTGTTCAGCCGCCGTGCACGCTCTCACGGTTTCTGTCTGCAGCTGACGAGTCGGGAAGCGATGAAGACTTCATGGTGGAGGACGATGATGACAGCGACTACGGCCGCTCCAAGAAGAGGAGCAAGAAAGTGATCCGACGGGGACAGCCGGACAAGAAAGAGAAGAAAAGCCCCAAACCACGACTAAAGGCCACAGGTGAGGTTGTACGACGGTTCACAGGAACGCCATTTCACGGAGGAGTAACGATTCTTCCATGTATTGTTTTATATTCTTACCATCAAACCAGATCGATCAGTCTGAAACGAGACGGTAACGGGCTTCTATCATTATAAAATGTTTTTAAAAAAGAAGAAATGGGATATATCAACATTGGAAAAGTGCCATGTTTGGATTGAGGCACGATAACGTAAAGATGCTGTGACGTCACAACCAAGTGCCAAAAAAGTGGAAAACACTCTTGATAGCGGAGAGCAGGGAGGACATCGAGCAAAACCGTACCACACCAGAGTTACGCTCCAATGTGTGGAAATACTTTGGATTTTTTTTTTTTTTAAAGGGAGAAATTTTACCTTCACTGTTTAAAGCTTTTAGTGCAATACAACACGACTCATCTCTCCAACCACAGCTTCAAGTCCCGCTCCGATCATTTTTTGAAGCGTTTTGGAAGCGTTTCTAGTGGACTGGGGAAAAAAGAAGTTCACGGATCTATTTGTCTGCGACCAGATGCATCAGAATGAAGCGGAGCAGGGAGCTTGAGGCCCCCCCAGTGTGTTTTCTACGTCACAAATGAGATCTTTTTCAAAAATTTTCTTCTTCTGAATTACAAGGAATCAAATAAAGAAATACTCCAAAATGCAATTTCGAGCTTCATTTTCTTTATAAATGTCCTCAATCATCAGAAAAATGCCACCAGAACATGTTAAAAACACGATTTTCACCAGAGTGTGTCTTAAAGACGTCGTGTTGTTTTTTGAATGCTGACTATCCAGGTACATCTTGGACTTGGCGGTGATGTCAGCCCTGCTGAGGCCTCAGGCTTTGCTAGCATGTTAAGAATTTTTGGTTAAACACATCTTCATCGCTTTTGAGTCAGGGATTTGAGTCGGATTGTTAAAAAAAAGGAACCAAAATCGACTTGGAATCATAACTCTACTTCTATGAATCGAAACATCCAAACAAACAAACACAACAGCCCTACAGACTTATGATGCATTTTAAACTGAAATGACATCAAAGGACTTCAAAACTGTGACAAAAAACTTTCAGAAGCCAAAACGGCAAGACACCAGAGAATCCAAAGGAATTTCAGAATAAAGTGTAAAAAGGTAAACACATTTTTGACATTCCCTCACTATATATATATATATATATATATAGATCCGAAACTACAATTATAGAATCTGTTGTGCTGAAAATTTCCAATAAGTCTCTTCAAAAAGCCAGTGTGCATTAATGCTCACTAGATTGGCGGATATAGACCACAATGCATTGTCTTTGTCATTAAAAAAAAATGTGTGTAGAATCATTGTTTTATAAATAGTCCAACGTCTTCATTATCAGAACGCGGTAGATTCATAAATTCATCAAATTCTTTTATTTTTTATTTTTAAATGTGTCATATTTGCCTTTTTTTTCCTTTTATAAAGTTCTCGTGTGTATGAATTGGGGTAAAATCCGAGACTTTTTAAGGAGTTGGGGGTTATGAGATGATGCTGATCATTTTTTCACGTCATTTATTTGCTCCTCACCCCCCAGTGACCCCCAGCCCAATGAAAGGAAAGGGGAAGGGACGCCGCAGCGCCAAGCCCGTGGAGAAGAACTCACCCAAAGAGGAGGAGGAAGACGAGGAGCCCGAGAGCCCCGTAGAGGACGAGGAGGAAGAGGCAGAGAAGAAGGAGAGCTCCCCCGCCCCTAAGACAAAGAAAGAAGCTGAGGAGGAGGAAGAGGAAGAAGAGGAAGAGGGCTCAGAAGAGGAGGCGCCCTCTGGAGAAGACTAGAAGATGGTACCGGATGGAAGCCCATCGTCCACATCTCTTTCTCTTTGTCTCTATTTGTTTTCTTTTGTTGCTCTGCATTTAGAGTTGTTGTTTGTTTTTTCCTCGCGGCGGCCTGGCTCAACGGTTTCCTTTTTGTTTTTTTGTCAAATCGTTTCCAGCAGCTTCAGCGAACCCGCCGGCGAGCGTCCGTCCTGACCTTAACCAACACTATTGACGTCAGAGTTAATTCCTCCTCCTTTCTTTCTTCGCCGCCTCATCCGGTTAACTATTTAAGCGTCTCTTTTCTGACTCAAAGCCTTCATGTGTGTTCAAAACCGGCGCCGATTCTCGCCGCCACTTCAGACTTTACAAACGCGTTTCCATGTTCGGCTCGTCAGCTGCTTCTCAACGACGGTTTGTGGTTGTTAGTCGGGCTTTCAGTTTTATCGCACATCTCAACACACACACACACACACACACAAGACCTCACTGCCTGGCTTCAACCAGCAACCCATTCAAGCCCTTGAGCCAGGCACTGCAGACTTTTTAAAAGAAAAGAAATGCAAGAAGAGATGTTTTTTTTTTCTTTTTTGTTTTGTTTTCAGTTTTAAAAAAGAAAAAAAGTTGAATGTTTTTTCTCCTGCTGTTTCATTGGTCTAATTCCTTATTCAGATTTTTTTTGTAATGTTTGTTTTTTAAGAAAAAGAAATAAAATGTATCATGGTTTTAAAGAAACAAACTGGAGCCCTTTCCGATATCTTCTGCGGCTCAAACCTTCGGATGCTTCAGGGCTGAAGCTGGGAGGTCCAGCGATCCAGGATCTCCGCATGGAACGACTCTAGGAGGTTTAGGTCTTCGCTGTCAATCAGAATCAAGCCATAAATGATCTCCAAATTCTAGAGATTCAAGAGGTCAGAGGTTAGCAGTGATTGTTGTGAGTCGGTCATAGTCGAGGTTTCTATGGCAACCACTCTTGCCTGCCTGTAGTGCGCATGTTGGAAGTCTGCACCCCTACTCCTGTTTGTTGTTGAAGCCTCCTAGTTTTCAGGGCATCTGATTGGTCAGTTTGTAACTGAAGCAACAGAAAAAATATGAAACAAGGATCATCAAGAGCAAGAACAGAATCACTAAGTAACAGTTGTTACAGCTGCGTCTGTAGAAGTCTATGGGATTTCTGCTTCTTCCTGTTTGGAACGCCGCAGGGCGGGCCTGACCCCGTCCTGTTCTCATATACAGTCGATGGATTACACACCTTAACAGACTCACAGGGACTTCGTCCAGTTTTTAATACAGCTGCTTTCTACGTTTTATTTCATGCATTGAAGCAGTGAATTACCAAAGATCCGTATCCAGCAGAGAGTTCCAGAAACGTGATAGAAATCCTTCCATCCGCTCCCTAAACCCAGGGATACTGGAGTCGACGGCGCTAATGAAGGGTGAATGTGGGTCCACCATGTAAGTTCAGACAAATTTTGTTTCTTTTTCTTTATTTCTTGGTATTTTTACAACACAGATGCAGAAAATCCTGCAGTAGAATCACAGTCAAAGGACAGAAAATTAAGACACATTTGATTTTTTTAAAAACTGCTCGACTTAACAGAATTTATGACCGATCTGCCAATTGTTTACTGATATGTTAGTTTATGCCGTCATTCAGTGTATTTTAAATGATAAAATCCACAAACATCAGCAAACAAATCAATGGGCAACATTCAGCTCCACTGAGCAAACAGTCGAGAAGATCACAGTTAAAGAGCGAATAAACTGTTACATTTTGTGTTTAGGTTTTTATTACGGTACACGTCAAACATCTAGTTCTGTGAATTTTTAAACTGCGAAGCATTGAAATTTAAAGATTGTTAAGTGTAGTCAACCAAATAAAAATTAGATTCTCTAAAATTATTTTTCTACTTTTAGACTTAGATTAGAAGAAAGTTAATTATGGACATACTCCAAAGATAAATCCAAAAACAGGAAAATAAAGTTAAAAATAACAAAACAAGAAACACGATGTTTTCCTGCTCCTGTTTTTAGCCAGGATCTGAGTGAGGTTTGATCTGACAGTTGCACAAATTCAGCTTTTACCCGAACTTTTCCGCCACATGGCCCCGTCTGGCTGGTGGGGGCTCACTGACCTGCTCAGGCTTCTTCTCTCCCACAGATGGAGGACGCTTGGTAGAAAATGACGGTCTGAGAATCTGCTGGAAGTCGGTCTGACATTTGCACAGTGGAGCCTGAAGTAAATGATGTCACTAATGCATTGATTTTCTGTCCTCAACAACTGTTCCAGGCCAGTGGAATAGTAATAATTATGATTGGAAAAGAATTAACTGTGTAGAAATGAAAGGAGGGGATGATTTCCGTCCTTGAGCCTAAAAGGTGCATCATTCCAACTGAAAAAGTCATAATTGCTCCTGCCAACATCACGAGGCAGAAACATCAAACCTCTGCTGCTCCTGAGGTGGATGATAGAAAAGTTCCACTTCTAGAGTTGCGTCTCCAAGGTTACGTGTGTGATTTGGGATGCATTTGATGTTAAAATCCAGGACAGTTTGGTGAGCAGCAACAAAACACTCTGCTTTCAATCACTGCAAACAATCAAGAGAAGGAAGAAAGAGCGCGCGCTCACAAGTTTGCTTTTTCTGCTTTCCTGTGTGATAAGGTGATGGGAAGCAACGCCCCGCCGTGCACTGTTGCTAAGAAACCGCAGCGGAGTCTTGACACTCCTGGTGTGGTGCATCGTGCTGCAGTCCTCTCTTCCATATGCTGGGCTCTGGCTGCTGTGGAGGTTCAGAGCGAGCAGCCATGTCAGTCACATCCGTAATGACAGTAAATCATAAATGAATGGGGTTCTCCTCCAGCAGAGATCATGACTGGCTGTTGTTAACGTCTCAGAACTGCTCTCATTCTGAAATCACTGGATTTCTGCAGAGTCTGGATGTTCACTAAATGTACTTGTTTTAAATAAACACAAACATTTGAACTTGATCCTGTTTTTTTCCTGCAGAATCCTTTCATATGTAAAGAATAAAAGATTTAAATTAATTATATTTGTTGTTCATTTGTCAAATATTGGAGTATTAGGGGCCCACAAAAATACATTCAAAACAAGTATTAAAAATAGTCATAAAATTATGAGAAAAAGCAATTAACTTATCAAAAAAAGGCAGTAAAATGATGAGGAAAAAATAGTAAAATTCAGAGAAAACTTTTGTAAAATTACGAAAAAAAGGTTTGAAATTACGAGAACATTTAAAATTAAAAAAATTATTAAAAAAAAAAGATAAATTTCATGAGGAAAAAAGTGCTAAATTCCTGAGAATTCTTTTTACCAGAATTAAGCATTTTTCATTACAAATGCTTCATTTGTTTAACTAACTTCATAGGGCCACCAAATATAAACAAATATAAGAGAATAATGTCCTAACATGATTAGAAGTACTGTAAACCATACAATTGGGACAAAATCAGGATATCTTCTTAATTTTATTTAAAATTTTATAGTAACAAAAACGTTGAAATTGTTACAATTATTTCCTGTGGAAGAAATATTACTGACTAAAAACAAACCACAACATGACAGTGGATTAGAGTCTGGTTTATGTATCTTATTTTTGTCCTTTTTTTTTTTAATTTTTACTAAAGTTAACATTAGTTATCATATTAAAAATGTAAATGTTTTCTCACAATCCTTAAGTTGTACCTCATGTTTAATGAAACAAGTAAAGTGTAACACTGTAAACAAGCCTGCAGCTTCTCATTTGTGGAAATCATTAGTGGATTTTCTCTGGAAAACTGCTATTTGGACTCTCCTTTTATGTAAATACTTGTTCCCCCCCCCCCCAGATTGTGCTTTTTTTTTATGGATTCATCATATAGTCTGTCAAGAAGCGGCTGATAAACTGAAGAGGTTTTATTTTTTCCAACTCTTCCTGAAAAAATCCAGGAACTCAAATGTTCCTTTTGATTAAATTTTAACAAAAAAAGTTCTTAATAACTTATAAAGAATCTGACCCTAATAACCATAATAACTTAGAAAAAATACAGTTTTTACTCAAGAAACAGTTCATAGCTTTTAATAACACATTAAGTTGAAGCAGCCATTGTGTTTTTTCTCTAAGAATGGCAGTTTCTGTATCTCTACAAACACATTTGGTGTACAAAAACATAGAAAAAGTTTGTAATCCTTGAATGTTATGCATCTGTAGCACCAAATGAACAATTTTCAAACACAGATTTACCTTTTTTAGAGAATTGTGGCTGATCATTAGAAGCTTTGGCTTCTTCTGATCATGCTGGAGCTTTCATGTCTCTGCTGATCCACCAGAGGGCACAGCACACCAACGCAACATCCTACAGCTTTCCCATCAGAGAAACCTGCTGTCTGTGAGGTCACTCACCTCTTAAAGACACACTCCTGCACACATTTACTCTGACATTGAGGATAATATTTTTTAGCCAATAAACTAGAATATGTGGATGAAAACTACAATCAACATCAATGTAGGCCAAAATCTGGAGAAACTGGTTGTTAGAAGCGTTTTTCTTATTAAAAGTAACAGTTTTTATCATTTTATTTTAACTGGACACGCTATTAGTATCGGCCACCGGGCGGAGCCCCCGGGGAAGACAGGACACGCTGGAGGGGTCCCCCCAGAGGAGCTGGAGGAAGTGGCCGGGGGGGGGGGGTCCTCTTCACCTTTGCTTAGACTGCTGCCCCCCGACCCGGTCCCGGATAAGCGGAGGAAGATGGATGGACTATTTTCTTTGCATCCAAAGAACACTGTACCTACTGTAAAGCACGGGGGTGGAAACATCATGCTTTTGGGGCTGTTTTTCAGCAAAGGGACCAGGATGACTGATGCATGTAAAGGAAAGAATGAATCGTCAAATTTGGAGTGAAAACCTTCGTCCATCAGCTGAAACATGTGTGGGTCTCTCAGCATGACAACAATCCCAAACACACTGTGGGGGTAATGAAGGAGCGACTTCAATGAAACATTTCAAGGTCTCCGGAGGGGGAACAGTGCAAAGTAGCAGTTAATCTGACAGAGCACTGCTTCATTCAGGGTAATGCACAGAAATGCATGAATCACAGCTGGATAAAGTCATTGAGCCACTTGGATAACGCTTTTCCATTTAATGTATGCTTCTGTTCAATCAATGAAGGAAAGGATGAGGGTGACTGCCGCGCTGCTGCTGCTGTTCCTGCAGCTGAGGGGTCAACATGCACAGAACCATCACTGACTGGGTCTGAATAAAGCGTCCAGTGGGGTCAAGGTGGGAGTGAACCTGAAAAGACATTTTCTTCTGTGAAAGTGGCTGAAGGAATAAAAACAGGTTTTTTTTTCTGTAGACCCATAAATCTGCTGTGAATTATTTTATGAACACGTAAAGTGGGGTTTCTGGTGATGTTGCCATGTTCTTGTGGCATTTTTCTCCTGATGGAGGACATTTATATAGAACTTTAAGCTAAAATTTTAATTTCGGAGTATTTCTTTTATGCATATTGTTGTGAATCAGAAGCAGATGACAAAAATGGGATAAAACTGTCAGCACAAATGTTCTATATCACTGCACTGGCTTCTTTGGAACAAACTTTTGCCTCATCATGTGGAAAAAACAAGCGGTAAGAGGTGAACTTTCTCTCTGAACTGATGCTTTATATATTTATTGATCAGCATGTATATCACTTTCCTTTGCTGCTGCAGCCCTTACCATGACACCACGTATTAAATAGTCTGCTTTTTGTAAAAAAAAAAAAAAAAAAAAAAGCTATTTAAAATAGGCAAGGCAAGGCAAGTTTATTTGTATAGCACAATTCGTACACAAAGTAATTCAAGGTGCTTCACAAAACAGAAAAATGCATTCAAATCAAAATACATCATAGAAAAAAATCAACGTAAAATTTACTTTAAAAGAAAAGATAAAATTAGAAAATTGGTTTAAAAATAAAGAAAAAGGACAGATATATATAATAAAATAAAATAATAAATAATGAAAATAAAAATAAAATAATAAAATAAAATATATATAATAAATATATAATAAACAGAGTAAAGTACTACTAATTTATTAAATATGAATTTCTTTTGTGGGTGACTATGGTAGAAGCGGGATAATGGCCAACTGCTTCTGCATCGTCGTTCGTTAATTTCTGGTGGACACCTCGGTGGCCATTATCCCTTACATGAACTAGTGTTTCTTGCATTTCCATGCCAATGACGCATTAAAGAATTGTCCTTCAGGTGTCACATTTAAACCAAAAAGCTTTTTCATCCAACTGTTGCCAACACCCACCGCAGAAGGTACATTTGGGGCAGATATATGCCATCCGCCGGCTCATAAACTAACTTTGGGCTAACAACTAGCTACAGTTACAGATGAAGGAATGAGTACTGTGTCTGTGGTCTTCTAATTATTTCATAGATCCATCGAGCTTGGATGGATCTAATCGTCTGCATGTGGTTGCATCAGAATGGAGCAGAGCAGGATGCTTGTGGCCTGCCATAGTATCTAGATAGACAGACAGACAGACAGACAGACAGACAGACAGACAGACAGACAGACAGACAGACAGACAGACAGACAGACAGACAGACAGACAGATAGATAGATAGATGTCCTCCATCGTCGGAAAAATGTCAAAAGAACATGTTAAAAACATGATTATCATTGGAGTGGGTCTTTAAAATCTAAAGAGAAATTACATCAAACTTAGTTAAAAAAAACAAACATTATTTAAAGCCGAAGAGCACCACTAGAGGAATGAAGGAGCTGCATGAGGCTTCAGAGCTTTTTAGTTTCAGACCTCTAAATATACTCAAAAAGTATACTTAATTTTAATAATTATATTTAAAATCCAATTCAAATTGGTTTCCTTTGTCAATGAAAAATACCCTTCCGTTACCAAAATAGGGGTCATTTTGTGTGTCCCCTTAAATTTCCATAGAACACCACATACAAATTTCCTGAAAGCACCACGTCTGCTTCAGCCAGCAGAAAACCCACCGCATCTTGATGTCCGTGAACACCTCACATCAAACGCCTTCTTCTCACAAACGTAAAAAAAACAGTCCTTCTGTGTTTCATTTTCATATTTCTCCTATTCCTCCTTGACTTTTCAGTTAACACATGGCAGCCAGTGACAGCCAATCAGCGCGTCCCTTTTAGGGCGAGCCTCCGCGGAGCTCGACCAATCATGAGCACGGAACAGGACCCGTGCCTCCCGAGTTGTGCAGCGCCGTGGTCACGTGATGCGAGGGGAGCAGGAATGCCAACATGGTCCCGTGGCAAGGACGGGATGTGAGCGCGCGGCGACAATAACACGACAGCGGCTTGCGAAAACCCCTCGAAGACTGTGAGCCTTTAACGCGCTGCGTTCTTCCGTCGAGTCGCCGCCTGGAAACGGCAGGTAGGTCGAGCCAAACGCTCCGGTTTCTCCGGGAAAACAGTCCCAATTTTTTCCAGCACCCCCCCTCTTCCCCTCCTCCAGCACGCAGGCGAACTTAGGGCTCGCGGGGTTCTGCGCAGACGCGGTGTGTGCTCGTTGGCTTCTGTTTTTATCGTTAAAGTGGTTATTTCGCGGTTCCTCGCGCATGCGCTCGGTTGTTTGGGTTTGGGCTCGAGCTCGGCCGTCGTGTTTACTCAACGTCTGCAGAGTCCGAGGCCCTGCTGCAACATGTGCGCGGCGGTGACAGCAGCAACAAGCAGCATCCCTTACATAACCCACCGGGGATTATCCCCGCGGTTAGCTGTCTGTTTTCGCACTCTGAACTTAAGGATGCGGCTCCTAAACGCGTTAGTTTTGTTTTAAACAACGCTCAACCGGCACGTTTACCTTAAAAACGTACACTTCAAATACATTTTCTGGGAAAGGAATATATACATTTTTGTTATCTGTCCTTACTATCCGGACAAAAAGGGCATTTTAAAATCCAGATTTACGTTACAAAACCATCGATTTCAAAACAAAACGAGTTTTAAAAACCAATTCCAATGAAAATTGTGTTGTTGTTGTTGTTGTTTTTTAACCATGTTCTGTGGTACTTTTTTGATGACGGAGGACATTTATAAAGAAAATAAAGTTCAAAATGGACTTTCTGAGTTTTTCTTCAAATTGTTGTGATTCAGACGCAGACGAAAAACTGAACATATTTGTAACATAGAAAATACACACTGCAGGTCACAGGCTCTGCTCCATTCCGATGCATCCACTTGTAGAAAAATAGATCCATGTACGCCTTTGTTTGCCAAAACTGTACGGTTGAATAGCTCCAATCCTGCTCGCCATTTTTGTTGCTTTTGTTGTAAACAGAGAGCTGTCAGTGAAGGGGAAGAGGGGAACGGCCACAGCTACTGTCACTCTGCAGGAACTGCAGAATCATAATTAGAAGACCACTGGAAATGCTTTTAAAATGGAACAAAAGAGGATTGGAGCAGAACCTTTAAAGTTACAAGAATGAATTGTGGTTGGAACCGGCAGGTTTCACGTTCTAAGACTTGCTAACCAGCCAAGAAAACTTTTGAATGTTTCCATAGTGACTCGTTATTTTACTTTCTCCCACCAGGAAATGGAAAAATTAAACTCTTAAAAAAGGTGTAAACGGGCCTATATCATGCGATCCCTAAGCCTTTCAGAGTAAACTGTATCTGTATGATAATGTACTTCCTTTGGCAACGGCAAAGAGTGATTTTCCGAGCGAAATTTCTGAAAGTAAGACGACTCGATCTCTTAGGCAACGACTTTGGACACGCAAACAAAACAATCGGAACTTTTGCAAAGATGGATGTGCATATTGTTCTTATAAAACCAAAGCGTTTCGCTAATCACTGCTACGTCCATGGACAAAGTGAGTGCATGATTTAGCCTGGGGGCTGTGCTGGCAGTGCAGACATTTCCTGGAGGGGGCTGTTCCTCATTTTTTTCGTGGATTGGATGGGGCTCCGAGCACAGGTTTTTAAAGGAATACTGTGAGAATGGATCAGAATACTGCTTTGGGGTTGTTTATAGTGAGGAATGAACAATATAATATCCTAAAAAAGTTGATTAATTTTCTTAGATGTTTTCGTTTTTCCCATCCTTTTGGTCCAAAATTTATTTTTTCGTGGTGTAGCAGAAATTGTAGGCTCTGCAAATCTAATGAAATATCAAATCTGTAGTTTGACTCTTGTCTCTGTCTCTGTCTCTGCAGGATTCCCCCCTCCCCCCTCTCTATCTGTGGACACTTTCCCTCCCCAACGGCGGATCAATGGTGTCTCTCAGCAGCCGAACGCTCAGCGTGGAGACGGAGCTGTTCAGGGACGGCGGCGTCCTCTTCTCCCTCTGCCCAGGAGACGGCGCCCACAGCAAAGGCGGCGGCTCGCCCTCCTGCAGCCTCCTGGAGGCGCCGGAGGAGGGGGCCACGCTCAGCTCCAGTCTCGGCGAGGAGGACGACGATGAGGAGGAAGACGAGGACGAGGATCTCTTTCTAAGCGCGGCGGAGGACAGAAACTATCCGGACCCCAAGTTGCCGGAGTTTGCCTTCCCCCCCTCGTCCCCGTTTTCTCCCACCCTGGAGGAGATTGAGGAGTTCTTACGGGAAAAGATGGAGCCTGTGAAGGAGGAGGAAGAGCTGCTGGCCCTGAAAGCTGAAGCCTCCCCGGAGTCATGCAGCTTCGAAGGCTCCCCGTCTTCCTCTGGACCCCCAGCTGCTTCCAAAGAGACCGAGGGGGGGCCAGGAATCAAACAGGAGAACAGTCCTGGCCGAGCTCAGCCCTCCCCACCTGCCCACCCGTACCCTTCTCCGCCCGCTTTGACCCCGCCCATGCTGCTGGGGTCTCCGTTAGTCCTGCAGCTTCAGCCCATACCCGTGGCCCCCCCACAGGCTCCGTCAGGATCTCCTCAGGGGGCCCAAAACGGGATCTGGCTCACCCACCTGGTGATGGGGCTTCAGGGTGCAGCGGCACAAAATCTCACCCTGCTGGCCCCACAGGTGTCCTCCACCCAAACCGCCACCTTGCTGTCAATCAGCAACAGCGACAACAAACCCGGCGACCAGAAGTACGTGAAGATCGCCCCCCTGCCCATCAGCACCAGGACTGTAGAGATCACCGCCGTGACGGGTGTGGAGGGTCAGAGTCTGCTGAAGGCTGTGGCTCCCCGGGTGAACAAGGTGCTGCCCACAGAGAGGGTCCACAAGTGCTCCCACCCAGGCTGTGGGAAGATGTACACCAAAAGCAGCCACCTGAAGGCGCACTTCCGCCGCCACACGGGGGAGAAGCCCTACACCTGCAGCTGGCCAGAGTGCGGCTGGAGGTACGTGGCTCCGCCTCTTACTCTCATTAGGAGGTTTTATTTGGGTGTTATTGGTTTTGCTAAACCATTGACTGCATGGACCCGCAAGAAGGCAAAACTGCATAGACTTCTATAGAGAAATACACAGCTATTGTGTTGGTCAGAAATCCATTCTTGCTCTGATACATTTTTTAACATGTTCTTGATAATCCTAATTTTTTTAAATAATGTTTTTCTTTATCACGAGTTATTCAAGTTATAAAGGGATCAATCAGATGCTTCAATGAAAGTATGTGGTTGAACGTTTGATTGAGAGATTTTGTGCAGTCTGCTTTTAAGTGGAAGGGGTGTGGTCTTCCAACAAGCTCACTCCTAATTGGTGAGAGCGGCTGCCATGGAACTGTTGGCTTGGACCAATCACTGCTTACTGATGAGGACTGAAATGACTTCATTTGGTTGGAGTCGTGCGTAAACCGTTTTCTATGGGGGATGTCATCCTTGCTCAGTCCAGTTTTTCCACATACGGTCTACGTGACAAACATATGAATTAATTACATCAATTAAGTGTGAATTTCTTTCTAAAATCTGAGCCAATCATTTCATGGTGTCGACCGCAGAGCTGTGGTCGGATGTGAACGTTTCCCTTTACAGGATGTACTAAAGTGTAGGATTGTTTCTGTTGAACAATGCTGCGTTCACACTAAACGTGATGTTGTCCTGCAAATTCACATCGACTACGTCTGTTTAGGTGTAGCGGCGAATTCCCTGCTCAGCGCTTGTCTGAAAGTGTTCATAAACCTGCCGCTTCCACAGTGTGTAGGAGGAGCTACGGTTAAAGGTTTTTAGCTTTATCGCTACATAGAAGACACAGATGACGAGGAGAAATCAGGTTTATTTCTTAATGATAAAGCATCGATAATCCCGTCTCCATGTCCGGGTTCATGACATTATTCCGAGTGTCTTGGTGAGGTTCTGAATGACGGCCGCTTTCAGCAGTACTTCTGTCTCTCTGTGACCCACTTTGACAACTTCCTGGTCCGCATCAGGAGGAAAAAAAATGTATGCAAAAAAGAAAAATATCCTGAAGTTCAGGAAGAGAACAATCCGCTTCTCCTCCATGCTGGTTTTGGACTCCGCCCACTGTTTACATAACCAACTCGTCATGTGCCAAAGCTGAGTTCATGATTGGTTGATGCAAAGCAAAGCTTTGCCAAAGGTCAGATATTTGAACTCTGGAAACATTGCTTTGTTGCTAGAAAATGACTTTGCGCCTGACGCTCAAAACACGCCAGACTTCTCATCTCTTCTGAACGTTGGCTTTACATTAAAGCTGGAAATCACTTTTGCACGAGTGGCATTTATAGTAAACACAACCAGGCTCTAAGGTTATTGCTGGGTTGGCGTCACCAAACTTTGCGTCTTTGGAACAAATAGGTGAAAATAAGAAGTAAACAAGACATTGGTTGTTGTTCTGGAGCTTAGGATCCATCCATAACCTCAATATTTGATGCCTCCTCTGCTGATGTTGGTCAGAGTTTTAGAATATAATTACAAATATGTCATATTTTTAGATTTTAGATATTTTTATTTACATTTCAGTGAATGAGGCCCGACCTGCCCCTTAGTGGGCACCTGCTAAGCCGACTTTGTTGTGATGGTATGGGTTTGCACTCTGCTTTCTGTGAAGTGACCTTATCCAGATCCCTCAAAGAAGTTCTTGCAGCAGAGAGGAACCGAGAGCTGCAGCAGGAACCACACTCAGAAGCTCTAAGCAAAAGTCAAAAATAACAAACCATCCAAACTGTGCTGCTAGTCCACGAGCTTCGCAAACGTGACTTTGTTTGAACAAGAAAAAGTCCAACTTTATTTAAAAAGAGGCAGGATCCTGTGGACGCCTGCAGAACGATGTGCTGATGTGAGCTTTTTAGCCGCTGATGGATCTTTAGCAGTAATCTTCTCCATGATTCATTAAAACGGCTTCCGAGGAGCAGAGATGATCCCTGAAGGTTCGGAGGCTTTTTGAAAGACGACACCTTTGCTCAGCCGGACGGGTTGGGGCTCTGGCGCGGTGCCCGCCGGCGCTTTGTTCTCATCTGCTGCAGGAATCGATAAGAAAAAAGGGGGAGCGGGAGACTCTTCTGTCAGTGATGGATCCTGGTGATGAAACCTCCTGCATTAACGCCCTCGAAGCAGCAGGCGGCTCCAACATTAACACCTGACTTATTGACTTTATGTAAAACCACGAAAACCAACACTTATTCCTCTGTGGACGCCTTGCCCTTTGGTTCTTCATCACTTCCAACTTGTTCCTTCCTTAAGCCTTGGACACAACCGGCCTTACAGGTGGACACGGGCAAAAAATGGTCAAACCTATACGGGGCGCGCAGCTGCCTGTTAGTGCTGTTCTAGTGAAATGTCCGCACAGCTTGGTTGTTAGAAACAAGAAAATTAGACAGTGTGAGTTTGAGTCCGACATGGACCCACGCATCACCATAGGTGTGTGTAACTTATCCTTATAAATACTTCACGATGCACTAAGCAACAATAATGGTACATTCTATTTCGTTCTTAAGGTGGCCGCACAAGCTTGAAGGTAACGGCAGGATGCACCTGCGCTCCCTTTAAAGCTAGATTTACATGCGACACGCGTTCAAGAAGTCACTAAACGCAGATCCTTGAACTCACGTTTAGCCCGGTGTTCACTCTGGACGATCAGGGAGGGGCTTCTTCTTCTTCTTTTCTTTTGCTGCTGTTTACTAGTGCATGGTCGCCACCTACAGTTTGGAAGAAGCTTGGTGTGAAATCTCAAAGTGGTTTAAATCTCATGAATCTTGTTCCAGGCTTTTTTCTCCCAGCTCTATTCTGATACAGTAATCCCCCGCCCATTCGCAGTTTAATATTCGCGCCCCGCCCATTCGCGGTTTAATATTCACGCCCCGCCCATTCGCGGTTTAATATTCACGCCCCGCCCATTCGCGGTTTAATATTCACGCCCTGCCCATACCCGTGTGACGTCACAAGCGTAAGATGCAGAACGGCGCTCATTCCGTGAATTTTGAAAAACGATTTACTCTGTACTTTATTGTAAAGTATTGTTTACGCGTTTAAGATGCCATCCAAACGCCCTGCATCATCTCCAGCTTCTGGAAATGAACTCAAATGGCAGAAAATGTGTGCAGCAACGCTGCTGGTTGGATGATGAAACCCTGGTTAAATCCGCGAATCCGAGGGCTCTCAAAAACAAAAATAAAAACACTTTGCCTGTGTTTTGGATGCACAATTCAACGGCCTGGATTACGAAGGTCCTGACATCCAACTGGTTTCATCAGAGCGAGAATACCTCCGTGAAAAAGGAATGGCTTTTCAGGTGTTGCTGCTCGTGGATAACGCTGTCGGTCACGCTGTGGATTTGCGTCATGAGGGTGTCCGGATCGAGTTTCTCCCTCCCAACACCACATCGCTACTCCGCTAGCGCTTGAGAACGCTAGTTCTCAAATGAGAGAAGATGCGACACCATCTCCCGACTCCTGAAGTGCAAAGGGTGGAGGAATGGCCATAGACGGCAGTTAATAATAATACATGTACAGTAATCATTTCCATTTTACTATATTTCACAGAATTTTTTTATTACTGTTAGTTTTTATTACTGTTAAACATTACTATATAAAAAAATTAATATGTACTTTGTCATTACTATACATTACAAGATCCTTACTGTATTAATGAGTAAGGTTCACATAAGGCTCTGGGAGTTTTAAAACACCGTCAATTATTCGCAGATTTTCGTTATTCGCGGGGGGGTGAGGAACGTAACCCCCGTGAATACGTGGGGATTACTGTATATGGAACGCCTGGTGTCATGGAATTCCATCCAGACACAAACCGTGGTTATTAATTTCTCTTCCATGATCGATTAGAACATCTGTGAAGTACAGGGGACGTCATCAATACGTCACTACCGAATCAGAGACCACGATTGGTCAAAGTTCGACCTGGTTTAACTTGCAAGGCGCATTCAGTGGCGACGCGTTTTGTACCCAAAAATTGTCGTAGAAATGTGTAGTTATGTGTAAACGCAAGAGTTTGGAACACTGAAGTCTGAAATGCGCATTCACATTTGCTTTTCATTGAAAGTGGTCACTTGGACGTGTGTTGCAGAGGGCACTGTGAACCCACCACAGGCCCGGACAACCCGAAAAACCTGCAGATAACCTGCTTAGAAATGAAACTTCTTAAAATGCTTGCTCTCTTTTACTTTGGGAATCAAACACAGCTTTTTTTCCTCCAGAGAAAGATCACTGGTGCTGCAAGGAAACACGGTGGTGGTAGTGTGATAGTGTGGGACTGCTCCGCAGCTTTGGGGCCTGGAGGAATCCGACTCCACAAACTCTGTCAAAAATGCTGAAGAACCACCAAAAACTGACCCAAACGCCAGCAGATTCTCCTCATCAATTAACGGTTCTAGAGCGTTTTTGTCTGAACCGGAGTCGGACTTTTTCAGATTTTTCAGAATAAAAGCGTTCTGCAAAGAGTATAACTGTCATAAACACCTGATGAATGTGATTCTGTTCATCCTGTCATTGCTAACATTTCTGGGAACATTGATGTGTGTTCCCCGCCTGTTTCTGGTTCTGACTTCTCGCGCTTGTGTTCCAGGTTCTCCCGATCCGATGAGCTGTCCCGCCATCGCCGCTCTCATTCGGGCATCAAGCCATACGAGTGTTCTCTGTGCGAGAAGAAGTTCGCCCGCAGCGACCATCTATCCAAACATACGAAGGTCCACCGCAGCTCCAGGTCCAGCAGGATTATCCGAGCCACCGTGTGACGCTCGGAGCCGACCCGAACCGTGCCCAGAGCGAGCCTGGACCCGCCCCGTCGGCTCTGACTCAGGACGCTGAGTGGCTTGAGTCTCAGGAGTTTTGGTGCTTAACAAGCAAAACCTTTGGAAGAATCCGAGCCGGATGATGTTTCGGCGTCCGCAGTTTCCTTCCATTCTCTTCCACAGAGTTTGAGCTAAAGCTGCGCCGGAACCGGACTTCCGGTCCTCAGCAAACTCCAAGGAACTTCTCTTCGTCGTTGCTCTTCCTCACTGATCAGGGTTTTTACGTGAAATGTCTAAACTCTGCAGCGTCCATCCATGAAGCGCATCGGCAGCCTCCCCTGCAGGAAAGGAAAAGAGGATTTGGCAAACGCTGCTGCGTGAAACTTTGGCCTTGTTTTTACAATAATCCAAAAAAAAAACGTCCTTAATTGGACCCGTATGCCTTTTCTTCATTCCCCGCAAAAATCTCCTCGTCGATGCCTTCGTCCTCGCCACAAAAGCTCGTCTCAAACCTGCTGCTGTTGGGCTTTCATCAATCTGAATGCGCTCGTCGAATTACCGCTCGTAACAGGTAGGCGGCGCCAATCCAGAAAAGCCTGTGAATGAAAAGTCCCCCCCCCCCCCCCCCCCCCCCCCCGAGGAAGTAAAGAAATCCTGAAAACCCAACAGTGCAAAAACAATGTGAAAAACATTCTGTACTTATTTACAGTAGCACTTACTGAAAAACGAAACAAAAAAGTCTTCTTTCAGTCATAGCAGCAAGAAAAGCTAGTCGTGTAGCGAGCTGTGAAGGCAGCTAACACCTCGTCAATCATTAACTCTTTCAGAACGACCTGTACTGAAACCAGGACAGCATGTGTACAGCTTGTTGCCTTTATATAAATGTTTTTTTTAACTGACAGTTGTTAATCAGTGCATTAAGCTATCCATTGGTGTCTCCGGATAAGGTTTGTTCCGTGATTGTGATCGATTCGTGGAATGTCTGACAGATTCGACCCCAAATCATAAGCTACGTCTGCTGATCCCAAGTGCACTTGTGTCTAAAGGAATCATGGGATTGCAACAAAGGAAGAAAAGCGTCACGTGGATGGACGGCTTAACCCACGGAAAAGTGACATTTCGGTGCTTGGCTGCACAGGTCACAGCCTGCTGACATTCTCAGCTGGAGCAACACTGGTGCTTTAGAATAAGCTCGAACGTGGAGCGCTTCTCGCAGAGCACTCCCACCTCCTGGCATGTCGGTCCCGCGGCGGGACGCTCCAGGTTACTACGAGTTACAAAAAAGAAAAAAAACAAGCTCGCTCTGTAAGGTGGAAGCAGACAGACGGGCAGACGTGTTGATCCGTCTGAACTGGTGCTGTCTTTGTGTCTGAGCCTCCCCAGGCTGCTTCCACTGACCTACATCCAGACCTGAACGCCCCCGTCATCGCCCACTTCTCCCTCTGTCTGCCTGAGTATGTCCAACATACATCCAACAGACAACCTGCCTGTCTGTGCTATAAAGAAAAAACACTTTTTGGGGGATTAATACTATTTTTTTTTTTTTTTTTTTTGAATACAAGAAATGCTATTTTCCTATCTGCAAAAATAAAATGCAAGAAAAAAAGGCGATGGTTGAATTATTCTCTCTTGTTTGAAGAGTATTGATACCTGATACCTTTTATAGACCCGCTCCAATCATCCTTTGATCTATTTTGTACGCGTTCCAAGTGGTCTTTTAATTATGATTAAGCCGTTTTTAGCTGAAAGTTAAAACAAAAAGTCACTTTCTAGACCAGGGGTCGGGAACCTATGGCTCGCGAGCCACATATGGCTCTTTTGATGGTCACGTATGGCTCGCAGACAAATCTTTATTTATACCATTTTTTTTTTTTCATTAGACCAGTCCTCGTGCGCGATGCGATGCCAGAGGCGTGCAGTAGTAGCGGTGCTTGGAGAGAAAAACCTGCGCCAGCACTCAGTTTACTATTATCTATTATTTCACAGAGTTTATTCTAGCCGGAAACCTATTAATTGCCGTGCCTAAACCTGCGCGCTCCCGTCTCTGAGAAAGAGCGCGCAGATACGGGGACGGGATGTGAGGAAGAAAGCAGAGGGTGGGGGTGCCCCCCACCCTCTGCTTTCTTCCTCACAGGCAGCAGGTGAATCGCACAGGGATTGTAATAACGTAAAACCCGCTGCCCGTCACTCACTGCAGTGTGTGAGTGTGTTTTTGTCTCCAGGTCTGCATGTGAGTCTTTGTCACATCTACAGAATATTCAGACCTACGATCACGTTTAAAGTCTCAACGCCTGCATGAAGCTGAAACTCACCACGGATCAACCAGACTAGACCATCAGCAAAACTACCACGACAAATACTCATCATTTATTAGCAACAGCATAACGATGTTATTAAAAAGAATCCACAGACTTATTGTACTTTAAAAGTGTTGAAATTACATCAAATGCTCACATTCACGTCTATTTTTAGTTTTAAACATGTTGTCGCGGACTGAGTTGGGTCCGCTGTTGAGCCGCGTTAAAAGTTCTGGAGTTCATCAAACGCATCAAGCAGAGATCTGATTGGCTCTCAGTTCTGTCATTCAGCCTGTTGTTAGGTAGTTTGGACCAATGGGGTTCAGCTATGGGCCGAATAAGGGAAATAGGAGGACTGGAGCGGGAGCAGGGAATATAAAGTTGGGAGAAGCGCTCTCGTCTCAGCGGGAGAGATTGAGGAGTTACTTTATTAATTTTACGGCGTTTGTTGCGGTCTGCAGTAACCAGAATAAAGAACCTTAAAAGAGGTTAAGTCTCTGTGCCTCAGTGTGGGAAAGGGACGCTACATTATTGTATGGCTCTTTCGAAATTACATTTAAAAATATGTGGCGTTTATGGCTCTCTCGGCCAAAAAGGTTCCCGACCCCTGTTCTAGACAATAAGTGCTACAGGGCAGCTCTAAATCTCTAGAACTTTTGAGTTGTAGGGGAGACTGTTAGTAACCCCTCCCCCTTTGGTTGCTGAGAGCTCTTTGTTTACACTCTCTTGCTAGCTTACGGGCCCTCACACCCCCAAAGTAACATTACCAGTGCATCAAAAATAAGGAGCAAAACAAAGACGTGCACAGCTCTAGTCGTCTGCAAGTGGATGTATTGGAATGGGGCGGAGCAGGAGGCGTGTGCCCCGCCCAAACTATTTTCTATGTCACAAATGGCATTTGTTTCCTTTCCTCCTGATTCACGATTTAAACCAGGAAATACTCAGAAATTCCATTTTAAGCTTCATATCTGTCATCTGAAAAACACCACAAGAACATTTTAAAAACACAGTTTTCATCGGAGTGAGTCTAAAAAAACATTCCAACCGTGTTTTTATTTGACAAATCTTTATTTAACCCTTGTGCTATCCTAGGCACTTTACTGTTGGGAGTTGGGTCATCTAGATTCACTAGACAGAGCTCTGAACCTTTTTTTTAATCAATTTTTTGTGATCTTCACTGGTTCAATGGATTACATGAAAATTTTCCACCTTTATCCACCTTTGTTATGGTAGGGAGAACATGTCAAAGTAAGGGTGGGGTCATCCAAGATAGCACAAGAGTTAAACATGTTTTGAACAATGGAAGTTAGCTTTTATAAGTAAAACAAAAACGTTATAAAAAGTCAAATCATAAAAGCATAACTTGAAAAGTTATGATTAAAACTTTTGGTTTATTCATATCTTTAGCTTTGATTTTTTTTAATACAGGTGAAAAAGCTTCAGCAGACATTAATCACAGACACTTTGCTGTTATTTTTGGCTTAAAGTCAGCAGTTTTGTCCCACATGTCTTTTTTTTTTAGGGGGAGGGGGGGGGGGCAGGTTAATCATCTCCATGCATTGGTCTGCTTTGCAGACTTTAGCTGTTCCCCCAAACACCTGCTTTGCAGCAGCGCCGTGAATTTCCTGCAGTACGCAGCAGGAAAAAAAGCTCCCAACAAACACAACAGGACAGAAGCTGCAGGCAGGTCTCAGTCCTGTTTGTCGGCTGCAGCGTGGAGCACAATCTCAGATCAGGGATCCGTTTGGAGTTTGGGAGGAAACCGGGAGCGGCTTCAAAGACAAACGCAGGAGCCGCCTATGTTTTCCTGCTCTTTCACATTTGCAACCAGAGTGTGTTGTGCTGTCCTACATAACACTGCAGGCAAAGTGAGGGGGAAAGGAGAAAGGGGGGCTGGCCCCTCCCTCAAGAGAGGAATTGAGACTGTGGGCGGAAACATGACAGCCAGAGGTTACTAAAGGACAAAGCACTGTACTTGCTTTTAAGGAGGAACTGTGGCGCCGCTAAAATGCTGCAGATTTATGATGATGGTCAGAGCAAAGTTTCTGAGGACGAATCCAGATCAGCTTAAAGCGAATGAAAAACAACACTGCCAAATGTATAAATAGTTTTAAATTCAAAAGTACACATTGTAAACTCATTTGGAAAATGGTCAATATGAGAAATGCGGAAAACCTGAACAATAAAACCCACAAAACTAGAACTGTTATTAAATGGAAAATAATTGTTTATTCATAAGCTGCAATTTTGTACTTTCAACTTTTGTTTTTCTGTTTTATTCTTTGGTTGCAGTCCAGACCATTGATTATGTATGAGAACTGGACCGAGTGAGTGTGACGTCACCCACAGAAAAGGACTTTGCCATTTTTTCACAGTACAGACGTCGCCGTGTTGGAACCAGAAATCATCAGAAAGCCGTGATTGGTCTCAGTCAGCATTTCTATGGCAACCACTCTCACCAATCAGGAGGGAGCTTGTTGGAAGACCACACCCCATCACTTGAAAGTTGGCTACATGAAAACTGTCAATCAAATGCTTCCAACATCCAACTTGAGACCACCTACTTTTATTGAGGAATCTGATTGGTCAGTTTGTAACTTAAGTTCATAACAGAAAAAATGTGAAAACAAAAAAATTAAGAATAGTAGTAGAACAAGAAGTGTTATCTGACAAATGACTGAGTGACTGAGTAATAGCTCAGTCCAGTCCTCATATTCAGTCAATGATTCAAACTTTTCGTTTCCAAAATTGATCTTAATTTTTCGAAGGGGGTGGGGCTTAGAGCCATATGGGTACCGGGACAGTGATGATGCTCTCCCACAGCAGCCGTCCTAGATAAACTTTTTTTCATTTACATTTGGTAGCAGTTTAAATGAGTATTTTAGTTTTTCACGTTTTCAGGATTTTCTTATTTAAAATAAATCTTTTTCAAATGTCCTTTTTTTTTTTTTTTTTTTTTTTTTTTTTTTTAGAATTTTCAGTATTTGTTTTAAGGTTAGAATATGTACTTATAAGCTTATAAGTCTTCAAATATTCTTTTTTTTTTCAGTGTCTTTTTTTAAACTTTACAATCTGTTTTTTATTCATCTTAAGCTGATCCTTATTTGGCCCCATAAAAGTAAGCAGACATGTCAAGTTTTTACTAGATATTTTTTACAATCTAAGTTCAAAGCGGGGGATTGGAAAACTCTGATGACCCAGCATCTTATCATCGTTTAAATGCATCGTATACGCACAAATCTGAAGATGTTAAAAGGGGTCTCACTGCCCCTCACGCACTTGTAAGGGGTTTTGTGTTTAACACTGTTGTAATTTCAGGTTGCGCATGCGTACATTGTAGGTTTTTGTTATTCAAGTGTACATGTGAATATACAACTGCAAGTACACACAGTTAGGCCCAAAACCTATGGTATGAGTTACAAATCAAGTATTGTGCGCACACAAATGTTTTGAGACAATTTCCTCTCCATACTGACCAACTGCAATGATGATGTAGCTGACGAACAAAAACCCTGATGGATTCAATGTCTCCAGTCTCCCTCAGTAGCCGGTTCAAGCCCAGGAACTCACCATCAGCTGGTGATGGATTGAAAGCTCCGCTCCTCTCTCCACCACACAAGTAAGTCAGGTGACACAACTAAACATCGACCTCCTTCCAATGATAGTGTGCTAGCAGGTGCACTGATAGACCCTCTTGTACTCAAACGTGGTGTTCTTATGGACAAACTGTGACTGGCACAAAGGTTTGACAAAGGTCAAAGCGTCGCGTCGGCACAACCTTCCAGGTATCACAGTTATCGCTCGTGAAGATGTTGAAGTGTCCTACAGAGTCTCTAGTTGGAGAACTTCTAGAACCCCACTAGACTCGAAGAAGGCAGAGAACTATGGCATACAACATACAACATATTAATGATTAATAATGCTAGCAGTTTAAAACAAATGCTAACAATGCAAATTTAAATAAGTCTGAATGTTGGTTTACGGGGGGAACACTTGATTTAACTAAAAATGAAAATTCAAAATTATATATATATATATATATGTATATATATTATATTGTATTTTTAAAAATATTGTAAATACATTTAATTGTTAATATAATAACTATATAATAAATAAATACTGAATATGTATGATACAAATATTATTTAAGATGTTTTATATTTTATTTTATGTTTTGTATTATGTTTATGATATTATTATTATAGATATTTGTTTCTGCTCCACCATTTTTCATGAAGACATTGTAGAAGTCATGTTGCTTCATTGTGGTGATCTAGCGCCCCCTGCTGGTTTACAAAAAAACTGACCTCAGCGGTCCTTTTTAAACTTCCCTTGTGCAGTACAGATGGCTTTTATTTAGTTATTTATTTTTATTCTTAGCCCTTGTGCTATCTTGGATGACCCCACCTTTACTTTGACATGTTCTCCCTACCATGACAAAGGTGGATAAAGGTGGAAAAATTCCATGTAATCCATTGAACCAGTGAAGATCACAAAAAATTAAAAAAAAAAAAAAAAAAAGGTTCAGATCTTTGTCTAGTGAATCTAGATGACCCAACTCCCAACGGTAAAGTGCCTAGGATAGCACAAGGGTTAAAAATGTATATGACGCAATATAAAGAATTGGTTACAAACTTGAAATAAAAAAAATAAATAAAAGACGACTACGTAGCCCATATACTTTCATTTATCATTATGAATATTATTTTGAAGTCTGTTTTGTATTTGTAGAATTTACTTTCGTATTTTTTGCAGTACATTTATGGTTGTAGTATTTAAAAAAAAAATAATATATATATATATATATATATATATATATATATATATATATATATATATATGTATATATGTCTGTGTTTTCGAAACGCATATTACAATGCAAAAGTGAAACTATAATGGAGTTTTGAAACAAATTCATTTAGCCATTTCAGAGTAATATTCTTGGTAAACATATTAGTTTTAATTGCTTCAAAACTTCATTACTAAATGGCCATGTGGCAGAAATAGTTTAGACATGCTTTTAATTAATAAGACAGTGCAACTTTTTTTTATTTTATTTTTTTTTTTGGGGGGGGGGGTAAACAATCAAAAATAAAAAACATCGAGGAGGAGGAAATGATCTCAGCGTGCATTGGTTGAGACGTTTATGGACTCATAGAACGGTAGGATTTTTCTGTTTACCATCAAGTGGCCAACGCTTGAATCAATAAAAATGGCCAGTAGTGGAACTTGTTGTAGATCTCTATAATAATATATTTAAATATTTGAATCTTTTTATTTTTTTTTTTATTTTTTTTTTCCACCAAAGTAGATACATCTAACTCGAATGGAGCTACACCTTGCAGGTGAAGCTGCAGAGTCTTGAGATGAACAGATAGCCTTAAACGCATCATCAGTTCCTGGTCAAAGGATACATCGTCTGTTGAAGCCAGTTTGATGCATTTTCTGTTTTGCTATTTCCTTGACGGCTCTTTTGTGAAAGTTATTCCCCGGGCCATGACACTTCACCTTCGTTTCCGGAGATGATTTGGGAATATTTGGGCGCGGCTCGTCGACTCGGACACCCAGCGGGCCCCACCAGAAAGGTACATTTAGCAAAACCAGCTAGCTAACTTGGAGCTAGCGGCTAACACTCCCAGTTAGCCCCCCCTCAAAAAACGTCAGTGTTTCGGTTTGTTTTTGTCTCCTCGACTGCAAAGAGCGGCGCCGCACGCGGCACACGAGCCCCGCCGTTCCGACACACAAAAGCCGCCTCCCGCCGCGGCGCGAAACTTGTCCATCAACAAGTGGTCGTTCTTTTGGGCGCGTGCGACTGCGAGCTCAAGAAGAAGCCTCACTTTATTTACAAAACGCCTGATTGCATGGCTTTTCTGAGCTCACACTTATTTATTTTTTAACAATGTTACATAACGTTCCCCGGTAATCTCACCCCCCCCCCCCACCCCCAGGCGGCAGTTTTGACTTTGTCCCATTTTCCCGCAGATCTCACCGGTTTTAACATGACAGTCCGGGACAGATTGTGCGAGTGTGTGTGTGGGTTGCGGTGTCTCCATCCCAGCATGCATGCATGAGTCAGAGCAGATTTATTCGCAGCTATAAGAGGCTTATACACACACACACGCACACATACACACTCATGTTGACAGGCAGAGCAGAAGTCATATTGGTCCTCAAAAACCGGGCAGACCGTGACTGTGAAGGAAAGCGCACAGCCTCTTGAGCAATCTTGCTGATAATAACTTGTGTTATGGCTCATCCTGGCAGAGGGAGTCGCGTGGGCGTGAGTCCTACAGTGTTCATTAACCTGCTGCAGAGGAAAACAAAAGCTCCGGAGGAGCTGCTGGAATCCATCTGCTAGAGTTCTCTTCTAAGTCCATCCTGATTTTTCTGTATTAAAGACAATTTTGCAAATTTCTTGCTCTAAAATGATTCAGATCATCAAGTAATGTGATGCAAATGTAATTTTAGGGAAGTTTTTTGTGTGTGAAATTTGGTGTCTAAATCTGCCAGGGTATATGCAAATTAGTAGTTTCTGTCTGTCTTGGATTGTTTGGTGAGAAAAACTCGATTTGATTTCAATAATTTCGTTTAGTTCTTTAAAGATTTGTGGAATTGGGGGATTTTTCAGCATAACCAACACTTTAAAGACCCACTTCGATGAAAATATTGTTTTTTATCATATTTTTGTGGGATTTTTCTGATGATGTAGGACATATATAAAGATAACATTGCACTTTTGTGTATTTTGTTATTCAAATCATGAATCAGGTGCAGATGAAAAATGCAGCTTGAAAAAGATTGTATTTTGTCACAAATGCAAACTCCATTCTGATCTATCCACTCACAGACAAATCCATCCATGCATGTCTTTGTTTTCCTTGTTTGAGCTCGCTTCTGGCTCAAAACTGTACAGTTGGTTAGCTTCAATATTGCCATTTTAGCTCGCCATTTTTGTTGCCCAACTCATGTTTAGTTGGGGATGTGAGCGGCTGTAAAATAGCAGGAGAGAGCTCAGAAAGGGAGGCAGGGTTGCTGCTCCACGCTAACAGTCTCGTCCACAACTGAAAGGCAATTTTCTAATGAACTCCTGCTACTGTTTCATCAGATCAAAGGTCAGATTAGAATTGAACTGTGTACATGGGCCCAGAAAAACTTCATTCGATTATAACAACTGTTCACATATGCCACACTTTCAATCAGAATACATTTTTCTGATATGCGCAGAACTATCTGAAATACTGGAGACGGCCGTGGTAGACGAAATACAGAGTTCCGTTGTAAACAAACAAAGCGGAGCAAGATGATTTAACCATGATTTTATTATTGGTATGATTATTATTAAGTGCCTGTTTGCTCATATTTCTAGATTTGTGCAGCTAGTGCTGTATTCTTGGGCGAACAGACCCGGCAGAAGGATTAGGATTAGGCTAATACATGCTGATAACAACTTTTAGCTTTGGATGAACTTAAAATCCATGTGGTCGATGCTGTAATGTGCATCTCAGCTGCACGTAAATATGTGGGAATAACATCAGTAACACAAATTCATGAAATTGTTGGCGCGGTTTGTCAGGACTGCGCAGAGCATTTCCACATTAAAAAGCCGCCTCTGCCAGCTCACGCAGTGCTGCTCCTCTGCTCGGAGACACGGTTCTTCCAGGAAACACGGTTCTCCCAGGAAACACGGTTCTGCTGAGTCCGGCAGCTCGCTCAGGCAGAGCAGTTGGGCGGACTGCGGTCCGAAGTAGGGCGGGGCGATGTCCCTTAAATTGGCAGTTGACGATGTTTGCAGTCAACCATCGGGATGGACGATGATATCGCCGGGGGGGGGTAATTTTTCGTTATGATATAATTATTATTCGTTATTTTACTTTATTACTTTATGTATTTTATTTCACAAATAATGACTCATCCGCGATGATCCAGTATAAACTGAGGGAAGTGACTTTAAAAAAAGTAAAACAAACAGAACAGAATAGAAAAGAAGTGGTCCGCTCCTCCTGCACTTGATTAGTCAGGTGGAGCAGCGACCGCGTCTCTAGCAGAGCAGACGGACTTAGAGCTGTGAGGGGAAGGGGGGGGGGGTGCTTCGTTACGTGTGGGAGACTTAGGACTGTGATCCGTCCCGCCGCTCTACGTGAGCGAGCTACCGATCTCAGGAGAACTGGGTCTCCCGGTAAAAGTGTGTGTCGGGGCTCGGAGCGCCAGCACACACACAGCGGCTGAGGGGCGCTGTTAGCTACAAAGCAGAAATGTCGCTCAGTCCTTAAAAAACCGTTCAAACAATCACGTGGATCCGTGTTTCCATTCGTGTCTCTACAAAATAAAGGCTGATGTTATTCTTACATATTTACGTGCAGCCAGGATGCAGATTGCAGCCTTTCCCGCATGGATACATTTTACGTTCATGCTAATGTTGTTAGCCCGTGTTGTTAGCATGCTGCTAATACGGGTTTCTTTCCGGCTCCGTTCAACAGAAAAAGCACTGACCACACGGATTACAATTAAAATGATGAGCGAACAGGCGCTTCATAATAATCGTAACATTAATAAAAGCACGTTTAGAAGATCATCTAGTATATTACCGAGCTGAAATATCTATCTATGTAACCGCTCAGCGGAACTAATCTTCCCTTCCAGTTTTTAAAACACTACTGCGCATGTGCGAATGATTTATTCCGACCGAAAGTGTGACCCATGGGAACGTTTTTTATAATCTGAAAAAGTGATCAAAAAGGAAAGACGACTGGAAACACTTTGAAAATAGATTTAAAGACGATCAGTGTGGGGCTTTAAAATCACATACCAGAATCTCAGTCCTTTCCTTTGCTGCAACCACAGCAAAAATCTTCATGTTGCAATTGTTTTTTTAGATGGAGTTGCTGCTGTTGCGTGATGTTTGCATCATTGTTTTTGCTGCAGAACCAAGATTCTGTTGAGCTTGTGATCATAAAACGGATGGACGGCTTTCTGGTGGAGCAGAACTCATGGTTCCATCTATTACAACAGATCCTGAAGCACCAAAGCATCCCCGCATCATCTCACGACCACCGCCGTTTTTGAGTGTTGCTTTTCTGAAATGCTGTACAAGCTCGGTCCTTTCCACCGTCCACAAAGTCAGTCTTTTGACTCGTGAGTCCACAGAATCTTTGTCCACTACTCTGTCAGCGGTGGCTTAAATAGAAACGTGTGGACATTATGACGTTGAAGCTGCTGATTGAAGTTCTCGTAAGAGCACTTTTAAAACACTGATTGCTGGGAACATTTATTGCTGGATTATCAATCCCAATCCTGATCACAGATTTAAGTTTTAAAGCCATTTACAGAGTTGGTGCGTACACCACGGCGAGTAGTGTGCGCCTTTCTACTCCTGAAGTTTACACGCATTTGCTTTCACAGGTGTGGTGACTGTGAAATTAAAATCTGAAGCCTTCTTGCTTAGTACTTTAAGACTTTTTGCCCCTTAATTTTAAAATATTAGGTTTTATCAGGTTTACCTCCTTTTTTTCTTTGTTTTTCTCTGCTGCAAAATTGGCAGACTGAGATTTGTGTGTCACTGTTTTCTGCTCATAAGTACGCTGCAAAGTTTAGCTACTACCTTTAAAGGTAAAAAGGATTAAAAAAAAATAACTGCTGCATTTTTAGATCATCTGAACATGTTAATACAGAATTACAGCTGTTTAATCCTGCAGTAACACATGCATGGATTAGTCTCTCTAGCATCACTCTGAGGGCTCAGACACCCCCCCCCCCCCCCCTCCAGCACTGTGTGGAGGAGATTAGTTTTACTCCAGAAGTCCAACCAGAGAGGTGTTGGGAACAAGAGTTTACTCCATGATTAATCTTTCGTTCATGTGTGGTGTTTTATTTTGAAAAATCGCTGCTGTTCTTGTACCCCCTTGTCTTTCCATCAGAGGCTTCCTTTAACAGACACGTGCTGGGCGAAGTTACTGCATCCGGTGTAATTACTTTAACAGGGGAGTGAATGAAGAAGCTGCAGAAGATCCTTAACACAGAATTCCGAAACGGTTTAACAAAAAACAAAAAAGTCCTAGAAGAAAAACGATGGGACTCGAGGCTTCATGTTCAGTGGTTCCTCGTTGTAACGCGGTTCACCTTTTGTGGTCTCGTTGTTTTTTTCTCTGCATTTTTGAACGTTTTCCTTTTTCTTTTTAACAGGGCACCGTGTTTGCGTCCTGATTGGCTATAGACCTTGTCAATCAATCACAGGTTCGAACTTTGGGAGTTTAAACAAGAGAGAAAAGTGGGAAAATGTTGACGTCTGTCTGAGAAAAGTATATAAAGTGTGTAGTGAGGAGGAGTTTAACAGCTTTAAAACATCTATAAGAATAGTAAAAAAAATTAAAGTTGACTGCCGCGATAACCAAGGGACCGCTGTACTTTTATTTTTTTTGCGGAGAATTAAAAAAATATATACCGGTATATTTCATAGAAGACATTTTCTCTTGTACCATAATGTGACAAAGATGGAGTGTTTCCACACTTTAAACATCTGGAGGAGAAGTTAAAGTTCGCTGATTCGCTGCATCCCCATCATCTTCTGATGTTTTTACCTCCTAGAATCTAAAGTCTTTTACTTCTGGAGGCTGAAACTGTTTTTATGTTTTCCATCCTTTGCTCTGTCGTTCAGACTGAAAAATGTTCATCTCAAGATTTACAGCAGAAAAATGGAATTAAGCAGAGTTCAGTTGATGTCTGCTCACAGCTGAATCTAAAAAGAGTTTAACCTTAGATCAGAAAATGAAAAAAAAATACAACCTCAGAAAAAGAGAGGGCATCCAGGTCATTCCTTTGTTTTGGTTCATATTTTTCATAGCTCACGTGTCAGAACTTGCCGTCCGGTCGCAGTCTTTTGGACTTCTGGGGTTAATAAAATCGATGCATGCGGTTGCATTTGATATGCAGGAGTATAAAGTATCCCAATTCCTTCAGGGCCTGTCACTGCCGCCTTCGATTCGCATCACTGCTTCATCCTCAGCCTAGTTGACCACATCTGGCAGCTGTGAAAGCTCACTTGAACCCTGGTCCTCCTGAGAAGCTGCAGCTTTTCAGTGCTCATGTAGACCTGGGGCGCCCACACTTTTAACGTATTTCTATACAAATATGTCTAAATGTGTTAAACACGTAAATTCAAATTTGATTTTGCTGCCTGAATCCAGGTGGCGCAGTGGTTAACTTTCTCGTCTCACAGCAAGTAGGTCCCTTGTTCAAGTCCCGGCTGGGGGCCCTGAAATGGGGGGACCTTTCTGTGGGGAGTTTGCATGCGTGGGTTTTCTCCAGGGACTCCAGCTTCAAAAACATGCTTCAAAGGTTAAGTGGTTACTCTAATCGTCCCTAGGTATGTATGGGTGTGTGATTTTTGGCCCTGTGACAGACTGGCGGCCTGTCCAGGATGTCCCCTGCCTTTGCACACCAGTGGGCAGGATAGGCTCCAGCAGCCCCGGGAGATGAAAAAAATGAATTGAAAGAAAAATCGTAAATTGAATATTTTCTGGAAAATATTGGTGATACCCAGCCCTACAGATCCGTGATATAAAAGTTATACATCGGTGGTACATGCGTGAAAAGTCCATAAGACATAAGTGGAGCAGTTGTGGAAAGCCACAAATTCCCGTATGCTTCTTGCAAAAATCATGCACCATTGCGTATAAACTACGTAAAGTACGCATAAACTGCATAATTCTTGACCAATCGAAAATTTCAAACCCAAACGTTTGATCCACAACTGATCCACGTCATCGCTGAATTTGTGTCTGAAGTTTAGTTTTGGTTTAATTAGCTTAGTTTCAAAGCTGCACAAGAGGATTGATGGACTTAAAACGCTCGACACCACTCACTAACCGCAGATCTGCACAGCATAGAACAGGCCCACCCTAATGTCGCTTATACTGGAGACGGCCGTGGTAGACGAAATACAGAGTTCCGTTGTAAACAAACAAAGCGGAGCAAGATGATTTTCTAACCGTGATTTTATTATTGGTATGATTATTATTAAGTGCCTGTTTGCTCATATTTCTAAATTTGTGCGGCTAGTGCTGTATTCTTGGGCGAACAGACCCGGCAGAAGGATTAGGATTAGGCTAATACATGCTGTCAACAACTTTTAGCTTTGGAAGAACTTAAAATCCATGTGGTCAATGCTTTAATGTGCATCTCAGCTGCACATAAATATGTGGGAATAACATCAGTAACACAAATTCATGGAATTGTTTGCGCGGTTTGTCAGGACTGCGCAGAGCATTTCCACATTAAAAAGCCGCCTCTGCCAGCTCACGCAGTGCTGCTCCTCTGCTCGGAGACACGGTTCTTCCAGGAAACACGGTTCTCCCAGGAAACACGGTTCTCCCAGGAGACACGGTTCTCCCAGGAAACATGGTTCTCCCAGGAAACACGGTTCTGCTGATCCTTCACTGCTCAGAGCAGAGCATTTGGGGCGGACTGCGGTCCTGAAGTAGAGCTTGACGGTGACGTTCTTTCAATCACCACGTTGATGAACACCAGGGGGCGCGGTTGTCGCGGTTAAACCTCACCCCCCCCCCCCCCCTCCAAAAAAAAAATAAATAAAAAAAACCCCACACACAACAAATCCAAATCCCCCCGGCGGGTCTGCATCATAATACTACAGTTACCCCGTATATTCTTTATTAACAAGAACATTACAACTGACTACTACCTAACTACGACCCCCCCCCCCCCCCCAACACAAAATCCCGTCTGGCGGCCTTGTCGCTCACTCAAGAACGCACGGCAGCTTAATGAAATGAACATTAGAACGCGTAAATTTGTCGTATTTCCTCGAAGACAGAAACTTCTTTGTAGAATCAGGATGTGTGGTGCTTCTAAAACGCGCACGTGTGTCTGTAAGTAAGTACGCACGTGCCCCGTGCTTCTTCTAAGAGACCACTACAGCCCCGCCGAGGAAATGAGGAAGAGTGATAAAAGGTTTCCAATAGAAACCCTTTAATCTGAACCAGGACTAGCAGAAAAGTAAATTATCCGCAAGATTAATGTGTTTATTATAGTTCGCAATACGCACCATATGCAAAACTTTAAAAAAAAAAAAAAAAACTTCAAAATAAAAAGTGCGGTGATGCGGTGATTACCCTCATCACCGAGGTGATGACCTCATCACCGCGGTGATTGCGGTATCGTCACATCCATATTCTGAATATGGCTGCACCAACGATATGGCAAAACTTGCGATATGCGTTATTAGTTAATCATTTGCGATAACTATGAATGTTGCGTATAATAACAATAGCAAACAACCGACGGAAGAAGAGACATCTTAACCAGTTCATGCCAACAGGTAAAAAAATTAATACTCTCATAATGGACCACGCTTGACGTAGGATGGCAATCATCTAACATAATAGGGCTCCATCTGATTGGTCAACAACGTGAAAAGGTCCATCCAATTGGTCAAATGCATAAACAGATTTATTTGATTGGTTAAATGCTTCAAGCTGCCGTAGGATTGTTTTAGCACATTTAAGGTAACCATTTATTGCGATTTTTGCTGATTTTTGCGATATGGATATTGAACTGCTTGATATTGCGATAACGATAAATTTGCGTATATTGTGCAGGCCTAGTCCGAAGCCTCCTCCGGAGTTCACACCATGACAAAGCACCCTCTCCTGCCATCAAACACGGAGCTAAGAGTCCTGCTGCTCTGCTCAGAGACATGAGTCCTGTTCGCGCTCCAAAACCTCCTCTGGAGCGCCACACCGTCTACGCATGACGTCAAAGACAGAGCATTAGTGACCAACGATCGGAATAAATGTTAATATGCACTACGATCTGATCAACAATCTGCATGATCGGAAGGAAATTTTGATCTTGTGTTTACATACGTTCCTCACTAATGTTTCCTTTTTTTACGTCTCAGTGAGCGACATGGACAACTCTGTCACCCTGTGGCAGTTTCTCCTGCAGCTCCTCCTGGACTCCAGCAACCAGCAGCTGATCCGATGGACCAACGAGGAGGGAGAGTTCAAGCTGCTGCAGGCGGAGGAGGTGGCCCGGCTGTGGGGAGCCCGCAAGAACAAGCCCAACATGAACTACGACAAACTCAGCCGGGCCCTCAGATACTACTATGACAAGGTAAGGTCTGCCTCTGTGCGAGGAGGAAGTCAGGATCACATTACTGCTTTGGGCATGAAAACAGGAGCAGAAATTTGACAACTTTTAGCACATTTACACGATAAAAGGGATGTTTTGCTTTGGTTAAAGATGTAAAACTCTTTACTAATCAGTTTATATCTGGTAAATAATGAAACTGAAGTCATAAGACCATCATCAAAAAGAATAACGGTGCTAAAAGTTGTCAAAGGTACAATGGTCCCTCGCTGGTTCATGGTTCGCCTTTTGCGATTTTGCTGTTTTGTGGATTTCACGTAACTCTTACGATAAACTGAGGGACCACTATAAAGTCGTCTTCGTTTATCGCAGGGGTTACGTTCTAAAAATAATCTTCAATTGGTGAAATCCGGTGGGATTATAGATGTTTTAGGGCTTGTAAATTCCTGCACAACATACCTTCATAGAAGTGATGGGTCCGGCAATGGCGGCGCGTCGGCTCACGTGTCGAGCTCAGAAAGTGAAACCGTCTGTCGGTGTGCTGTTGAAGGCGTCCCAGCTTTCCCCGCCCCCCCCTGTGTTTGACGTTTTGTCACTGAATCTTTCCAAAAGGTGTTGAATGTGGTGTTTTAATGATGTTTGTGGAATTATTTAATAGTTTTAATAGTTTTTTTGGGGCTTTTTGTCCCCCCCCCTTCCTCTCTGATGATCTAGCAGGATACAATTCCATTTCAAACAGACTCTTAATTGACAAATGTTGTGTTTAGTTTATTTGATTAGTATAACAGTGGAGATTCTGAACTTTGGTCCAGCAGGAGGCAGTATTGAGTAACACAGTATCAATACCATTTGGGCAATGTGCCGAAACGCTTCACGAGGCCTCATCTACCCATCACTATTTGATAGGCTGTTCTCAGACAGACATGAACATTTTCACATTCAAAGAGAAATAAATTCAGCATTACTAAATAAAAACAAAGATTGTGATCAAAGATTTAGTGGAAAAATGTGGAAACTGAACGCATTTTGAACAGCAGCTTCAACACAGAAGAAATGAATTGACAAGGTCTTCACCCAATCAGGACGCAGAACACAATATGCTCAGATCTTTAAAAATTCTTAAGTTAAATTGACTAAAATAAGGCTTTGGAAAGCATGACATTGCCTTCAATTCGGGTGATTGAATCTTAAACTTTTTCTTGTGAGTGTGATGTGACTTCCTGTCACTAAAAACAAAAACATTTCCAGTGAACTGGCGGTAAATTGTTTAACCTCAACTCGCTAATTAGCTCATACTTGTTGGTGCAGGAAAAAGTGTAAATTTGTGGAGAAATGCCTTAAAATATGAATTACTTGTAGTGGTTAAAAGTGGTTAAGAAGCAAACTTTGCGGTTTGCCGACAGACATCTAAACTTGGGCCGATGGTGATCAAGGCGATTGAATCACATGTGCGGAGCAAGAAACACAGCGAGCAGGCTGTTTTTTTTCATCTCTACTTCTTCCACCACTGCAAATGATGCAACCTCGGGTATCATGAAGGATGCGCCGCGTACAACAAAACGTGCCTCTGATGCCCGAGCAATGTGTGGCTCCACACTGACGTTTAAGTGGGAGGTGATCTGGAAGCTGAGGACGGTAACGAACCACAGTGATGGATAAGAGGAAAAGAATGAACCACACATTAAAACCTAGGAAAAAGTATGAATAGACCACGCAGAGAACACGTAAATCTACTCCTTTTTGGACTCGTGTTTATATAATTTTGTCTTGTTGTATATAATTTTTGTCTTGTTTTTGTCTTATTTTGTTATTCTACACTTGTTTTCACTTGTCCAAAATAAAAAGGTTACTTCCTTAAAGTTCCAGCTGTGTTTTCAGTCACACTTTGTAGTCTAGACTAAAATGAGACAAACATTCACCTTAGAGTAGCAGCATTTTCTAAAAAGTTAACAATACAGCTCATATCTGGGGTCTAAGGTTTTAATTCAATTAATAAACCCCGTCTTCTCCACGGAGAAGATGATGAAGCATCAGGAGTCATGGTCAACGCCCCCCCCCCCCCCCCCCGCCGCCTCCTACAAAAACAAAATCCTACGGCAGCCGCGTCGCAAATGAATACACAGGTAATAATTACAACGCAGTATTCTTTATTAACAAATAACAGTAACAACTAACTAACTAACTAACTAATGAACTAACAATACAGGCGTTGTAGAATGAGTATATGTGTGTGTGTCAGGGCGCGTGCATGTGTAAGAGGACTGGGCGCGTGCCACGCGAGCGCCCGTGAGAGCCTTGACTTCGATGGGCTTTAGGCAGCGTGGGGTCTCTCTCTTCCTCCACGTCTGTGGCAGCAAACCCATAACAGCTCCAAACAACAGATGATTTTAGTCCTTTCTTGGGAACAAACTGCCCACTGTCACCGGTAGCCATGCTGTCGCTAGCTGCTTCGTGTGTCGATTGTCGCGTGTCGCCGTGTGATAATAAAGTTACGGAAGCTCTGGGGAGCCAAAAATGCGCCACATAAAAACTCGATTTAGTTATTTTTGAAATCGCCCGTAACAAAAAATTCGAATTAATTCATTTGATCGATTTATCGCCCAGGCCTACGTAAATCTATGTAGAACATGAACCGTGTGTGATTACTCCGTTGTTTATATGCAATTCGATTGATGAGAATAGAGGCCAGAACCCCAGTGCACCATACTTTCCCCAGCTTCTGACTACTAGCAGCCTATTATCGACTAATTGTTATTAAAAATAGAATTCAAACATGTTAATAGTAAGTTGCATTCACTGTGGTACATATGGTATTAATAATGAAAATAAAATTCTTCTCTTAGGGTCTGAGGTTGGTTTTTAAAGCAGTACTTTGTCAATTTACCTTGAACTGTTACACAAACTGCATAAGTTAAAAGCTGCTTCTGTGTCTTCCCTAATAAATGCATTTTAAAAATACTAAATATCTTAGCCAGCATTTTGGAAAAAGTGTGTTGAATTGCTCTAAATTTATGGGGATGGTGAGTTTTAAAGGATGGACTTTCACAGTAAAAGTCAGTTGGAATAGTTGGAAGTGAGCGTCTTCCCCTCTGCACGAACGTGCTGGAGCAGCTCTGAACGGAGAGTGGAAGACAAAAGCGAACGCTGTGCGTCGCCCACTCTGTGGTTTTCTGACCTCTGTGGGCGTTTAGGGCAGCACCGCAGAGTTTGTGTCTCTTAATTTGGCGGGGACAGGAAGCCACAGGGGCCCTGCTGCATCTATTTTGGCCCCCTCTCTTCTGTCACGTTTCCTTTCCTTGTTTGCAGAACATCATCAAGAAGGTGAACGGTCAGAAGTTCGTCTACCGCTTCGTGTCCTATCCTGACATCCTGAAAGGAGAGCCGGCTCGGTCGGAGGACGCGCTGACAGCCAAGAGGCCGGACGGCAGCCTGCAGGAGGCGGAGCTCGCCGACAGATCCAGGGTGGCGGCAGCAGCAGCAGCTCTGGGCGCCAGCAGCAAGCAGTCCAACCGCAACGACTACATCCACTCGGGCCTGTACACCTCCTTCCACCTCAACTCCCTGCAGAACAGGCCCCAGCTCTTCAAGTCCATTAAAATAGAGAACCCGGCGGAGAAGATGGAGAAGAGGCTGCTTGCCGTCACCTCGCAGGGACCGGAGTGTCAGCCGCTGCAGCAGCAGTCTCCCCCTCTGTCGTCAGTCATCAAGTTTGGAAACAGCCCCCCGAAGCCGGCGCCGCTTCCTCCTCAGGTTGCCACAGAACCCGGCTTGATGCCCAGCAGCTCAGATCCTCCGAGGGACGAAGACGCCGCCACACACTCCTCCCTGCAGCACCAGTCCGTCTACTCCTTCGAAAGCAGCCGCCAGTCGGAACCCGCCTTCGGCTTGGCAGACATGAGCTCCGCCAGCGCGTCCCCGAGCCTCGTGCAGGATTCCTCAGAGGAGCTGGTGATCCTGAGCGACATGGAGGTGAACTCCTCCCAGCCTGAAGATGCCACAGAACAGGACAAGGTACACGCCACGAAAACGTGGCTCCGCCTCCTCCTTTACGTCATCTGTCACTTAAAGGTGTTTTTACAGCGAAAAAAGATCAAAAACTCACTCATCTGCAGATCGTTTTGTCCTGAAATTCAGCTCACAAAGCTTCTTTAAAGATATGACACTGAAACGCACCACGTTGCCTTCAAAAGAATCTGGAGAAAAAAATTGGGAGAGATTAGATTAGAAACATTTAAACTAATCTCAATTTTCATTTAAAAAAGCAACATTTTTCCATAAAAATCAAATCAACTAAACTAAACTTTACTTTAAAGCAAAAAATTATTTTCTTAAATATTTTATTGTAAAATTTTTTATTAATATTAGGGTTGGGCGATATAAAATTTTTTATATTATCACAATATAGTTTTTTCTCCATATCAGGCAATAACGATATATATCACAATATAATCCAAATAACTATTTTTGTCATATTTGAAAAGGGCTGCTCGTAGCAGAAACGTGTTATCATTAGCAGGTTGTTTAGATTTAAATATTGATTTCCCATCATTCTTTAAACAGAACAGATGCACTGAAGGAACATGTGACGGTGTGGCACCGGCAGATGACGAGAGGGGGGCCACATCGTGTTTTATTGTTTGTGTATTTGTATATATTTTATGTTTAAACATGTCTCCTGTGACCTTCCTGTGGCCTAATGGAGAGCACCGCCCGTGGGAGGGGCGTAAGGTTCATAAGGAAGTGTCACAGGAAGTGGAGAGGAGGAGTGACGGAGGTGACGGGTGCTGGTGCGGCCCTGCGTGTAGCAACTGTGGTGCTAACTGTTCTGAATAAACAAAGAACCTCCTCACCTTGGCTCCTCTGCATCCTTTCCCGGCGGGACCCCGTCACAGAACACAACTCAAACAAAAGCTTCAAAAGAGAACATAAACAGATCACTTAACTGTTTGATCTGCTCCATTTAAAAACAAAGCATGAAATCAAGTTTTACAGAACAAACATAACATTGACAAACATTTTTGTTGACATCCTGTGACTAACCCCTTGTGCTATCCTATCCTAGGCACTTTAACGTTGGGAGTGGGGTCATCTAGAACAGTACCTTTTTTGAGCCACGGCACACTTTAACCTTGACAATAATCCTGCGGCACACCAGCATCCAAAAATTAAAAAAAAGGAGAAACTCATAATCTGTATTGATCTACAGCCCCTCTGCAATCTCATGTGCCTTTTTGTGATAATTGTGGCAGAAAAAGCTGGAAGTTGCAGCTGTTTTTCCTAAAAGATGTAATAAAAGTTAAGTTAGAAGATTTAAAGACTGTTTGTTGTTGTTTCAAGACGTTTAAGGAAAGACTCATTGTGCGCTCAGACGCTGTCACTGTCATGGCAGAAAGACTAGCGTCTCTGAGCTTCATTGTTTTGTTACTCTTGTTCCACGGTTTGACACCGGATACTGTGGAAAGCTACACTGCTAAAGACGAGCTTTAGCTGCTATTTTTGTTAGAACTGAGCGACTTTATGAGCAGAATCGGAACAAGGAAGTGAAGACTTTAACCACTTCTGATTGGTCAGACTGATGACATGTGATTAAGCCTCCAAGAATGATTGGTAGCGACAGTAAAGGGGCGGGACTTTTCCAAAAACAGCTGAAGCTACGGCTAAATTGCTGTGCCGTCATTCTTATTAAAGTGTCTTTAATAGAATCAAATAAACACAAAGAAAAGAGTATTTTATGATCTTTTGTATTCCTAACTATTCAGTGTTTTATCAGTGCCTGTTTGGATGAACACAGAACTGATACGTGGAGATAAATGTTTTTAGATCAGTGAAAATGGGTAATTTCCCACGGCACACCTGACCATCTCCCACGGCACACTAGTTGAAAAACACTGATCTAGACCCCACTAGACAGTGCCCTGAACCTTTTTTCTTCAATGATTTGTGATCTTCACTGGTGTTCATGAATTACATGAAATCCTCTCCACCTTTATCCACCTTTGTCATGGTAGGGAGAACACGTCAATGTAAGGGTGGGGTCATCTGGACCCCATAGGATAGCACACGGGATAAGCTAAGAACTAAAAGCAAATTCTCAGAATTTCTTCTCGTAGTAAAATACTTAACACTTTTTATGAATGGGTGTGGTGCTGCTGTCAGTGAAGCAGCTCCAGTCCTGACTGGATCCTGTTAAAAACCCGCCGCATGTTGCGCTGTTTCATCAGCTTAAACTTAGTGCTCCACACGGTGACGTGACCGCGGGGTTGGACGGATTCTCGCATGCGTTTGTTTATCTCCGTGCAGATGGTAGAAGAGGAGATGACAACAGGAATTCACCAAAGGAGAGCAAATTAACATATAGACTAAGTATAGGCAAACCTTTACTCACCATTTGGCGAATGACCCTCTACCGTCAATTTCGGACCCTTCAAAATAATCGCAATAGACTCATTCTTCTATCAAGAAAAAGTTATATTGTGATTTATTTACTTATCGTTTTATTGCCCAGCCCTAATTTATATTTAGAAAATAGTGTATCTTAACACTAGTTCAAGTCAACAGTTATGTAAGAATAGTTTTATTTTATTTCTAAGTAAGAAATACTTTTGTTAAACCCCTAAAAAAAAAAAGAGCAAATTTACGGGGTTCTCCCCGGTTTATTACCTTTTTTTTAATTTAACCCTTAAACAGAGAACCTGTTTCCACTAAACTCTGGACTAAAGTTTGTAATTTCATTTCCGCCCACATAGACTCAGACTTCCACCTTTGCTTAGAACATGTATGTTTGGCCTCACCCACTGTCCGTCCCATAAAAAAAAACAATTACACATGTCTCATATTATTTTTATACCCCTCATTTTTCCATCTTTGTCAATGAGGTCAAACAATACATGAAGACAATAAAGAGTTCTGACAATAAGAAAGCGATGAAAACACTTGATCTGTGCGTCAGTTTCAATGTCTTTGTGTAACATGTAATCATAACCCCTGGTATGTTCTTTTCCTGTATTGCATTGGATCGTTGTGATTAATAAAGTTCTTGTTAAAAAAAGCAGAGAACTTCACTAAAGTAGCTTCAAAAATCTAGTAAATATAATAAACTATCAACTAGAAAAACTTTCTTAACCATTAACAAGTAAAAATAGAAAAAAATAACTAGTAAAAAGGAATTATTAACCATTTACTAGAACATTTGTTTTCTATTAACTACTAAAAATAGTTAACTACATGATCATGCCTGATTTCTGATCACATGATCAGAAAACTCTAATATAAATCTAAATGTGACTAAATGCTGTTCAATCTGGAAGCTGCACATGTGAGTTAGAGGTGGAAGGATTTATTTTAACAAGGATCGTGGCTACCAAACTAACGGAACTAAAATCAATCCAGGACATCTTCAGCCAAAACTTCAACCAGAGTAACTGAGAGATAAATAGCTGTGTACTGAACAGAGCAGCGGACGTTTTCCAGATTCCTTCTATTTCTTGCAAGATAATCAAGTGTAAATGTAATATATGAACAAGCAAATGAGAAAACAAGGATTAATGACAAATCCATTCACATTTTAGTTTAATAAAGTTCAGCACAGTTGTTCTTCCACATCGAATTAACCCATGATTAGAACCTTCTACCACACTGTTATGGCCTCATGTCTTTGCTAAATTCAGAGTGTTTCCACACATTAGACTGGAGTGATGGATTGATCAGTTTTTGCTGACATCACGTGTGTGTTGTCCGCTGTGATGCACAGTAAAATAAACCTACCTTGTCTCAGTCTAAATGGTATTTTCTAATATCGATATAATCGATTTCTTTCATTTTAAAAGGATTTCTAAATCAATTTGTTCAATTCAATTAACAACTTGCCTCAGACAGATTGATCCGGTTGGTTAAATCAATTCAGTGACTGTTACAACCCCTAGTGTGAATCCAAATCTAATGGACTGTTTAAGTCTCAATGTTTTCATGGCCCAGCGGGACGTTAGAGATGCAGTTGTTGCTGCTGCAGCTGGAACAGCCTGTTTGGAGGCTTATCGCAGGTTATCTTTACCTGACATGCAATTCAGTTTAATGATCTGAAGACTTTAAAGTCATCCAGAGTGTTTCCCCGACCCCAAGAAAGTAAAGCAGCATTTTCGTTTTTGTTAGGTGGATGGTGGCGGCGCTCAGCCCGGAGACGAGATCAACTTGGTGGACGCAGAGACCAGCTCGTCGTCGGCGAGCAGCAGCTCCGCAGCCGGCAATCAGAGCGCCGGGAAGACGCGCAAGCCTCCCAGAGTCCTGCAGATCAGCCCGCCTACTCTGCTGGTCACCGCCTCGGACTTCTCCCCCATGAACAACTGCAGCCCGTCGCTCCCCACCCCCTCCCTCACGCCCGCCATGCTGCAGGTGAGTCCCGCTTGTGAGCGGCAGCAGGAAGCTCCGCCCACACGAGTCAAGGACACATTAGAGCAACAGTCAGGATGAAGAGAGAATAAAAACAACAGAGGAACAGTCAGAACGCAGCCGGACAAGTAAACCCCCCCATAATGGGGTGCAATCTGACCAAGGCTTTAGCTGTGGCTTCAACCAACCAACGAAAAGTTAGAGAAAAAACAGCTTTTCTTTTGGGAAAGCTGCCATCACCCTCCACGTTTTCTGCTTTTCCTGCTTGATTTGTGGATCACATGATTCCAGCCTCAGATTCACTGAGCTCACCGGGTTCAGGTGATCAGCAGCTGGTAAAGACATCTGGAAATCCAGCAGACAGATCAGCTCTACTTTAATGCACAGATCTGAAACATGCTACAATTAGTATTGGTTTCTAAAGATTTATAATTGTTAAAAATATTGATTTTGTTTTTCACATTTCCATTTAAAAGCCAGTTCTGCTTGAAACCCGTAAATGTTCATATTAATAGCAATTCAACTGCTATTTATCTAATTTAGCTTTATGTTCGCTGATTTGGCTAAATAAGACATTTTTCCATTTTTTGCTTTTGCTTGATATCTAGTTAAACATGCTTTCATTATTATTGCTTCCTAAACATATCATTTGATCCAGTGGAAGAATATTTTTCACATTTCCGTTTAAAAGCCACATTTGCTTGATCAAACTATTGGAATTAAAAACAATAAATGTTCATATAACTGTTAGCAATTCAACTGTTACAACTTTAAGAAAACCACTTATTCTCATATTTTATAAACTGATCTTATAAGTGAACCAATTTTTCAACCAATCTGAAAAAAAAAAAAAGGAAACCTTTTTAGTTTTAAACCCAGCTTCAAAGACATCTATGTCTGGGTACCGGTAAGTGATTTTGAACCCGCACACCCTCACACAGCTCAGATCTTGGAAGTTCAGAGCAACCAACATTTATCCATAAAAGTAAAACACAAAACAGCTTAATAATAATCTTACAAAAAAAGATGCCTTTGAATTCTAAAGAAAAGTGGGCCTAAAGCTGCACCCTGATGCACACCAGATGGAACTTTGATGTCTATGATTCATACGTTTTTAGGATTTGAGCTCACCTTTCCAGGTTAAAATAGTAGCGACTACAGTGAAGTGTTGTGATGTGGCCAGCAGGGGGCAGCAGTACTTCATGGCACACAGCTCCTCCTTCGCCTTCGCTTTTGGGAAGTTTGATTCCTCCAGCAGATGTTGTTAGCAGGTCACATGGCGTCATGCGTCACTGCACAATCAGGCGCTGTTGTTGTTCAGGTCAGGAGATCATCACATCGCAAACATCACCGTGGCGTCAACAACATCGTCACTTTGGCCTCATCTCTTTAAATTTGATTTAACCTGCAATGTTCCTAATGTGTCAGCAGGGGGCGCTCCTCTTGTGATTGATAGTCATTGTTTTAGTAGATTTAGGAAATCCTGCAAACACAGGGTCACAAATACAAAATATAAAAGTTACACATCAGATCAAACCAGTTATTCCGTTTTATTGTCTTTATTAATGTTTACAATATGCTTTGAATAAATAATTCAGTAAAATACTTAAATACTGGGAACCTAAGATGCTTTTATTTGGTAAAAATTAACATGAAAGAATGTTTTTTGGGGGTTTATTATCAGTTCTTTTCTTTATTTGAAAAAAAATTAAATGTGAAAATGAAAACAATCTTTTTATGAATCTAAAGATGCATCCAGAATGAAATCCTTGCTTTCGGGTCGCAGAACGAAGGACCTGCACTTTTCCTCATGGATCCTTTTTTAAAGTGTTGTTTCTTTTTTTCTCCCATCAGACTCCAACCATCCTGCTGACTCCCAGCCCTCTGCTGTCCAACATCCACTTCTGGAGCACACTCAGTCCGGTCGCCCCTCTCAGTCCGGCCACGCGGCGTCAGGGAGGCCACCTATTCCAGGTGAGAGGAAGCCCCTCCCTGCACTCTCCTCTGGGATGAGGAGTCTTTTAATAACCTCCCTCCTGTGCTCTGTTGCAGTTCCCCTCCGTCCTCAACCCCCAGTTCCAGATCCCGATCCACAGTCTGGATGGAACCAACACGCCCGGTCCCATTTCTCCAGACGTTCAGAAAACATAGAAGTCCCACCTCCCCCTGACCTGCAAAACAGGCCGCCATCGCCCCCCTCACCGCCCTACCTGGTGCCCCCACATCCCGGACAATGTTGTGGGACCCTGTTCTCCATCATTCCCTCATCCGTGTGGTGCTTTGACTTGCACACTACACCCACGAAAGCGCCCCGACAGGGCGTGAGAAAACAGGCGACAGGGCGTGAGAAAACAGGCGAGGGTTTGGCGCCTAAACCCTCAGGATGTATCTCTGTGTCACGTCCGCACGCCCAGGTAACAACCATCCTTAGAGACTAGCAGAGCCAGAAAGGATTTCCATGACAACAGTGTGTGGACTGGATCAGAGCAGCCACAGATGCTGTGATGGCTCGAGGAGATCGCTCTCAACCCGGGTCTTTGTGTGTGTTTTTAAAAAAAATTTTTTTATTTCCTAAGCTGCTCTCTCCTCTACTGACTGATATTCTGTTGTAACTCAGCTTTGTTTAGAGAAAAGCTTTAACCTCCCAACCTGCGGCTCTTTCTCAACCCAAACTTATCCAGACCTGCCTGAGCTGCTGTCTAATCCCACCTGAACCGGAGCGATGCCTCCACGTTTTAGCCGCAGGAGAAATATAAGCAGCGTAGAAAAGTCCTGAAAGCCACTGTGGCCTGTCCCGCCCTCAACCTCCAGACTGTAAGCTGTCATGAAGAAATGAAAGAAAGAAAAGCCATGAACCCTCGCTGTGCGCCGATAATGCAAGCAACCCCACCAAACCAAACCTCTGCCCGTTTCAGAGGAAACCCAAAAACCAGGGGCCAGAAAGAATTAGACACCAAAGTAACAGCTGTGTTCAGTGCAGACTTTCCCTTCAGGGGAATTTACATGTCAAAAGTAAAGGTTTTCACAGAGCCCTGGACATGACAGTCTAAGAGCTTATATAAAAATATTATGATAATTTTAATAATTATAAACATTTGTGGCTATTGTTAACACAAATCAGCATTTTTTGGCCACAATTTAGTATTGTATGGCCTTGAATTTAGACATTTGTGCATATAAAATGTATTGTGCATACAAATTACCACAAATTAATATTTTGTGCGAACAAATGACAATTTATATGGGCATACATGAGTATTTTAGTATCTGTTCCTTCTACAATTTTGTTACCACAAACAAAAAAAAATGCTCACACAAAATATTAATTTGTGGAGGGGAACAATTGAACAACATTACAGATTAAACTAAATTGTTAGCATTAGCAACAACAGCTAGCATTAGCAGCTAGACGCCTGTTGCTACACATTCCGCTCAATACAATGAAAACACTTCTAAAAGTCCGTGTGTAAAACAGCTTTCTGTAAAATTTAAGTAAAAAAACTACTTCAACAAATTGAAGCACTAAAAATCCTAAAGTTTAAGCATGCTAACCTTTTTTCTAGTCGTGTTTTTTTTTTCGCAAAGAAAGTCATACCGCCACCTAATGTGTGGGAGAGGTATTACAGCGCTGTCCAGCATAGAAGATAGAAGAGAATAGAATGCCTTTATTGTCATTGTGCACATGTACAATTTGCATCATACTCGTATGCAATGAAATGAAAAAAGCTGATCACTATTTAGTGCTGGCATGCGTAGAAATAATTTCACAGAAATAATAAAATAATTGTCATATGTCATGAGTCCCAGTATGTGAGGTGAAAGAAGAAAAATCCTGATAGAAAAGCTCACTTTTGATATGTTGCTTGCAGCATCAGTGCCGGCGGGTTTTCTCTCGGTTTGGACCTCTATTTGCCTTGTTTTTCTCCTCCAACCAGCCCTGCAAGGTTTTCACCTACTTTCTGTCTGACGTTAAAGCCATAAATCTTTAGACGTCCCTTTTACCAAAGTGTCACCTTGAAACCCAGAGATGCAACTTCAAACCCCCCCTCCCTCCACACACACACACAGATTAAACTGTGCCTTACCACCGACTGCAGCCAAGCCCTCGTTTGTCCAAAAACGATGCATTACTGCACACAGACAGCAGCAACCATGTCTCTAAAGCTCCTCAAACTTATATATATATAATTACATAGAAATCCTGTCAGCTATTTTATGTAACATTATTTTCCTGTAACGATAGAACTTTAAGATTTATTTTTGTAATAGTTATCTGTCCGCTATTTTTGAGGTACTCCAATTTAATGTACTCTTTGTGCATGTTTTTTTTGTTTGTTTTTTCTTTCCTTTTGTAGATGTTTTTCGGCGCAGTGACGCCTCAGGTGATGTTTGCTGTTTGAGGAATCAAAAGCCTTACCGGGAGAAATCTATGTTTTATATGTCAAGTGTTTTGATATGGTGTTGATATTGTTGGAAAAAAAAAAAAAGAAAATGCAGCTGTTGTGCACTTAAAATCTGTTTTCTAAGACTCAGATTTGTTTACTGAGAAATGTCTATTTTTCCCCAAAGGGAGGATGCAGTTATGCACTTGGTTTTTATACGACGAAAAAAACAGTCAAATCGAATATTTTACAGCCAATTGTAATCAGGCACTCCCATATTTATTTAATAGAGCTTATAGTGCAATTTAGATAGTATTTTTACCAAATAGTTTTGAAACTATTACAAGAAAAGCTGTAAATTTAGCCCACTTTTAATTCCTTTGTTTTGAAATGTAAATTCCTCTTGAATCTGTTTTGTCCCGTTTTCCTTGTTTCAAACTTTTTCAAATGTTTACAAGCCAAGTTTGTCTTATTGATGTGCGAGCAGTTGAAAGTCATCAGACCAATAAAGAGAGCGTCTCTGACTCCGCCCCCCTCTGTGTGATTGAAACACTCAAACAGGCCACAGGATGATGCTCAAGAATTACGGTTTAATGGGGTTAAGAGAGAGTCTTTGTGGTCATGGGTGAAGCTTTGGTTGATCATGAGGCTTGGAGGTGAGTAGAAGGTGCAGCAGGTTCCTCTGGCTTTCAGGAGATCTCCGTCTTTGGCTTCTCTTTTACGTCCATTTGTTTGGAGATGTCTGAAAGGAGAGTCTTTGAGTTAGAACAACAAAAACACGCCTGACACCAACAGGAGACGTCTACACGTATCATTGTGCTGCTCTGATCTCAGCTGTTATGACTGACAGGGAATGGGCGACACTGGCGTGTCCCGCGCCCAAATAGGCAACAGTTTAAACTCCCAGGTTATGTTTATGATCCTGAAGACGCTTCCATATCGGCTTTGTGGTGTAACGGTATGCTCAAATCAGCTGATTGACATTGAACGCACAAGTGGTCGAAGCGTTATGGTGTGTCGAAGAACGTTTGTTATTTAGCCGTCGCCGGTGACATCTCTGGTGTTAAAGGGTTAAGCAGCATTTGAGCTAGAATTTTTTTTTTTTTTTTTACTTTCCACAAACATGAAATATTTAATAAAACCAACTTTTTTGGAGTTATTTAACGCTAAAATCTTGTTGCTCAACTTCAAACAGCTCAGAAGAACTTAGATAAAATTGATCTGCTGATAGAAATGTTGAGGAAACATTCAGATTATTAAGAGGAGTTTTTAAACGGCCACATTTTACATGTTTATGTCGCAAATAATGAATTTAAATCCATGCATTTTCTCATTGATGCCATTTTTAACCTTTAGTGTCTCTAAATTCCCTGGTGAATTTGCCATCAACATTGGCCGTAAACGATCGCCAATGGGAATGATGCCGACCCCCCCCCCCCCATTGGTAAAGTTTTATTTCAGAATTTATCGTGAAGGTTTCAGTTTTTAGCTTTGATAATTTTTTTTGTTTTAAAAACAAAGATAAAAGTTCCCTTAGTGGAGCTTCACCTTTTTTTAAAGACATTTTTCTTATTGTTTTGACTTTGTTTTTCGATGTATCTTTTTATTTAGCTTTTTAAAAGAACATAAAAACCACTTCATTTCAATTTTTCCAGTAAAAAAAAAAAAAAAAAAGACAATTGAATTTTTTTTCCAATTTCAGTTTCTGTTTCTTTGTGGACTTATTGTGTAATATAATAAAAAAATATGTCTAAAACAAAAATAAGATGGGGTTGTTCTAAAAAATAAAGTGTATATCAAGCATTGTCACAAAAACAGTTTTAAACATAAATTATTAGAGCAAAATGTAAATTAGTGCCAACAAAAAAAAAAAACCCACTCAAAACGACCCAGATGGTTCAAATCTAAACCTTTACAGATTTGTTTGTACAGATGTTTCTTTTTTAGACTGAGGTTGTGAAATAAAGAATGAGCTGTTCTGACCCTAAATGTCGCCCATAAATCACCTTGAAATATTCTGATGTCCTGAACATCCCAAAAACTAACTGGAATCATGGAATGACAAGAAAACAGCTCATTCTTGCTGACTGACTACTTTTTTATTTATTTAAGAAAAACTACTTTTAAATTAAAAAAAAAGGCTGCATGGAAATATTTCTGGAATTGTTTTTATAGTGCGCGTGTCGTCTCAGTGAGTTCTCACCTATGTGCTGCTTTCCGTGGATGTGATGAACGTACAGGAGCAGCAGGAAGAGGCAGAATCCGATGCAGGACGCGATCGTACACGACAGCAGGAAGGAATAACTGCCTTGACTGTGGATCACCTGCAGGAAAACCAACACTTGAAACAGCAGCCGCAGCCGCAGCCGCCGCCGCAGCCGCCGCAGCCGCCGCAGCCGCCGCAACTCTAGACTTTAGTCTCCTTTCTGTCTGTTTTTGAATAAATTATCTGTAAGTATTTATTTGTTGCAGCCATTTCATTACCATATCCCTGCTTTTTTGTTTATAAACAAACAAACAAACGACAAACTCAATCTTCATTCTATAAAATAGCAATAAGAATAAACACAAGAAATAACTACACTGACCCATGTACTGTAGCTCATTTTTTTAAATAAATATGTTAAAATTCACGGATTTTATAAAATACAGTATTTTTAAATGACATGAAACTACAACATAAGTGTTTATTATGCAACATACAAATGAATTGGAAAAAAAAGGAGTTAAAACGGCTTTTTTGAAAAGAAACCTCAATTTAGCGCTAAAGGTAAAATTAATAAAAGCATTTAAAATGTAATATTCCAAAAATATAATAATAAATGTTGGATATATGTTTATATTTTACAGCTATCTGTGTTTTTTCTCCTTTGTATTTCTTATAGCAGGAGAAGTTTTCACTTTTCACTGTCACAAAAAAGTGTGCTGTTTTGTTTCTGTAATTGTTTTGTTGGAAACAAATAAAAGAATTAGCATAAAGTTTTCCTTTTCTTGTATTTGGGCCGTCTTAAACTTTAGCCTCTCTGGATTCCTCTAGTTACTTTGTTTATTTTGAGTATTTTTACAGTAATCTTTCTGCTCAACAATCATTTTTGAAAATGTCTAAATTTCCTTGTTTGGACACAAGATAATAACACACTTGAGTTCCTTGCTTACTCACTAGATAATTCATTATGTAGCGAGTAGTGAAGGAATTTGGACATAAGATTAGACAGAAAAGAGCTTTCTTACTGATCCGACCAGCAGCTGCAGCAGCATCTCTCCTGCGCTGGCGCTGGTCACCAGGACTGTTGTGGCACAACCTTCAATACACGACATAAAGGAATCAATTACATTTGGGTCACTTCTGGTGAGCTTTGATCACAAACACCTTCGTAAAAATCTAAAAATGTATGCAACTAATGGAAAGCCTCCATTTTAGGCCAGTGCCTAGATGAAACACTTAAATATCAAATATTAAAAAAACAACAAAAACAACTTCTAAATTAAACCCACAAAAAAGTAAAAAAGAAAATTTGATATTTCTGAAGAAAACTCCATCCATGAAGGTCAGAGGTCATGTGCACAACAGGCTTTAACCGGACCTACACGACCAACGTTTGTGCCAATGTTCATAACTACGTACAAGAGTCATTTTATCCAATCTTAGAAGTGAAACCTGTATTGGTTGCCATGACGATTTTATTCATTTCTTTCCTTCTTTTTTATGGATCCAGATTTTTATGTATTTTCATACTTTATACAACTCTCGAGTTCTTGTCTTAACTGAAAAATGTGCAGTAAAAGAAAAAAATAAATAAAAATCTCAAAGACTTTCAAACATTTCAGAGTTCTTGCACACCGAGTTGTCAGTGATCAATCACCTTTGTAGTCTAGAGTGTCTTCTGTGAAGGCCAGCATGGACGGAAACACGCTGCTGATGCACAGACCCAACACACAGGTGCAGATGAACAGAAACACACAGCTGCTGTAGAAGAACAACATCAGGAACTGGACCAGAATGACTCCCACCTGTCAGGAACAACAGGAACCACATCTGTGAACATCTGCTTCACCTTCCTCCCAGAGGAACCCACAACACACCTGCAGGGAGCCTCTACAAAGACCTGAGGGACAAAAGGCTTCTACAGGTCAGAGTGCAACTCTGACAGGGACTTGAACCACTGACTGACTTCCAAGTCCCTTCCACTGATGTTACAAAGATCCAATTCTGCCCTCGAGTCCCAATTTAAATGATGAAGTCAAGTTCAAGTCTCAAGTCTGTGGTTTGAAGCTCGAATCTTTGGTCTATTAAATACTAGATCCTGAGTTTTCATCCAAGTCTTAGTTTATTGGAGTAGAGCATTCAAATTTAGTCTCAAGTCAGAGAAGCAAGTCCAAGACCCGAGTTTCTGATCACAAGTTCAACCTGATTTGAGGCCTCATCCAACATGTGTTTTTTTAAACTTGTCCTGTCCAACAGCAGAGCAGACAGATGAGAGCTGAACGCCTCTTGTGCTGAAGATATTTTACTGTTACAACAGGAGTTAGGAATCATTTGACACACTAGGTGCACACATTTAAATAAACCCCTTTTTTTTTAAATTTAGGCTAAACTTTATTCATCTTACTCAAATCTGTAACAGTCTTTTGTTGGACCGGACGGAAAAGGAAAGAAAGGAAGCAAAGAGAGGGATGTTAGAGAGGGGGTGGGAGTGTGTGTGTGTGTCGGGTGGGGGGGGAGGGGTAGGAGGGTGATTAAAGAAGCGGGGGGTTAGAACTGTGAAGCAGCATAAAGCAACAAGTTGCTTGATATTTACAATCATTACAATCAGGTTTATAAGTAATATAAATCCAAAAGGGGGCGGGGCCTGTCCACACACACACATCTACATAAAGTTCTGGAATCCCAGAACTTTAGGCCAAAGTTGCAGATCACAAGTTTTAGCTTAAACCTCTAGTCCACATGTGTCAAACTCAAGGCCCAGGGGCCAAATGTGGCCCGCCATGTCATTTTATGTGGCCGGCTCGTGAGAGCATAAAGGTTTTTAATGTCTTAAAATAGAAAATAAAAATTGGTGTGTATTTATTCATATCTAGGGGGAAATCAAACTTGAAATATCGGATTGGGCAACTATACATTAGGACTTAAACACTGTCCATATGACCTAACCTGACAGAATCAAATTGTAAATGATTTATGCTAAAATAACAAGCAAACTGAAATTGTCACTTTGAAAAGTTATTTAACATTGAGGAGTAGTTACATTTATGTTTCATTCCATGTAGTTACATGTATATGTTATATCAGGCAGGCCCTTTGAGGACAAACACTATAATGATGTGGCCCTCAGTGAAAATGAGTTGGACACCCCTGATCTAGTTGATTACATTTCTGTGTCTGCACAGAAATGTAATCAACTAGATCAGAAGTGTTCTGCAACCACAAAGAAGGAAAACTCTTCAGACTTCCCCAGCACTGGCGACCTTACAACTCGCTCGCTCGTGCATAAACGAGTCATCTCTGCATTTACATCACTGACGGCACAAACAGAGTCATTGACGAGGCTTACTTTCAGCCTGCCCAAGTGTTGAACTTTTAACACCCATGACTCCTCAGAGTCTCTTCATCCCAATATTTACACCTCCACCAAGTTTAAATATTGACTCTTCTGTCACAGGGATCATACCAGGCTAACGGTGAGCAGCACGGGGGCCGAGTATCTGTACGACAAGTAGATAAAAGCCAGTCTCCCCGCCGTGATGGACGCCCAAAACACGCTGTCCAGACAGCCGGCCGCTTTCCGGCCCATCAGCAGAGGGGGGGACACGGCGTAGGTGTAGATGAAGCCGGCGTAGCAGCCCTGTGGGAGACAATAAAAAACACTGTCAAGAGGAGCAACAGCCGCTGATCCAGAGCAGAACGAGCACTTTGGTCCGTCATACGTGCCGGTGGAGCGGATTCCTGCAGAAACCTATGCTAGTTTTGGACGACACGGACCTTATTGTTTTCACAACTTCTTTTTTTCTGCTTTGAGCAAAGATTTGGCACACGCTCCAAAACTCAAATGAGCCCTGTTGCAGTATCTGGTAAAAATGAATTTTTGACATCATGAACAAACATAAAAGCTTTTGTTGGCCTTTGACCTCAGGAAGAGGCAGCCATCTTGGAGAAATAATTAATAAAATAATCTATTGCCCCATAACTCCTCGAGCGTCATTAAAAAAAAAAAAAGTAGTTTTTTCCCTTTTCAAAACTATCGGCGTTAGCGTGGCAAGTTGGCTGAAGTAATGTTCTTTATTGCTTGCACATTTTTACTAAAATATAAAAAAAAAAAATGTAATACATGTTTCCTCCGCTCAAGCGGACGAAACCACATAACATACGATATAAACATTAGTAATGCGGGGTGTCGTTCACAAAAAAACTGCTGTTAAGGAAATCCAAAAATCTACTTCGGCAGAATCTTCTAAAAATGTCAGACCTGTTCGACACCCCAGACGACCAAAAGATTTAATAGTTGCTATGGAGATGACATTTTGAAAAAAATTGTTCTTGTTTTTTTTGCACCTAACGGAGTATTAAGTTAATTAATTGAAGCTAATAAGGTTTTAATAAGTTCATTATTTTGACTCCTGGAGCAAGAATACCCTTCAGCCTGCAAGAAAACAGCTTGATGTGGCCACTTACGATAATTCCATCAGTGATGAAGACTATAGCGCTTCCTAGTGCATAGATGAAGAAGGTGGTGGTGGGCTGGCCCTCCAGTCTGGCTGAGTTGCAGCAGCTGAACACGCTCCCATGACCTGCGGAGAGAGCGTCGCTCAGAGGTCGGCCATCTTTTCGGCGGCAGGCTGATCGGGGACGAAGTGCTGCGGGGGGCGGTACCTTGGCCGTCGTCCTCCGCGGGGCAGGACTTGGGCCCGTCCTTTTCCAGCAGGCGGGGACTGCTGCTGGAGCAGAGCAGCAGCCGCTCGTGGAACATCAACATGAGCACGGCGGCCGGCACCGGGAGCTGCCAGCAGAAGACGCACACACAGAGCTCATTGTCCACGCCTAACAGGCAACACCTCGTGTCAGCTGATTCAATACATGGACCTCATCAAAGCAGACTCCATCTTTATTAGTTTTGTCTTGGCCTCTGCAATAACCGCATCCTGTTTAAACAGGAAATAAGGTCAAATGGAAAAGCGTAAGCTCAACATTTATCACTGAACAGGAGGAACAACATCAAAACATCCTAACGTCTCTCGAAAATTCAACTCATTTTTTCCCTCCTGGTTCTTCTGAATAATAAAATGTTTTTAAAATAAACTACGTCAGCTATAAAAGGGTAAAATGGGGCAAATAGAAGTGAGCAGGAACTAAAAAACATCCATGTTTATAAAAAAAAATTAAGAATCATAAGAACATGATTTTATTTTCATTTTTATTCTAAACTTACTTAAAAGGCTTGAAGTTTTTACACTTATGTACAACGGAGTTTTAGGGCCACCGAAAGGAAAAAAAAAAAAAAAAAAAAAAAAGAGGAAAAAAAAAAATTTAAATTTACGACTTAAAATCTCATAATTTAACAGTTATGACTTTCTTTGGAATTTACGACTTAAAAGTCGTAATTAAAACATTTTTCTTTGTATACTGGGCCTAAAACGCCGTCGTCTTAAGCAAATTTGCATGAATGTAAAAATGTCTTTGTAATTCCACATCTGCTGTGTATGATTGCATTATTTGAAATGATGCCGTTCTGCATTAGGTTTCCATGTCTGCATGCATGTTTTTGAAAAATCGCTATGCTTTTAACTCTATCCTCCTGCAAACCAGGGGGAAAAAAAAAGTCCAGTCAAATTATTATAAAATCCTCCAAAAACGTCACATTTGTTGTCATTGAAAAGCCTTACCAAAATGCTAATTTATGAAAAAAAGGGATACAACACCTGAGCTTTGACTGATACTGGTAGAAAACACTCAAAAGGGAAGGGGGTCACGTCATGGAAAACCTGGGGGCCTTAAATGACAGCAGAATGGTGAACTACAACTAAAAGGTTGAGCGCTGTATTTTTTTGGAGTATAAGTTGCGTTTTGTCGCATAGTTTGGAAGCGGGTGTGATTTCAACTCTGGTGTGACTTGTATGCGATTCTTTTTTTTTTTTTTTTTTTAAATAGGCTAATTTTTATTTATTTATTTTCTCACCAACAACCACTAGAGGGCACTTCTGTATTTGCTACCAACTGTGACACAGAAGAAGAAGACCGCCGCTCAGTCTCACGCTGGGCTCAGCAGAAGAACTGTTTAAAAGAGTCAGATTTTTTCTTCTTCATTGTGCATTTTTAGGCCGCTGGGACTTTTACTCAGAAAATGACTTCTGCTTAAAATACGGTAATCCTTCAAAAATGGAAACAATGTTCACATAGCAGGTAAATGTCGAAAGTCTGAGGAGGATAACAAAACCATTTCACAGATGCCATCAGTGACGGCATCTGTGAAAGACACCTGGAGAAAATATGTTTTTCTCTTCCAAAGTCTAATAGTTCTAATATTTGACGAAAGTCTTTCACTTTTCAAAATCACAGCTGAAAACTGAAATGAGTTTTTGGTTTGATTGCAAGTCGGTCACACTTCAAGTTTGAGAACGTCAATAGTGTTTACATTATACCTAAAGCCAAACACAGTTTTACTGACCAAGGTGTTCATATTTGAGAAAATTTCCTTTCTATTTGGGTGTGTAGGAAAAAAAGATTCTACACTTTTTAACATCACTGTAATTGTGTGTGTGTGAATGTGTGTGTGCAAATATATTTGTTAATTTCTGCGAGAATTTTCAGTAGATGTTTTGTGAACTGAGATTTTAAAGGGCATATTTCTACAGAATGAACTTTTTTGAAGCTTTGAAGTGTATTTTAATGTTCATTCCTCACACAAAAAACAAGCCGAAGCAATAATGTGATCCATTCACGCATTTCTGAATTTGCCTCTAAAAACCTGCTCTCTGAGCACCAGCCCCTCCCAACCCACAAAAACGAGCGGGTTCTCATGAGCTGATGTAGATAACAGCCCCTTCCAGGAAATGTCAGCGCTGCCAGGACCGTCGCCAGGCTACACCACACACACACACACACACACACACACTCTCTATAGCGGTGATCGGCAAAACGCTTCTATTTATATGCAAAATATGCACATCATACATTCATTCATTTTCTAAACCGTTTGTCCCTTTCGGGGTCACAGGCTGCCGGAGCCTATCCCGGCCACTTGTGGGCAAAGGCAGGGGACACCCTGGACAGGTCGCCAGTCTGTCGCAGGGTAGAATGTCCACAATCACACACCCATTGACTCTCACACTCACACCTATGGACAATTTAGAGTTGCCAATCAACCTATGAAGCATGTTTTTAGACGGTGGGTGGGAGGAAGCCGGAGATCCCGGCGAGAACCCACGGAGAGAACATGCAAACTCCACACAGAAAGGACCCCCATTTATGTCGTTTTTCATGTCCACCAGCCGGGACTTGAACCAGGGGCCTTCTTGCTGTGAGGCAAGAGCGCTAACCACTGCGCCACCGTGCACATCAATCTTTGCAAAAGTGATTTTGTTTGTTATTGTGGGAAAACACGCTGCTGAGGTCAGCTCTAGGATGAAATGGGCGGGTCCCACAGAGTGAAAGGCGGGTCTTCAGAGATCGAGTCGTCTTACTTCCAGGTAGAAAAATGAGCTGTGAAAATAACTACTATTTCATTAAAAATCATTCTTTAGTGTGCCAAAGCGAAGTATATTATCATATATATGGATATAGCTGACTCTGAAAATCTTAGGAACAGCATGATTTAGGCCCTCTGAATCCAGCACACTAACCTTTGACCTCTGAAACTGTGTCTTCTACTGTCTGCACCATCCTCATGAAGCTCTGAGGGTCAGTGACCTCACACTCACATTAATCACGGCCATGATCCAGAATGCGTAGGACACTTTGGTGACCACGATGCCTTCGGTGAACAGATGATACTGGGAGGTGTTGTGGATCGAAACCCCTTTTCCGGCGAGGGTGTTACGGAGGTGCTCCAGGTCCCAGGAAGAATTGGAGGTCCCGTTCAGACCCAGAACGCAGCTGTCGTCTGCTAAGAAAGGATCCGCCACCAGGGGACTGACCAGCGCCCCCAGGCCTATGAAGAAGTGCAACGCCTGAGGAAACAAGGACAGGATTTTCGGTGACAAAGTCTTTTTGTGAGGATGTAAAGCGAGGATCTATGACGCTCATGGATGCGGTTTTGAGAAACTGAAGGTTTTTGTTTCATTGACGTGGTTGGTAACCTGGAAGATGGGTATCGATTTCACTTTAGTGCGTATGCAGAACACATTCAAGGCCAGATTTTCTGACACTTGACACCGAGAACAAAGTCTGTGTTGTTGGAGATGCTAATAAAAGCTGCAGGAAATCCAAAAACACACCTGTTTGGCAAATGTCACTAAGGGAGGCCACCTTTTCTGAGCAAACAATACTAAAGGATTAGCATTGAAATGAGTGATCTAGCGTTTCCAGTCAATTACCAATCATGACGTGTTTTTTTAATCAAATAACTAAAAATACATGTCTGAGATTGGCGCTTCAGGGGAGAGTCGGTGTTCAACAATAACAGCGGCAGAAAAGACGGGCAGCTTCTGAAAGGTTGACTTGGGTGAAGTTGTGTTTGCGCTTCGGCTTGGATTTAGAACCTCACCCAAAGAAACGGAAACACCCACTGGTGTCGTCTTCCAGTGATGACAGCGGATCAAATGTTTGGTGAAGACTAAACCTGACATCGGCAAATAAAATCAGTGATGGGCGACAGAAGAAAAGATCAGTCTGCTTCACCTGAGATCTATGAGTAATTGTGAAACTTTGGTCCAGACTTTGCATCGGAAACCCAAACCTTCCCCCTAAAATCCTCAAAGACAGTTGATGATTACCGGTATGTCCTTATTGACCCTTTTGGGGGGAAAAAAGTGGCTTAAGTCAAAAAAATTAAATGATTAGCAAAACCACTACAGATGTTGGGAGCTGGACCGAGCGAGTGTGACGTGAAGGAGGAAGTTCGAACTGCTTAATTTTACAACTTTTACTGCAAATCTACAACAATGTCCAATTAGAAGTTACCTTAGACATTTGGAATAAACCATAGACCCGCGATCCAACTCTTGAAGTGAATCACCAAACAGGGAACGATTAGATCCCATTTGTAGATTTTCTATTAAAGCTGCGTTTACACCAAACGCAGGACGGCAAGCTGTCAAACTGGGTCGCAGATGCCTCGTTTCCACTGAGCGGTGCCTTTCCATTATAAAATGGACCCATTAAACTGGACTGAACCCAAAGCCAAGCGGGGGGAAAAAGAGCTGCTGGATGACCTCCAATGTTGTTTGCTTTTACTGTAGTTGCATTAGTATGACGCAAAGCTACCTGATCGTCTTCGAACCTCCGACTTTCGTTCTTGATTAATGAAAACATTCTTGGCAAATGCTTTCGCTTTCGTCCGTCTTGCGCCGGTCCAAGAATTTCACCTCTAGCGGCACAATACGAATGCCCCCGGCCGTCCCTCTTAATCATGGCCCCAGTTCAGAAGAAGTACGCATGCGCCCTCACCGGAACGGCCTGGACTTTTCTAAACTTGACAGCTCAGTGGAAACGGGGCCAGAGAGACAGAAGTACGGCTGTCATTCAGACGCAGCTCCTGCAGTAGCTGTACAAACCAGTCCCTGTACCGGGAGAGTCTCTGAACGCAGACATGGCGACTCGTTTACCGAAACAAACCTGATCTCTCAACATCAAATCTTTTGACAGTAGCTCCTCCCACACCCACCTGGAGCGTCAGGTTTACGAACACAGAGGGGGCGGACAAACATTTGTTGCGCAAATCACGCTTGGTGTGAACGCAGCACAACCCATGTGGGAAGGTGCTACCGCTAAACCATGGAGATGAATGAGAATCATCGACCGAAACCGACTGAGCAGGCATTTCTCCACTCATCATCCGTGGCTTCCTTCCTAAACGTGAACGCATCTCTAACCTGCAGGAAGACGGCAGAGTCCTTCTGGTACAGCTTGACCAGCTGCAGGTTGGCGATGGTGTCTATGATCCCCATGGCGGTGCCGGCCAACCCCATGGCGATTGACAGCAGCATGATGTGGTGGCAGAACGGTATGAAGGCAAACACCAACGAAATGATGAGCGTGCAGAAGAAGAGAGCCAGTAGGGACGACAGGAGGCTGCAGAGGACAGAACATAGGAACAGATATGGTAATTAGATCCCATCTAGACATTTCCTACTTATTGCTGGACTATTTTCTCACAAACATCCTGGTTATTGTCTCCATGTGTACAGTCGGTCGTTTCCCCGCCCCCTTCTGACCTCGTCTCTTACAAATGATCCAGAAAAAGGACACTTGCTGTGGAAAAGCTACCAGATTAAATGACGCCCGTCAGTAATCACCGGAGTGAAAGTCAAACATAAATAAAGCCTCAATAAAAATGATTCAACCCTCATGAGCTCGGAGAAGGTCGACTTAGTAACGTAATCTTGGCAATAAAACAAAAGTGTAAACCTTTTTTCTGCTATCGCACAAAGGCAAACAAGATAGGAGGTTTCATGTTAGCTTAGGAATCATTAACTTCACGCAGAATAAAACCCAGTTTTGACAGTTTTTCATCCCTTCTGAACGTCCAGAACCTGCTATAATCAGGCAGACGGCTAAACATCAGGGCTGTGGATCGTTACTAAGGTGACGATCTGTTTCATAAATCAAAACCAACAATTACAGATCCAACCACAATTCTAACTTTTTAATAGTTGCTATATGTTTATCTTTTTACTGGATGTGTGAAAATTAAAATTATATGTATTAAATCGTTATCATTCATACTTTTATTTAGAACATTAGATCAGAATCAACAAAAGTGATCAAAAATACAGAGATTTAGATGAAAAGAAATGGCTTTTGTCTCTTAACCAAGTTTTTTTTGTTTACGCCAACTTCAGCGAAGGCAAAACATGAACATCAATGTTGTTTTGGAGGATTTTTTAGTAGATCCTGAAAATGTTCTCCACAGTTTCTCCATCCTCAAAGTTCTGGAACACTCTACGATCTAAAGCGTTGCACGTCGCTGCAAAGCCGCTTTTCTCCGCTGCAGAATCAGCAGAAATTACTTTAATTGCTCCATCAGTTATTGTAAGGAACAGCTTGGGTGTTAAAGCAAATTCTTTTTTTTCTGTGTGTGAACAGAACTTTAGCCCCCCACCCCAACTACATAATAAATAAATAAATAAAAACAAAAAAATCTAAAGTTTTATTTTGAAAATGGAAAACTTCACGAGATTTTGTTTTGAAGATTTGTTTACTTCTGGTGACTGTAGCGCTGCACGTTCAGCTTTTTTTTTTTAATTCATAAAAAATCCAAAATTCCAACTGCATTTCAGAGCAATAAATGCATCGTTCCCTGATTGTATTTTTTACTACACTCTACTATATTTATAAAGATCGTGAATCAACGATGTTGGATGTCATGAATATTTGCACGCAAATTTACGGGAGCAGATTGTGAGTATCTGAGTACTCGGATACTCATTACAATCTTGCAAAACATGGATTTCTAATCCCCCAATCAGATTAAGAAATCCTGGTTTTCAATACCATTGACATTTAGGAGATCAGACTAGTCAAAAGTGGTTACCTTCATTCTAGTTACTCAAGAGGCATCACTATTTTTAAAACTATGAAATTATATCTTTCCACCATTTCTTTCATTTGTTTTGATCTGCTGTTACAGTATGAAGTTTGTAGGAACTTCTGGCAATTTTCTGACAATCAAAACAAATAACTAAGTAGTTTTTGGAGTTTTACTTTTCACCTCATTGCAGAGTTTGTGAAGCAGCGCATTGAAATGTTCAAAACTATTTACAGCCATGTTTCTGTCATAGCACTAATTTTATGTTTTGGTTGCCTGGGGGGCTGACAAACAGGTCTGTTATTTCAAGAAGCAAAAGTACATTTCTGGATTTTCTTGTCAACTGAAATGTCAAAATGGTGCAAATCTAGTGAATCTTGCTCTAGGCTTTTTCTTTCACAGCTCTATTCTGATTTTGGAAAGACTTGGTGTCATAGAATTCAGGCTGGACACAAACCACGGTTATTTATCTCTCCTTCGTGATCAATTTTCAAAGGATGAGCAATTCTGAGAATTAAAAGGGACGCCATTAGTAAAAATGCTACAAACATTCTAAAAACACAGCGATTGATTCACATCGTCCCATCTGCATTCAGAGTTTCTTCTGATGAGGGGAAACCATTGAATGTAAAGAATGTGGAGTTAGGCTGGAACTTAACCTTCATCTAAATCAAACATATGATCAGAAACGTCCATTTTATTATCAACCTCAAGAATCTGTAGAAGTAAGGGTTAATGGCCTTTGAAGTGTGCATTATCACTTTTTAACATGTCAGACGGATGCTTCTGCGAACTGCGGTTATCACTTTTTAATGGACACCCAGCAGCCAATCGGAATCGAGTATTCACCCGGACCATGGTATAAAAAGTGATAATGCACACTTCAAAGGCCACTAACCTGCTTATACCATGGTAACTTGAAAAATAAATAATATTAACCAGTTTTTAGTCCTTATTTCTTGTTTTTTTCCCCCGATTTGAATTGCTTTTTTTTTAACGAAAAGCGGACTATTTGTTATGTGGTGCACCACAGCTGCAGTCAAGATTTGGCGATATAAAGCGATATCGTCCCGACGGGTTGAATAAAGCATCAATTCAGAAAGAAAATTCTCCTATTACCGCTCGTTTTAGTCCAGATGATGAAGCTAAAGGTTGTTTTAAAGAAGCCGGCGCAGTGATACAGAAGATTTAAGGTAGGTTACCGGAACTTCTTTTTGGGTTGTGCGGTTATCACTTTTTAATGCACACCCAGCAGCCAATCAGAATCGATTATTCACGTGGACCATAGTATAACAATAATTAAACCATCCAGACAAACAGACAAAAACCTGAGCTGGTTTATTACAGTTAAAATTGATTTTTTTGTTATTTCAAAAATTTTTGGATCAGTCCATCTACAGTTTTGATAAGGAAAAACGTGCTGAAAGCTTGTCTTTTTAAAATTTGTTTCCCACTTTTTAAGCATTTTGAACATAAATTATTAATATTTGATTGATTTCAGACATTAAACTTATCCTAACAGTTTGTGCCACAACATTTCAATGATATTTTGAGAGATTATGTGATGAATAAAGATCAAAACGCTCGATTTTCAGGGGTTAAACTGTTCAAAAGGAGCTTTAAACACAGAGTCTGAAAGACTTTTAGGAATAATCCTGACAGATCTCCTCAAACTTCAAAACTCTGAGTCTGTGAGCAGTTTTCAGGAAATGAAGACATGAAAGTACAGGAGCATCATGCAACATAACTTTCTGGGGGGGGGTCGGACTTGAGCTCCAACGAAAACAAATGCAAGTAAATGGCTGAGAGGCCGTCCTGCCCTCCAACTATTGCTCCCTTTTATGAGTCTAATGGCCGCCTGGAGCAAACACAGGAGTCCTATCAGAGGGTTTGGAGTTTGCAAATCAAATTCAGGACTTCATCTGCCTGAAAAGTGAAGGTCTGGCAGAACTGGAACAGTTTGGAGAGGTCATGTGGTCTCAGAGAGACTGCATGACAGTTGTGGACTCCAAAACACTTTTAGAACGTCTCAGGAATAATTGAATTTGACCAATAAGTTTAACAGCCTAATGTTTTTGTTTGTTGTCATTGGGTTTAAATGTAGTCAGATTACAAAGATATTTTTTAGGCCTCCTTTTAAAAATCTGTTTTTTTTTCTTTCATTTTTTGGATGTAAAAAAAGAAATTTGTGGAAATACATAAACAATAATAACTTTCCAAAACTTTTTTTGAACGGACTGCAAATTAAAAACGGTTTCTAAACCATAAAAAAAAAAAGTTTTAAAAGGTTTCAAGTCAAAGTTGGTGGACTCACTCACGTTTTCTTAAAGAGACCCGCCACGCAGCTGCCCACCAGCAGGAAGAACTGCTGCGAGAAGAACACCCAGGTGATCTCCTGCAGCGTGGACTGCGTCTGGCACCGCAGGTCCAGGATGGTGGGGCCGAGGAAGGCGATGCACAGCCCGAAGCTGAAGAACACGCTCCAGTAGGTGAGCGTTTGCTGCAGGTGGTGCTTGAAGAGCGCGCAGATGCGCTCGTCCAGCGGCGTCATGATGGTGCTCTCCCCCCACCCACGGAGCAGGAACGTCCTCACGGCCGCGCGCTGCTCATGTCCTCCGTTCCCGGTTCGGATCCGTGTCGGTTTGGAAGGTAAACACACCGCGAGGCTGACAGCTGTCCGCACTTCTGCCAAACTAACTCAACTGGCACACCTGGCGCTTATTGGCTGAGGTGTGAAAGCCACGCCCCCTTTTGGTTCCTAGCGTTTGCTTTTTTTTTTTTTTTAATTCTTTTGGAAAAAGTAAAACAAAAAATGTTTAAATTAATTTAACAAATGTATTACAAATACTATATAATACTATATATTTAGTACAAATACTAAATAAAATAATAAAATAAAAATAGCTTAAAAAATGTTTCTTCTTTTGATTTACAGCTAACCAAGTCGTATTGTTAGCATGTAGATATGCGTCTAGAAAATATTGCTGATTACGTTCCAACAGCGTCCTGCTTTGTTTAGAATAGAAGTTGAAGTATATATTCTTTAGAAGATTTATAAAAAAAAATAATAAAAAAACACACTCTGATCTAAGTAAATAAGTGAAAGCTTTATTTATTTTATTTTTTTGCTTTTCAAGTTTGATAGGAAAGTTATTGTGTGAGCTTAAATGTAAAAAGTGCTTTATAAATAAAGGTTAATTTGAATGATTATGGCTTCCCATTCTCCAAAAATGTTCTCCTGTCACTAAAAAAGATTAAGTGACTCCACATCCTGAAGATGTTTGTTTAACTTTGACTTTAATGTCATTTATAGCAGTGAGTCATGGAGCGTGTGACATGATATGAACATTCATACATCTGAGGAGCTTGTTTGCTTTGTTCCAGCGTCTTTTGTCACATTAACAGAATGTTCTTATTGCTCTTAATTGCCTCTCAGGTCTGCAGAACCAGTTGAACTCTGACTAATAACACACCTAAGCAACAGGGGAGTTGCTTTAGCACCTGCTGTTTGCTTTCTTTCTTTCTTTCTTTCTTTTTTGTCTCCGAGTAGAATGACATTTTTTTAAGTCACAAAACCTTTCCAGTATTTAACTTTTAGATTTAAATATGTAATTTTACTATTTAGTACCTTAAAAAAAATAAAATAAAGAACAATTTCAAATCTTGTGAAAAAAAAAATCCACTATCTTTATAAGAAAAGCAAAATCCCCTCGAAAAAAGTAGTATATTTGAAGTTTATTTTATAAAGTATTGAAGGTACACTACAGACCATGTACTTGTGGTGTAATATATTAACTGAATACTTCTTCAGACTAAATTGGAACATTTTAAGTTTACGATTGAAAAGGAAACTCACTTTTAGTACTGACAAAGTATACTTGTACACTTATTCTTATTCTTATTGTTAAAGCATAACTCGGCTGTTTGATAAACATCTCTGGTATTTTGAAAAAGTATATTCTAAATCACAATAGTGAAGGAAAAAAAGTTTGTTATTTTTCTTTAATATATTCATACAGACAATGAGAAATTCTCAAAATAATCTAATAGTCTGTGTTTTCATGTGGTAAAAAACAAAAACAAAATGTTATTTCTCTCTGAACAAAAGATAAAATTGTTTTAAATATTTTATTAATGGACATTTAGTAGAATATACATTTTTCATAAATGTTTAACATTATTGTCAGGCACTGCTATTGGAATTTTTTTTTTTATTTACTTTAACTTCTACTTAAGTTCAGCATTCTTTGACCCAATTTCAGCTGTCATGCATATTTTTCTCAACCTAGTTATTAACATTGTTTTTCACTTTTCTTTTCTATTTTTTTGGGGCGTCTTAACATTTCTGAAGTGTTTCTCCTCATTTAACGTGTACAGCTTGTATTTAGTGAATCAAATTTCTGCTGTTTTTGAATTGTCTTTTGATTTCACGCCTGGAGCTCTTTCTGCTCATTTTCAAATGTACAACCTTTTCCTCATTTTAATACAAAACGTTGCCTCTTTGAAGCTTTATTTAGTTGATATCTTAAATGAACTCTAAGTCATGTCCAAAAGACACTTAAAAAAAAAACTTTCAACATTTTTGTTGTTTTTTTCAGCTGTTCCAAGCGTTAATTTAACTCTAGATTCAGTTTACATGAGACCTATTTTTAGGGGATTTGTAGTGCAATAATATGTTATCTTGGACGTCTACTCCACATATTTAAAAATCCTACAGATAAAAAACTTAAATCATTACTTTTTTAGAACGCAGTTTTATTAGTGAAGTGGAGCAGCTGAATTTTATTCTCTGCTTTGGTTTTTACCTCTTTCTCTGTCTTGGTTGGTCACCGTTGAGTTTATTTATCTACAATTGTGTTCAATGCATCTTCATTTTTATTTAACTAATCTTTTTTCATATCCTCTTCATGCCGATGTCATCTACATTTCATTACTAAAAGTTTTCACACACGTAAAAAAAATGGAATATGATGTTTCCTTACACCTTAAATCCATAAAAGGGAATTCTTATTTGGGAATTCTTACAGGAAAGTTTGACCCTTTGAGAGGTCAGACACTGATGAATGAATGAATGACTTCATCTGGTTGGTTTTACAGACTAGAATATATTACAACAGGAGTTCTGTTGTTAACAGATTTTCAAACAAATGGAAACTTATGTTCTAAGCTCATCATGTAGCAAATATAAATCTCAAAATCAGCAAAAATAAAGTAAAAACACAAATATTTACAAAAACTAGCAATTGCTACAAAAATCAGGACAGTTGACAGCTGGGAATTTCTAAAAAGTTCATATCGTGGGAGATTCTCAACACCCAGTTTTATCTTTTAAACATTTTCTCAATATTATACAGCAAAAATTAAAACTATGGTGCAAAATATGGGATTCATTACCATTTATTCCACAACAGATCTTTACTTTGATTAAATTTTCCTAATATTTTTTGAAAAATGAGTGGATTCTATTGGTATCTTTTCTTTGTTGATGGGCTAATATATCTAACAAAAATGTCTCACACGTCTGTTTCATTTCCTTCACATTAAACGTTTCTGTTGTCTGTGACCTCACTGAAGTGATTTTATATACCTGGGGATATGGAAGAGACTCCTGAATTCAATGATCTGAATTGTAAAATGAATATTTTAGACGTCAGAGTTGATATTTTCTTGGTTGCTGGTTTTCTGGTGTGGATAAAGAAATAAAGAAGAAGAATCTGTAATCTGAAAGCAGTAAAAACTGGAATAACACGAGGACACATTTAAGAACATCCTGTACTGATCTGAATTGGGGCAACAGTGCCACCTTCTGTTCATTTGTGTTACTGCATATTTTCCATATAGCAATATTAGTGGCCAGCAAAAATATTCTAACTTAAATATTAGGAGTAAACAAACAAGCAGAATCTCAATAGTTTATTACTTTTCAGTGAATTTTGTGCCTGTCGGCAGTCACGTTACATTCATTTCTCTTTGTATACAATTATAGACAGAAATCACGCAAAATATCACTTCTCATACAAAATCTAAAGCCATATTTTATAAAACACTTAGAACTCATCTGCAGTTTGTTTTTCCTAAAACATGTTCTTAAATACAGGGTTCTATTCTTTAACATCATGAAATTCACGGAGAACGATGAAAACATGTTAAAATACACAGATCTATTCAGATATATATTAATTTCTCTTCATAAAATAGCTTCATTTAACACAAACACAGAAATACTGCTGGCGTTGAGGATGGGGGGTGGGGGGTGGAAGTGTGACATCCACAGATATGACTCCCCTCTGAGGTCACCGGCCTTACGTTACTCCACCCGCCGCCTTCGTCTCAGAGGCAGGTGAGCGGAAACCCCGCGGACACACCTTTATTCTGTTCGCCGACTTGTAGAGGTAGAAAAAAAAAAAAAAGCATCCCTCCACCGATTCCACAAATACACACAAACCCGCGAGCTTGGCTCAATGGCACTAAGAGCATCTCTGTGGACTTACAGAATCTGATCGAGTGGTTTAAAGTTATGTGATCTTTAAAAACAACACCTGTAGGTTGAGCTGAAGACTTCAGGTCACACTGAGCTTCTCATCTGAAGGTTTCTGCCTGCATCCTTTCATCAGGACCACACCCCATGTTGGAACAGGGTGTAGAGCTTTACCATCTTCAAAAAATAAAAAGGATGGAAATGGGTTTTTCTGAGTTTTTTTGTCAATGGATTTTTTCTTTTTTAACAGTTTGGTCTCTATTAACATTTTTCAATGAACAACAGATCCTTCAGATCTCAGAGCAGCAAAATGAAAAAGTAGAATTTAACAACAGTTGCCTTTTTAAATTAAAAACGTTATATTTAAATGTTTTTACCTTGTAAGAAACTTAAAACGGTGAATTTTTTTGTTTTAGCACATCACGTTTCTCTGATCATGACGGTATTTTTATTTGTCTACATATTCTAAACTTGGATCCTAAATGAACTGAAACTGTTTAATGAATATATTTTCCTGTATGAGTCATTTATGGCATAACTGTCTAATTAAATAACTCAAACTTCTTTTTATGAAAGTACAACACATCCATAAAAAAAAAAAGCGCCTGCCACTCTTTAAGATGAGAACACTTATTTGGAGTGGAGTCCTCGTGAGCTTAAAAAATGCACAGATGTGTCAAAAGCCAATAATAAAATTTAAGTATGTTTTCCAAAGTTTTTTTTATCAAATCTACTAAAATCAAACATATGTATTCTTCCATTAGTTTCTTGAAGAAAAACCATCAAGAAAACAGATGACAAAGGAAGCCACAGATGTGCTCTATTCAGCCTTTTTGCCTCACAAAAAAGTGTATAAAATCCACCAAGCTGCAGTACACAACATCTCCACTAGATGCCACTAAGCCCCTCAAAGCTTTTGCCTGAGACCCTAAATGACTATTCCTCCTCTGTTTTACATGTTTGGACCTCAACAGGAGAAAGAACAAAAAAACAAAAACAGATCAAAGAGGTCCTCAGCTCAGGTAGGAGGGAACTGAACCCAAACACAGGTCTCAGGGAAAAGCAGAGGGTAGCAGGGGCGTCTAAATTTACCCCAAACCGGCCGATCTGATTAGATGTTGGGCACCTGTAACAAAAAGACACAAAGGGAGGGGAGCAGGCTTCAGAGGACACTTTTGGTTTGTGCAAAGTAGGAGACTAGAGATGAGTTCTTTTACAGAGACGGAGTCTCGTAGTTACAATGGCTACACGAGACCAAACAGTTTCTTCACAAGCCAAAAGAGATCATGCACAGTTTACTAAGGCATTCAAATCACCGGAGTGATGTCAGCGCTGAACATCATATAAAAAAACAGCTGTTGAATGGGGTGGGAGGAGTCACTGAAGGCTTTATGTTCTGGTTAGAAATGAATGGAAAGGGTTTGTCACATGCTAGCAGAGGAATTTATGCTACCACTGCGGTGTTAGCGCTCCCGCACACTCGCATCACTCACAAACCCATCCACTCTCTAGACCTCCCACTTCCTGTTCGGGGTCAAAAGGGGTCGCTGGGGTCTAACCTAGCCACTTTAGAAACTTCCCACGCCTTAACCCTTTAACACCAGAGATGTCGTCGGGTTTCCGCGTTAAAGACATTCACATTCGCTACACACGTTTTTGAGAGCATTTTCGGGTTCTACGTACAAAAACGCGCAGCCATTGAATACACGTTGAAAATTAAACCGGTTGAACTTTGACCAATCAGGAAGTCGACTTTAGCGGTTTTTAATTTGTGTAATTAAAAAGTGATCATGAAGGAGAAATTGAATGCAGGTCACCTCTTTAACCATTTTTCGCAATCTACGTAATGCCAACGGATTCTGAGGTGGAGAAAAGCGGCTTTGCGTCGATATGCAACCCTTCACATTAGTAGAGTACAGCACATCTGCGCAACACCGTTCGTTCATTAAGCGCATCCCCGCGTGCCGACACAAAGCCGGTTTTGTTAGCAACAGTGTCATTCTTTTTACGTTGACTGTGTGAACACTTAGCTACTGTGTAGCATAACGGCGTATATGCAACACTAATAGTTGCGTGTTACATTTACGTGTAGCCTTCGACTTCAATTGTTGGACATCGCCGCATCTGCAATACCTTACGCTAGTAAAGTGCAACTCTGCATAAGCAGCTTTTCTCTGCCACAGAGACATCAGCTGATCGATCGTGTAAACACGTGACTACTGTAAAGGCTAGCACAGCGTCGACATGCAGCACTTTACGTTAGTGGTTAGGCATATGCAACAGTGTATGTGCGCCGACAGGCAACACGCCGCTTCAGAATTGGGTTAACAGATAAAGAGTGGGTGAATTCCACCGGATTAGAGGAGAAAAGATGCCTTGCTCTCATGTGTCAATCTCTACGGTAGTGATGTGTTTACGCAATCAACGTACACCGTCTGATTCTGTCGCGGAGGAAAGCGGCGTTACGCTACACTAACGTACGCTGCTGTTGTCCGCATCAGAATTTGTTTGAACGACGTCAGTTGTGTTTGTGGAGTTGCACTTTTCCAACTCCACAAAGTGCTTTACATAAAAAAACACACAGAACAATAATAATAATAAAATAACAACGCGGTAGTTCAAAGAGCGTGGGTGTTTAGGTGTCTCTGGTGTTAAACCTTTCAGCTTTTGCCACAAAAAAACTTTTTTGAACATTTACCAGAAAACGATTTTGCTTCTAAAAATGTCAATATATATGTGTAAATGTATACATTTAACAAAAATACATTTTTTAATGTAATGAAAAATAAGAGGGTCAAGCGGTCGGGTTTCTATGCCATTTTTTTCCATTTAATCAGTATTATTTTGAAGTTAGATTCAGGAAACAGATTTCTTTACATTTCATTTACTAAAAATTCACTCAAATTTTAATTATTTTTAGTTATTTTAGTAAAAAAAAAGAAACATTGTCAGGATATTTGACTTTATCACTGGAGCACTTTACCTATTAGTCAATTTATTATTTAACTGCGTTATTTTACCATTAAACCTCAAACCTAATCAGTTTTTAGGATGTATTATGGCCATTTACAAAAGAAAAAGTTCAATCATTTGAGTTTAATTTGGACTCCCAAGCTGTCTGCCATTGTTACAGTTACTGTGTAATGTCTGGTTTCTGTCCTAAAGCAGATGTTTTGCTCTTTTCTTTCAGACCAAATCGGATAAGGTTTTTTACTGAATCTGGTTCTGCTAAAGGTTTCTCCATGCTCCCCTTTTTCTTGAAAGTTTTCCTCTTCATTGTTGCTTATTGCCGGATTGGAGTGGAAAAGTACACCATGGTGGTAGATGGTTTGCACCAAAAATGCTTCTGTTGGTCACAAAAGCAACTTTTAGAAGGATGTGGTTGAAATTGGACCCTAACAACCTAGAATTATTCGTAATAAATTGGAGTATACATGAATTCTTTTTTGGTTTTACGCTTCTTGCTTTCTTTTCGTCGCCCTTTAGTGTAACTTTTATTAATGAGTTGAATTAAAGTGTTTTTGCAAACACAGATGGATGTGACCTATAGCAGCGGTACATAATGTTCCATGTTTTTGTAATTTTTTTTAAAATTGTTTGTTACTTTGCTGCTGATCATGAATGTGAAGCTGAGTTAACCCCGCCCCCGTTTGATCCTGCAGGACCGGCGTTTTGCCGGCGTGTGATCTCTGTCCTGAAAGTGCATCTGCATTCAGGAGGAAAACACGGCGGCGGCTGAGTGTTGCTGTTTGTGCAAATGTGCAAAGTTGGACGTGTGTGGAAGGAGGCGTGTATTTGAGGTGATGGTTTCGTCATGGAAACACGCCAGGTCCAGGTGTGTTGAACGGGGCAGTGGGGACTCAAAGGCAGCTCCTTGACCTGTGACCTCTAGAAGATGCTTTGTCGTCGATTCTTTCCTCGACCTGAAGAGCAGCAAAGTCAGCAGTTATTTCTAAATAGAAAGAGATCCTTTCATACCAGAAGCCAACAGGGCGGAGCTTGTTCTGACCTAAAGGCTGGAACACGGAGCTGCGGTGACCCGGATCCTTCTGCAGCTGCAACTCTCTGAGGGAAAACACTGAAGCCGCTGCAGCAAAGCAAAGCAGAGGCGCCGATTTAAGCTGAAACGCAAAAGCTTCAAAGCTTCTGATCATCAAACATATTTGTGATATAAACACACTCAGACAAACGTGCAGTGAAGCTGCTGCTGCTGGAAACGCCACGACCGATTCTTATTATTCATGGGGAGCAATTACTTTTCAGTGTAGCGAGTGTTGCTCTAAACAGCTGCAGACGTTATTTTCCTTTTTAGGCTACGGTCACAAACACAACTGCCACCGCGCGATGGAGAGGTATCGGCAGAACATTTAAGAATTAGCTGCCGCCGACCAATTTTTTGCCAGGAGTCCATATCAAGGACTCCCAGCTGCCTGGTAGCCCGGGGGAATATAAAAAGTGGCACACATTATAGTTTTTAGACAACATGCCTCCCAAAAAAACCCAGCAAGGGCAAAGCCCCAGCACCATAAACCAAGGTCCAACCGCAGCAGGAGTCTTCATCAGATGAATAGCATCAATGCCTCATCAATGCCGTCTCCCTATTTGGGAGGGCAGCATGGGGGCAGGGGGCTGGCGGGACGGTTGCAGTCTGAAATCAGCAGCTCATCAGACGATTTTGGAGACCCTTCAGTCGGTCACGCTGCTGCCTTCCCGCAACCCACTGGACCGCCAACTGCACGACCTTCAAATGTGCCCGATGTCAAATGTGGGTTTTTCCTAAAACCTGCGCCGCGCGGCGTGTAAAAATGCGACTGTCGCCTTCAGGTAATCGGCCTCCTGCTGGTTTGGCTGAAAAACCTGCTTTAGGTCACTGCACGGTGGCATTTTAGGGATATGCAGCCTCGGTTTTAAAGGAAGAATAAAACATTAGATTTTTTATTTTTCACAAAAGGGAACTTGCATTTAAAATAAATATGAACCGTGTGTGTGTGTGTGTGTGTGTGTGGTTTGTCTTACTATCAGCCAAATTATGAATGTTATCCCCCAGACTGAGGAAGTACGGGTGACGCAGGGCGTCTTCAGAGGAGATCCTGCTCCTGATGTCGTACTGCAGGAGAACAGAGAGCTGGTTAGATCTGCTGTCGCTGACGGCGGCTCTGCAGGCGCTCGTCTCATACCAGCAGCAGCGCCGACAGCAGGTCGATCCCCTCAGTGTCCAACCTGACGGAGACGAAGCACAACGTCAGAGTTCAAGCGTTTGCAGACCTTTACAGTAAGCAGAAGGTCGCAAACTTGGTCTAATCATGTGAAATCTTGTCTCATGTTGAAAATGTCAGGATCTCATTTTTAAGGGTCAAAGGGCGTGGAATGGAGTTTATGGTTTGCAGCAGAGTTGAAGCCTGAGCTGCTGCACAGTAAACGTTGTGAGTGCAAAGATTTCTAACCTTGTTTTTAGACATTCAAGATATTTGATCAGGTTTGAAGTCGTTTGAACTTCTCTTTGTTCTAATCTTTTCTCAAAATCAGCACAATTCAGAATTTTGAGACTAATTTTTGTTATGAAAGAGAAGAAATGTTAAATAAAATTGTTTCTTCTTTGCATTTCTGAGGATTTCTACTTTTCAATCTCTGTAGTAAGATCTCTCATGTAAGATGCAGCTTGTAGAAAGGGGGATCGAGGGCGGGGCTACTCAGCTCAGCACCAATGGCCACGCCCATGTCGAGGAGATTTTGAAAACAGGCTTCAGATAAATATAAAATATGGCTTCTTAAGACTTTTAAGTTGTGGAATTTTGGTTAAAATTATATAATCACAATTAAAATACCACTAAGAACACTTTTATTAAAGAAATTGTCATAAGGGGACTTTAAGACTCAAAAAAACTTAAATAGCTTGATTTAGGAAATGCTCATAAGACATGAAAATGAATTTTATTTACCGTAGTAAAGTACCATCTTATGTATTTTCTGAAGGTAATAGCCATTATAAATAAATGTTAGTCCAGGATTTGTTATTATTTTGCAAATAAAAATGTCGTTTTATGTTAGAAAAATAAGTAGTAATTTAAGATTTTCTGAGGATTTATTAAGATGGGCCAACCCGTGTCAAGATTATATTTTTATCTTGTTCCCATTTTTCTCTAAAAGGAGTCCTTTCAACTCATTACATTATATTTTTTTGTCATTTTATTCAAAACAAACTACAATTAGGAGCATAAAAACTCCCAAAATGCAAACCATTTGCTTAGAAGTAGCAAAAAGCTACTGATTATTGGACTGTCTAACATTTCTTAGAAGAATGCCCAGAGGACTGGAGTCTTCTTTGGTTGCGTCTTACCGCGGCACATGGTTGATCAGTCCTTGGGGTTTGTATTGAGGAAAGAGGTAGGACCTGAACTCCTCATTGCTCCCGATTCCAGGCCAAGTCTCCTCTGTGGGAGTGCCTGTGGAGCAAAACATGAAGCAACCTTTACAATCACACCTATTTCTGCTTTTTTCTGCCTTATGAGGAAGACTCTTTGACCGTTTACACCAGTGGTCCCCAACCCCCGGGCTCCAGATCAGTACCGGCCCGCGGGCCGCAGACAAAAAAAGACATGCGTACGCTAACTTTGAATATTTCCGTTTTGTTTATTTTCTGATACTGAAGGAAGTTTTATTGTAAAACCCTACTGATTTTTGTTCCTTACATCTGTTTGTCTTCACGCGTCACATGACTTTAAGGAACTGCTTGGATTGCTAAGTTATCAGCCAAAAGCTAAAAAGATCATTAAAAAACAAACCAAAAAACGCATTTGGAAATGCGTTCTTCAGAGAGAAAAGGAAAAAAAAAGCTGCTTTTTACAGACAAAACCAGGAGTTCTCCTCGACATGTGGATTTATTAAGTTCTCACGTACCAGAAGCCGCTTTGCCTGAGAAAATATCAGTTCTACCACAGTTAGTGTCATTTTATTTTGCTTTGTTTGTCCATCACACCTTAAAAGTGGGTCTCAGCTAAAGTTAGCTCCGGTTGCTGGCCTCCCCTTTGACGTCTTCATCTTCATCACAAAGTTTAAACCAGCGGCAAACGTTTTACAGAGAATGAAAATGAAGATTCAATCAAGTAAAGTTTATTCTGATGGCAGACAGCTGTTAAGAAACTTTAGCACTGAATATGTTCCTGTGATAAAAATAAACACACAATGACTCAGGATTTATGCAAAAACTAAATACGAACAATCTTGTTGCTCTGAAAAATGATCTGAGCCTGAGTTAAGTTCTCAGTGTTACAATGGCATTCAATGGAAAAATGATTGAGTTTTTACAAATCAGAAACAAATTCTACAAATGATCAATTTCCCTTCACTGAACCCTCGTCATCTGCTATGAGGAAGTTTTAGGGCCACCAAAAAAAAAAAAAAAAAAAAAGCAAAATTACAAGATTTAAACTGGTAAATTTACGAGATTAAAGTCAAGGTGAGCACAGAGCAGCAAGTGAACGCCACACAGCAGCAGACAGACAGACCGACTAAACTTAGTTGAACAGGTGAGCTGAATGTTAATTGATAACGTTCCGAATGTTTGGAGGCTCGTTAGTTTGATTTACAGTTTTTTCATGTTTTATTTATTGTTTGGTGGTTTGCAGGATCCAGCTGTCCACTTCAGTTCTTTCTTCCTCCACGAAAACAAGATCTCCAAGTCTGTGTGATGCTTCCGTCTGCGGGGGTGCAGTTTTTTTGGGTGGCCATCATCAGAACCTGCTGAATCCCCTTTCAGCATCATGGGGTTGCTAAAGACAACCCAGCTACTGTTGGGTGAATGAAGGCGGGGTACACCCATGACAGGTCCACACATCTAGGCATCATTTAGATTCACCAATTACCGTATGAAGTATGAATTTGTTTTACTGCGGGAGCAAACCCACAAATGCACAAGGAGAACACGCAAACTCCACGCAGGAAAGTCCCAGCTGGTATTAAAACCAAGGCCTTCTCCCTGTAAGTGCTAACCACTACACCCCCGGACAACCCCCAATAAATCCATATGCTGCAAAAAAAAAGGAGGCATGAGAAAGAAATACTCCTAATTTGAAAATGAAACTGATCTGATGCCTTACCCATAAGCCTAAAAATGATGTGCAGCTCCTCCTTGACGGTGGCTCCAGGAAACATCGGACGGCCTGTCGCCATTTCATACAGAATGCAGCCCACGCCCCTGGAAGAAAAAAGAGGCGATGAAGGAAAAAAGAAAAAAAGAAAACTCCCCCTTTATTAAATCACTTCAAACAGTGCTGCTAATAAATGCAGGCGAGTGTGGTGTAGGTGGGCTCAGTCAGAACAGGCTTTTGTTGGTTGCAGGGCAGTGGGCTGAAGAGGCGCTGTGTGGTCTGATGACGGGGTTCTGGGTGAGCTCAAAGAGGAGCGTTTCTGCTGCTGAAGATCCTTCTGTAATCCTCTAATTTTAGCAAAGCGAGGGGGGTGTTATCACCTCAACGAACTGCTGATGTACAGAAAACACATGACGTGCACCTGAATCATCTGTCTGTCATCACACTTTAGGTCTTGATCCTTTGGTAGGGGGGGGGAATTCAGACAATGGGAACGTCTTACAGATATTTCACTTCCACCTGCTAGATTTACAGAAGACTGAAGTTGACATTTTTACAATCTTTGGGTGGATTACCTAAACCAAAGTTTGGTTACATAATAGTCACAATCACACGTATGGGTGGATCGGGTGTCTGCTGGCAAAAACTGTTTGGTGAACCCATAGAGCGAAAATGCTCATACACATATTTTTCTATGGGTGTGCTGCGAGCAACAAGTTGTAGCGATTTGCTATACAACACATGACTGAAAAGTAAGGACCAACCCCAACAAATCCTGGGGAGCCTGTGACTGCTGTGCAAGTGATAAGTACCCAGTCCTTGCGTGCCGCCTGACTGTTAGAAATGATCTCATTTCTAACAGACATGTGGCATTTGCACGCGTCACTAAGGAGCCAATACTCACACCTCACTGATGGTTAGAGTGTGGCGTAAGAGCACTGCACGACAACATCTCCCACAAGTCATATATGTTCAACTTTCATTACCCTTACAAATACTTTCCAGTACATCTACCACATGCATGACAATGGAACGTTCCATTTTCATGGCGACCCTTGAGGTGGTCACATGGACCTTAAAGGAGCCGCAAGACGCACCTGTGCTCCCCTTAAGATGCAGCCACTAAACCCGTACCGTACGGGTGTATGTGACTTGGTCACTGTCAAGTTAAAAAATAAAAGTTGGTTTCTCGAATAGTACGCATATGCAGTGGTTCCCAAACTTTTTCTGCAGGGCCCCCCTTTCTGAAGATTAGAATATTTTCGAGCCCCCCCCACACTGACACAAACATACAAATCCTTTGTTTCTAAACTCCACCGCGCCCCCCCTGCAGTACCACCGAGCCCCCCCTAGGGGGTGCGCCCCCCCCCCAGTTTGGGAACCACTGGCATAAATATATTTGGTGGAAAAACTGTCTCTTGAACTCTGGTCAGACAAAGAGGTGAAATCTGGTTTGCCTGAAAACAAAAGTCTCAGTCGAAGGTGCACGTGGATGTGAGGCATGTTTGTAAAATTACACTAAAGTCCAGTTTGATCTGCATTTTGGAGAAGAAACGTTGAAGTTGGTTGATTTTGTACCTACTGGACAAGTGAAGCTGAGTCACAGCAACAGCTACATTTCTAGTGAATTAGCAGAAATGAAGTCATTCACCATCCATCCATCCATCGTCATGAGCCGCCTTTGGGGTCAACCCAACTACTGTTGGGCGAGGCGGAGTACACCCTAAACAGGTCTGCCACTCACTCTCACATGTACACCTAAGGGCAATTTAGAGACAGCAATTCATCTATGAAGCGTTTTGGAATGTGGGAGGAAACCAAAGAAAACCCACCCATCAACGAGGAGAACATGCAAACTCCAGACAGGAAGGATCCAGACGGGATTTGAACCGTGCCTCACCTTCTAACTGTGAGGCACGAATGCTAACAGATACCCCACTATTTACTGAAGATTTCAAAAAATGTAATGTGGTGTTTGTGTTACTTAAGGTTAGCAGCCTAAAAGAAGTAGTCCCAGAGCAGAGCCCTGTGGTACACCAAAACTAAGAGGCTTGTGAGAATGACTTAAACCTTTACAAAGTGGTGGATGTTAATTGTGTTATTGGTGCTTTAAGTCTCCATGAACCCGGAGTAAATGACTCACCACATGTCGATGTGCATGGAGTACTCTGTGGATCCCAGCAGCACATCGGGCGGCCGATACCACAGCGTGACCACCTCATTGGAGTACGTTTTTGTGGGGACAGATTTGGCTCGTGCCAGACCTAAACAGCACAGGATCGACAGTAAATAAATACGTAATATTGCACAAATGAACATTTCCTCAGTAATTTCTATGACTGTCTGGGTGTAGCTGCTCAAAAACCATCAACACCGCTGGTGTGTTTGGCTTCATACTTTCAGCATCAAACTGAGGAAGCTCGGGAGAAAGGGGCCTGGTTGCTATGATACGGGACATAAAGGCTGCCGAAGTGATCCGGGCAGAAGGAAGCCCCCAGTGTGTTAATAAAATGAAATGAAGCTGACAAACAGTGTGCGTTTTTAAACAGAACTGGCGGAAGGAAGCCCATACTGCAAAGGTTTTTAGGTCTTCCTACCAAAGTCCGCCAACTTGAGCTCGCCCTTGTCGTTGATGAGCAGGTTCTGAGGCTTCAGGTCTCTGTGGAGAATTTTTCTTTTGTGACAGTAGGCCAGACCGCGTAGCAACTGGAACATGAAGATCTCCAGGGAACAAAAAAAAAAAAGAAAAGGTAACAGAATTTGCTTCAGCGTCCTTGTATCTATACACACAGGGCTGGAAATGAATGTTTTACATTTTTAAAAATAGATTTAGTCCAGAGAAAGAAGTGGACACTTTTAAGAAAAAACATCCAAAATGTTAGATTTACTGCCGTCAGGCTTTTTTGCATAGTTGGTCGGGGGTGCGACTCATATGTGATTTTTTAAAATAAATGAGCTCCTTTGTTTGTTAATTCCCCACCAACAATCACTAGAGGGCACTGTAGGTGTGGGTATCAGTGTTTGCTGCAGGCCGTAATGCAGAAGAAGAAGGAGCACCGCTCGGACAGACAGATGGTGTTCACACTGGACCAGCAGGAGAGGCTTCTTCCTCTTTTGCTACGGTCTACCAGCACATGTCTACCACCTACAGTCTCTAAAGGCCTTTTTCGAGGTTTACCTTGACGTTATGCATGCTCATGAGATTTCCACAGTTGTCCAGATAATGCTTTAGATCCCTGTCCTGTAAGAAAGACAATATCATTCCTTTCGGAATCCGTTTCTTTTTAGTTTCCCTCATCTGTTTTCCGATTACTGATGTCCTCACCAGATACTCAAACACCAGAGTGAGGCAGCGGTCCGTGTGGATGATGTCGTGCAGCGTGACAATGTTGGCGTGTTTGAGGTTCTTCAGCAGAGATACTGGTTGTAAAAGGAGAAGAAAACACAGAAGATCCTGTTTTTAAGTCACAATTTAAAATACTTTTTCTGTCAAAAGACAAAACGATCAAATGTTCAATCCCGTTCTGGGTCACAGGGTTGCTGGAGCCTATCCTGGATACTGTTGGCCAAAGGCAAGTCCCCAGTCTGTTTCTGGGCCACACATTTACACACACAATGTCTACTTACCAAAATAAAAGCACAAACATCTTCCATTTCTAACAACATTTAGGATTAAATATGTTAAGATATGGGTTAAAATAAAAAGTGCTTTCCAATCTGGCTGTGAATTTTTAAAAGTCCTTTCCAAACATTGGTAGAGTTAAAAAAAATATTGTATCACTCAAAAGTTCAAAAAAATTTTCATGATGTATTTTATTTCGAATAATCTACAATCGCATTTAATCTGTGTAAATGTCTCCGACTAGTCTAGATGTAGTTTCTGAGTCAAAGAGTGTTAAATCTTGCTAGGTTTGACTAAAATATACAAATTTGTGACCATTTATTTTTGTGAAATTGGCCTCAGGTAAGGCTTAAATGTTTACATTCATGTTTGCATGTGTCAGGCTGAAATATAACAAAATCTGCAAAATGCTTCATGATTTTGGTTTCCTCTCGCTTTCTAAGTCAAGACAGTATTTTTGTTTCTTCCATTAATAGCAGAATCCTCAAACTCTGCAGATTCCGGTCACAAATTGATTGAATGTCCATCGTTTTGATCAGCAAAAGTAACCAAAGAATAAAAAAAAATCAACCGTAAACTAAGCGGATCGCAGTGGAAGAGACTTCACTGATTATTTTTTCACATTTTCTGTGACTGTGAAAGCGTGGATGGAAGCTCCCAGCTCTGGCTACAGCAGTTTTAAATGGAAGTCATCAGATCGTCTTACCCTCCCTGATTGCAGTGCAGGGGGCTCCTTCCTCGTGCTCCAGCCGAATCTCCTTCAGTGCAACCAGGTTCTCTGTGAGTTTGCTTCGCCCTTTGAACACTGTGGCGTACGTTCCCTGCAAATATAAAGAACCAAAAATACGTAACGCCTCCCATTAGTGTCCTTGCCTCCCCAGCTTGTTTATGGCATGAAAGCAGAGAAGATCTGACCAGGCAGTGCCAATGTATTGACTTCAAAGGCCTCACTCCGTTAAAATGTTTTAGGAAGCATGACACTATTGTGGTTCTGATGCATCTTTGTTCTTCATTTATGCCTAAAATGAAAAAACTATTGAACCAAAACATTTGCAGCACAGTTTCCCCTCAGACAGGGAAAACAATTCCAATCACTTCTTTGACTCCACCCTCAATTATTATTACCATGGGAACACAGTAGACATGTAGTCAACACTGCAAATGTTCAGATGATGGCACTTATCACTTCTCTGTGTGGTGTGGGCTGCTTGACACAACCAAGCGCAGGTCAGATTAGGGGTTTCTCTGGGGGGGGGGGCATGCCTCTATAAACATGACTTAACTCGCCCTGTCGATGTTTTGGTGCAGCATCTATGGATTGGGCTAAACATTATCTTAAGCGAAGATTCAAAAATCAGTGCTTTCCTTTGTCTGTAAAGCAACTCAATTCAACGTATTTTAATTCAATTATATTAAATTTCATGTAAATTCAAAGAAGTGCGTGATGAACTGATGGTGTCGTACCTCGCCCAGTTTGCCGAGCTTCACGTATGTCTCCAGTTTCCCAAAGCCTATATCAGACTAGAAACAGAATAAATACATAAATGACATTTTGAACACATTTTTGGTGTGTGCTGTATGTAGAGGCATCGAGATAGAACTAACAGGAATCCGAACACGTGATACAATACGCCTGTAGGTCTTGTCTTGGGGGAAAAATGGCGGTAAGATCAATCAAACAATTACTGACCAGAGAAGCCCGTCTAGACATGCGGGTGAGAGGTTTGCAGGGCGCAGAGTTTTCACTCTCCTGCTGCAGCTTCTTCAGGAACTCTGGAGGCAGGCGGATGTCCATGGGCAGAGACATGCGCTTACTCACATCCTGCAAGAAAATGATCGCCAAGAGGAAAATCTAAACAAAAACTTTGCTTAAATTTTTGCCCCTTCCTAGAACTTTTTAGGTCCCCAAATTCTCTATAGGACTAGCCAAGTTGTTAAAATGTAGAATATTAAAGAACGGACCCATAAATGTTGATCATGGATTCTTAAGTTCAATGCATCTCACGTTACATACACACCGGACATGCGATGCGTGTTGAAGAACCGCTAAACGGATATTCTTGAACACGCTTCAAAGAATAAGGTACTTCCGTGTTGTCAAAAGGACGCTATCTGTATGTCACTGCCCACTTCAAGTCCAGGACTGGTCAAAGTTCAACTTAATTTGTTTTAAGTAAGCCATGTATGAGTCTGTGTCCTCACTGTGCAGCTCTTTCAGCGCCAGACTGAGACATCCTAAGTGTCTGAAGGAGCGACACCGCAGGTCGTTTCTACCTGCTGCCGTTAGACTGTACAACCTTAGCTGCTCCAGTGAACCACGTTAACCAACATCATCGGCTCTGACATATTTATTTATTTAGCTTACCCTGTGCAAAAACTGACTATGTGGTCATCATGTGCAATTTCTTTAGAAATGTATGAGTGTATATTGTGTATGTATTTGTTTATACTGACTCCAAAGTTTTGTTTCTTTTTTGTTTCCTTATATATTGCTCTCTCTCTGCCGTGTACTGCTGCCGCAATAAGGAAATTTCCCCATCGCGGGACGAATAAAGGAATATCTTATCTTATCTTATCAATGGCTGCACGTTTTGTACCTAGAACCCGAAAACTGACTTAAAAATGTTCATTGAAACTGGTTGCTTGACTGTGCATTTCTGAGGAACAGTGGGGCAAAAAAGCATTTATTCAGCCACCAATTGTGTTTTCCACTTAAAAAGATGAGTGAGGCCTGTACTTTTCATCATAGGTATACATAAACTATGAGAGGCAAAATGAGAAAACAAATCCAGAAAAATCCCATTTTCTGATTTTTAAACAATTTCTTTGTTAATTATGGTGGAAAATAAGTATTTTGTCACCTACAAAGAAGCAAGATTTCTGGCTCTCACAGACCTGTAACTTCTTCTGTGAGAGGATTCTCTGTCCTCCACTCTTTACTAGGGTTGGGTACCGTGCCCCGGTATTGAACGAGCCCCGGGGCCGCATTCTTCAAGACCGCAGTATCGTTAAGATCTGACCTTAACGGTTCTGCTATCGGTACTGGAGAAGTTACTTTTCCTTTTTTTTTTTTTTTGTGTCCCACAAAATATAAGCGTTATCTGCCATATTTAACTCACCAAGTCACTCAATTTTGCGTTAATTATAGATGATGATATTAATTTCGGTATTCTCGTTGAAGAGGGGAGCTCTGTCTGTCTATTTGTGTGCACGGGGGGCGGGGCTGTTGTTCAGACAGCACGCGCCGCGCGCACACACACAAGACAAGGCAGCGCACACACAGTCAGTGGCGATCTTGTAGGGACACATGCCGCCCTAGACTAAGAACTAACGTTTCTGCGTAAAAATTATTACGTTTGCCGACCATGCTGTCACCTTGCTGCTACGATGACCGTATGTTGCGCTGTTTGTGCAGAACAGGCTGGGGCAGCGGAAGGGGGGGTGGGGGGGCGTTGCACGCGGAGAATACAACAAACAGGTAGAGTTGCGGGGCTTAGATTCACCGCTTATGATTCCAGACCCGCGACAAACTATCAGCTGCTTCCTAATACTTAATAATAATTAATAACTAATGATAGTTGTCATCCGTAAAATTAATATCATTTATTGGGTTTACTTAAAGAAAAATAAATGGAGTTGGCAAAATAGAAAGGAGTCTGCATCAAAGTGAATTTGTTTCCATCATTTAACTTAACTTAACTTAACTCTGGTGTTTGACAGACAGAAAAGTCTATTTAAGGTTGTGGAAAATGGACAAAAGATCAAATGAAACATCACGCTCATAAAGAATAAAAACAATTAGATTGGCCACTCTCGGCGTATCCCATCAGGGGTCGCCACAGCGAATGAGTCGCATGGTAAGCTTGGCAATGTTTTACGCCGGATGCCCTTCCTGACGCAACCCTCTCAAGGCAACCGGGCTTGGGACCGGCACAGGGGTAGAGAAGGAAACAGGGAGCAGCCCGGATTTGAATCCTGGTTTCACGGACGGAAGACAGCGCAAACCAGCACAAGCTAAACCGGCTCCCAATAAAAACAATTAGATTAAATAAATAAATAAATATCCTGTTTGGAACATTCTCATGTATAAAGTAAAATGCTTTGTTAAAAAAAACAATGTTGTTGCATAATGAGGAAATAAAACACTTTATGTTCTTAATTTGTTATTTATTTATTTTTTTTCGTCCTCAAAAAGTATCGATAAGAGTACCGATAAGAGTACCGGATCGATAAGCAGTATCGATAAGAGTAGTAGTACCGTTAAAACCTTAACGATACCCATCCCTACTCTTTACCTGTATTAATGGCACCTGTTTAAACTGGTTATCTATATAAGAGTCACCTGTCCACAACCTTAAACAGTCACCAAGACCAAAGAGCTGTCTAAGGACACCAGAAACAAAATTGTTGATCTACACCAGGCTGGAAAGACTGAATCTGCAATAGACCATGGAAGACATGCAGGACCACTGATAATCTCCCTCCATCTGAGGCTCCCCGCAGATCTCACCCCATGGGGTCAAAATGATCACAAGAACGGTGAGCAAAAATCCCACAACCACACGGGGGACCTAGTGAATGACCTGCAGAGAGCTAGGACCAAAGTAACAAAGGCTACCATCAGTAACACACTATGGCGCCAGAGACTCAAATCTCGCAAATCTTGCTCCAGGCTTTTTCTAACACAGTTCTGTTCCGATCTGACTTGGTGTCATAGAATTCCAGCTGGGCAGAAAAAAGCGTCATTTTTGTTAGCTCTATCATGATCATGTTTATAATGGTTAGCACTTCAGTGTTTTGAAATGGATCCTACGTCACTCCCAAATCTGACGCCCTCATTGGTCACAGTTCAGAGTTAGCAGTCAAGCAATTCAACCAGTTGAACCTCCAGTGCACAATCAACGAACGTCAGTTTTGTATGTAGAGGCCGGGACTCGACTTAAAGACATCAGAGTTCTCAACGCGAACCCTGACTTTTCATTGAAAGTCTCCTCCGCGTTTTCAAGCCCAGTGAGAAAGTAGCATCAGTGGGAAGGTAAATGAAGCTGCTGTGATGAATAGTCGCATCTCTTGAACAATCATCTTCTATTGATGCCCTTAATGAATGAAGTAAAAAGGCGTTTTATGCTTTTAATGAGAAAATTGCATTTTTATGGCTATGCGTAAGCTCTCAGTTATCGCGCTTCTATCTGTCATTGCTTCGCTCGGCGGCCTCTCACGAGCTGAAGGAAGAGTCATAGTGATTCATCTTCTTTCCGCTGGGATTTTACCCGAAAAGGTGAACCTGTGAATGTTCTTGCATCTCAAAAAAGAGGAAAACGTAGCCAAATGGGAGGGTGAGAGTGTCTAAGGTGATTCATTTCACTGAGTGGGCAGACGTGGAAATGGAAAAGTATCTTCTGAGTAAGACGTTTACCCTCTTGTGCTCTGGTTAATCTCATGTGTAGTAATGCATACAACACAAAGTTTTCTAAAGCAGTGGATTCTATGTGGCAGAGTCCGCACTACGAACGGTGCAACTGAGCAGCAATTGGTAGCAACTTTGCAAACACGGGAGTAAAACACGTACATCTCAGAGCAAGATTTCTTTTTTTTTTTTTTTTTTTTACTTGAGTTTGGCAGAGTATTCAACCTCTTTGGCTTTGCTACTTACTTCCATGGAGAAGCGTCGATGCTGTGCCTTACTGTGGTAGTGGAGGGGGGATGGAGAGTGAGCTCCTGGAGTGGTCGCTTCAGGGCTCAGAGGACTACTGTCATGGGACGGAGGACCAAGGCTGTCCGGGGTCAAATCTGAAGCAGAAGGAAACATGGTAACATCCAAAAACTCATTTAGTCAGGGATTTAGGTGATGGTTGCAGTTCGGAGGTGTTTTATTTATGTCATTCAAATTTTTTATGTTTCTTTTACATCAATGTTCTTTAGAAAACTTTCCATACCTTCAATTTTTAGCTTTTAGCTGCATTTCCTTCTTATTTTTTAAGCTATCTTTTACCTGTGTTTTAAAACAGTGGTCCCCAACCACCGGGCCGCGGAGCGGTTCCAGGCCGCGGGAAATTTTGGCATCGGGACGCACAGAAAGAAAAAATAATTTCCATTTTATTGTTTTTTTTTCCGACAAAAACGTTTTATTTTGAAAAGTGACCAGATTCACTTTGTTACATCTGTCACACTTAACGCACGTCAAAGTCGCGAAACCAAACATCAGGTGATAAACCCCAATAAAATTTAACCCAAACAACCAAAATGAGCCAAAAACAAACTTCTTTAGAAAGTTGCTTTGACAAGGGGAAAATTATAATTATTATTGTTATTATCATTACCAAAGAGAAAATACCACCCCCGGTCCACGTTAAATCTGTCTTGCGTTGCACCTCAACCCCCCCCCCCCCCCACTCCCCCCGGTCCGCGGTAAACGTGCCTTGCATTGTACCGGTCCACGGTGACAAAAAGGTTGGGGACCACTGTTTTAAAATGTCTTGGTATATTATATTCAGTTTTCCTTCATAGAGCAGCTCACATTATTTTTTGGTTTTATCTTGTTTTTAAAGGGTCTATATCATGCACAATCAATTTTTTGAGCTTGTAAAGTGTACTATAATGCTCATTCATCACAAAAAGAAACACTAAAGCGGTATTTTGATGCGTTCATGCATTTCTGAGTATTGTTCTAAAACCAGCGCTCTCAGCACCAGCCCCTCCCAATCCCCAGAACATGAACTGTGCGTGATTATTGTGCTGTTTATTTGGAATTTATTAGTGATTTGTGAATTGATTATATACGCTGACCAAAAATATAAACGCAACACTTTTGTAATTGCTCCCATTTTTTATGGTATGATGAACTCAAACATGTGAAACATTTTCCACATACACAAAATAACCAGTTCTCTGAAATATTGTTCACAAATCTGTCTAAATCTGTGATAGTGAGCACTTCTCCTTTGCCAAGACAATCCATCCCACCTTACAGGTGTGCCATATCAAGATGCTGATTAGACAGCATGATTATTGCACAGGTGTGCCTTAGACTGGCCACAAGAAAAGGCCACTCTGAAATCTGAAATATGCACCGTTTACCCAATATAAAAGTCATACATCAGTGGTACATGCCTGAAAAGTCCGTTAGGCATACGTGGACATACATAATGGTCATGGAAAGCCACAATTTACGTATGCATCTAGCAAAAATCACACACAATTGCGCAAGATGCACATAATAATTGCATGGAAACAACGTAAAATACTAATAAACTGCGTAACTCTTAACCGACCAAAAATGTTAAACTGCGGAAAACAGAATTCACGTAAAGACCCATTAGCCAAACCCTCGACGGACAACTTCGCAAATCGATGAATGATGAACACAAGACAAACTTATGAATCACGCATATCACGCATGCGTCACAAAAGACCGAAATTTCATACGTGGAAAATGCGCTAAATGTGGCGGCTGAGTGACATGACCTTAAAAGGAACAGACACGGAGAGGCCCGGAGTGATACAAATTTCTCCTTTTTGTTCTCTCAAGTGGCTAACTATGCTCCTGAGGTTATCCCCCTGTGTTGATCAGTTGTCATTGTGTTTAAACCCTGCAGCAAATGCAGGGTGTTTATTTTTTGGATATAGTTTTAAGTTCTGTAATGAAAGCTTTTTATTCAGGGATTTAAATCATTTGTCAATCAATTTTTCAATAAACTTTACGACTTAATTTTCCAAACAAAGGTTTTTGCAGTTGTTAGCTTGATCTTATTTACTTTGTTTTTTATTCAGATTATAATCTTTACTTTAAATAACTTAAAACTTTCAGTATGTATTGCTGACCCTGGTGTGAACTCCTGTGTTTGGTTCACAAGACACCGCTTTTATATAAACATTCATCTGGAACGCAGTAACAGAAATAAATCCATAAATATAGGTGCTGGTAAATGTTTGCGGACTCTCCTTGAGTCAGAGCTTGAGTGGGTTTAAGGCGCTGGCGGAGCCTCGACACACCGAGCTCCAGATAATTGGAGGGAAGGGAAGGTGACGTGTCATTTGGAGCTAATTGGTGTTTTGCAGAAGAGAGGAGGAAGAGACAGGAAGAAGGTCTGGAGGGCCAAGAACCAACACAGACGCTGCAGGCATGACACTTATTGGTTTCCAGGAGAAAACTTTATCTTTCAAGATATGGAGCCAGTGGACGACTACTTAGGTACATTTTTATCATTTAAATTCCATGTGAAAACAACATTATGACTTGATTTGTTTTGTTTTTTTGTCCACCTTCTGCTCACCAAGTCTTTTTAAGGCTTTGTTATGGCAAAGAACAGGAGGATTTAGCATAATTTTGCTTTCATCCTTCATCATTTTTAGGGTCCAAAAACATTTTATTCAGATTTTTTAAGTGTACACAAAATATGGTTCAAATCCACGTACTTAAACATAATTTTAGTTAGCATATGTGAACAACTTTATATACAATTAGCATGAAAAAGGAGGAAAGTGCAGAAGTGAGGAAAAAAGAAAAAGAAAGGCATGCAAATGGGGAGGATCTACGAATTAAGGTAAATCGCTCTGTATATCTTATAAAAAACATTATGATAATGTTTTTAATATTTTTTTATTTTGTTTGATAATAGAAGCAGGTAGCAAAGCAAAACGTTCTACTATAGTACAAATGGTTTTACTCTAAAACTGTTAATATCACACAGGGAATAAAGAAGACATCCAATAAATGTCAGAGGGGTAGTTGATAAATCAATTATTTAATATGCACATGATGAAATGTTCAAAAGTCTAGTTTTATATCGAGTAATGTCATTCACAAAGACTTGTGGAGGAATTGGCTCAAATGGAATAAGCAAAAAGGCTTTCGTCAATGTATTCAAATGCAGTGTGAACACTGTACAACAGAATGTTAAAACACATATAGAAGTTTAGTGTCATTTCTTTTCTGTAGACATCAGGGGCCTCATTTATAAACGTTGCGTACGCACAAAAGAAGGCGTACGCCACTCTCTACGCAATAGTTGAGATTTATAAAGAGCAAACTTGACGGGAAAATGTGCGGTCCTTCACGCAAGCTCTGACCCAGGCGTACGCACAAAAACGGGTGAAATGAGAAACGGCGACACCGTCGGCAGATGGAAGAAACACGTGAAAGTGAGAATGACAATACTGCCTCATAAATAACATGAAGACTTCACAAAGCAAGTCTCACAATGAACAGCCTACATGAACACCTGTTTGATCGATCAGCAGTGAAACAAACAAAAAAAAATCAAACGACAATTACAACAGAAATTCAAATGAACACTTACTTGCAAAAAGAAAAGTGAAAGATGTTCTGCAATATTGGCATGTTATGCAATTCAACCTCATAAATAATATAGTTAACAGAACGAACTAATGTACAAAACTGATATTCTCGTCAATGTGTCCGTCTGGCGGAGCAGATATAGTCAAAGTCAAAGTCAAAGTCAGCTTTATTGTCAAATATGCTGCATCCGTAAGACATACAACACAGATGAAATTGCTTTCCTCTCACCCCACAGTGCAAGCAGCATATAAAATAATAAATAAACGACTTAAAAAATACATTCTTTTAAAAACAATAAAGCCGATAGAGCCGCTGCGTGTGCACGCGCCGCCAGATGCGTGCGAATCAGACAGACAGACAGACAGACAGACAGACGTATTAATTGTCCACTGGGGAAAGTTGTTTTCATAGTAAAACATTTCTTCGTAAGCTACGGAATTATGGTATTCATGCATATGCCTTTAGTTTGTTTTATTTTTGATAAAACAATGTATGGCGTATGTCTCAACCATTCAGAAAGCAACAAGAAATTACATTTGATGAACAATTTCCCATTTCCACGTGGATTATTACCCACATCTGTAGCTTGTCAGATGCAATTAAATGGATGGAAATAAAATGCCCCATCACAATGCGTAATGACCACAATGGCTGATCTTGGATCTTAGAAGATGTGGCAAATGGAAGAATTGGGAGTGAACGCATCAGGACGAATGGCTTATGAGCCGGTTCCGACTTCTTCGAGCCATCCTGTTGGAGCTTTTGGGGGTGTGTCACCCGGTGCATCAGGTGCGTCGGTGTCCCCCCCGACACCCCCCACCCCCCGCCTCAGTCACCACTCCACGTAAAAGGGACTCCCCAATAATTGCCGCCACTCTCTCATCAAGAGGGGTCAGCTCCGGTGTCCCCCACCCGTGGCAGACACACTCTAGCGATGCAGCGCCAGACGTTTTTTGCCCCGACTTTGATGTCCGTCTGTCACTGTTTGCCACTCACGTGCTTTTTCGGCATTAGTAATGCCCACACTGTGCCCTCCAAACAACATTTTTCTCCTCTTTTCCACCTCGCCAACGATAACTTCTACTTCACATTGAGTGAAGTTCCGTTTTTTTTGTTTTTTTCTCTGTGTTTGCCATGGTTTCGCTATCAATGAATATTCATTTGTGGGCGTTTCACGGACTATTTATGGGCAACTATGGGCGTGTCATGAAGCCGCAAAAGCTGCGCTGCATTTAGAATTGGTTGTGATTTATTAAGGGAAGGATGCGTAGGATGTGCGTGCGCACGGTTTTATAAATCCGAATATTTCTGTGCGTACGCACGTCCTATGTTTCATGCGTACGCCACTTCTGACGCAAATCCTACGCAAGGTTTTATAAATGAGGCCCCAGATCTTTATAATTGGAGGAAATGCGCTGAGAAAAATCAAAGAACCAAGAAATAATGCACCCCGCTCATAATGCGACCTCTGTCTAATGGACTCTATTGTGTTGGGAACATTTGACTTTGATCATCACATAACACTGTGAATCGTGTGTTTGTGTCTTTTGAAGCTCCCGCTATGGAGCTGAAGCTGCAGTTTGATCCTTCATTCGTCGGCCACCTTGCTGGTATGGCAGACAGGGGACTACCTGTCGACGCGTGCACACACAACATATCATCAAGGACCTACAGTTGCCATGGGGACGGTGGCAAACAAGGTATCCAGGTGTAGCTGCAAAACAAAACCTATCTTTGGCACTATCATATATGCAAAGCAGCTTAGCCAATACCATTCTGAACACACAGACTTCTAATTACAGCATAAACACGTGCAATTAGTTAACACTGCCAGTGTCTAGGTGGCTGTTAGAGAGCGCGGACTACAGAGAGGCTTTGGACAGGCTGTTAGCCGTTTGAATGGGCGGGCAGGATGAAATAACAACCTGTTTTCTGGTTATTTGAATATCACAGACACACAGCGTTGCTTTGATCTCCTGATGCTAATTAGCTCCACTAAAGGCAGCACTAATATGATCACGACCCCCCCCACGACGCTCCACCCTGCAAGGAACTCAGAAGGAATATGAATGAACGTTCACTACAGTTTGCAGTTCCTGCACCTCAAAAACGCTCAAAGATCATTCAGAAAAAGTTGCATTATTCCCGTTGAGTGACATTGTTAGATTCCATGAGAACTTTTTCATTAAAGCAGGGGTTCTGCTTGTATCTAAAAGCACGCACACTGGTTTTATCTGAGCCCACACGCACTCCAGTCGCTACAGCAGCAGGGATTTTTCAACAAAGTCTCTTTAAGACATCCCTAGAGGCTCTTTACACCTTTTTAAAAAGCCTAGTAATAATCTGCATAGCAATTACAATGTGACAGGGGAGGCAGCAGAAGATAAAACATTCATTTGCTAATGTGAAGGTAGACTTTTCCAATCTAGGCCCTAATTTTCTACATAGAAATGTGTGTTGATCGGTGTGTGAGCAGCCCTTTGTAGACCTCTATGTGTGCAGTGTGGGGTAAAAGTGTGTGCCACATAAAAAAAACAATATGTAAATTGCATTAAAATCAGGGACCCCAAATGCTTTAAATCTTTTATTTAGTGCAATCAATACTATTAGCTTATTTCGGGCAGAAAAACACAGTGGGAATCCCTCCAACGCCTGCTCTGAGTTTTTCTTATTTTGTTTCATCATTTTCTTATTATCTTTTATTTATTTATTTATTTATGTTACATACATTGACTTGTTTACACCTTATAAGCGGGATGTCTGCTGTTCTTTTTTCCCCCACCACCCCCGGGTACCGTGTGTTATTTAGTTTGCAGGACATCGCTTTTATAATCTGTTTTTTTTTTTTTTTTGTTATCCAACAGAGCTATGGTATCAAAATAATTTTCCTTCCAGGGGATCAAGAACAACTCTGTTTTAGTTTAATAAACGAGGCTCAGAGCGCATGCTCACTCAGTTTAATCGATGTTTCAGGACTCGATGTTGTCAACAGGGGGAATTCTGTTTTCAAGACAAGCAAGAGTCGTATTCAAAGGACATGTAAAACTAAATGTATTCATATTTTTATTTCAAGTTGTGCACAAAGTATTCATTTTTACATAAGGGGCGGCCGTGGTGCAGCGGTAGGGCGGTCGACCATAATCGTAAGATTTCAGGTTCGATTCCCGCCTTGCACGCCCATGTGTCGAAGTGTCCTTGGGCAAGACACTAAACTCCACCTTGCCTCTGGTGGGAGGTTGGCGCCAGTGATCGGCAGCGGAGGGTGAATGTGTGTGTGCATGGGTGAATGGGACTGTGACTGTAAAGTGCTTTGGGCCTTTGAAAGAGGGTAGAAAGCGCTATATAAGTATACGCCGTTTACCATTTACAAAGTATTCATTTTTACATAATTGTGTATTTATGTATATGTTTGTTATTGATAGTTATCTGATAGTTATCTATAGTATTTATTTATTAAAAAAGGTAATTTTTTTTTGTCATTTTAACTTTTAACTTGCATTGTTTTTTCCCCATTAGCAGTTATCTTAAAATGTAACAAAGGATAAAATAAAATAAAATCAATTATTTTCTGTCCAACAGGTAAAACAAAACACTAGTTAGCTTTACTTTGTTCTTGCTTTGGGACCCAAAACAAAAATGGTCTTTCCATGGGTTAAAACAGATATTGGCTTTTCAGATTTCATTTAATTAAATTAATTTAATGTAAAATGATAACGATGTCGTGTAAATTATGCAGTTAGATAACAGTCATGCTAACTAATATTGTCGGTAGCTAACAGGTTCGTGCTAACAATTTGCACTACAATATTAGTAAAGTTGCTTATTATTACTTTAAAGTCCTGTTTTCACATTTAAGCTAAAGCTTTGTAGTTTTTATCTTTTCCTCCGACTGTCCAAAACCAGGCCTGATGGGATGTAGAGCGATTGTCTTTCGGAGTAAAAACTGCACGGTCATGTCTGTGTGACAGCAGCGACAGGCTCTTCCTTTGACCCTGAACTGAAAAATGAATCAATTAATACAATTAGAACTGGCTGTCAAACAGAAGTTGTGTATCGCGGTGACTAATGCAATTGGCCTCAACATGACATTAGCATATTGGAGCCTCGCTAAACAGCTTCAATTGGTCTTCAATGTGAAATGGAAACCGGGGCATCCTGCCAAATACCACACATTACAGGTTTGCAGAGCTGGCTGGAGACCAGAATAACATATGTTCATATTGACATACATGCTTTTCTGCACTGCAGTTTGTCCAATTTAGAATTCTTAAATCAGTTACCCCGTTTTCATATTTGCATTAGATCCCATCTTTAGAAAAAACTGTTAAATTATATAATGATTACACTGTAGTCCATTTTTATTTAGACAGTTTGCTTGCTTTGGTTGTGAAATGAAAGGAAAAAACAAAACAAATCAAACGATATAAGCAATTATGTATTAATTACATTTTAAACCTTAGAAAGAAATTGGCAAATATAATTATTATAGCTCATTACATCATTACATAAAAAAAAATTTTACATTTTATTACAATAAAAGGCGTATTAATATTCAGGGAGTTTTTTTTGTTTTTGTTTTTATTACTCATCCTCTGTTGTCTCATAATCTTCAAAAAATATATTTAAAAATGGTTCCGCTACAGTCTTTGGATGTAGCCTGTTGTGAAGACTACAGTTGTAAAATTGGGCTATGTAAATAAAATTGAATTGAAGTGAATTGAATCGTGATAAGTATCATATCGTATCGTGAGACACATACGCGATATGTATTGCATTTCTAGACTATTGCCAATACACACCCCTATTAAAAAGTGATAGTAATTAACAAAAAAAATAACTGTATATTTTGCACTGTGAGATTCAAATTTTGAAAATATATTTACAAAATATATATTGAAAATTGAAAATAGATTTTTGAAAATATGTCCAAAACCAAAATAAATTAAAAAAACTTTCCCTTAGAGCTCAATTGTATGGAATATAGCACAAAATTCAAGTTAAAGTCTACCTGCAGCTCCAAAAGATCACATTCTGTGTCTGTTCTTTCGGTCCCTCAAGCATCATTAACACCCACGTCTTTAAAATGTAGGCACTTTTCGAGTCAAACTAAAATAAGCAATTTTGTGGAAAAAGGGGGGCTTTAAAAAAGACTGGACCGAGCAGGTAATTGCATCGGCAAACTCCAGTCTTTGTTTTGAAAGGTTGCAGCTGCGCTCTGAAACATGAACGTTTAGAAAAAAAGAGTATTTGTTTGATTCACTGGACTTTAAATATCGTCTAGAAGATTCCAACAGAACCGACACCAGCAGAACAGTGGTGACAGAAATACTGCATCAATTATCTGTTCTGTGTAAATTCTCTTTGGTTATTTTGTTGAGTAAGGAAAATGTGTTTTGCCTGACGTTTTACTGCGTTAGCATTGTTCTGGTTTCATGATTGTGATGGATTTTTTTTTTTTTAATCCATCTGCTTCCTGACTTTGAGTCTTCCACCACACACATGATCTCTATGCTCTCTGACAGCTCACCTTCTGCTTCTGTTTAGTGTGGCTCTTTAACTAGTGATGGGTCGGTGAGGAAGCCGTTCTCAGAGCAGGCTGCTGTCATCACCAGAATTTTTTTTAACAGCCCCTCAACGCTGACAAACTTAATCTGGATGCCGTTTTCCGTTTGATTTCTAAATTTTAGTTTACATTTGGAGAAGTCTTGTCCAGGTTACCTATAAAGTGTAACACATAATGTGGACTAAACTCATCTGCATGCGTTGCCCCTGGTGGTTATAGGCTGGCGCCAGCGTTAAGACAGCGGAGCCCCCACCATGAAAATGTGTGGATGAGTGAAAGGGACTGAAACTGTTACTGTAAAGCGCTTTGGACCTTAAATCAAGGTGGAAAAGTGCTACACAAGTATATACCGCTGACCGTTTTTTTTTTACCATCCACATGATTCCTGTCTTACTTTTTCTCTACAACACAATAAAAAGTGAACAATGTAACAATAAATACTTGACATTTAAATGAGACGAGATGATGGCTGAATAACCCCCATCTTAAGTCAGTTTAGTCCATAAAACAGAAACCATTGTCGGGGTCAGTCTACTTTAACCCTCTGGCCACTTCCTATTGCTCCACTTGTAGGGGCATTAGGTGTCCAAACTTGTTTTAAGGGGCTATATTATGCAAAATCAGCTTTTAAGTGTATTATAATTTTCATTCCGCTCTATAAACAAACCAGAAGCGGTATTTTGAGCCATTCACGTATTCCTGAGCAGGTCCAGGCCCAGACCTGCGCTCTGCAGCCCCTACCAACCCAGCTGGAAGCCAGCTCTAGGTTGACATCATTAAATGGGCGGCACTCACAAGGAGCAAAAGGCGGGGCCTCGGAGGTCGAGTTGTCATACTTCCAGGTAAGAAAATTAGCTGTTTAAAAAAATCGTTCTTTAGTGTGCCAAAGGTATTATATGATCATATATATGGCTATAGTTTAGTCTGAAAGACTTATAGCATGATATAGAGCTTTTGAATATTAAGTTTGGAAAATAGATTTTGATTAGTTGCTTCAAAGAGGAGAGGGACGAAGTGAACTTGTATAACCCCACTGTCCTCAGAAACGCTGCAAGAACAATGGATTGGAGTGTCAGGAGCCATCCCTTCATGTATTTGTTCCCCGTGTCCGCCTGCTTCCTCCTCCGAGCATCAGGAGCAGACTGAGGTTCTCTCTGGAGGATTACAGTCCACTGAAACAGCTGCTGGCCTCTGCCAGCCAGAGAGGCCTCCCTGTGACTCAGGAGACCCGCAGCCTGATTGCAAAAAGTGTTTAATACGCCACAAAAATAACCTGAGTTTTAAATGAATAAATAAGTCAGGAGGGGAAACAAAGCAATTGCCCTCCTTGTATAAGAAATGTCCTGTCAGTGAAATGAAAGCTTGTATTTATTTAGCAAAGATTAGCCGCTGAGCTTAGATTGGACAAAAACATTTGGATGGTTCCACGAATTTCCTGACAGATATTCTGTGGACTAATGAGATGAAGGAGGAACGTTCTGGAAGGTGTGCATACATTCACAGTTGAACAATATTATAGAAAAACATCCATTTTTTAGGCACTTTCTGTGCCTAAAATGTCTTTCTTTCTGCCCCAATCTCAAGCTGTGGTTCACTTTGATAGTAGCTACATTGAAGCGTAACCTTTATTTTCCAAGAAATGTCAAGTTTTGTCACGTTTTTAGAGCTCAATAAAAAAGATTTTGCACACAATGATTTCATTTAATCTTGTGCGACTTTATTTATTATTTCTTCTTAATAGTGCCCCAAGACCCCTGTTCCATAAAGGAGTCAGAAGCGGTTGGACGGCCAATTCAAAGTGTAATCAGCTTCTTTGTGTGATGTAATTCTGCTTATTTTAGCCTAATTTGTGCTCGGAGCAGCTGATCTTCTGTGGAGGCGGCGGTACCAGTCAAGGCAGGAAAAACCTCTGCTAATCTCAGGGACACAGAGAATCTGAATGTGGATGCGCTTCATTACCCAAATCTTTGCTGCAGCAACCACGAGTTTGTTTGCCGTCAGGATGAGGCCCGTCTCTGCTTGTCTCGTTGGTGTTTGGGGTCATTTATCAGACATGTTTATTTAAGAGTGACTTATTTTGTAAAAGAGGAGTGTGATTCTTACATCAGCAGAAGCGGATTTACTAAATCAGGGCCGACCAAGACGCCTTAAACGATCCATTTTGTTAATGCTCCAGTCTGCGACTGTTCCAGATAAATAGATTCAACCATTTGCACAGTTAAAACTTTTATTTTTGGAGGGGAATTAATTAAAGAACCACTTTAATAAAACATGTGTTTCTGGTGTTTTTAACATGTTCTTGTGGCATTTTTTAATGATGCGAGACATAAATAAAGAAAAATAAGATTAAAACTGCATTTGTGAGTATTTATTTAAATTGTAAATCAGGAGCAGACGAAAAAGATCAATTTTTTTCTTTTTACATAGAAAATACACTGGGCAGGCCACAGGCTCCATGCTTCTAAGTCAGTTGAATCTTTTTTGCACCCTATGTCTGACTGTTTTACATCTATTGACGTTTGTAATACAAAGTCACTTCCCTGCACTGTAATCTTTAAATTCTACTTGTAAAATTCCAATCAATTTTATTCTGTGGACAAGTTTTTTGACGTGTGCGGCTGACCTCCTGACCAGGTCTACGGGGTCAAATCAGATCACCAGACTGTATGTAAATGACCTGGTAGCCAATGAGCTCAAAGCCACGCCCACACATAAAACAGGATCAGCCTGACAACTGAATTGAAAACTGAGAACTGAAAGCAAAGTGGGGAAAACAAAAAAAACAAAACAAAAAAAGGTTGAAAATACAAATAAACTTTCGTTTTTAATTAGGAAACAGTTATAGGTTTATTTTTTTCCTTTTATTCAAGGTTTTAATTTAAAACTTTATTTTCAATAAACTTTTGAGTTTAAAACTGTTTTCAAATTTTCAACATTTTCTGGTTTTTCATTCATTTTAAGATGATCCTAATTTAACCCCATACACCCTTGAAAAGGAGATCTTGATCTCAGTGGGTTTTATCTGGATAAATAAAGGTTGAATAATTACTTTTTTAAAAGTATCAATTCATGAGCCACATATAGAGATGTGTATCAAATCATGTGAGAGAGTAAAGATGGCCGACCCTCCGTCTTACCCTGGGTGTGGCATATGTTGAGCTGATTGATCTGCTCGGTGAACTCATTCTCCTCTATGGTCTCAGTGCGAGGAACCGACAAAGAAAACCGCCTCTTGAAGTTCTTCATCTTGTTCATGGTGTTGAGGAGGAAACCCTGTAGGACAGGAAGAAAAGAAAACATCACTAAGCTACGTTCACGGCAAGTCGCGTTCAAGCAGTCACTTCTGCTGAAAAGTCCATGGTTGTGTCCGAATTCCTTCACTACTCACTACATAGTGCACTGTATAGTGCGTTCGCCATTTTGTAGTGCTGTCTGAATATACAACTTCCTACGCAAGTGTTTCCGACTGTTTTTGAGGTCTTGGTAGAAACGTGGCCCTTTAACGCACACTGCCAGCTAAACCAGGTCAAACGTTGACCAATCAGAGACTGATAGCAACGTGGTGAAACTAACCAAACTCAGCGCATTGCTGGTTTATCTGGTGAATCCAGACATGGCGAGGAGCTTGACGACGTCTGCCCTTGCTTTTCAAAGATAAATCAAGGCCACTCGCCTGACATGATGATAATCCTTATCTGCAATTACAAGGACGCTAGCAATGAACTGAACTGTTTCCGTTCCATGCCCAAATTGCGAGCCCGACATTTTGTACGAAGCCTTTTCGAACTGTAGGTAGCAGAGATGCACTAGTTAACAGTAGAAAAAGAAGAAGCCCCTCCCCGCTTGTCCAGTGTGAACACCGTGGGCTAAACGCACGTCAAATGTGAACATAGCCCTAAGCTACAACTACATGATTGGTTCTTTCTTATGCTCAAAAGTTCAATTTGTTCTATTAGTCACGGGAAGGAAACATTTTTTTTTTTTGCTTGTTTGAAGTCATGGATGTGCTGAAGAAAAATCCGAATCAAAGTGTCAACACTCCCACTAAGCTGGAACAAGCTCCAGAGCATGTTGTGCTGCTGTGATGGATCTTTATGAGGAGCTTGACTAAAGACAGCTGTCTGTGTCATTGGATAATGAGGCAGAAAGCAGCAGGAAGGCAGATGATTATTCCACACTGGGTTACACACGCACAACCGGCCTGACTAGTTAGCTGTCACACTTCTTGCTCCTTTATTTTTGCCATAATTCTTTTTTAGCTTCCCTGGTTATTTTCTTTATTTTTTTTGTCCTGTCATCTGCAGAGCCTGGTGTCATGCATGGGGGTCTTTGTGAAATTTTCCCGCTGACATGAATTTGTGACTAAGCGTTGGTGGATGTGTGTTTGTGTCTCATTACTGCCAAACCTTTGGAGATATGTGTGGAAGATTCAATTACAGCTTGCCGCTATACTCCCTCCTGTTATCTTTTAGCCCCATCAGGACGTTGCGTTAAATCCTCGTAAATGTCAGATGTTTCCTGTGGCGCCGTGCAGGTTAGATGGCGTGACTGTTAGGCATACTTTTACAAACATGCCAAACTATTTTTTTTAAAATATTTTTTAACAACCTGTTCTTTAATATAATGCCACATATGACAAAAAAGCAAACATTTTTGGAAGAATGACAAACAGGTGCCCTGCTAGCTAAACTAGTTGTTCATTAAAAATCCGAAACTTTATTGACAAATTAGCAAGACAACGCAAAATAAGCACAAAAACAAACAAAAACAAAAAGAATTCCACAACTGCTAACAAACAAGTGGTGCCAAATAAGTGAAAGAATACAAACCTAAAAAGCAAACGTATTTTAGCGCTAGTAGTAACACAGCTAGCTAAAATTGCTTCATTACAAATCCAAAACTTTATTGACAAACTAGCAAGACAATGTAAAATACGCTGAAAACAAAGACAGAAAATTCCATCACTGCTAACAAATAATACTAACCTAACAAGAAAACGTAATTTAACGCTAGTGGTAACATGGCTTTAAATTAACAAGCGCCCACCCAACAAATTCGAGCAAAACTTGAATTTGGCGGGTAAACTAGAAGAAAAAGAATTCACGAGCCACTGAGTTCAGCCTCTCTAACAAAAACAAGAGGCTCGAACTCACAACCATGACTTTTAAGTGTCTGCCTCACCTCTATCATCCATCCCAGAGTTCGTTCAAAGATTTAATGCTGACTATATTGCACAGATTAAACAGTCACGTAAACCGATGCAAGTGGTGCATTCATGGGCTGCATGGAATTTCTGCACTTCCGCTTCATTCAGGTTCGCTGGTAATTTCTAGCATTTACTCACACTGACCTCAACTAAGACAAACACACAATCACTTGTTGCTCCATGTCATTGCAACTCTTTGAAATGAATAAAACGCACACTACAACACAATGTATGTTTTTTTTTTTTTTTTATCTACGACAGTTTTGGAAAAAACTTTAAAGTCCAGTAATTATTGTCTATCACTATTTTAATCTTTACTCTTCTGTTGTACATTGAAAAAAACATTTGTGATTTGAACAAAATGTTCCAGTTGTAAATAAATGACCTTGACTAGAAATAATCCTTATAGGACTTTGATGAAAAGTCGATGCTTTAAAGAAAGGTTCATAAAAAGGTTCAAAGATCAGAAATTTATTTTGTTAAATTAGCATTACATTTTTGTAACGTTATAAAATCTGATATAAGACATAACTTTCAATAATTGTTAGTGTTTGGTTTTTTACGAGAGAATAAACATTAACAGAAACTTTATAAATAGAGGGAATGACTTTTTTGCTTTCAAATGCATAAATTATTTTCCAGAGAAATTTTTGGCTGGTAAAAATCTGCAGTGCCTTGCAAAAGTATTTGGCCCCCTTGAACTTTTCAACCTTTTGCCGCATTTCAGGCTGCAAACATAAAGATGTAAAACTATTTTTTTATGAAGAACCAACAACAAGTGGGAAACAATCATGAAGTGAAACGAAATGTATTGGATATTTCAGACTTTTTTAACAAAGCATCTCCTGATGACGAAGAGTCGGTCAACACACGCTAAAAATGCATTTTGAACATTAGTCATGGAGGGCAGAGAACTTCCTGCAGTTAAACCAGGACAAAACAGAGGTTTTAGTGATCGGTTCGGAAGACAAAAGAGAGATTGTTTTATCTAAACTAAGGAATTACAAAACTTCTCAGTGTGTGAGAAACCTGGTTGTTACTTTTGACTCCGAGATTAATTTTATACCACAAATTAAAAATATCACAAAAACAGGATTTTATCATCTAAAAAATATTGCCAGAGTCCGCCCAGTTCTCTCTCTTGCCAGCAAAGAGGTGCTAATGCAAATTATTTCCAGCAGATTAGATTATAGTAATGCCCTGCTCTCTGTTCTTCCCAGAACAAGGATAGCAAACCTTCAACTGCTGCAAAATTCAGCAGCACGCGTATTGACGAGGACCAGGGGGCGGGAACACATTACATCCATTTGAAAATCACTGCATTGGCTCCCTGTTTGCTTCAGGATTGGTTTTAAAGTTCTTTATTGGTTTATAAATGTTTATGTGGTCTCAGGCCTTCATATTTATCTGACATGATTTTAAAGTATGAACCCTCGAGGACCCTGAGGTCCTCTGATTCAGGCCTTTTGATTATCCCAAAAGTTACAACAAAAACACACGGCAAGGCCTCATTCAGTTTTTACGGACCTCGCCTGCAACAGCCTCCCAGAGAGCCTCAGGGCCGCAGAGACTGTTCATGTTTTTAAAGGAAGGCTTAAGACCTACCTTTTTAATTTAGCTTTTAGTTGAATTTTAGGATTTTATTTGATATTTTAATTATTTCTTTTTACTTTTTACTGTGTATGTATATACCTTTATTTATTTATTTGTATCTATTTTATTTATTTATTTGTATCTATTTTATTTATTTATTTTAAATTTTTTGGTCCCACTTACCATTTTATATGTCTATTATGGTTTATGTAATTATTTGTTTCTTGTTCATGTTTTAAATATATTTTAATTTGATTACTTTTACATTTTATTTGTAACTCCAGTGTTTTCCTCTGAGGGATCCTCCACATTGGTGACTGACCCTTCTCAGTGAACGGCGTTGCTGCAATGGGATCTCCCGGGTCTAACTCTTTTGATCGGATGGGGGGTCCTGTGGTAGTGTACTCCGTGAACTTGGGTGGGGGTCATTGATGTGGACATGTCCCAAACAAAGCCAGGTCTCCACATTCCATCATTTTATCACTCTTGTTATCATGGAGTGTGTATGTGTGTCTGTGGGTGTGTGTGTGGGTGTGTGTGTGGGGGGGGTTGGCACTGTTTGTCTTGTCATCTTGTTTTAAATTTGATTGTATTTTATGCACAGCACTTTGAGTGACATGCGTTTTGTAAAAGTGCTACATAAATAAAGGTTGATTGATTTGAACAAATAAAAAACTGAAATATTGGGCGTGCAAATTGATTAAATCCCTTTACTTTCAGTGCAGCAAACTCTCTCCAGATGTGCACTGAGGATTTCTGAATATGTTTTGTCATGAAGAACAAGGAACACACCAGGCAGGTCTGAGATACTGTTATGGAGAAATTTAAAGCCAGATTTGGATACAAAAAGATTTCCCAAGCTTTAATCAGAATCAGAATCTTTTATTTTCATTATGCAGTGGCACAACAAAATTGTTTTCAGCAGCTCTTTTTCAATAAATAATTAAATAATTGCACATAGAAATTTAAAAGTTAAAACACCTCAAGGAGCACTCTGCAAGCGATAATATTGTAGTGGAAGGAGTATCAGACCACTGCAAATCTAGAAAGACCCGGCAATCTGTCTAAACTTTCAGCTGAAACAAGAAGAAGACTGATTAGAGGTGCAGCCAAGAGGCCCATGATCACTCTGGATGAACTGCGGAGATCTAGAGCTGAGGTGTCCATAGGACAACAATCAGTCCTATACTGTACAAATCTGGCTTTTATGGAAGAGTGGCAAGAAGAAAGCCATTTCTGAAAGATAACCATAAAAAGTGTCGTTTAAAGGTCGCCACAAGGCAAAACATGAAGCAAAATCTACAATGGTTCACAATGGTGAACATATCCAGGTGTTAGAATGGCCAAGTCAAAGTCCAGACCTGAATCCAATCGAGAATCTGTAGAAAGAACTGAAAACTGCTGTTCTCAGACGCTCTCCATCCAACCTCACTGAGCTCCAGCTGTTTTTCAAGCAGGAATGGGCAAAAATTTCAGTCTCTCGATGTGCAAAACTGATAGAGACAGACCCCAAGTGACTTACAGCTGCAATCACAGCAAAAGATAGCGCTACAAAATATTAACTTAAGGGGGCTGAATAATTTTGAAAGCCCAATATTTTAGTTTTTCTTTTTTAAAAATGTTTGAAATATCCAATAATTGCGTTTCACGTCATGATTGTGTCTCACTTGTTGTTGATTCTTCACAAAAAAATTACAGTTTTATATTTTTATGTTTGCAGCCTGAAAAGTGGCAAAAGGTTGAAAAGTTCAAGGGGGCCAAATACTTTCGCAATGCACTGTAACTAGGCTGGTGGACTTTGGATGTTACCGGCCACCCCTGCTAGTAACCGAAAGAGTTAATTTAGAGCCCTGGCTAGTAGTTACACTGCCAGCTAAAATTAGTTCATTACAAATCCATAACTTTATTGGTAAATTAGCAAGACAACGCAAACATATGCGTAAAACAAAGACAGAAAATTCCACAACTGCTAACAAACAGGTGATGCCGCATTAGCAAAAGTGTTCTTGAGCAAGACACTGAACCACACATTGCTCCTGGTGGTTATAGGTTGGCACCAGCGTTTGGCAGCGGAGCCGCTATCAGTGTGTGAATGTGTGTACATGGATAAACAGGACTGTGACTGTAAAGTGCTTTGGGCCTCTTAAGAAGGTAGTAAAATACTATAGAAGTGTTATTTACCGTGTACCTAAGCAGTTCTTCTTTCTGAGGTGGATCAACTTAAACAAGGAGCTCCTTTTCGTCTTCCTCTGCTGTTATGTGATGAACAAAAAGACACCTTTAGAGTTTTTATCACCACCCTGAAGATAATCGGCCAGCTTCTCGCTACAGGGCGATCATGAGACGACAAGAAAGACTGGATTTCAGTTTAAAAAAAAAATAATGATGATTAGACAGCAAAGAATTGTTATATCATAGTTTTGTGAAAAATGACAAAAATGAGTCAAATTTTTTCTTAAACTGCTATATTATTTTGAAACAGTCCGTTGTTTTAAACGCCAAAGATAATTTGAGATCCAAAGCTTTCCTTATGAAATTTAAAGTAAAAAGATGTTATAAAATCATAAAGTTGCTAATATCTTCTCATCTGTGAAGGTTAAATAAGCAAAAGTAAAAAAAAAACAAGTAACTCTAAACAAACAATGAACAGACTATGAAAAAAATGTAAAAGATGTTTGTGAAAACCAAGAAAAATATAAGAAAATGTTTGGAAAATCAGCACAGACTTTTCCTTTCAGACGAAATAGACCAAATTGTTCATCCATTTGTTGATGTGAGAACGCTTTAAAGTAGTTGGTGGCAGACATACAGGTGTCAAAAGAAGAAAATGAAGTTGTTACAGACGCGTAGGCGGCGGCCATAAACTGAACAGTGAGTCGGAGGGAAGATGCGGTGGAAAAAAAAAAGGGAAAGCTAAAAATAACCGACACGCCGCTCAGCCAGGAGACCAGCCACGTCTCTGATTCCCGGCAAAGTGGAGGCCTTTAAAATGGACTGAATCAATTTCATGTGACTCTTCTTCATGTAGAGAAACCCCATTACTGCAAAAAAAAAAAAAAAAAAAATTGTAGCAAAAGCAGAAAAACACAGTAAGTACTGCAGACAAAAGCAGTGTATCGACCTCAGCTGCAGAATTCTGGATTTAATCTTTTCAGGAATTTATTTTTGGCTTTTTAAGGAAAACACAACAATAGACTTTTGCAAAGCTGAACATAAAACATTCAGACACAAAGCAGATTTATAGAGCCGAGAAGTGAAGATTCAAGAGGCTTATGGCACGGAGAGAAATCAATACGCAGACTAAAGTCCTGGTGTGTTTGTGGGATTTTTTTTTGGTTCCCTTCGAGAGCTCATGAGCTTTTACGACTTCAGGCCTTGTTAGTGTTCTCACAGCATGAAGGAATGCAAGAAAAACAGATTACAGCCCCACCACTGCAATGAGCTTCTCTGCAAATGACATCATTTTGATGAGACTAAATTGAAGGCGTCCTCCCACCACAAAGGAATCCAAATGGGTTTTTATTTGCAGTTTTAAAGTTTTCTTTTTTTTACACCATCAACACCTCATGCCTTGGTTACAGCTGTCCATACGGGTGGAGAGAGGCTTCCTGTGGCTGAGAAATTGGCAAACTTGTACGGGGCATGTAGTTGGTGAAATATCAAGATCATTGATCATTCAATGAACCCGTAGAGGAAATGTTCATGCACATTTTTCTACGAGCTTGCTGTGAGCGACAGGGCATACGGGGGGCTGACCCATATGGGTGTTGGGTTGTCCGGCCTATGGAGGGTCGTAAAGAGAAGAAGTGCAGGGCATCGTAAGAGAAGTGCAGATGTGTCTTGTCGCAACCTTAAGGCCACCATGAAAATGGAACGCACCATCGTCGTGCGTATGGTAAATGTATCATGAAGTATTTGGGAGGATAATGGAAGTTGCACACTTACAACGTACGATATGTATGACACTGTTGTATGATGCCTTTACACCACACTAGTCCAGGGGTGGGCAAATATGGCCCAGGGGCCAAATGTTAAAATGGCTCACCAAACTGGAATAAATTAAATTGATAATCCTGATTAATGTTTAATTTTCCCTGTAATTCTGGTGTCTCTCCATAGATGGTGCACTACAAATCCATTGACCTTTGTCAAGTTGTTTGTATGTTGTGTGCTGTTGGAAGATTTGTTTTCTCTGACATTTATGTGGCTTGGGGACCTGAAGCAGAATCACCAATGGGGAACTTTCTATGTGGACTAGGCATGCTCTCCCCGTGCATGCGTGGGTTTTCTCTGGGGACTCCGGCTTCACAGGCTAATTGGTTACTCTAAATTGTCCCTATGTGTGAATGTGAGTGTGCATGGGTGTGTGGCCCTTAAAGGGACAAACATTTCCAGATTCCATGTTATTTCCTTCTCTCCACACTCTCAAACACTCCACATATCTTCTCCTGGTCAAATTTGAGAACCCATTGTGGCCCACAAGTCAAAAGGTTTGCTCACCCCCACCCGAGTCGTTACTAAGGTGCACCTTACTGACCGCACACATGCACACGATATGTAAGTGCCCCTAGGACACCCACACAGACGGTCTAATTTCCAAATTTTAAAAAGCGCATACTTTTCATTTGAACAGGACCAACAGGCTCCTTGTGATGTGTGTCGTTTTGGGGGAGGCTATTTACCTTGAAGTGTTATTTAAGGGTCATAACCTGTCGCCCGCAGCATGCCCATAGGAAAAATGCGTGGGAACATTTTCCCTCTACGGGTTCACAGGGTTGTCTACAACCTTAATATTTTGTATTGGTGCCCTGCGTGCCCCATAATGGTTTAGCCCATTTTTTCACAGCCTGTAGCCAGCCTTTAAAGTCAGCTGTGACTAAGACATGAGTGTGATCTCCTTGCACGCCTCTCCAGTTAGAAATGAGGAAATAAGACAAAGAGTAGTGTGGACGTACTATGGGCACAAACGTATCACCTCCATGCTCCATGCGAGAGGCATTTTCACACAGTCAGTAAGGAACCAGTACTTGCACCTTACTAATGACTAGAGTGTGGCGTAAGGGCACCATATGACAGCAACACCTTGATGTCATAGGTACATGTAACTTACTCTATCCTCACAAATACTTCACAATACACTTACCAACAATGGTACGATCCATTTTCTTGAGGTTTCCTAACATGGCCTTACAAGCCTCGAGGAAACTGCAAGACACACCTTCGCACCCCTTACGCTGCAGCCGCAGACTCTCCACAGACCCGGACAACCCACACACCTGTACAGGTGCGTGTGACTAAGGCTTAAATTCAAGGCGTCCTGCCAGCATGACGGCCAGAGACATCCACCTGTTTTATTTATTTATTTATCTATACAGTTTTCTCATCGTTTTGATTTTTTTTTTTATCATCAACACTTACTTTACTTGTATTTGGTTATTTTAGGCAGGCAATCTAGTGAAGCTAAAGTTTTATATGTGAAGTTGGTGGTTCTGTATTGATGGGTAACATACTTCAGGGTTCCTGTTAAAAACAAAACACTTTTTAAAAGACATATTTTTAATTCATAAGCGTTAACTGATTACAGACCTCTTCTTCCTAATGTCTGCTTTAGCTTTAACGTCATCGACAAAAGTCTTTCAAATGAATGAAAGGACCAGAAAACTTCTAAAAAAGTCGGATGTTTGAGATTCATATGGCAGTAAATGTATAAACAAACGCACAGGTTATTAGGAAGCTGCAGAGCTGAACCAGCTGAGGGCTGACACCAGCACCGGGCCAACAATAGCTCCTCTGTTGTCGGAAAGCCTGCGTGAGGTAATGCAATCACCCAGGATGACACCACTTTGACTTCCAGAGATTCATTGGGCAGTTTTTACACTGTCAATATGCAATAGCACAGATGCAAACTGAATATGGTTCACACACGGTTGGCTTTTTCTTTTCACCGTCAACTGGATGGACTTACATTTGCGCTTTTGAACATCATTCAGAGGATGTTCAGACCGAAACTTGTACACGTTCAAATCAGCTTTTTTGTCAAATACACTGTGTACACATGTTATACAGCACAGATGAAATTTCCTTCCTCTAAACCCACAATACATAACAACAAAAATCTAATGTACAAAATATACAAACATCTACAAAGAAAAAAAAAAACAGAATAAGATTGGACATGGTATGACGTACTGAGACATAAAGTGGCAATAGTGCAAAAGTGGTTAAGAGATAGATTGTGTATTTTTTACGTCACAACTGCAATGCTCTTGTCACTTTATACACAAATACTTTATGTTGGGCTTCTGAGGGGCTGTAAGCTAGCAGGAGAGTGTGTAAACAGGGAGCTCTCAGCAAAGGGGAGGGAAAGGGGGCGGGGCTACTCCACACCAACAGTTCCACCCACAACTCAGAGGTAGATTTCTAATGAAGAGCAGAAACTATTACCTAGAAAATCTCACAGGTTTTGGAGGAATTGAAGACCACTGGGTACACGTTGATAATAGATCAAAAGATGATCGGAGTGGGACTGCAAGGAAAAAAAAAGGCAAAATATAAACTGTGAGGGGAAAAAAAGGCAAAATATAAACTGTGATTCATATTTTACCCTAGGACTTTACCTAATACCCATCATTAACATATTATAGAAAGCATTTTTCTATTTCCCAACAACAAAGAGCATCAGAATAGGCACATGAGGGTTCAACAGCCTGATAAGAGTTTTAACTGGACGTGTGTTTTGACAGTTTTGTCTTTTTGAACTCCTTCAGACTCTCTTCAATGATCTGACAAATAAAGTCTCACGGCTTGATTTATAGAATGACTTAACTCTTATTTTGTGTTCAGGTCAAAATTGTCCAATTTTCACACTTAAAAATGGGTCAACTTTGATCCGAACACAATACAAGAGTTAAAAACAGGTTTGCTTTATCTGAAAGATAAATTTACAAGACATTTTTCCCTCAGCTGGTAAAATGTTTCCTCCTCACTCTAAAATGTCTTGTTGTCTGCTTTAAGTGTATGTATCCAAATGTGCTCAAGAAAACAGGAACAGCAGTTTAATTCTTTTAAGCCAGAAAAGCTGAAGAAAAAAAGATAGAAAATAGACAATAAAATTGATATGGCTTTAAACAAAATCAAGATAGACACTTTCTTTGGATAAAAATCTTATTCCAGGGATTATTTACATTTGTAGTATAGCTGTAGGAGCCTGTCTGTCTATTGTTTCTGTCTTTGGTTGGTTGTAGTGCTGCCGCCCAATCAAACCTAATACAATCTGAGCTCTGTTTCACAACTGAACTGCAGAAACTGCATCAAAAACCATTTAAAAACGGAAACTGGGTTTGTTGTTTGGAAGGAAATCAGATCATCCCAGAAAGCCGATATTAACCCACTTCCTTAAGTTTGTTAGTTTGTGTCCAGAAATGAGCTGCCAAGTCGGAGCAAAACATTGTCTTTTGGGTCGGTGATCAGCCGCTCAGCCGTTTGCTGCCTCAGGGGAACTGAGGCCCGTTTGATTCAGAAAAAAAAGAAGCCATATGTCATGTTTCCAGAGGCCTATGTCAACTCCAGATGAATAAACGCACACGGTTCTCCTCGTGCGCGCTCGCTTGCCGAAAGCTGATGGCAATGATGTGAACTTGTCTGGATGGTTTTTTGCAGGTCAGTGGGTCCACGTCAGAATAATAACATAACATCTACATACGGGTGCACAGTGCAGGAACGTGACTCATGACGTTTGACGAGCTCTGGTCAGACTCAGATACCTTTTTTTTTATTATCTGAAACCACAGCAACTTCTAAATTAGGCTATTTTTCACAAAAAATAACTCAAGGTTTGAGGGGTTTTTCCCTTATGTTACTTTGTTTTCATAACCCTAAAACTATTTATGTTGTATTATTTATTTATCTATTTTTTGGAGGAAAAAGGCCTTATAATGAATATCTATCCAAACAGTGATGGATCTAAAAAGGCTGGATTATGGCAAAAAGGAGAATGTACATATATAATAGTCCCAAGACGGATTTACATAAAAGCACGTCACACATTGTTTAGAGTAGCGGTTCCCCATCCCCGGGCTGTGGACTGGTGCCGGCCCGTGGGACAGCAGAGATAAAAAACATGACCTACACTTTTTCAGTTTCATTTATAATTGGATTCAGACCAGTTTTATTTTGAAAAACTACTGGATTCTCCCCACCACATCTGACTCATTCTTAACGGATGCTAAGTTGTTCGGTCATGTGACAAAAATCCATCCGCCACTTTCTTCAAGCAGCTTCATTGATAGCTAAATTAAAACTATCAAGTTAGCAAAGTTAGCAAAAACAGTTTGAAAAGTTTGCTTTTACTTCATAGTAAAATAAATCTGAATTTAAAAGACAAAAACAAGGATATGGATTTTTTTGTGTCTGTTGTGCATGAACCATATTAATAATGCAGGATATTCAGCAACCGACTGTCTAAGGTTACAAAAAGGTCACATTTATTATCATATTTAGAAAAAACCCCAGTTTTTTTTATATGTTTAATTTTTTTTGTATTTTGTTGCATCTTGAAATTCAGACAAGGCTGAAGTTGGCGTCTCATTTTTGAGCTCCCACTTTGTCAGTTATGGCTTAAGGGAAAATCAATATCACATTTGAATGGTTCCTGCACAGAAACCAGTTTACAAATGAAGTTTAAACCATTTGCAGATAATTCAGAAAGGATGAAGATAACCTTACCCTCAAAAGAAAAGAGGGTCATAAAGGGGAAAAAATAAAGGGCTATTAGAAGGGCCTTAATCGTCCTCCGAATCATGCAGATTGGTCTGTGAAAACATTGTCATCACACCGGTTGGTGAGCTGAAAAAGGTTGGACGCGTTTTCTTTCAACCTATGTTTGAGCAAACTTTTGGAAGTTTGTGCTTTGCGTTTCTCCTTATTCTATAAGAATTCTTTTCAAAAGATGTTTTAAGATTTAACAATAAAATATTAAAAATAATTCTATAATTGATCTCTAACACCATATATTTTTGCTTTGTCATTTTCTGATCTGTTTTTTCCCCCATTTCTTCCTCACTAAGATGTGTCCCTCCATGAATTTGTCCTGTACTGATCAACAAACCTGAACCGGTGAGCTTTTAAGACCAAAGGTTAACTTATGGCCTTCCTGTTTGTAGCTACATACTGGGATGAAAGGTTAAAATGATGTCAGTTTGGTCTAAAAACATGCATGTAGCATGCAGTGCACTCCTGAAACCTGGTTGTGTGCACCAAAAACATTGAACATCGAGTCCTAAAACCTCTCAAATCCAACACGTGTGTGTACAACCAACAAGTGGTTATCTCTGTCTTTAGATACACAAAAGTGTAAAAAATGCCCTTCACTATACTGATGTTTTTATACTTCCAGTTTCACTTTAAATATATAGAACAAAGTGTACTTTTGTGTGTTAACGCGTCTGCCTGCATCATCTGTGTCTCCTGTTTTGTGTTAGAAACTGACCTTGGGCCTGGAGTTACATTACTGCACGCACCACTGATTCATACAAACCGAAGGAAGCACAGTAAATGGGAGGGATGAGAGAAAACAGTCAAAGATGAAGGTTGGTTCAGTTTTATGGAATTTTCTATTAATAGCTTCTTCAAGGCCCCGTCCTGTTTATTTTCTGGACTTTGATTAGATTGCTTCACAAGATTGATTTGATTTACCTTTCTCTGTTTGTTGCAGGGTTGTTGTTGTCCCAGGATATTCCACAAATTTGACAAGACTGTTGAGTTAAAGGCAGCATTGATGGGTTTTCTGTTTCTTCTATTGTAATAATGTTCCATTTTCTAAGTGGAGATATAATTACAGAATTTTCCACCTGATAGGGCGCAACGGGTTTTAGGGCACACCGTCAATGAAGCTTCTGTCATAAACCAGGTGCACCGAAAAGTATGGTGCATTAAGTGAGACAAAAGAGTTTGACAGAAGTCCATCAGTTAGTCAGTCAGACCTTATTAACTGCGTTCACAGTAGTTTTAGAACTGGTTTCAACATGCGCCACGTTAGCCACGTTAGAAGCGTTAGCGTATTCACAATAACTGTAACTACCAGCTTTGTTTGCAACACATGGACATTAAAAACAGACTTATACCGCTAAAGCAGGGGTGGTTCATTATGTTGATTGCGATCAAACGAACATATGGGTAGATCGTAGGCCATCAAAAATAAACAAACAAAAAAAATGAAATACATTCAAAAAAAAAATTCCACTAGCAAATAATCGGCCTCACCGTGAAGTACGCACTTGATTGACTTGCAGAGCGGCCAATCCAACATCCTCTGATACATGTATATGTCACTGCACATGTGTGTTTAACTACACTGAGCTCCCATTCTGCCTGTCATCTGAAAGCCTCTGCTGTGTGCCGGGTCCCAGGCGGAGGACCAGTCCCGCCCGCAGGAGCATTTCAGACCCGGGCCGGCCAGTGTACCTCCTCGACTGGAAGCGAGACAGAGACACGCCGTCTGGCCCAGCCATCCTGCCACGGCGCCTGTTACCGACCGAAGAAATTCGAGCCCACTCAGGCAGCAGTGTCCTCCAGAGGCAGGCCCTTCACGAGCCCTGCCCCCAGACCAGGGGCCACCGTATCTGTTACTACAAAGATAATATTAATACACATGACAAAGGTATATATTCACAAAGATTTGACTTACTGTGTAGTTTGAGTCATTATTACATGCCATAAAAGTGTGAGCGCCTCGGCTCTAAAACAAATGTTACTGTGACTACGCTGACTCATAATCTAGTTGGTATCACTTAAAAACAGTCCAGCATTCATAAACTCGTCAAAAAAACAGACATTTTGAGTCATGTTTCATCAGTAAACACAACTAGAAATAATATATGTATAAAGCACTCTGGATTAAAAGGAAAACTGTCACTAAAAACAAAGGGGGGGGGGTGTCCTTAAGTGCACCTTATACTCAGTGCATATCATACTTCTAATCCATTGATTTAAGAATGTGCACATTGGATTAACAGTATCACCATTAAGTCCTGAAGAAATTTTGTTGACATCCAGAAGACAGGTATAGATGTAAACCAGACCAGTTTCTGAGATTTATTTCATTTGGATGAAAGAGTTGAGTACACTTATGCTATGATCAAATTTTTGTCCGGCAGTGAACAAAATCTTACGTCACAAAAATTAAAGGTCAAATACAAGTCTGTACATATACAGGTCTATTTCGGCTCAATTTGAATTGTGAAAAGTAATCCAGAAAATAAACTTGTTTTCATTTTTGTGGTAATGTAAAACCTTGAAATCCCTAAGGAAGTTGTTATTTTCCTGGTAACTACTTGATTGTAGAGTAATTAATTCAGCTACTGACCCAGTTACTTTTCAGATCAAGTAGTGAGTGAATATATCTAAATATATGAGGAAATTGTGGGAGTTGCTGAAATGTGTCACAATGTGGTTTAGAAAGAGAAAACAAATGCAAGTGACCAGGCAAATGTCTAACTAACTAAATAAATAAACAAACAAAAACACAAGTAACTAAACAAAACTATTGAAATAAGAACAGATACTAAGAATATGCCAAAAGAGGTTCCTAAACAAGTCACAGAACAATGAAGTCACCTGAGGAAATAGCGGCTAATTATTTTGGAAACTGTAACTCCACTAATCACTGTCAACAATCCAACCTTCATGGTGGCTGTGAGGACGAAAAATACAATAAAGACACCCGAAAAGGAAAATAAAAGTCAACTCTTCTGAAATGGTGGTTTTAACACGAAGTTTAGAAGTTTGGAAAAACTCCCAAACCTTTCCCGGATGACTCTTTTATGCTGTTGCCTTAAAGCAAAAACAGATTACAGTCCTGGTGCATCAGAGAGAACCGTCTGAAGGCCCTCTTCATGCCCCATCGTGAGAATCAATTCCTCCGGACGTGTCACACAGTGTTGTAAAGGAAAAAAGTCCCGACCAACTGACCTGCTGCCGCTTTCTGCCCAACGTCTAACCGATTTCAGGCATGGATCAGATGGACATCTGTGTGAGATGACACCTGGTGTTACATGCTGGCCTGGTCCATGTGGGAATCAAGTCCAATAAAGATTTTTCCCTTCCCCTTCTTACTATTTGGAAGTCAAACCTCATGAGACAACAACCTCAGCCTTGTTTTCTCCTCTGAAATCCTTTATTGACACTCGATTCATCTTGCCTGGTTCCTTCCTTCTGAGAGTTTAACAAACAGAGCAGATTTAAAAAAAAAAAAAAAAGGTTGTTTGTAGTAAATGCGATAAAAGTTGTGACAGAAACAATAAACCCCTTGTGTGTGTGCGTGTCGATCTGCACCGTTTATCCCCCATCAACAGTAGCTCTACTGTACTCTACGTGAAGAGTGGAGCTGAGGTCACTATCAGACCACCAAGGGGTGTTTAATGCATTTGATGGTTTACCATAACACAGTAGTCTCAGTGTTTACAGTGGAGGTTACCTTTGTGAAATGTTTAAAAACTTAATCCAAATGCAAAAACAGAGAATGTAACTAAACAAATCCTTTCAAAGTAACATGCTATCTTATTAAAATTCCACTCCAATCATCTGTTGATCTGTTTTCAAAGTGTTCCACATGATCTTCTATATGATTATGTAGTTTTTAGCCAAATTCATTTATCTAGGACATAGTTTCTGCAGAACAGCAGTAGTTCATGAGAAATTTGCCGCTGAGTTGTGGACGGGAGTATTGGCACAGAGCAACCCCACCCCACCCTACTTCCTGAGCATGTCAGGAAAAAAGAAAAAAAAAATTCAAGGTAAAAAGAAAACAAAGGAGAAAAAAAAAGTTCACAAAGTTTTTCTACAGAAGCAATCAATATTTTTATGCTGATTTATTTTAGAACAAATGTGTAAAAGTCAGTAGTTTTGAGCTTTTTTCTCTAAAAGGTTTATTCATATAAAAGAATCTCCATCAGAATCTCAAATAAAAACAAAATCTTTACAGAAAGAAAAAAATCAAGAGTCAAAAGCAAAATGAGAATCCACGACTCAGGGCTGCTGTTTTCAGACAAACTCAGTTTAAAGAACATTTGTTTTGAATGGAAGCACGAGATGATTCAGATCAGTCTGAAAGGGCACACTATAAAACAGAATTATGCAACGTCCTGCTGACCTAAGAAATATGTAGGTCAGCAATAGCTGCAGCTTGTGAGGCTGAAGCTTAGACGCGTTGCTCCTTGGCTGAGGAGCACTACTGCTGTTCCACAGGCCCAGATTCTAAAGCTTTGTTTTCCCAAAAAATGTTGCAATCTGCGTCATGGCTGTAGGGCTTTCTCTGAACTCGATTCAACAGATGAGTTTTCCAAATGTGGGGGACAACTCAAACTTGGCTAACATTTCAGGTCTGCTGACATTCTCACCCTCGTTTGGGAGACTGTGCTACAGTTAAGGTGAATGGAGTTGGAGAGATTCCAGTTCTGCTTGCAGTTCGTTAAAAATACGTGCAGCATTGTATCACATTAAGAAAAAAAAAATGAAAACCTACTCCTGAAATCCTCTGATTTTATTTGGGTCTTAGCCCATTTTTTTCTATAGGCATGTTGGGAGCAATAGGTGGTGGTGAACACTGCAAGACACACCTACACTCCCTTTAAGATACTTCCCTTCTTGTCTACGACCCTCTACGGGCCTGGACAACCTAAAAATTTACAGCATTCATATGGGTCAGCATCCTCTATGGGTACATGGGATTAAGGCTTCGGAATGGTGGCAAATTTACAGTGGGGTGTGTCTCCCTTGCGCTGTGGGGTAATCTGTCTCACAATTGTCAGATAGTTTATCAGGGAAGGGTAACTCCATGCATGTTTTCCAACGTACCCTGCTCTGGCATGTTGGAATTGGCTGGACACACCTTAACCAGGTAATCAGTCATGAGTAGGGATTGGATATCTGGAAATCGTGCAAATACACTCAAAGACTGGAGTTGTTCATCCCTGGTTTGCATGGTCTCCATTGCATCTCCAGTCTGTCCCTCCTAGTTCCCAGAGGAGTCATTTGCCATGTCGACGAGTGTTTTTTTGGCAATCAGGCCCCGTGCTCTCTACTTCCTCACTAAGCCCTTGTAAAGCGCATGTTTTGAGTCATTAATTCAAAGACACAGCAGAAACAGTCATTCCTGCTATCTGATTTTATACTTCCAAAATAAAACTTTAGTCATCCATGGTGAAAATGGACACCGGTGTTATCTGCTGTGTTAACGTGTGTTAACACATGGACACGTCACCAAATAATAAAGTTATACACTTTTATTTTAAAAGTATAATGTTGCTCATTTTGAAACCTGGACCCTTTTCCCATTTCTCCGGTTTTTGCTGCAAATTTGTCCATAGACTAAAACAGAACTCCTGGGTAAAACTTGCGTTGGGGAGAGACGGACGTCAGACGCAGACATGAGGTGATGTAAACATCCTAACTGATTAATGATCGTTTACCGGAGATGCACCACAGATGGTGGAAATCAGCCTTGAGTCTAGTTGTGACTTTATACAAGTTAGCACAAAGATTATGTAGAAAAGGGGCATTAATGAAGATTTCTGTCCCTGCTTCCTCTCGTTTTGACCATTTTCACTCCCCCTGTAATAGTTGAGTTCTTCCTTTCACTCAGTTATTTAAAGGGCTGTGACCAGCGTCTCCTCACTTAGGCCATGTCACACAGCCACTGCATACATTTTGCACATCTTCCACATAGGAAATTTCGGTCTTTCGTGATACATGCATGATATACGTAATTCAAAAATGTTTCTTGCGTTTGTCATTTGGTGTTGTGCGCAGATGTTCATCTAGGATTTTGACCCATGGGTCTTTACGTGAATTCTGTTTTGAGTTGTTCAAAATCTTTGGTTGGTTGAGAATTACCCTGTTTATGCATATTTCTGCGTAGTTTATAAACATTTTATTACATAAATCTTACACTTGTAAGATAATTGTGCATAATTTTTGCAAGATGCATCCGCAGATTTGGTGAGTCTAACAGACTTTACACACATCTACCACCGATGTATAACTTTTACTTCGCGTATACAGCGCACATATCACATTAAAATTACATAATTAATGCATGGATTTTGGGCCAGTTATAAATTTTATGTTCATTTACATGTTCTTTGTGTGGTTTATTCATACTTCTTCCGTGGTTTTATTGTGGTTCCTTCATAATACATCTGTGAAAATTTCACATAAAGAACGTAACTTTTTAAAACTTTTTTCACGTTATTTGTATTAAGTGGTTGTGCGACGTCGCCTTTCTATTACTGTGGTCATGACACAGAATCTGCTCACCAAATGTCCCACATTTGTTGGATTTTGTCCACTGCCCTTTACTGGATAATAGCAATAATCTGATTTTTTTCAGGTGGCATTTTGTTGTGACAACTCAGATAAGACTTTAGAACAAGGCGACAGGAATACTGAAAACCAGAGCTCCTGACGGTGGCGGTCAGAAAGTCTGTTCGCCACTTCCAAGCTGCACATCTGTCAGGCTGCATCGCGTTGCGGTGTGTGTGATCGTTCAGGTGCGTTGGGAGTTTTCCCTCAGGTTTCAGCCGGCGGTCGTGCTTCTGTCAGTAGCTGCTCTGACTCACGGCTTACCTTTCACCCTTCACAAACAACCCATGATGCATTTCCCAAGGCGGTTTTTAGGCCTTTAATCCCAAGCGGCTGCTTCACACTTTAAGTCCATCAAATCTACAAGAACCGGACTTTGGTTGAAAATGAACACAAAAGAGCAAACGATGGGTTTCCCGCTCAAACAGCTCTTTCCTTCCGAAGCGCTGGTGTTTTCAGATAAGGTGAAGAAGTTAAAATTAGCAGGACTGCTCAGCTGCAAATGCGCTGCCCGCCCACCTGCAGAGACATTCAGAGGGGTGCTGGCTGTGCGTGAGGAAAACATGCACAAAAACACTTTGTATGCTTTGGGGCTTTTCTTATTGTGTTCATTTTAAACGCAAAGCGTTTTGTTGTGGTTTGTGCACCTAAATTCAAAGATGCAGCAGAAGCAGTCACTCCTGCTTTCTAACTTTTCAATCATTGTGCAGGAATGTTCTGATTAAAAACACTGGATCTACCAATCTATGAGTTATAATCACTAGTTTGCATGTTTCTCTTCATGTGAAGAAGCAACTGCCATTTATGCAATATCCTGCCATTTTTTTGTGATGCTTGGTTCAAATTGCTTAACATTTATTTAGGGATGTTTCGTTGTCAAAAGCCCAAAGTTAGATCAATGGTTTAATGTTTCCCTGGGCAAAAAAGGTAATAATAAAGCAGCCATAAGGTTTTACTTCAACATGAGGGTTTTGTTGATTTTTGATAGCTGAAGGTCAAACGAAAGACACAAGTTCACCTCCACAAATCCTTTCAAGACGAATGTGTTTGGTTGTCATGATGCCATGAATTTTCCTTAATGAGAGAAACATTTTTGCCGCTTTGTATCACAAGAGATTACCCTTTTAATGTTTGAAAATTAATTACTGTTGCATGAAACGTTTGGTAGTGTATCTTTGTGTTGTTTGAGAAAACATGTCTGTTGTGTGGCATGTTGACACACGATGAGGATCAGTTGAGTTTCCCGTAATGAGATACATGGTCGAGAAACGCTGCTGCTTTTCTGCGGCCCTTAATCTTCCAGGGGGCCTGGATTGCCAAACGTTTGTCCGCCTCCAAGAGCTGTTTTAGTGACGGTGCCAGAGCTATTGTTGAATACAGTGGGTCTGTCCTCACATTTTCATGGCTGAGTGGGCCTGGGGCTGTGTGGTGAATCAGAGACTAGATAATAAGCTGCTTATGTAAACATTGTTACCTTGTCTAGGTTGCAGCTTTTTAAGGAAAAAAGCTAAACATGAAATTTCAACTCAAAGTGCAATAAAACCCGTCTGTTGGGGAACTGATCCAATGGCTCCAAAAAATGGCTCTCTAAAGTACCACCGTTAGTGGAACTGTCAGGTTTTTTTAAACTCAGAGCTGACAAATTATTCTTTTTTTAAAGTATTAAATCAGAGAAGGCAATTAAACCCATGTTTTATGGACAGGTTAACTCAATTTAATGCCCATTATCCATAAATAAAACCATTTACCAGCTGAGATTTACAACCTGATAGTATAAACACAACGGATTGTTAAATAGCAACTCTGTGGAGAGAACCTATCCAGTTACATCTGGATACAAACTTATTTCTATTTCCAAATATTAGAGCAAGCATGGTGGTGGTAGTATGATGGTGTGAAGCTGTTTTACAGTTTCAGGACCTAGATGAAGTAAAAACTGATGGAGCAGTGAAACCTGTTCCTCAGTCCCTAGATTACCTAAAGCTCAAAGATACTTTGGATGTGTAGCAATCCATCCACCCAAACATTACAGCAAGGATTGTGGTGGTGGTATGATAGTGTGACACAGAATTAGTTTCAGGACCTAGATGATGCGGTTGTTCAGTCTCTTGATTACCTAAATCTCAATAGTACTTTGGATGTGTAGCAGAAAAATAATCGATCCATTGAACATTAGAGCAAGCATGGTGGTGGTAGTGTGATGGTGTAAGACAGAATTCCTGTTTCAGATTATGTAAAAATGAATGGAACTGTGAATTCTGTCCTTCAATCCCTTTATAACCTCAGGCTCAAGAGTACTTTGGATGTGTTCCAGAAAAATAATCAATGTATCCAAACATGGTGGTGGCAGTATAATGGTGTGAGGCTGTTTTGCAGTTTCAGAACCTTAAAGATGTAAAATAACTGATGGAACCATGAATTCTGTTCTTCAACCACTTGATTACCTAAAGCTCAAGAGCAGCAGAAAATAATTGATCCATCTTAACAGAGCAAGCAAGCTGGTGGTAGTGTGATAATAAGACAGAGGTACAGTTTCAGGACCAGGATGGCGTAAAAAACACATGGAACTGTGAATTCTGTTCTTCAGTCACTTTACTACCTCAAGCTCAGAAGTACTTTGGTTGTGTAGCAGAAAATAATCCAAACACAGCAGCAAGACGACCTCTTTAGTCGGATTAAGATGGACAGACAGATCCTCACTGTTAGTGTCCCAGGACCAACAAAAATTGAGATTTTAATTAAGATCCTGGTTAATGACCTTATAAGGACATTCCTGCCGAAAAACCTTCAAACGTATATTAATACAAGAAAACTGGAGTGTCCTTTCCCCACAGACGTGAGACTTTATCCGCCATCACAAATACATGACGGCAGGAGCTGAGGCCGGTGGGTGAGGTGAGTTTTCAAGCTGTCAAGTTTGGGGGCGTAATTCTTTCACAGAAATGTTTGAGACATAATTGATTGATTTTGTCTAATGGACAGGAATTTCTATAGAACTCATGAAATCTTCCTTAGTTTGGTAATTTATTGCCAGATCGCCTGATCCGGCACACAGGTGACCCATATGGAACAGCAAGGTCGTAGACTGTACAGCGGAAATGTTTATGCACATTTTGTTTTTCTCTACGGCCAGTTGCTGCAGGCAACAGGCCGTAGGAAACACTCCTACAACATTTACGGGTAAGTAAGGGTAAAGTAGGTGAGACGGCGCTACGTTCTATGAATTTTTCCTTTTTTCAACTCCCCCAAATCCTGCGGACGATGCAAGGAGCCCTGATTGCTGTTCCCATGATAAGTGTGCACTCGTTGCGCGATTTGTAAAAAGTTGCCCATTTTACCACTGCAGCAAGCCCATATCGCTGTGAGGGCAGTTGTGACTAATACTTTACTAAGAATTAGGCGTAAGGGTACTGTATGACAGCCTAACACATGTAATAAGTGCGTGCAACTTCCACCAGCCTTACAAACACTTCACAATACACTTACCACTGGCGCAACAATGGTACGTTCCATTTACACGACGTCCCTTGTGGTGACAGCACAAAGGAAACTGCAAGACACACTTGTGCTCCCCTTAAGATGCGACTTAAAGCGACTGCTTCTCTCTGACCTTCCAACAACCCAAAAACCCACAGCCCCCGTATGGATCAACCCCCGCCCCATACGCGTGCACGTGACTAGACCTCAAGTTGCAGGAGACCAAATAAATGATTGACAAAGAAGCTAACAAAATCTAAATTAAACCAGACATTTATCATTTTTCCAAAGAGCCATGAAGGGCATGCTTGGCTACAGTGACCCCCATCCCTTGCTTCCCAGTGGGGGAGGATGTGTGTGTGGGGGGGCTGGTTTCATGAAATACCCCCCGTATTTCATTTCTGACAGACAGCATCCAGCAGCAGTGCAGTTCCTCATGAAGATCTTGGACTATTTTTGTGTTGACCCTTCAGCCGGCAGCAGGCTCCACTCTGCATGATTCAACAGCGCATGGTAAAGATGTGGAAAAAGGGAAGCAGGTATGTGCACGCACACAAACACACACACACTCACTCACGCACCCACACACATGAGACACCCAATTACTCCTGCAGGCTCCTATAGGTAAACAGTGTGGTGTGTGCAGCAATTATAGATGGACTTCAGTGAGCAGGAGAGCAGTCTGTGTACGGTTACATGAAAACTAATGCATGACACTCATCGGGGATCAGAGAGTGGCTCTGGATTGGGAAGGGGGGGCCTGGCTGAGAAGCTCCAACAGGTACTTGTTGCAGAAACATCAGCTTGTGCGTGGACGTGTGGAACTTTTTCTAAAATGCTGCTTCACCTTTCCTCTGCACATGGATTATGTAACTGCTGTGTGGACAAACGCACTCTGTGTCATGACCTTCCCATTTGTTAAAAAAAAAAAAAAAACAGCCTCTCCCCCTATGAGTGGGCTTCAATTCGCTAACATACTCCAAATTTCCTTCAACTCTCAGGAGGAAGATGCCAAAATGAGAAAACTCCAAAACTACTAGAACATCTTTAGAATGCCTCATCAGGTGTTCATGGAGTCTCAGGATTAAAAGGATTCTCTCTGGAGACAAAAGTGAGGAAAAGATAGTTACTTACAGAGGAGCAGAGGTCAGTTGCACAGCGGCTGGATTGCCAGACAGGTGGATGGATGGATGGATGGATGGATGGATGCAGGAGCAGGTTTGAGGGAGTGAGGTTGTGAGCCTCCACCCGCCTCTCTCTGCTCAGGTTTCGCCTCCTCAGGTGTCACTCACAGCAGGGATAAATCCACGGGATGCTCCGTCGCAGTGATGGACAGGCAGTGAAGGCGGTGGGGGGTGGGGGGGTCAGGGGGGAACGGTGTTCTCCTTTCTTCCGTCCTCCTGAAGGAGCTGCTCTCTCCAGCCAGATAACAGGAGGGACTGTATAAAGACAGGGTGACAGCGAGGAGAGCTCAGCAGAGCAGAAACTGCTGCTCTGGACGCCTTTATAATCATGAAGCCCCTCCCTCACTTCTCCACGGCCTAACCCCTCCCTCTTTGCTATGGCAACAGCCAATCCCAGCCCAATTCCCAGCAGAAGAGTCCGCCTCCCATCCCTTCCTCCTCCTCTGGTGTTGACAGGATTGTCACACACACAGGCGACGTCCATGAATGCATGGATGTGCGTGTGCACGTGTCTGTGTGGTCTGGTGAAAAACGCATATTACCTTCTTCATTCGGACTGAGTGGATGTCTCTGATGGATGTCATTCTGTTTACCTGCATGTTTGCACTTACATGTGTGCATGCTCGTGCACACACATGTAGACGAACGTGTGCACAGACAGCAACACACACATCCATTCACACAGGAATGTTAAAAGGATTCATCTGCAACCCTGAGATCAATTTCTCCAGACAAACAAATAAAATAATAACAAATCAGTTTAATCACAGTTATAAATTATAACTAGTAGTGTATACCAATCAAGTTAATCATGATTATTTCAGGGCCATAAATTCACCAATGGGAATTAATTGAAAAAAAAAAAAAAAAAGGCACATTTTATTTAATAGACTTTATACTTAATATCAGTACTGTCATGCAATTACTTTTTTGAACACTTAATTATGACCTATAATTAAGTAATTTTTAATCTAGTTAATTCATTTTTTTTTTTTACATTTTTATCAAAATGAGGCTGTGACAACTAAAAAAGGAGCTTAATTACAGCAGTTTTATTTTTATTATTATAACAGACTTCCAACCTTTTTTTTTTTAAACCTCGATCATCTAAAACAGGGGTCGGGAACCTTTTTGGCCGAGAGAGCCATAAACGCCACATATTTTTAAATGTAATTTCGAAAGAGCCATACAATAATGTAGCGTCCCTGTCCCACACTGAGGCACGGAGACTTAACCTCTTTTAAGGTTCTTTTTTCTGGTTACTGTAGACCGCAACAAACGCCGTAAAATTAATTCAGCAACTCCTCAATCTCTCCCGCTGAGACGAGAGCTCTTCTCCCAACTTTATATCCCCCCCCTCCCGCCCCTTATTCGGCCCATAGCTGAACCCCATTGGTCCAAACTACCTAACAACAGGCTGAGCGACAGAACTGAGAGCCAATCAGATCTCTGCTTGATGCGTTTGCTGAACTCCAGAACTTTTAACGCGGCCCAACAGCGGACCCAACTCAGTCCACTACAATATGTTTAAAACTAAATATACAAGTGAATGTGAGCATTTGATGTAATTTCAACGTTTTTAAAGTACAATAAGTCTGTGGATTCTTTTTAATAACATTATTATGCTGTTGCTAATAAATGATGAGTATTTCTCGTGGTGGTTTTGCTGATGGTCTAGTCTGGTTGATCCGTGGTGAGTTTCTGCTTCATGCAGGCGTTCAGACTTTAAACGTGATCGTAGGTCTGAATGTTCTGGAGATGTGACAAAGACTCACATGCAGACGTGGAGACAAACACACACTCACACTGCAGTGAGTGACGTACAGCGTGTTTTACGTTTTTACAATCCCTGTGCGATTCACCTGCTGCCTGTGAGGAAGAAAGCAGAGGGTGGGGGGCACCCCATCCCGTCCCCGTATCTGCGCGCTCTTTCTCAGAGACGGGAGCGCGCAGGTTTAGGCACGGCAATTAATAGGTTTCCTGCTGGAATAAACTCTGTGAAATAGTAGATAATAGTAAACTGAGTGCTGGCGCAGATTTTTCTCTCCAAGCACCGCTACTACTGCGCGCCCCTCTGGCATCGCATCGCGCACGAGAAGGACTGATCTAATGAAAAAAAAATGGTATAAATAAAGATTTGTCTGCGAGCCATACGTGACCATCAAAAGAGCCATATGTGGCTCGCGAGCCATAGGTTCCCGACCCCTGATCTAAAACATAAAAAAAATTAAAAACATCTGTTCCACAGTGCTCTGATTTACCACATCAACACAGTAGGAACACTTTTCTGAGCAATCCAAAAAATATTGACAAAAAACTTCCTATTAATACCAAAATATATATATGTTGGCACACCTTATTCCACAGTTTATCACAACAGCAAGTCGGTAGAATATAGTTTCCGTTAACCTGTTTGGGGAATTTGATCATGTTGAAGCAGAAGAAAACATTAGAACGAGGAGACGAGACACGAGGAGGTGAATCAAGAGGAGTGGAATAATTTAGAATTTGTTATTTTGCTTCATCATTTGGACAAAAACAGTGTTTCACTCTCGTTGATCAGCTCATTTACCTCTTTTCTTCACTGCTGCATAGCGAGATTGGTGCGGGCTCTGTAGCTGTTACCCCGGCAACACAATAGCCCGCTCTTTGTTAGAATCAACGAGCGGATTGGCTTGATGTTGAAACTCCGCCTATACAAGCATATGCACATTGGTCCCTATACGACTACTACGATGACTTGGTAATGACACATGAACTGCGTTTCTTTTCATTCACGGAAGTGAGTCTAATTTCAAACATCAAGTCTTTCATATTTCAGAATAGAGCTGTGAAAGAAAAAGCCTGGAGCGAGATTCACCAGATTTGCACCGCTCCCACATTTCACACCAAGCCTCTTCCAACTGTAGGTATCGGACATGCGCTGGTGAACCGTAGAAAAAGAACAAGAAGAAGAAGAAGCCCCTCCCTGCTCATCCAGTGTAAACATCATCTGGTGAGGGACAAAATTAGAATTAACTGATATTTATAGTCACATTTAAAACATTTGGCACACAGTTGTAAAAAAAAAAAAAAAAAAAATTAGTCTCCCATTTCTGTTTCCAACTAACAACTAACTAAAAATTGACGTACAGTCGACTCTTTTAATGCTTACTCAGAACCATATTGTAACAAGGCTTCTTGCTTTTTGAACATTAAAAGTCTCTCTTTTGTATTTCTAGTATAGTACATTCTGTAGCAAATGAGATGATATGTTATGAGTTGTAAATGAAGGGAATAACATCAACAGCAGTAGCTGTTGATGTTATTTAAGTTAAGGAGGAGTGGGTGGTGTTGGGCTCTGATGTTGTCTGTGGGAACTTTGACAGCTGCTGAGAGACCAACACGTTTTTGTGCCGTTTGCATTAATTGGCAAGTGAGCGTTGCCGTTTCCAAAAACACTCGTTTGAGGCAACTGCTCCTGAAAGTTGCTCCATTAGCACTAATTGCTGCCGGCAGGGTTGTAGATCGTTAGACAAATAATAGGAAAAAAAAGAAGATTAAAATGTTTCCCTAAAACTTTTTAGACAAAAGTTTTTTCTCATGTTTTATTCAGTTTTTTAAAGTGACAGTTTTTAAAGTTGATTCAATTCAGCATTTCAATGTCCAGAGATGGAAAAAAAATGTATTGATGGTGCATTACACATGGTCCTCATATCAGATCATTTTGAGATCAATGAAACCTAATATGAAGCCGTAGGAGTTACAAGCAGAATGTGAACAAAATGTTTGACAGGATTTTGGTAGGAATTGTGAAACATAACAACAAACTAATGCAAAAATGTTCCGAAAAAAAAAAAAAAAAAGAATCTGAATGAAAAGTAGCCAAAAGAGCAGGTGGAGAGCAGGTGAGAACATCCATTGTGACAAACAGGAGGGAAGCAGCTCATTCAAACCATCCATCCTTTCATCCATCTTCCAGTTCTGCTGAAGTCCTGTACGTGAAGGGCATCATCCTGATGCAAAGTGGAAACGACAGCAAAAGTTTATTTTTATCTGGTGTCAAACTTTTGCTGTGTAAATAAATAGAGTGATAGTTACAGGTACAATGCAAAAAATTAGAGTTCTGGGAAAAGCTTCGTAGTTTTTGTCAGTTAACTCAAAAAGTGAAATTCATATTTTGTATAGAATCCTCACACATTGATTGAAATTCTACAAGCCTTTTGCAACCTGCCTCTAGTGGTCTCTTAGGGTGTATTCAGACTGGACACATTTGGTTTACTTAAAGTGAACCAGAGTTAGTTCCCTCCAATAATCCGGAACAAAATTTTAGTCTGAATACACCCAAGCGGTTCCTAGTCCGGTATCAGGAACCGCTCTCCATCCCATATTCGGAGGTGGGCTCGATCATTTCCAGTCTGACTGAGCTTCGATTCGCTCTGAGATTCCTCAGTCTCAATACAATTAGTCCTCAGAGCGGAACAACTGAACCAAAATAGCCGATGGTCACATGATCTAAACACAGTCAGAATGTAGCAACAGATGAACAACAGACAGATGTAAAGCAACAACTGTCGTGTTATCAAAGAGGAAAAAAGGGTCCAACTGTTTACCTGTTAGAACGTTTATTTTAACACCATTGAAAATGCATTTACATGCTTTTCTGTGTCTTGTTGTGCGGCACACACTGATGTCACAACTATGAGACAAAGCAGCTCATTGAAATGTAGTTGGATGAATGCAGGCTCATCAAAACAACTTTTAACGTGATCCACATTGCTTCTCACCGTTTCCCCAACAATCTAGGTGTCATAAACACTTATTAGCCTACTTTCTAAGACGTTTAAAATTGGTCTGCAAAATCTAAAGTTTGAATGAACTACCCCGAGAAGGACTGCAAAGCGCAGAACTTCACAGATTATTTTACTAGCTTTGGTTTGAATCAAGAAAGGCCGCTTGACGGTAGTCTGAATACACACCAAACGCAAGGTTCAGAGCTCAGTCCGGACCAAATTGAGCAGACTGCCTCCGGAACAAACAGTTTTCCCTGTCTGAATACACCCTGAGATCCTATGTCTGAATATGGTCTATGCCCTGAGTAGAACTGCTGGACCAAAACGGCCACGGTAACCGGTGGTCACGTGTTGTGAACAAAGTAGCCAAGGATGAGCAAATGTAATCGAAGATTGTTGTGTTATCAAACAGAAAAAAGGTCCAACTGTTTACTTATTAGAACGTGTATCTTAACACTGTTGAAAATGCATGCTTTTCTGTTTCTGCTTTTCGTGCTTTTCTGATGCAGCAGATTAATAAAAGGAGGAGTCCTGGGGTTGTGGAGATGATCAGGTTTTGATGATACTTTTATACTTTTGATAATGCATTTACTTTCTTCTATATATACATGAACATTGTGTGTCTTGTGCTCGCTTGCTGTAAACTGAACTCAGCACAAGTTTGTCTGTGTTTTCTTGTCTGCGCTGGGGTTTATGGAACGGAGACATCTTTGGATTATGGACGAGAGATGACTGGCAGGAAAATATCTGCTTGCTTTCACACACAGACACAGAATCTATCTAATGATGCATTTGACATGTTTACATGTTGCCCTGTTGGATAATAACAAAAGCTGTCTACTGGGGAGCAGAGAGAGCAGATGACAGCAGAGTTTTCTGACCTGGTGGTGTCTGATGCATCTGAATTTCTCCCTTTGCAAAGGTTTGAACTTTCATGCAGACTCTTGTGTGATTTTTTTCTTTTCCCACTGTACATAAGATCTTTGGTGTCCTAAACCATCTGAACCTGCAAAGGTCATTAAGCGAGTAAACAAATATAGAAAATGCGCTGGGCGGGCCAAAAGCTCCCTGCTCGGAGCGGGGGGGGGGGGGGGGGGGTTGGGTCACGCTCAAAACTCAGGCAAATTTCTAATGCACTAATGGTGCTCCGCAGAAACTATATCCTAGTAAATGACACAGGTTTTAAATTTTGGGGTAAAAACAATATAATCATAACTGAAAGACCACTGGGAACACTTTGTAAATCGATCAAAAGATTATAACAGTGGGTCTTTCAAAAATACTTCCAGCTGTTTTCAAGGAAAGTGTCTGTATTTCTATTATTACTTATATGAAACAGATAAAAAGTTGTTTTGATTTGGTCAATGTTTCAGAGGGTGTAGTTCATGCTGTACTGTACTTTAAAAAAAAACACACATAAAAGGCTAAATGGCCTAATTCTGAGAGTTTTCTGAACCTCCGTCTCTCCAGAAAAAGGCCAGACTGTACAGGTTTGGGTTGCAGACACCTGGAAGTTTTGACCAGCACAAACAGAGCAGGCGATGGATGTCAATCATGACAGACAAACCCCCCGCGGTGACCAGCAGACACATAATGACCACTGTAACAGAACCTATGCTCATAGGCACTCAGGTGCCTGACAGCGGAAGAAGGCACCAAAAGCTTCAAACAAGCTAAAAGCAGTTTTTGGGGAGAAAAAATTGCAAAACATAGTGACCATTCCAACAAAACCACACTTTTTGCCAACAGTAAGGAAAAAGAAAATCTAAAAACTGAAAGTTACCACCAGAGTTCCTGGACCCCGTGGTTCCTTGTGTTCTTAGGTGTTTGGGACCGCGGTCCTGGTACCATGTGACTTTATAGCCTCACGTGGGTCACAAGGAGTTTCTTGCGGACTTTGTTGTCAGTAAATTCTTGAACTACGCATGCGCAAGAAGGATAATACATTTTTCCATAAAACAGATTCTGCATTTGGTTGATCATAAACTGAATTTGAAGAATTCTGTAAGATGGATATTGAGCTGAACAGTGACTGCCCTCAGGAGAGTAATGATGCAAACTTCACCCTCCTGAATGGGTGATATACCAAAGAACATGTGTATCGTGTCAAATTAGCGCCTAAATTATTTGGCATCAAAACTGTAAAACCAGGAATCAAAACCCGAATTCTGCAAACCAAAACCCAAAATCTGCGAACCAAAACCCACAATTTGCAACCAAAAGCCATTCCCCAAAGCACAATCCTATTTATCAGCTGCCGATTTGTTTTCTCGCCTTTCTGAAATCCTGTTTTTGAGTTGCAGTTTTATTTTGAAATTATCTTTTTGAGTTGCGCTTTTATTTTTTGAGTTGAGCTTTTTTTTTGCGGTTGCGATTCTAAAACCTGTCACACACGTAAAAACAGCGCCACGTCAGTCAACGGGAGGGGAGGCGGGACATCCCCACATCCAGAAGCTCATTGGCTGCCGAATAACACCGAGTCTTACGTCAACAGACCAGTTTAGAATGTGCCGGTAAGTTTTTCAAACCTTTTACTATATTAAACGATCAAACTCGTACTTTATTTAACCAGAGGACGCAAGCACAGTCAGATGAGGAGCTCCACCAATAGCTGCTAGTGAAAAAAGATGTTAGAAAGTTAGATGTTGCATGACAAACTATCACCATTGTTCTCCCGTGTTAGCATGCTAGCTAGCTCAATGCTAGCGGGGTTTACAGCTCTTTCCATGACTTTAATGGATTAAACAAAGTCGATTTTTTCACCACAGTGTCAGTATCAGTCATGTAAACCTGGGAATAATTGCCCGTGAATTGTCACTAGGATTAATCAAAGATTTTTTTCAAGAAGTACATTCATGGATAATTTAAAAGGTTTCTCAATATATCTTTAGGGATTACAGATTGATTGAACAAAGCAACATATTGCTGTAAGAAAGTGACACCTTTCCTAGTTTGGGATCAAGTTTATCCCTATTTAAAATAATAAAAGTAAAATTATGATTCAGAAACACATTATTTATTTGAGGTCCCAGAACAAATTTCCCAGGTGTGGGATCAATAAAGTTTTGCTGATTTTGAACTGTATTCCAAAACCGTTTTATTCTCAACCTTAAAGATTGCAGGTTCACACGGGAAGTTAACTCTCACAATATAGCTGTATATATAGCTGTGTGTGTGTGTGTGTGTGTGTATATATATATATATATATATATATATATATATATATATATATATTCTTTTTTTTCTCATTGTAACTTTCTTAAATATATTTTTCTTTGTGTGCAGGATGCTGTGGACATTGGACGACAGTCTAACATAAACCAGGCAGAGCAGGAAACTGTTGGAGTTGTGGTTCCCTCTGTGGCGTGTCCTCTCCCCTCTCTCCTCTCAGACCTGTTCAACCCTTGTGGGACGTCGGAAAACCATGGCCAAGACATTAACATTTATGTACTGATCTATGCATGTCATCTCAGCAGGATGTAACAGAAACCAACAATGTGAACAGATCTCATCTGCCTTACAAAATACTGCCCCCCCCTAAAGAAAATAAATGGCTAATAATCACCACTGGTATTTTGTAATGCTTCACTTTTTAATGTTTGACCATTATATGTGTTTTGTACAAAAGACTGATTGATGGTTTTGCTCATATCTTTGAAACACAGAGTCAAGTGTATTAGATTCTGTGAAATTCTGAACTACAATTCAGATAAATTAAAATAACTTTTTAAAACTCCTCAAAAGACTTGAGGTGGAAAAGTCACTGTTTTTGTGCAGGCACTGAGAAATGGGAAGCAGACGGTGTGCCTGGGCATGTTGTCAATGCAATCATGGTCTTAATGGACAACTATTTTAAATGCTTCTCTTTCAGTTAACAGGAGATGTCTGTGAGCCTGCTGGACAGCCTTTGCATCACACCAGGGACGTCTTTGGGGCCTGCATCTGGAAAGAAACAAAAACAGCAAAGTTAATTAACCCAAAAAAGAAGAGAAAAATTAAGATTAAAATTGTTTTCTGCACCTTCAAGAAGTTGTAGACATCCACGTCGCAGCTGCCTCAGAATTCCTGCCTTTTTTGTTATGGCATGCATAACAACGGTCCTTATAGAAAACAACAGACATACAGGAATAGTCCATGATTTTAAAATCACCACCTAATTAAAAAGAAACTAATAATTATATTGATGCCTAATACTGGAATAATTTTAAGGGGAATAAAGTACGTTTTTGCTGGTCTGCTACAATTTACTCTGCTTTGATCCACTCATACCAGAATTCTGCCAGTCTGCATGGTGGTGCAGACGCATACATTTTGTAAATATGACACAGCAATATTGTTGCTCTGTTAATTCCCTCTGTCTGTAAACCCTGAAAAATATTGAGAAGCCTTACAGGTTATAACATATTTAATTAATCCTAGTGACAATTCACGGGCAATTATTCCCAGGTTTACATGACTGATACTGACACTGTGGTGAAAAAATCGACTTTGTTTAATCCATTAAAGTCATGGAAAGAGCTGTAAACCCCGCTAGCATTGAGCTAGCTAGCATGCTAACACGGGAGAACAATGGTGATAGTTTGTCATGCAACATCTAACTTTCTAACATCTTTTTTCACTAGCAGCTATTGGTGGAGCTCCTCATCTGACTGTGCTTGCGTCCTCTGGTTAAATAAAGTACGAGTTTGATCGTTTAATATAGTAAAAGGTTTGAAAAACTTACCGGCACATTCTAAACTGGTCTGTTGACGTAAGACTCGGTGTTATTCGGCAGCCAATGAGCTTCTGGATGTGGGGATGTCCCGCCTCCCCTCCCGTTGACTGACGTGGCGCTGTTTTTACGTGTGTGACAGGTTTTAGAATCGCAACCGCAAAAAAAAAGCTCAACTCAAAAAATAAAAGCGCAACTCAAAAAGATAATTTCAAAATAAAACTGCAACTCAAAAACAGGATTTCAGAAAGGCGAGAAAACAAATCGGCAGCTGATAAATAGGATTGTGCTTTGGGGAATGGCTTTTGGTTGCAAATTGTGGGTTTTGGTTTGCAGATTTTGGGTTTTGGTTTGCAGAATTCGGGTTTTGATTCCTGGTTTTACAGTTTTGATGCCAAATAATTTAGGCGCTAATTTGACACCATACATGTGGGCTAAAAAAAAACAAAAAAAAAACAACCTATAAAATTCAAATAACGTACATGAGTAAGAATCTTCGGTTTGAGGGAAAGAAGAAAACCCAGAGAATAAGCAAGCACAAGGGCTATAAGCTTATGTTGCCAATCAAAACAAACAAAATTCCTCAAAGCTGACAACAGGTTGACAGATAAAAAAAAAAACACAATTTAAAAATGCATTTAAGTTGTGTATCAGACTAGGATGATCAAACTGATGTAAAAATCAATTTAACAAAGAAAAGGCCACAAGTGATCATAATTTGGTCGTCATCTGTGAGCATCAGTGACCCTAAAATATATACTTCAAGGTTTATCTGACTATTTCCTCAGATTGTCACAATTCAGAGATAAATATTGAAATCTGTGGTTGGTATGACATTAAATACATCACTAAATTAAAATCTGGCAGTTCTGATGGACGATTTCATGGTTTTAGTTTTTTTTAGAGTTTCACTCTTCTGCTTTTACTGTAACTTGTTAGCCTTTAATTATTGTATTTATTTAACCATTTTATTTATATTTTATTTAACCTTTATTTGTCCAGGCAAGACAGATTGAGGAAAAAAAAACGTATTTTCAACTGTCGTCTGGAAAAAGGCAAGACCAAAAAAAAAAGGAATCATAGCATAAGAATAAAACAGCAATAGCACAGATAATCATTAGAATTAACTTACTAAAATCGTTAGAATCATGAAACTAGGTTACAGCAACATTGTGTCATTTAATGATCAACATTGAGTTTTAATGTATGTAATAAAGAGTTTGTGCAAGAGAGATCCATGTAGATCCAGTGAACAAGAACCCTGACCCTGACCTGCTCACCAACAGGTGTCAGGTTTTGGTGTTTTTAGCTGAGAAGAAACTTCAAATCCACCCACATTTAAAGTGGATCTCTGTTGGATTTAAAAGACAAATATGGCAGAAAAATGATCAGTTTTCAAATGAAGTGATGGAAACCACGTCAGATAACAGAAACAACAACAAAGTGAAGCAAACAGTAAATAAATGCTTGTTTTTTGAAACTTTTCTGCTAATTCTATAACTTATTTCTGCAGTAGTTGAAATGAATAAATTGCTTTCAGTTTTGAGAAAAAAGGTTTTTATCCCCATTTCCAACTTTCAATCCATAAAAATATGAATTTTGTGAAGATAAACCTGCTAGTAAAGCCAAACTCAGGTCTTCAGGTAAACTAAAAATCTATTAACCTTATCAAGAAGCAAAATACAAACACATTGAAAACATTTTCATTTTGCTGCACTTTTTATGATTTTTTGTGGAATTTTGCTGGACTGCTAACAAACCCCATAATTGTTTATTTACCTTGGTATTGTTTTTGCTGCCATGTTATAAAAAAAATATTTTTCATTTATTTTGAAACCTTATTTTAAATTTGTGAATTTATAATATATTATGTTAAAAAAATAAGACCTCAATCAAAGCTTTAAAAAAGTCACTTCCTGTAGGAGAATATATGTAATTATTTGTTATAAACAGTTTGTTTATTTTCCTCTTGAAAGCCAGGTTACCTGCTTCGCCCTTGTTTTGGGAGTGATGCCACATTAAGGAACTTTGAAAGTGCTTCGCTAAAAATAACCGTGAGCTGCTCGGCTGCATCAGAATATCTGTCGCTTTGCTGAGCAGACTGTCAAACCTCCTCTTCGTACAGGAAGGCGTTCCTGTGGCTCGCTTCAAACAAGGCGCATCTAGAGTCCAAGAGAAGTGGCTGCAGAACTGGAAGTCCTGGCAGCGCAGTTTTTAGGAAATGCAAACGTCTTTTGATGATGATTGTAAAGATCTGGCTGCTTCTCATGGAAATTGGCTTCTAAGTCCGAGTCGATCTGAGTCATCACTTCTATGGCAACCGCTCTCTCCAATCAGCAGGGAGCTTGTTGGAAGGCCACACCTCACTTGAAAGCGGTCTTGGGCGAATCTGTCAATCAAAGGTTTCAAATCTTTGACATGACCCCAACCTACTTCTAAGGGATCTGATTGGTCAGTTTATAACTTGAATAAGTTGCGCTACTAAAAAAAAAAACAAAATGAAAAAAACAAAACAAAAAAAAACGATCAACAAAATCAAGAATGTTTATTCTGATCAATCAAATGAGTGAGTGACCTCATGAGGGACACACCATCTGCAGGACGTTGTCAAACTGGACCAAAGGAGATTTTCTTTGCACTGTTTACACCACTGTACATCTAGTTTAAGTAAAAAACAAAAAGATTTGGATAAAAAGGTTCAAGATCCCAAAGATACGGTTACAGTGTTTTGTCAACTGGACACCTTTTCTGTCTTTTCCTACTTTCCACGACGGTGTCCATCATGGTTGCAGTCGCTGACACATTTCTCATCCTATAACAGGGTCTTGCTCTGCCCGCCCATGTGTCAAAGTGCCCTTGGGCAAGACACTTAACACTACTTCCTGTGGCCTTGTTAGTGGTCTGCATGGCAGCTCCGCCACCATTAGTGTGAGTGAATGAGTGAATAGGTCTGTGACGGTAAAGCGCTTTGGGCCTTTGAAGAAGACAGAAAGTGAATACAGTGTTCCCCCTCTTTTTTCCCAGTGCTATCATGCTTTTTAATTTTTACTGCTCAATAACAGTGAACTAATACTTCTAAGAATGAACTTTAAGAGTCTAAATAAAAAGGAAAAGTGTAAAAATGTTCATGTCTGGCAGGAAAAAAGTGTATGAAGTGAGTAGCAAGGGGGTTTAAAGTCTTAAAAAATCTATAATACCATTTTGGACATTAGCTATTGCAGGTTATTTTTAGAACGTAACTCCCTTGATAAACGAAGGGTCACTCTATATCCTTTTAACAGGCATTGCAGTAATTTTGTTTTCATTTTTTCTTTCTGCTGTGACTAATGTGTGTCTTTTATCCTATATAGACGTTTGTTTGTCTCTTTCCTGTCTACTCGAGCTTTTTCAGCAGACCCGGTTCTGTTTCTGGTACTTGTTATTTCTTTTACGTTGCTTTACAGCCAAGATCTGGCTAGTGGATGGCGCACAAACTTAGTAAAGTGGTCCCTCGATATAACCTGATTCACTTTTAGTGATCTTGAGGTTTCACAGATTGTTTTTGGTGCAATATTGGTGTTTGCTTATTTATTTATCTGTTTATTAATTTGTTCATCAGAACATTATGTTCTGCGTCCTCATTGGCTGTAGACCTTTGTCAATCAACCTCCTCCGTGCCATGTCTTCTTTAAAGGTGTGCTTTCGGTTTTTTCAAATCTTTTAAATCTTTGATCATGATCAGATCTTTGTTGTCATGTGATACTGGACTTATTTTTCAATGACAGGTTTGAACTTTCAGAGAGAAAAGTTCGTAAATTTTCATGTCTGTCTGAAAAAAGTGGATGCATTGCGTAGTGAGGAGTTTTACAGCCTGAAAACAGCTAATTGTACTACATAAAGTTAGTTGACATAGACCACCGTGCATGTGATGCATTGACTAAAGGTATAGGAAAATACAAAACTGCCATTATCATTTATGCTGTAGGACAGTTCTGAAGCAAAAAACATTTGGGCTTTCTGGAAAATATTTTGAGCTAGAACCAGAAATGCCCAGGCCAGAAGACATCACTGCATGTTCATTGTTCACTTAATAAAAAAAAAGAAAGCTTTTTCTCCTCCTTCATGAGTGGTTTTTCACCCAAGCTGTGGCACTCTACCAGAGGCTGGGAGCTTCGGGGTCGTGCACAGGATCTTTCCTGCTGCACCTTTCTGGACAGGGATGTCTGGGTTCTGCTCTGTACGATTCTCTAATTTGGTGGTTACTCTCACCACGGTTACATGGTCACCTTCACCATCCATGCGTTCTCCAGTTCTTCTCTGAGTTTCAGGTATTTTCTCACGTTCCTTGTTCTTGATGTAGCCATCGTTGGCACTGCCACATCCACCACAACGGCTTCCCTCTGTTCTTTATCCATCACTACAATGTCTGGTTGGTTCTCCATTACCATCCTGTCTGTTTGTGTCTGGAAGTCCCACAGGATTTTTGCCCTTTCATTCTCTACCATCTTCAGGGGGGTTTCCCATTTTGACCTTGGGGTTTCCAGTCCATATTCAGGACAGCCGCATGGTCGTGGCGCTCTGTGTATGCTCCTCCTGCCAGCATCTACAGTTATGCTCTGGTTTCAGGCTTGCAAGCCCAAAGCTCTTAAAGAGAGTGAGCATGGATGAAGAACCACCTGCAGAGGAGAGATCATTTTTATTCAGAAATATTCCTTATTATTAGATTGTAATCAAAACTAGTTAAAATCTTTTATCTGTAAGATGTTTAAATCCACAATCTGGATAGAAGTAGAGTTTTCCTGTTCAGCTTTATATCAGCTTGACTGAAATCCATTGCAGCAGCAAGAAAACACAGTGGGGCATTTAAATAGAACACAATAGGACTCTTTATGTTCTCTGCAGCAGTGAATCCAAATCAGAGGCCTTGTAACTCTGCTTTCACGGCTCTTTGTTCTCTCTGCTTTTACAACACGCTTTTTATCTCCCGATTCTGAAAACTGTCGGAGATTCGGCAGGTGGGCGAGAGCAAATCTGAGTTGAAGGTTCGTCCTTAATCTCTACGATTAGATTTTAAACACAAGTGACTGGAAATGAAAGAATAGCACAGATGAAAACATGTAAAGCAGCAACAAGAATAATGAAAACATCTGAAATCTGTCAGAAATGAAAAAAATGGAAATGAGAAAAATTCATAAGAATAAAAAGTTATCTCAAGGCTGTTTTATTTGCACTGGCCGCACATGTTTGTTGCATTTCTTCTCCTGTCCACCTGTTCATTTGTTTACAGGGTTTTCCTCAGTCCTACCACTGAATGGCTACCTGGGTGTACCCCACTGTCACCAACAGTAGCTGGGATAGGATCCAGCAACCCTGTGACAAACAAAGGGATTAAGCGATTTTAGAAAATGGATACGTTGATTGATGGATGGATGGATTTACCTCGTCTCTACTCCTGCTCCTACACCTGGCGGTGGATCCTACCTCTGTCCCCCAGCCATCCCCCAACTCCATCTGGATGAAGCCCATCTGCTGGACTATTCAAACATGTAGTTGTAGAGTTAGATAAGGTCATTCTTCTCTAAGAGTCCTGGTACATTGCCTGTCCGTCCTGGGAAGAAAACCCCCCTTCATGTGGACACCCCTGAGGTTTAATCTGTTTTTTTTTTTTTTTCCCGGAATCTGTTTTTTGTGTGGAGTTTTTCATTACAGAGAAAGAGGGTCTAAGGGATGCCCAGTTTAGTTTAGCCAGCACCTATTGAATTTTATGACTTCATGTTCTTTATGATTTCATGTTTATTATACAATCACTGGTAAGAATTGTGACGACTATTGTTGTAATTCAAATTAAATTATAAGATTTGAAGTACATTTGCTTTTGCTTATTATCACGTTTTTAACACTCTTCGTGGAACACATTGAAAATAGTAAACTTTAATCAGCTAAATTGAGAACCCAAAGAGAGGTATTTTTTTGATAAAAGCAGAGGTTAGAAATGTTTTTTTAAGCTGTTGATCCTTTAAACCAATTTAAGGTTTTACAGACAGCGGCGTCCCACAAGAGACAGGGAGGGGGTGGTCTGCACGCTGGCCGACTCTCCACCAAGCTGCTTCCTCCGGGCTCGACTCGTCAGGCAGATCTGACATTAATTAGGTTTGCAGACACTAATTACCACCATCCCTGCTCTGAAAAGGTTCTCTTGACATCTGGTGGGCTGCACTGGCCTTTCAGGAACAGGTGGTTGATGTGGGAGGGGAGGCCCACTGGGGGAGAAAAAGTGCCCGGAGGTGAGGTGAGATGATGAAGGGGGGGGGGGGGGGGGGGGGGGGGGGGTTAGTCATTCTTACTTTTGCTGCTAAAACAGAAGCTGTCCTTAAAATAAAGTGAACCTCCTTACTGTTGTCACATTTTATTGGTAGAAGATGTTGTAAAGTACACAACTACTGGAAAAATATATATTAAAAAAAATAATTTTTAGAGGAAACCTCATATCTTTATTCTATTTTCAAATCTCAGGAATTGTGTTTTTTGACTGTATGAGAACTGAGAACTGGCGTTACAAACAGGAAGTGCCCGCTGGCTACTCAAGCAATATATCATTGTATTTGTCAGAATAATTTTTCTTCTGTGTTCTTGCCAATCCTGTTTTTTTCAAGATCATTTTTTCTGTAGTACAAGTTATTCAGTACATAAACTGACCAATCCGATGCCTCAATAAAAGTGGGGGGTCTCAGTCTTTTTTTATGAGTTGCAAACAGGGTTGGGTGTTGTAAATTAGCTGACACAGCTAACATGTGGTGGTGTTGTTGTTTTTTTCATGTCACTAACAAGGTTGTTGGTTTGCGTGTAGCCTATGTTTCAGCAGCATCTGTCTGTTTTGTTATGTGCTGCAAACAAGGTTGGTAGTCTGTAATATGCTATCAGGTGAATACGCTAAAATGGCTAATGTGTAGCGTGCTACAGACAAGTTCTTGAGTTACTGAGAATACTCTGTCTAGTTCTCATATGCCGTCAATTGATAAAATAAAGATTAGATGGCCTATATCATGCAAAATTATATTTTGAGCTTTTAAGTGTATTTGAATGTTTATTCCTCATGAGAAGAAATCCCAAAGCGCCGTTTTGATCTGTTCATGGAGTATTCATCTAAAAACATTATGATGTCACAAAGTGAGGAACAGCATCTTCCAGGAAGAGTCTGTGCTGCCAGCACCGCCCCCAGGCTAAGTCCCACGCGCCCACTGTCTCTGCGGAGCTGCTGGTCATCGGGAAAGGTCTTTCCTTTTCTATGCACAATATGCACATCCATCTTTGCAAAAGTTTGGATGTTGTTATCTTTTTTGTTTTTGTGGGCGAAATGCAGACACGCTGCCGATGCCGGCTCTAGGTTGATGTCATGAAATGGGCGGCACCCACATGGAGCAAAAGGCGGGGCCTCAGAGATTGAGTTGTCTCACTGACTAATATTTAATTCAAAAATTGCTCTTTTGTTGCCAGAGATACTATCATCAAATACATAGATTCTGTTTAGTGTAAAAGGCTTAAGAACAGCATGGTACGGGCACTTTTCATTTACTGATCTTTTTTTTTATTTACTTGCGGACAAATCTAAATTGATTTCTAAGATCCTGGAAAGAATATAATAAAAGACTTATACAAAGAACCACAAACAGAGCATTAAATTTGAACAAATATGTTTTTAAAGATTTTCTTTAAGCAGCTTTTCTAGTGAAAATCCTAAGCTGAGTCGCTCCGATTCCTGCAGCTGTGAATGTGATAACCGCTCTCATTCCACAGCCCGATGTTAGCCTTTATTTTTATTCAAAGAAATTGATTTTAAAGTCCCACCCCATGACAAGTATTTTTTCCTAAAGATGTTCTCAGTGGTATTTTAATTATGATTATGAAGTTATTAACCAAAATCCCTCGACCTAAAAGTCTTAAAAAGACATATTTTATATTTATCTGAAGCCTCTGTTTCCAAAATCTCCTCGACGTGGGCGTGGCCATTGGTACTGAGCTGAGTAGCCCCGCCCTTGATCCCCCCCTACAAGCTGCATCTTGCATGAGTAAAAAGCTTGAGACAAGGGGGGGGGGGGGGGGGGAACCTACTGTCAGTGTCTATTTTCAAAAGTTGATCATTAGAGATAAAGAAACGGTAGAAAAGTGACACCTTTTTGGTTCCAAACCGACATTTTTTGAACAATGTGTGGAATGTAGCAGACCTGCTGTTTAAGAAAATTACACCCAAAAAAGAAGTTTGAGAAGAAAATGCTTTGAATCACTTTATAATTTAGGCTACAGTGCAGCAGCAAACAGATGCTAGAACATGGAGTCAGCCAGTGCTGAACTTTTTTCTTGGCTGCACAGACCCAGAGAAAGGGTTAATTTTAGGATTACGGGTTAGTAAGCTGGTGTCTAGAAAGTAACTACACACCAGCTGCGTTGACTCGGGTTTAAGCTGCAACTTTAAAGTATAAGTTTATGCAAACGCGTGCAGACCTGAATTTTGGGCTTCCACGTCTGGAACGCGGAATTACTGATCACACGTGGCTACACAAGTTTCGGGGTGTCTACGTACAAGTCAGGCGTTCGCTGATTGAACATTCACGCTGAATCGTGGCAACGCGGAACTCGGATTTGGTAGTAATTTGCAGGTAGCGTCCGCTTCCAAATATTGAAGTACCAACCATTGTAAACATGATCAAAAAGGACAAATTCAATAAAAAAATTGCAGTTTGACACCAAGACTGACATTTATATAAACAAAACTGACAACAAAAAGCCTGGAGCAAAATTTGCGGTATTTGTACCGTTTTGACATTTCACTCAGAGCCTTTACCTATCACAGGTGGCGGACGAGGACTAGTGAACAGTAAAAGCACAAAAAAAGTAGAATCCACCTCCCTGTCACTACCTGTGTGTACAGCAGGTCCGCTCTGTACCACTGGCTGAATATGAAACCTTGTAGAACGTACCAACGTAGGCCCGCAGCGCGATTTGAGCAACGAGTGATGTGCGAATGTCCACCGCAACACGCCGCAACCTGGGTAGCGTGTTGAGGTGGACCAGAGTTAAAAATCTGAACTCTGGTGAGGTTGCCATGTTGGGTCAACAAATCAGGGACTTAACTTTGGACACGTGACTTCTTCAGTGACAGCAGGTAGAAAACACATCCAGAATGGTGGATCGATTCAATGGCTCTCCTCCTGAACTTCCATTCCTTTTTTCATCCCGCTGTGTCCCTCTTGGGGCAATGGGGTTTCCGGAGCCCATCCGGGTTACTGTTGGGTGAAGGCGGGTAAACCCTGGACAGTCTGTCGCAGAGCCCATGGGGCTGGAGCGATCATGATCACAATGCCCGTGTTTTGTAAATAACAACACAATGCAGGAATAAGTACAATAAAATGTCAAATGGTGGTGGACAATAAACCATAGAGGTATATACGTATACATACATATATAACTATCCATTGATAGTTTCTTTGTTTTATTTTATCTGCATATTATTATTTATTTTTTTGTTTGTTATTTTCCAACAACTTTGAGAAAAGGAAACATAGAACAGAGAGATATAAATTATTGGGTGAAAAAAGAACGTCTATTTTGCTAGAATCCAATTAAATAAACTTTAAAGTTTATTCTATTGATTCTATTGATCTATTGATTTTATAATTATTTTTATGTTTACCCTCTCTGGTTAATGCGGGGTAGCGAGCCTTCAAACTCGGTCAGAGAGATACACAAATGCGGAGAACAGATTTGGGACTTTATGTTTAATTTTAAATACCTGCTACCAACAACTACATCCAGCCGTGCATGCACTTAAAATGCGTGCACTATTGCACAATTTAAGCAATCTAACAGAAGAGATCCAGGACAAGTTCATCGCAGTTGGATAAAAGTTGTTCTTTTTGTCCTTACTTTGCTTGACTTGAAGCTTTTGCCTGAAGGTAACAGATTAAAAATGTGCTTAAAGTTTTAAAAAATCTTTTTAAGTGTCTTTTTTCTTAAATTTGCTGGAAAAAAATTGACAAGATTTTCTCTTTTTTAATTCTTAGTAAATGACTAAACTTTTCATTTTTTTCCAGCAACCATTTACTAGAAGGTGCAGCGAGTTAAATGAGGTGCTCGTGGTAATTAGTAATATTTTTCTGGTCTGAGCTCTAATAAAACAAGATAAAAGGCCAAATAGCAACATCTTAACCCATTTAAAGTCTTAACCTGAAGCCAAAAAGAAAATGAACCCCACTGCACAAACTAAAGGTCAGGCTCCAGAGCTTCTCTGGTCGTTTTTATAAAGCTAATTTTGATGCAGTAGGTTACTTTTCTCATGTTTACCTTCAAGTAAACAGCAGGAGTTAATTTGCTTCCAACTTAAATCAACAAATTTTGTGAAAGGAGCTGCAGAAAAATGAACCTGTCAAGCAAATGTAGCTGTAATTCCTCAAAACCACCAGTGGATGGCAGCAAAGATCCATCTGAGTGTTCTTTTCTGAGTCCAGCTGCAGTCTCTCAGTCACAGATTTAACCTGAACTGGGGGAATTTTTCCACCCAAAACATTTCTCTTGTCATCTGGTGACAGAGATTTAAAGGCGACTTTTTCCATCCAGCTAAAAATGTCGTAGACTACTTTTTAAAAACTCTGTTTAATTCAACTTACAGCTTGCACACCACAGGATTGAATCACTGCTGCTTTGTGCTGTGTTGAGGCTTAAACCTCATTAATCACGCTCTGATACATTGATCGCAATTCATTGTTTCACCACCTGAAGCAGTCTGGGGTGGCTCTTTGTTCCAGACTAAATCCACCTGAGCCGGCATGATACGGCTCAAAAAAAAAAAAAAAGAAAAGTCACAATTGATATCAATGCCAATTCAACAGGGATTAATGTCAGACACAATCTCAAAATGGGGGAAAATCCAAGATCTGGGATTTGAATTCATAGATGGAAAACATTAAAGGAGCTTTCTTTTGTTTGCATGTGGCCAAACAGGAAGCGCTGCAACACGGCCGCGCTTTGATGACCTGGCAAGGAGAGCCGAGGAGGGAGTTAGAATGCAGAACAGAAGCAATCATTCACAGGTGTGGCAATCAGCTGAACCAGACAAGCAATCAAGGGACAGGCGGGGGGGGGTCAGGTGCAGGAGAAGAACGGAGGAGGTTAGCTGGAGATGAAGGGTCCCATCCCACTGAAATTCACCACGAAGTTTACGAAGGCTGTGTCTGAATTCCCTCTCTGTTCACCAATTTATGTCCGAATCTACAATTCCGATATGCACTGCCCGGAAATTTCCCAGAAGTCTCTGAGAAAACTAGAGGGCATTGATACTCACTACTGTAGATAGGCGAATATGGACCACAATGCTTTCAGGTTCTGAGACGTCAGCTCATAAATAAAGTAATTGGGCACCTCTGCCCAATTTAGATCATCTCACCTTTGCAAAATCTTTTTGCTGTAAAAAGATTTAAGAAAACATGAGTCACACACTCTAGCACAGGGGGGAATTGGTTTGCTAAAGTAATTCAAACTGATAAGGTCAGTTGCAAGTCGTCCTACGTTGAGGTTCCTGATGCCAGCATCTGACTGGTGAAACTGGCTTTAAAGGTGCGGCTTAAAAAGCTCAAACTGGCGCATGAACGTGTGAAGAGGAACATTTTATGTATAAGACGTAAAATTAAGTGTTTTATCCATCAAAATGAGAACGAGAAGTTGTTAGTTTTCCAGAAATATTGAGTTTAAAGTCCCACTCCGATCATCTTTTGAGCTATTTTCAAAACGCTCCTGGAGGCTGTTTAATTATCATGAAGCCGTTTTTAGCCAAAATCCAAAAACCTGTGTCGTTATTTTAGGATATAGTATCTGCAGAGTGGCAGTACCTCATTTGAGCATGGATGAGGAAAACAAAGATGTCATCTACAAGTGGATGCATCAGAATAGAGTGAAGCAGGAAGCTTGTGGCCTGCCGTTGTTGCTTTTATATCACAGCTACAGCTGGCTGATAATTGGCGCTGAGCGATGTGTGGTTGACCCCTAATCAGAATGGAGCTGGCCCACCTAATGTATTTTCTATGTCACAGTCTTTTTCAAACAGAATGTATTTGTGAATCATTTTTCTGCTCCTGATTCACAATGATTTGAATGAAGAAATACTCAGGAATGCATATTTAAGTCCTCCATCTTCGGATGAAGGACATATGCTACAATGCTACAAAAAGACAACAACACAGCGGGCCTCTAAGATAATTACCACAGTCTGTGCTGAGCAACAGTGGAGAAAAATAAAATCTGCATCACCTTTAGTACTTTGAGAGTCCTGAGGTCTTTGGCACTTAAAACTTGTGAGTTTATAACCCGCCTCCTCACCGCACATCACCTGACAGACAAGCGCGGAGCCCAGAGGGAACCGGCGAGATGCTGGAGAAGATCGCATTTGCAACTGGAGCAGACACAGTTCACCCGACAGGATTTTCTCCAAAGCCCTCAATTGAATTTCTCCCTCCCACGGGGGGCGAGATGCTGCTCCCGCTCCCGTCCAATATTTCCCAGCAAACACTGGTGTCAGCTGTTTGTCTTTGCCACTACATCATGACTATGAATATTTTATTGCTATAAGATAAATCTCACAATGTCAATTAATTTCTACAGTCATACAGAGAATGTCATTGTACAGTTTTTATGCTCTAAAATATTTGTTTCTTGGAGAATGTCTTTATATTTGCATCAGAAATGCTGCAATATTTGACTTTTTTTGTTGCTTTAATCCAGAACGAAAAGGAAAATCCACTGAAGCTTCCTTTCCAGTTGGAGGCAGAGACGATAGCTGTGGCTGCACAGCTATGCTGTCAGTGAAAGTGATAGTATGTATTTTACAATAGTCTGATATGTTGCCGGTCAGGAAAATGAAGCTCTCTTATCAGTTACGCCTTTTCCTGAGCCCCTTTCACCCGTACCCGATGCCTATCGGAGGTGTTATTGATGAGCACGCGATCGCACCCTCCTTCCCCTCGTTCCATTTACCCATTTTTTTCTCCAGGCCTGATATAAATTGAGTGAATGCAATTGATTTTGGGTGTCTGGCTCTCGGCGAACAGGGAAGTTAGTGAAAAGAGGACGAGGCAGCAGCACCTTGGAGGGGCAGACAGAAATGTGTGCAGCAGCGATAGAGACAGACAGATGGTGTTGCTACACAGGAGGCTGCCCTAATGTAGTTTCGTTCAGCCCTTATCACCACTGGCAGCATTTTGGCACCATTTAAACACATATGGGGGATAGTAAACACAGCTAAGTACTGAAAGATTTATTACACTTTTCACGTTGGCTTTGACTCCGACACCAAAAAAGCTTCAAATCGCTGTATTTTTGTGCGATTTCATCTGTTTTTAGACGTGTGGAAGTGAATTCAGTGCAGGACTGCATTTCCAAACACAGCTTGTCAGTGGTCAGTTCATCGGGTTTAGCCTTTAGAGGAGTTTGGGACACAAAAGATTGAGTGTGGTCTTCAGTTACTCAGCTGTCACTGAATAAAGCCTTTGTCACCTGCACCTGCACAGGGGTCAAAACTGTGCTAAACCCACACTTAAGCATACTGTGTTTACACTGGACCCACGCTACCCAATAGCGCATGTACTCAGAAGTTGGAAGAGGCTTGGTGCGAAACGTTGAAGTGTTGGATATCTCCTGAATCTTCCTCTAGGATTTTTCTGTCACAGCTCTATTCCGATAAGTGAAAGACTTGGTGTCATATAGTTGCAGACAAATTCCAGATTCCAGACAAACTGCAGTCATTAGTTTCTCCTCCATGATACATTTCTAAATGGTTGGCACTTTTGTGTATTGAAAATGATGCTACTAATATGTCACTACCAAATCCAAATCCCTGATTGGTCAGAGGTCGACCTGGTTTAACTTCCAACGCGTGTTCAATTTGTACACAGAGCCCAAAAATGGACTTAAAAACTTGTGAAGCGATACGTGAACGTGAGTTTTAAACGTGGAAAGCGGAAACACGTGTATACGTGCATCTAAACTTTTCATTGGAGGTGGCTGACTGAACAGCCGTTTCTGAACCTGATGGGAACATAGCTTTATGCCTTTGTCACAAATTACGGGTAAGTCCGGGCTGTCTGCGGGCAAAACATGGACAAACCTGTATAGGGCACACTGGTGGCCCTTACAAAATATTACGATTGTAGAATGCTCCGTGATCCCATATAGCCAAAGTGTTTGTTCATTTTTTTCTACAAGCACGTTGTGTTAAAGTAGTTGTAATGAACCCTTAAACAAGACAAAAGGATAAGTAAGAATAAAGTAGTTGAGATGCGGACACCTCATACAGATTTTTGATTTTTTCAATCCCCCTAAATCCAAGGGGCCTGTAAGTGCTGTTACTGTGATAAGTGTGCGCACCCTGACTGTAAGAAATTAAGAAATTAGATAACCAGTGTGTAGTTTGTGTGGACATCTCACGGAGATATCCTATGGGCACTTTCGGATCACCTGCACAATCAGTGCGTGCAGCATTTGCACGCAGTCAATAAGGCGCTGGTATTTGCACCTTACCAACAACTAGTGTGTGGGATTATGGCACTCTACCACAGTGCGTGTAAATTACATTAGCCTCACAAATATTTCACAATACATTTACCACATCCTCGGCAATAGTATGTTCCATTTTATAAACTAACCTCAAGGGAATTGTAAGATACACTCTTGTTCCCTCTAAGATACAGCTGCACTGGTTTTATGATCCTCTGTGGGCCCAGACAACCCAAAAACCCACAGCGTTGTGACTGAGGCAGTCAGGGGAGCGCAGGTGTGTCTTGCAGTTTCCTTGAGGCTTGTGTGGCCACCTTTAGGGACTTCATGAAAATGGAACATACGATTGTCGTGCTTGCAGTAAGGGTATCGAGAAGTATTTGTGAGAAGAATGCAAGTTGCACACACTTGTGACGTACAAGCAGTGCTGTTGTCCTTACACCACGCTCTAGTTGTTAGTAAGGTGAAAATACTGGACTCCTTTCTGACCCCACGCATATATCGCACGCCGGGGGTGTGAAACTGATTGTCTAAATTCCTAATATTTAACAGCCAGACTGCATGCAAGGCGCGCACACTTATCACTTAAACAACCCTAACAGGCTTCTAGAGGAGGGTTTGGAGTGGCTGAAAAAACTCCTATAACATGCCTGTGCCTCACCGTTTTCACCCTTATTTATGTGTTAAGTGTTCGCTATGACCTGTCGCCAGCAGCATGGCCATACAAAAAAAAGGATGATTGAACATTTTCACTCTGCAGGCTCACCAAGCCGTCTACAACCTTAATATTGTGTGGGCCACCTATGTATCCAGTGAGGGTTTGCCAATTCTTCACCTGCAGACAGCCTGTACGGGTAGTTTTGACTGTGGCTTAAATATTTACCTATTGTCTCATATTTTTAAGGTTTAATCGCAAAAGGCCAATCTGATTATGTATAAAATGCACACAGCTACCGTCAAGCAGAAGGTTTACCCAACAATTGTGTCTTCTAACAGGGTCAATAAACAAATGCAACAAACTAGGGGAAGTAATTACAGCTTTGCTCTGCTGCTTGTTATACATAAAGACCCAAACTGCCTGATGTTGCTGGATGTGGGACGCAAAAATGTGCTTCTGTTTTTGCCGCACGATGAAGGAGTACACCGTCTTCAAGCTCTGTACTCACATGTTTAACCAAAGACACATGTTGTGTTTTAACGTCACAGCTGTTCCTTCTGAATGTGTTCTTTTAGTTTTCTCTTGAATACCTCCTGCCTGTCCATCTGCTCAGACACGTTCAGGTGAATTTGCACAGCGTAATAGAATAGACTCCATTTCTATCTTTAGCTCTGTGGTGTGCCGTGATGCATCCTGACTGCCTCATGGCTGGATTTTTTTTTTCTTTTTGTCACGTAAGGACGAAAAAGGCCAGTCGGCCCAGGTGTAAATTGCGGGTTAGAAGTACACGCTCGCAAGGTTGCTTGAAAGACCACATGTATTGATCAGTGAATTTAAAATGCAAAAAACACACAGGGCAATCTTGTCACCCATAGAGCAGCAGCTTGTCATGAAGATATACGACCAGGTACAAAAGCACTGTATTACCTTGTTTCTCAAACCAGCCTGAATGTATTTCCTTATGTGTAAAAAAATGTTTTTCTGCTCAAGAAGATGCATAATTAAATGAAGAGTAGGATTCAATGGTGCGCTGCAAATTAGCAACATACAGCATAAAGTGGTTAAGTACCTCTGCCCTGCATGTTTTACCTTTTTTCCTTTGACTGAGACACTGGATTCAGCCCCACACCAAAATGAGTCAATTAACTGAGCAAGGTGTGTTAAACTAGAGACACAGCAAAAGCATGCAGGTGCCAAAGTTGAAAGAAAAAAAAATGTACACAGAGGTTTAGGAAAAAGCCATTGTGGGTGTTGTTGTAAGTGTATCAATTGACTGATATCCCTACAATCATGTCCAGTTCCTCATACAACTACACTTGAATGACTGTAGTTTGTGGAAATTAGCTTCTTTTTGACATAAAAGAAGCATTCTGGCTGTGTTTTTTGACATCTCTGCCATAAAAAGCTCCTTTTGGACTCATCTGGACGCTTAAAGAGAGCGTCAAGTCAAGTTTAAGGTGTTTTGGTGCATCAACCACATCCTAATGTAGTTAGTAATTCATCTTTAACTCAACTAAAGTAAATCTTTCTGGACTTTCAAACACAATAAGCTTTAATGTAACCTGTTGAGAAAAAACCAACGAACAAAACTGAATGCAAAAAGCCCTGAAATGAATGCAGGAGAAGAAAATTACTTACCACGTTTTTCGCATTATAGGCAGTGTTGGGCAGTAACGCGCTACTAAGTAACGCGTTACTGTAATCAGATTACTTTTACAGTAACGCAGTAATCTAACGCGTTATTTTAAAAAAGCTAGTAATCAAATTATAGTTACATGGACGAGTAACTACGCGTTACTTTTGTACGATATTGTCTGAGCAGAATAATAATAATAGTTATTTGTACTTTTTTGTCAATAAAATGCGTTGCTTTTGCAAGTCGCGACTGAGTGACGTAATCCACCTGAGACACGACCACCGCCGGTGCGCAGCTGCAGCAGCTAACTCAGCAAAAACAAATGCAACATGCATCATCAAGCTGGGAGAAAAATATGCATTGTCGAGATGGAAGTACGCACATTATTTTACTTTAGTTGGTACGAGCGGAAAGAATGTTGTGGTCCGTTGCCAATTATGTGGCGGGAGCAAGACGTTTACGGCGAAAAACTCCACATCAAACCTTTTGAAGCATTTAAAAGGGACACACAGCACGACGCAACTTGTTGAAAAAGAAGTCAGATTAGCGACAGCAAGAGAGTCTAGGGTGAGTCTGCCAGCCAAGCAACCAAAACTGGATTTCTCCCGCGAGCCCCGTGTAACGTTAGAAGAGCTTAATCAACTTGTTGCGGGATACATTGTGGAGGAAATGCTGCCACTTTCTACTGTGGACTCCTCAAGCTTTTCGCCAAAATTCCCTCAAAAAAAGTGAACAGTAGTGTCAAGCCTTTATACTTTTTGTGATTTGTTTTGTTAGTACCTTTAACAGTTCAAAAAAAGAGTGGCAGTTAAAGAGGTCAATGATTCAATGATTTTACCTTGTTATAATGGCCTTCCTTCATCATTAGTTCACTCAAAGTTATATTTGAATTGATTCATGCATGTTTGAGTAATCTTGTTTTGTTCTTCAGCTGGAGCTTGATTTTATAGTAAAGCAGCAGGTATGGTTCAAAACTGTCCCATAGCCACTTTCCAACAATATAAAGGAGTAATTTAAAAACTGCTGTCTGTTACAGTTAAATTTTAAAATGAAAAACTTTACAGTTCTGCACTTTTGAACAGAAAGTCAACAGAGCCATTTATTTTTAAGCTGTTTTAGATCAATTTGGGGTGTTACAGTGAACAAAATGTAAACTGCTATGCTGATCTACATATGTTCTAGTTTAAAGAGTTGAAAAAAACACAATAGGTCTCATTTAAGTTTTGAGATTTAAATTGAACAACTACAAACAATTAAATTTATAAGATTGCCTTAAAATTATAAAGGGAGCTGATTTTATTTATTTACAATATGCTGTATTTTTATTTGGAAAACAACTCGACATTGTTTTAAGTTAAAGAGCCAAAGGCTAAATTTGTTTGTTTTGCGAGTTTTGCACTTTACAATAAAGTTTTTATTGTGAAACGCTTCTGTATTAAAGTACTTTGTAATCAGTAATCAGATTACTTTTGAAAAAGTAACTAGAGTAGTAATTAGATTACTTTTGAAGAAGTAATCAGTAATCAGTAATGAGATTACTTTTCCAGAGTAATCTGACCAACACTGATTATAGGTATGCCATAATTCCGACAATGATTGGTTGTAAGGCGTAAGGAACAATAAGACGCATTTAGCGAGACAAGAGAGACATGAATCAAAGGGCAAAGAATAACGTATTAACTAAACTAGTCTACTCATTAAAATGATAAAATAAGGTGCAATTAAATGTTGAAAAGCCACAAAGTGTCCTTGTTATAGACATGATCCATTTTGTTTATGTGTTATATATCTCCAGTCTGTTTTGTTCGTCCGACAGACTTTATCCACAAACATTTCCAACATTTTTCCAGGTTTTTCATGACCGTACGAACCCCTGACCATTTGTTCCATGCAAGTAGCCTGCATGGAATATCAAGGTTGTAGTCTGCTTGGTGAGTTCCTAAAGTGAAAATGTTCATAACCCTTTTTTTTCTATCGGCATGTTATGATTTTGCTTTCGTCATATAAATAATTTTTTTTACCTGTTTTGCTGGTGTATTTTTAGTGTACATTGAAGTACATAACTACTTTCACAGATTATAGCAAACTGTTTCTTATTGACTGAGAATGGCCAAATGTAATTTTTTTTTGTCAAAAACCCAACAAATAGTAATAAACCAAGGCACACTTTATCACCACCTCCCATCAGTGGTGACTGTTCTCTGCAGAAAAATAGTTCTGTAATACCAGCTCAGATTATCTCGGGTGCTTCTGGAAGCATGATCTTCCATCAGCAGTAGATATTTATAGCCGTCCGCCAACTCAATTCCCTTGCCTTCAATTGTAGTGGGCGGTAATCTTCGAAAACTTATTGCTTTGTCCTTAGTTTTGAAAATGTTCAAGTCAAAGAAAGTTGCATTAGGCAGAACGGTCAGCCAAGGGCTGCATCCCAGTCCTTTTTGCTGGAAAGGACCGGAAGGAAGATCCCTGTCGTCTTTAGAATGACTGCTGGAAATTGGCGGTTTGTCTTTATTCTAAAACAGCTTCGAGTCATGACAGGGAGTTGCTGCTCTCCTCTGTGGATCACCTCAGTCATTATATTTTGTGGCTCTTTTTGCTCATTGACAGTAAATTGTCACTGATGTTACCTTGCAGGCCTTCAGAAATAAAATAATCAGATTATATTTCCAACACAGTCCCACCACTGCACTAATTATCTGATTACAGCTTTACAATTAGTCCTAATTTGTTCTTCATAAGCAATAATTTATCTATTCACCACGCAGTATATGTCATTATTACAAATGTAACGGCTCTTCATTTGGAATTACACTGAACTAAAAAAAAAAGAACTTATAGTTGTTCATAACCAGTAAATTAAGTCTATGGTAAAACTAAAATTTTAAAACGTGTACTAATGTGGAAAGGTCGCTCAAAAAAAGTAAAAGCAGTTATTAAAGGTTTTAGGTGTATTATAATGTTAATTCCAACCATTCACACATCTTTGAATATTCCTCTGAAAATTCCTCTGTGCTCTGAGCACCAGCCCCCCCAATCCAAGACAACGAGTGGGTTCTCACATTGTGATGTCACAAAGTCAGGAACAGCCCCTTCCAGGAAGAATCTGCACTGCCAGCACCACCCCCAGGCTAACACACACACACACACTTCCTCTGCAGAGCCAGCAGTGATCGCCAAAACACTACATGCACATTACGCACATCCATCTTTTCAGAGGTTCGGATGCTGTTTGTTTTTCTTGGGTGAAATGCAGACGCGCTGCAGAGGCCGGCTCTAGGTTAACGCCTTGAAATGGGTGACACCCACAATGAGTGAAAGGGTGCCTCAGATGTTGAGATAAAGGGAGGTCAACTAACATATATTTGGTGCTCGTCCTAAATGGGAGATTTATCTTTATCTTTAAATATTTAGCTACACTAAGAAGAAAAAAAGAAAAAAAAACACTAAAAACTCACATTTTAGAATGTGACTTAAAACTGCTAAATCATACATTTAAAAAAGGGGCTGAACAAATTAGAAGATCGAAATATGTTGCTGAACAATGCTTATAAAAACAATTTGAAATTAATTATAAAGTGCTAAAACTGATAAATGACTACTTACATAGGCTAAAAACAATCTGAAAAGCTTTCAATAGAAATACAAAAAATAAAAAGTATATTATTATGAGATCAGAAGCTAAATGATCCAAAGGAAATGTATGTGGTAAATTTGCAGAGGACGTGCAAGAAATCTCAAACAAAATGGAAAAAATACAGATATAAAATGAGTTATGCAACAACAGTGCAACCCTAACACTAACAGATGCTGGGCAGACTTTTTCTGCTACACCTTTAATGTTCCTGTAAATCCTTGTCCTTCACTTTCCACAAATACTAACTTCAGAGGGTTTGGTGTTGGTTGACATTGACAGTTCTACCCGTGGGATTGCAGTTTCTCCTGCCCACAGAAAAATAGACAATCTCTACAAAATGAGCATTTAAGGAGAACCACAGCGCTACATCAGCAGGAAGTAGAAATGAATGAAGTTATCATTTTGGTATGATTCTCTCATCACTTTTATCCACTGAAGTCCTACAAGCAACATTAAAGTAACTTTGTCTTACACTGCAGGAAACTGAAGGTCAGCACCATCCCTAAGAGGAAAGACAAGATTGTAATGACTGAAAATTGTTGTTTGTTGATGACTGTAATTGTTTTTGGTAAGTTTGACTTCCTAATAAACATCTGTTGTAAGATGACAAGAACGCAGTATAAGTTCTAGCACAGACAACACAGTTTCTGTCTGATTGTGATCAGGTACAAATGAAAATTGCTGCTCCAACAAATAGTCCATGTTGCATATTTCTCTAGATCATGGCAGTTTGGTAGAAAATAGGCAGAAAACTCTGTAACATTTGAGTTTGCCACCATATCAAGATTTTGGATCTGTGAGGAGAGATGTTTTGGATACAAGGATATGTAACTAATGTAACTTCTGCATATTTACCATTACCTTTGCAGAAACAGTAACACAGAATTCAGGCAGTTACATGTCAGTAGCTCAATTGCATTTAAAAACATAGTCATGTCTGCAATATTTTGGGTTGTCTAGGTCCATGGAGGTTGGTATAAACAAAGGAGTGGGCGGTTCCAGATGCATCTTAAGCTAACAGCAGGCGTGTCTTACAGATACCTCGAAGCTCGTTGAAAATTTGACATACTATTTTAATGCATATGCTAAGTGTATCATAAAGTATTCATAAGGCTAATGTAAGTTGCATCCACTTTTCATGTATGGGGTGCTGCCTTCAGTGTGAATCTACGATTTTTAGAGTCATGAAAATAAAGAAAACTCAGCAGGTAATATATTTAACAGGACAAAATTACAGGACATTACTCAACACTTCCTAAATATACTGTTGTATTGATTAAGGATTTCGCAACATGAAGCAAAGTGAAAATTTCACAAGTTGGAAAACATCCCTTTGAAATGTGGAGCCAACAGTAAATGTTGCAGCACAGATCTACAAAGTGCAGAAAATGTATGAGGAACAACGGTGTTTGTTTCTTTGCTGTGTGGGTGCAATTGTTTAAAGACACCCTGTTGGGCTGTAATGTACTGGCTTGGTAGAATCTGCCTCTTGGCAGCAGCCTGCCAACATGCCTCTGTGGTGTGAAGCCACAGAACAAAAGGCTCCACAGCAGAAGATTAACAGTCTGGCTCAGAGGAAACAGTGAAATCAGTCGAATCTGAGTGACATTCAAAGCTAGCATATGTTACTTTGTTGTGCAGATTGTTGTGACATGTTTTGGTGGATCAGGCAGGCATCCCTGACTGATAGTGTGTCCTGACTGCTGGTCAGAATTTTTCTGTTTTGGACAGAGAAACGAAAGGAACAAAAGGGTGTGGGCCATTATGTGTGTTGTTCCACAGATAAGAAGCTAGCTTTTTCTTTGTTTTTGTGGAGTCAAACACATGTTTGTAGCCTACCTTTTAGGCAAACTAGCAAGCCGTGGGCAGTACAGAATCGGATCAGAAGAGAATAAATCAAAATGTGTTGGTTGGTCCCCGTATTTTTTAAAATAAACCGAAGTTTGACTTTTGTTTGACTGTGTAAATAATCAGCCCAACCATGAGAAAGCATCTTCATCCCACACTTCAGGATCCTAATATTTGTCAGAAATAATGTTAAGGTTTAGAAGCAGACAAATATTGATGCATTTGGTTTTTTTTTTGCTCATCAGTTTATTTGTAAAATCAACAAAAGCTAAGTTTGTTATTATCTTTGTATTAACACATACATATATTTTTACAGTGTTAATGTTAATTTTAACTATGTTCATTTAAATGGAAGAGCCAAGGACAGTAGTAGTCACTAGATGGTGACTTTTTAAGAAAAGGTAGGATATTCTTTAACAAAGAGCAGTTTTTACTTTGATTTAAATATAATCCTAAAAGCAAACAGATAAAGTCCAAGACTAAGTTTTTATTTTAAATACCAACCTGTGGGGGGTGTAGTGGATAGTGCTCTCGCCTCACAGTGAGAAGTCTCTTGTTCGAATCCCAGCTGGGTTTTTTTCGGTGTTGAGTTTGCATTTCTCTGGCGTGGGTTTAATGAGGATACTCAGGCTTTCTCAAACAGTCCAAAAATAACATCATAGTACTGTAGTAGGTTTAGGGGCTGTCATCTGGACTTAGTTTTTAAAGTTAGAAGACGTTTCACCTCTTATCCAAGAGGCTTTGTTACTTCCAAAAATAAGCATTATAAGTCAGTTCGTGACTCTAACTTGTGTTTGTGTGGCCTTGCAATGGACAGCCAGGGTTTACCCAACCTTCACCCAACAGCACCTGGGATAGGCTCCAGCAACCCTATGGCCCTAAACTATCCAGCCATCTTTCTGTAATAGTATTGCTGATGATGTGTCACTCTTACTGCCCCTTTTTCTGTTTACGTCTTTATCATTTTCTCTTTTTATTCTGGTCTAAAACACAGTAAAGAAAAACTAACAGAGAGTTAAAGGCCTGTCATAGCATGCTATTTGTTTTTATTTGCTTTTCTCAATCGGTCTGTATATGTAATTTCCTTGTTAAACAGTCAGATTTTAACCCCCAAAAAGCCAAAGAACAAAGAACAAAGCTCAAAAGTTTATTTGATATTTATTGCAACATTTTGATTTCAAAGCTGTGTGACAAATTTGCCCTTTTGTTTGTTTGTCTTTTGTATTTGGGGGATTTCAGTTTTTTTTTTTTTTTGTCCTGTTCTGTTGTCAGGTCTTGTATGTTTCCTCTATGAGGCCAGAACAGTCTCATAATTCAGAAATGCACACACTCCGAATCACAAATGCACACACTTCGATTCACAAATGTCATTTTATGCAAACGTGCTAAATAAATTTGGAAATGCACATGGTGTGTTTCACAAATGCACACCCTGTGTTTCACAAACACACACATTGTGTTTCACACATGCACACTGAATGTTTTACAAATGCACAATAAGTGTTTCTCACAAATGTGCACACTGTTTCACAAAAACATTTTAGAAATTCACAATAAATGTATCAGAAATGCACAGTAGGTGCTTCACAAACATGATTTTTAGGTACACATGTGATGTGAACTCACAGATCATTCGAATTGCAGGATGTGCATTCAAAATCCCGTTCTCGTTTGTGAATCTCCCCGTGTGTGTGAGAGTTTTTTTTACGGTGAATTTTGAGACTCTTCTGACGGAGCAGGTCGACTAATGTCACCATTGGCTAGTTAATCTGTCAATCAAACTCATCAGCAAAGCAGGAGGGTTCACTTTTAGCCAATCGAATGGCCCCTTACACTTTCTCTACGCTTTCGTTCAGGTGGCAAAAGCCCCGCCCATATTTGATTCTGTACCAGTCGGTCGTTAGCGTGTTAGCCTTAGCATGGCTTGTCGATTTATTGCCTTCGGTCGTCTAAAATTACTGGCTGGTGCAACTTTTCAGTGGACCTGGAAGCAACAGTGGTTGAATGCAGTTGACATTGAATCCAGAGAACTCTGTCCTGGTGATGAGATTTACAATGAACGTTTCACTCGGGATTGTTTCCTTCTTAGCTTTGATGCTAGCGTCCTTTCAACACTCAGACACGGTTCCCTTCGGTCTTGATCAAATGAAGGTGGAGGAGAAAAACCTTCAACTTCCACAGAAGGTTCTGTGGAGAAACTGGGATCACTTTGCTCCGTACCATGCAGTGGGACTACATTACCTCCAGTTCATCTCACTGTCAATCACAGATACCCAATAAATTCACCTCCCCTGCTCAGCCCCAAGTCACTTTGCTGGACCTTTATTTTAATTTTGTAATAACTCAAATGTCATTGATTTTATTCTGTAACCATATTTCTGCTTCTAACCTCTTGGCCAGGTCACACTTCCAAAAAAGATCCTCATCTCTGGGTTTTAGAACTGGTTAAATACACAACAAAAGATGGTCATAGAACAACAAAGTGCAAACATTCACCCTTTATTGCAGAGTGAAATTCAGTGAAAACATGGACAGATTAAAACATGTGTCAAACTCAAGGCCCAGCGCCAAATGTGGCCCTCAGTTTCATTTAATGTGGCCCTCAAGAGCATAAAAGTTTTTAATTTCTTAAAATAAAAAATAGAAAGTGTTGTGTATCTATTCATATCTAGGGGCAATCGGACTTGAAATATCAGATTGGGTAACTATACATTACGACTAGAATCAAATTTAAAAGGATTTATGCTAGAGTAACAAGCAAACATGTTTTCTATGCAACTGGAATTGCCACTTTAAAAAGTTATTATAATAAATAAATTAGTTATTTAACATTGAGTAGTTACATTTATTTTTCATTACATTTAGTTACATGTATAAGTTACATCTGGCCCTTTGAGGACAGCCGCTATGCTGATGTGGCCCTCAGTGAAAATGAGTTTGACACCCCTGGATTAAAACATCAAAATTTAAGCAGATGCGGGATCTCTACTGATTTGAATTTTATTTAAACTGGAACTAATTTTGATAACATCCTTACATTCAATGAATTCCCTTGAACAATCCAGCAGTATTTATTTGAACTCTGTCTTCCTCCCCTCAGTCTCTCTCCTTCTGTATGTAATTATGTAGCCTAAATTAAGTTCTAAACAAACTGGACAGTGAAGATATAGGTCCACTCCCAAACGGTCCACTCCCAAAACATTGATCCCAGGATGAGGTTCAGTCATGGATCCACTCTCCTCCCATTCAATCTCTGGAACCAGCATACCCTGACAAAAAAGAAGATACCGTTTATGAACAGCGCTGCTTTTTTAAAATTTTTTAGATTATGTAGGCACAGTGACCTACTAATTATTACTTATATTGTTGCTGGCAGGCAGACCTCATATCACCATAACTGTTTTTAATTTGTAAATAAGTGATCCTTAACAAAGAAGTGAGATTAGTACATCTGATAGCTCATAATGCCATGCATTGTGATGCATTTTGAACTCGCAGATGTGCTATTCTTCCTACTTGATTTAAAAAAACAAACAATTGAGGGAAATTGTTTGCACCACACAACAATAATACTTTTCATTCATTTTCGATGAAAATTCATTGCAGTCATTTTGATTTCATGATACTGTTCTTGATGCTTTCCACTTTAGTCCAACTGCACACAAACCAGTTGTCCAGTACAGTGAGATTAAATAAAGCATTTACCCGGGGATCAGAAACAGGGTTCTGGGTCAAGCCCAACTGCCACAGCTGATTTGCTCCGTCCTGATTGGATGGCTGTCCCACGTGTCACTAAAAACATCCAAACTGGCCTGAATGCGTGGAAGGAAAATATAGTGGCAGCAGAATACGTGATGTTACTGATATTGAGCAAGTCTTGGTCCTCAGGAGAGTGCAGGATGTTGTAATAATAACCAGTTACATTCAGGAAGACATCACACCAGAGGGGCTCAATCCTGTATTTGGAAAAAAGCCAAAAGAAATATTGTGTTGTCAGATTTATTATTAATACATCATTCACTTTTATGTATATATTAAAGCTTCTAAAAGTAGGTTCAACTCACCGTTGATTGTGTGTACACTTTTCCCACAATGAAGCTGTTGGTGTCAGGTCTACGTACTGTGAGCATTAACTCGGCTATGCCCACATGTTCTCCTCCATGATCTCCTCTCACCCTGACAATAACATGAAAATCATGTCTCAAACACATCATTACAGTCTGCACAGTTGTTGTCTGCCATCTTCAGGTACAAGATCTATGGAATACAAGTACAAATACTTTCAACTGACAGATATTTACAGGGGCAAACATGCTAAATCCCCAATTGACAGGTAAAACAGTAATACAATAGGATGATAAAATATGAAATAGAATAGAAGGGTATTTAATAATCCCTGAGGAAATTTTTAAAAATGGCCATCATAAAAAACACATAAAAACACACACGCATTACAAATAGAAATATCACAAATTAAAAAGATTGATAAAAAGGTAAATAATTGAAAAATCAGTGGGTAAAATTAATTAAAAGAAATTACTTGTAAGAGACCAACATTATAATGTTTGGGATTCTTGTCATTACGTCATTGGAAGTAAAGATATTTTAGTGATTTTTAGGGATTTTAGTGGTCTCACTCTGACACAATCTCACAGGACTATTCAGCACAATACGGGCTCTGACGTTAGAAAGTTAATGACGCTTCTTTCATTCAACAGTGGGTTCACGTCTGTTATATTAAAAAATGCCGTTTTTATGAACGTCATATGAATTAATTTTGTTGCACATATCCACCCCGTCTTAAAGTCTGGGTTGTGAAAATACTGTGTCTAACTTTAACCCGGATCGCGTTTTCATAAAGGCATCACACGGAACAGCTAACTAGCTAGTTAGCATCATAGCATCAGTGTTTAACAACATCACCGTCTCCAAATCAATACTTTTTATTAAACTTTCTTTGCTGCTGTAAATCCGGCATGTTTCCCCCTTAGTTCCATCTGAATCATGTTAAGAACCTACAGATTGGCTATAGACGCTAGCTTGAACCGACACCGGGTTGAACTTCACTCACACTCACAGGCAGACACAAGTTGAGTCGAAAGCCGGCTAGTTTCGAGCTCCCTGGTTGGTTGTAGTTACTCGTGTTGTGTGAAGAGCTGGTATGCCGAGTATAAAACTTGACAAAACCATCATAAGTCCTCCCCCGCTTTAAAACCATAAAAAAATATGACCGCACAGGCTAGGCTAAACTAAGCTAAGCTAACTTGCGGTGGGGGTACTCTGCAAACGACTCGGCTGAGTCGCATTCACACATGTCACTTGGATAAGCAGGACGTTTCAACGTATTATTCAATAACATTACAGGATGTACAACGAGGGAATGATCAAATAAATGCATTACTTACGGGCTGAGACTGATCCCGTTCGGAAGACCTCTCCGCCATGTTTGCCGCCCGCGTAGTTTCAACTGCTGTGCTGAACAGCTCCCTCCCTCGTCAGTTTGAGAGTGAAGAGTATAAGGGGCCATTCGATTGGCTAAAAGTGAACCCTCCTGCTTTGCTGATGAGTTTGATTGACAGATTCACTAGCCAATGGTGACATTAGTCGACCTGCTCCGTCAGAAGAGTCTCAAAATTCACCGTAAAAAAACTCTCACACACACGGGGAGATTCACAAACGAGAACGGGATTTTGAATGCACATCCTGCAATTCGAATGATCTGTGAGTTCACATCACATGTGTACCTAAAAATCATGTTTGTGAAGCACCTACTCTGCATTTCTGATACATTTATTGTGAATTTCTAAAATGTTTTTGTGAAACAGTGTGCACATTTGTGAGAATACTTATTGTGCATTTGTAAAACATTCAGTGTGCATGTGTGAAACACAATGTGTGTGTTTGTGAAACACAGGGTGTGCATTTGTGAAACACACCATGTGCATTTCCAAATTTATTTAGCACGTTTGCATAAAATGACATTTGTGAATCGAAGTGTGTGCATTTGTGATTCGGAGTGTGTGCATTTCTGAATTATGAGACTGTTCTGGCCTCATATTCCTCTGTCACAGTCACACCAGCTTTATACAGTCAATTATCCACAGCTGTCCTGAACAAAGCTGATCCTCCTCTGTATATTTAAGTGTCCGGTTTTCAGGTCATTCTTGTCAGGTCATCTGCTTTATTTCTCCTTATGTTACTCTGTTGGATCTCAGTTTGTTCATGTTTGGGTTTATTCAGGCCCAGAAACATTTTACCTCACCAGAGCATTTGGACAGCCCTGGTTTAAGTTCTTGCCACGAGCCAGATCTTCTGCATTTTGGATTAATCACTATCACTTTAAAAACAATTTGTGTATAAAAAGGGGCATGTGTTGTTTTAATGGCCGGTAGCCAAACATGGGTGGACTCAATAAAACTCTGACTTTTAGGGGTTATTCACACTTGACACATTTGGTTCTCTTAAAGTGATCCAGAGTTTGTTTCCCCCCATAATCCAGAAGAAATTTCAGTCTGAATACACCCACGTGGACCCTGGTCAAGGACCAGGAACTGCTCTCGGACCCATCTTTCAAGGTGGTCATGGTTCGTTTCCAATAAGACTGAGCTTCGGTCGTCTCTGACATTCCTCAGTCGGAATGCAATTCGTTTCCTAAGCAGAGAAACTGAACCAAAACGGCCACCGTAGCCGATGTCAACAGAGTAGGAGGGAAGCAATAGATGAGCCGCGTGTTATCAAACAGAAAAAAGGGTCCAACTGTTTATTTGTTGGAATGTTTAGTTTAACACAGCAGAAAAAGCTTCTGTGTGTTGTTACGCAGCACACGCCCGACAGGCGCAGCTGCAACATTATCTTAAAAACTATATCGTAGTTCCTTAAAAGAATTCTGTTAAAATGCCATAACACTATAACGATGGGACGCAGCAACTCATTGAAATGTGGTCAGATGAATGCAGGCTTAACAATTTTTTGCGTGACCCACATTGCTTCTTACTGTTTTCCCGACAATATCATAAACACTTATCAGTGTGTCTTCTTAGCGGTTTTTGTGCCAGTAATTGCCCTGCAGCATGCCTCCAACTGACCAAAAAAACGTTGACACAGCCGTTTAAAATCGGTCGGCAAAATATAAAGTTTGAATGAAATAAAACCACAGTACTTCCATAATTTCTGCCTCAATTTGATTTGCCCCGCCCTTGTAATTCCTGACCAATGACTAAAGAGATATAAAATCACATGGCTTTGTTTAAAAGATTAAGTTCAGGGGGGTATTCCAGAAAGCAGGTTATGCTAGTTACCACGGTAAGTTTGAGGCTAAGGAAGTGGATAACCTCAGCTTTCGGTTCCAGAAATGGAGGTATGTTTCAGGGTATGTCAAGTTGCCATGGCAACTCATGCTCTGAACATAACCTGGTCTGGAGCAGGTTTAGTTGAAGGTTAGTTTGTTTCAGAGAGGTGAAGCAGCATGGCGTGTCCATTTGAAGATGATTTAGTGGATGAAGAAGTTCAGATAATACTTTTTCCACCATGAGAGGGTGATGAGACCATATATGGATGTTGGAAATATATACTTTTTTACGTTATTGATCTAACTTAAATATTTGCTTCAGTGAAGATAAATCATTTTTTTTGTTAAGTCAGTTTAAAAATAACATGTAGTTATCAGACAGTTATTTTACTTTCATTCAAATTAATTCAATTAAGTAGCTGTAACTTTGGTGCTGCTGTTAGAGCGGCACCACAAGGAATTGTGGAATACCATTCCCTTTGCCTGTCTTGACGGATTTGGGTTTAAGTCTGGATTTTTGACCAAATGTGTGTAGTTGTTTTACTGTGTTTTGCCGTGTTTTACCGAGTCATTTTATCCTGCTATGCTTAAGCCTCTGCACCATGAGTGAGAGGGAGGGAGAAGATGATGAGTTTATATAGCACCCTTACTATAGTACTAAATGATGACAATATCGGAGAAATTGTAAATAGATGATGCCATGAATCTTTAAAGGTGCTTTCTTTTTATTGTTATAACAATGAGAATATCTGCCGGCTCAAACTTAGACACATGAGAGTTTAAGAATTATAATAAATTAAGATGGAAAAAGATTTAATTGAATTGGAGTAATATGACATTAAGTTAGATAAATATGTAAATTTGAGATGTATAAACACTAATTAAGTTTTGTAGACCTGAGAAATTAGGTTGAATAAATTTAAGTCAATTACTTGTTACCAATAGAAGTAATTCATTTAAGTTGGCAAAATTGGATAAGTTATATATATATATATATGTATATATACGTCACAAGGAAAATGGACATAAGATCAGAAACACGTGCGTTTACTTTGTCTGTTCTTTTTCTACAAGCAGAAACTCTTTCTTTTGCTGATGAGCCATTTTACTTTTTTGATGGATGTATAATCTTCATACGCCGTCATTAAAATCTCAGACTCCGTCTCACTGAAGTATGGCGCTCTCTTTTTTCTCCATGCGTTTCCATGGTAACTCCGGAAATCAGCGATCCATTGAGAATGTCTTTATGTACTCGCCGTAACCCACGGTTACCAAGTCGAGCGTAATTATACTAACACATATCCTGTCTTTTGGAACCAATATACTTTAAGTAAGCAAGTTATGTACCTATGTGTGTATATAGGTACGTGTGTGTGTATGTATGTGTGTGTATCTATCTATCTATCTATCTATCTATCTATCTATCTATCTATCTATCTATCTATCTATCTATCTATCTATCTATCTATCTATCTATCTATCTATCTATCTATCTATCTATCTATCAATAATGTAGTGATGCGTCTTAATGATTTGATTCATATCGCCATTTGTGGTGCCTGATTCCAACTGTTGATATTTGCACCACTTTGATAAAAGTCAAAGTTTTTCCACATATTGGACTGTAATACTGTGATGGCACTTGGTCATTATCACGTTATAGTAAAATAAGCCTGCTATGCCTTAATCCAAATGGTATTTTTTAATTTCAATTCAATTATGGATTAATCTCATTTTGACGGTTTAAAAAAAAATAGTATAGTTCGATTTGATTCTACCTCAGACCTCTGGTAGTGCGGATTGTAGGAATAGAAATTGATTAATCGAATAATTTCTTACACCCCTTATATCTGTGTAGGCATACAACGATCACTGCAGTATACATATTTTTTATACTTTGTTTTGTTGACATTTTTATATAGACTTTCTGTGAAATGTCACACACTTCAAATTCCTAAAAACTGATATTTTTGCATCCAATAGACGTCCTACTAGAGCAAATGAAGTTTCAAGAAGCAATTGGACCAATCGAACCAATTTGACAAAAGACTTCAATGCTTCATGAAGCTTCATCTGCCCATCACGAGGTGTATTTACAAGTCTAAGACTGAGACATGAAAAACGTGTTAAACATTTTTGTGAAGCCAATTGGTTTCAAGAGAAACTTGTTGATAGATTTATATTCAACCGATTTGTGTCTGTAGCAGCTTTTGAGTCGTTTTAGTTTAGTTAAAGACGATGAATTCAGTGTGTGCCCCTGAAGACATGTAACTGCAGATGGTTGTATTAGTGTATGTAGGAACTGGAACATTTTATGTCAGCATGAATGTGTCTGTAGGTTGATGATTGATGATAGAAGTGCTAATCATCCTGACAGGGAACTAAAGGTTCTTCGTTTTTTCATCTTTGTGTTTGTTTGTATGTGGGGGACAGAGTCAACATAAAAAAACTTAGTGTATATCCATCATCAACACCTCCTCACCCAACTGTTTATCCATCAAGACGTTTTGCTGTTCAGGTTTGGGGATGTGTGTGCGCGGCCTTTGTACCAGCACAGCCGGCCTGCTGCTTCAGCAGACTGAATGCGTGGAGAGCTTGCGCACATGAGCGTTGAAGCATGTGTCACATTTTTCAATTGGAAAACATTCCTGGCTGCAAATCTGCCTTACTCTGCCAGAGACGGCACAATTCGTGTGTGGCAGACGATGATGGCGGGGCAAAGACACACACACACAAAGAGACACGGTGACTCATATATCTTAATTAAGCGTTAAGCAGCGTGTTAGCTTTAGCAAGAAGTGGCAAGCCTGTCTCTGCCGGTAAACAAAAAAGGTGCAGTCATACACACAAACAGGGGAAATGTCTGATTTTTTCACAAAGTAAGGAGTTTTTAGAGCATCTTCTGTGTTGTCAGGGAAACACCAGACGCTCATTTCAGGACACATAACCTCTAATTTGATCTGAAAACTCACAAAGACCCTGTTGTTCAGCTGGATGGTTCAACTGGTCGGTGGCATTTGTGGAACTTCAGGAAACCAAAGCATGTGCATCTAAACACGCAGAAGGTGGCATTTGGTTGGAATCATGCAGAGGCTTTTGGGGAGGGGTCGTAGAAGGGGGATTTTCCTGACGTATCTGTTGCTATGGGAACAAAATGACCTTAAACAGCTCACATGAGAGAGAATCGGGGGTGTTTCCGGTGGCTGATCAGCTCACCTTAGCGTCAAACTCTCCACACCCCCGCACCATTACTGAGTGAGATGGCTTGTTCTGTCACATCTGGGCCTCCAGCTGCCCAGCATTCTTTATGTCCAAATACCATTTGAGTTTGTTTGTTCTTAACACTTTTAACCAGTTTCATTCTGGAACTTTGATTTCATAGGAGGGTAATTAAGATTGATTGAGTACTTCGTTAATTGAAGCATGTGTGGGAATCTCAACACAAGGTGAAATTGTGATTTCAAAGACGAGACAGCATTTTAGTGAGAATGCCAAAAACAGGAAAATGTTGGCCTGTCACTAGTCCTCCGCCCTCTTCAGTCCAGTGCAAACAGTTTGCTGTAACTATAGTACATATGTAATCAAAGTTGTCATTTTAAATGCTTTTTTTAGGTTCTATATTAGGGTATCTGTCAAGAGGGTAGTTATGAAGCAACAGCAGAGACCACCACCCCCGCAGTATAGGCATGTCATGCTGTCAGTGGACATTTCTTGGGTTACAATCAAATTTCACTTTATGATAAATGGGGTAACTAAAGTGATGGTTACTGTCAGACACATATCACTTAATAGTAATGTACAGGACGAACTGCAAAAAACTAAAATAGTTCACATTTGGTTTTCTGCAGTTTGCCCCATGTCTCACGGAGTGAAGAAACCATGTGGACTTTACAAGCATCAAATATTTTTTTGTTGTGCATGCTTTCTTTGTATATGTGTTGCCAAAATTTTCTTTGGTAGAAAATAAGTGCAGACTATGGGCACTTAGCCATCTTTAATGTACCTGTATGCAAAGCTGAGGTTGAAACAAGTTCTTCTGATCCAGTAGTGAAGTCACAAAAAGCCAAGGCCGACAGTGAGTAATTGGCGTCCTTGATGGGATGGACAAATGTGGGGACAGCCGTGGTGATCTATCTGTATGGTACGACTATCAGAAGTCAGAACTCTGTCTCCCCCTCTGGTCACCAGCGGGGACCATCTCCAGAATTCTAACCACACTAAATCTCCCAGCAACTCCAGCGCACTCTTTTTGGATGCCGCACACTTGACTCATTCATTCAGTCTACCACGGCATACTTAAACACTGCACTGAGTGATGCTCAGTGCAAAGTATGATTTGTGCCACTCTGCCTGCATTACCAAGCATTTTACCTGGATCTTGTGTTTCCTGACCCTGTTTTCACGGCCGTCTACCTTGAATCTCGCCTGGATCCTCACTATCCCTGTTACTTCTCTTATGCTCTCATGATTGTGATTGACCCCTGCCTACCTGACCCTGATTTAGCTTTGTGGACTTTTAGCTGAGCTAATAAACCTGCTGCAATTGGAACCAGCCGTCTGCCTGTTCTTGTGACAACAACCTTATTGGAAGTGGGAGGCAGCTGAGAGTAGTCATGATCATGCTTGTGTGGTGGCCTCCCATGGGTAGATACTGACAGAAGTGGTGATGAAGTCACTTGGGTGGTCCTTGGTCTGCAATACTGTATATGGCAACCCATTTGCTCTTTTCCAATAATTGTTGTCCAACAAAATAGGCAAAAATAAAGTGCTGAACCTCTGCAGGGCATACTATGTCCAGTTATTTTATCTGAAGAAAAACAAAAAAGATTTGATGTAATTTCACAAAAGCCTCTATGTACAAAGGCATATGGTTTGACCCATAAGAGCTAATCTAACAAGACAACACGCTTCAATATTGCTTTACATTACAGTTACAAACCGAGGCATCAGAACACAAACCAAATAAGGCTCTAGGGCTCATAAACAAGGCCTAGAGTCTTAGTAGATAATTTTTTCGATGAACGTGGTTTCTGGGGAGTCAAGTTTTTAAGTGTTGAGTATGCAATCATACTCCCAGCCCCGCTAGCCTGCGACTTGGTTGGTCTTTGGCAAAACAGCTGGGGTCACCTGACTTTACCTGGGTCGCAACTAATTGCGTCACTCACTTTTACAACTCAGAGCAGGAAGGGGAATCCTGGATGAGATCGGTGGAGGATCTGAGATGTGAAAGTGTGAGGAGGTTGAATCCTTCTCCTCGTAGCACATTCATCAGCACCATCATCGTGTTGGGAAAATTCAGAGTGATACCCGGGTACGCCAGTGCATCATCTCTCATTCCCATGAGGTACTTGATGTCTGCAGGGGCCATCTGGGTCGGATACTGAGGTGGTATTGGGAATGGATGGCTAAGGGGCAGCACTGGAGTTGAGCTACAGGGAGGGTACCCATGAGGAAACCAGTAACCCCCAGATGGTCTGGGATACCAGGGGTACCTACCGTCCATATTTCAATGGGTGTTTGGGTATTGCTAGTCTGACTAGCAGAAAAAGTGTTTTTTAAAAATTGTCATTTGTTGGTCTTCTTCGTCTTGCCAACCTAACCCTTATGTGTTTTTTAAGTGCTTAATACAACCTTATCTGCTGTGTGCCCACAGAAAAAATCTAATCGAACATTTTTGCTTCAGAGCCTCACCAAATATTCCAAAAAGTTCATGTGGGGCACCTGCATGCCCGCTACAGGTTTACTCATTTTTCGCCTGCCCAGTTTTGACTACATTTTACTAAATTTTGAATGTGCATCTTTTGTCATGTGGTGTACCTTTTCCACAAATTTTTACATACTAAACTTTCTGATACTGACATGTAAAACTCTCATAAACGCTCCAAACCAAGAAGAAAATGAAGATTACGAAAGGTCTGTGTGTAATCGCTGCCCTTTAAACGGTTGGGGTAGGGCGCCTGAAGATTCCCGCCTCGGCTTTAACACGCACTGCATGCTCTTGTGCAGAGACGGTACAGAGATGTTGCCTTCGCCCCCCCCCTCCCGCCTCCGTCCCCGCCTCCTTTTTCTCTGCTCATCGGATTGCCTGTCTATTCTCCCTGCTTTTCTTTAACACTTTTAGAAATGACCTGACACATTCAATCCGAGGTTATTACACAGACATGCCACACAAATATTTCCACCCACAAAAAAATACGAGGAGCCACATTCCCAGAGGCTCGTGCACAAACACACCCCCACCCTCCCAGCCAGCCCTCTCTTTATTACAGCCGCCCAAATGAAAATAAATTATGCATTCTGTCCTGCCACTCCTAACCGGTAGATGATGCATCCCCCGTTTCCACACAATTGGGCACAGAAACCCGTGGAAAGTAGGAAAAGTGGCTGCAGTCGTGGATGTTTTTCCCCCAAACGCACTGCAGATCGCTGCTCACTAACGTGTTGCTTCACTCTGAGAGCTTCCATATTCCCTGCTGTGATGCAGTCAACATCTTGACTTTTCATGACACACCGTCGCCTGTTACAAAGCAGTTTTAAACGATGTGCCACCCACAATCCTCTCTTCCCCCTCCCTCTTTTTTTAGTCCACGCCAAGGTTGTCGGCCTCCCTCATTCCCTTTAGCATTCTCCTCGCATCTCCCTGTAATCCGCACTCTTTAGGCTAAAGGTACAAATACATTCTTTTCAAACGGCACCGAGGAGTCCACTAATACCCACCCGAGTGTGTGTTTTTGAATGCTTCTGTGGCACTGAGTGCTCATGCACACCTCTGTGTGTGTGTGTGTGTGTAAAACCGCGTCCCTGCAGGGCTTTGTTTCAAACACCCATCGGTGCTTAATATTCTCCACGCCACACGTCCTTGCATCCCGGCGCTCATTCTTCTCTGTTTTTCACACGAGGATGCCAGCATCTGATGGAAGAAGGGAAGAAAGCGGGTTTCATACGAGGGGGGGAGGGAGCAACAAGATGCAGGTGGAGAAAGTTTCTACAGCACGACAAATGTGACCTTGATGCTACAGAGAGGAGTGCTCAATGTACAATTAAAGAGGCGCAGCTGCTCGTGGGGAATAGGACATTCTATTATCCACCAGTATCTGTGCAGAGTAAATGCGGTTTCATTGCTGGTGTGTTTTAATATATCAAAGCTTTAGTCCAATCAAATGTGCAAGTCTCCATCTGAGTGAGCTGAAAATAACACGCAGATGCTTTTGCACGCAGTTTGCAGACTGATCACAGGTGATTATCTTTATCCCAAAAGAGGAACTGGGAACTCAGAGCAGCATGGTCAGCAGTTTGTAGCAAACAGAATCTAATTTGCAGAGGTTCTGCTGTTTGAGAGGGTTTCTGCCAGATGATGAGGGCTGCAAATCTGAAGGCACTGGTGGTAGCTGCGCACAAATGACCAGTTAAAGGTCAGAAAATATGCAAGAATTCTAAATGTTACACACAAGAAGCAAAACATTCCACATTTTTAATGGGATGCACTTAAAAGCCTTAGTTTTGTTCATACTATGACGGTGTGCCTTCTAATACGGATTGCTTTATTTATGGAATAATTTTAGTTGTGTTCATTGATGTGTGTGAAGTACCCATTCTGTCAAAAATGTCAGTTTTTTTTTAACAAGTTGCTAACAGAGTTATCCATGATTGTAAATATGCTAACACGGATAATGTTATGGTGGTGTTGCAGGGTTATTTTTATTATTACTTATAATGTTGGAACGTTTGTTTTAGCAGTAGTTTTTTAGTCAGTTTTTTATGTTTTATAAATAGCATTGGAAGTTACACGTTAGGTTAGGTTTATGCCTGGGTCTAGCATAAATCAAGCAGAGGCACACGCTTAGAGGAAAAACGAGCGAGCGAGCGAGCGAGCGAGCGAGCGAGCGAGCGAGGAGCGAGCGAGCGAGCGAGCGAGCGAGCGAGCTAGCGACGAGCGAGCGAGCTATCTAGTCTAGCTATCGATCTATCTATCTATATCTATCTATCTATCTATCTATCTATCTATCTATCTATCTATATTATCTATCTATCTATCTATCTATCTATCTATCTATCTATCTATCTATCTATCTATCTATCTACTTGAAAAATCTACTAATATAGAAACAGTGTATATCAGTAATATGGTTAGGTTATATATTTTTATGTTGGCTGGCTTGTGTAGTCTTCCTGAGTATTACCTTCTTATTGAAAAACACCTATTTGTGCAACATCTCCCTTCAATAAAATCCTCCATCAACCAGCTTCTTTTCACAGCCCGAGCTGTTTAATCTGCTTTAGAAAGTCACACTATAAGATGGTAAAAACAAAAACATCCTGCTGCCAGAGAAAGAGATTCAAGCACTGATGAGAACAAAAGTTGCTGACATGTATCAGTTGGAAAGAAAACCTTCTTTTACAGAGCGCCACGCATTGAGAACAGCCTGATTCTAAACTGAACTTTAAAAATGATGGAGCGTATCGACCTTCAAAACATTTTCTGCTAAAATGACGCAGAAATGTAGTAATAGGAAATACTAAAAGTATTGGTGAGGATAAAAAAATAGACCAGTTGAACATAAAGTGCATCTACAGTTCATGATATATATATTTTTTTGGAGTCAGAAGGGGAAAACAATATAAAGCACATTTGCCCTTTTGGGTGTCTCTGGGTTCCTTTTTTCTCTCTTGACAAATATTCTTCAAGACAAAAGATCCTTTGTAAACTTAAAACTTTGAAAATGTTTGGGACAAGTAAAACAATTTGAAGGAAAATCTGCCAAGAACTAACCAACTGTTCTAAACGATCTGTTTTTCATTTTCATCTGATTGCCTTGACTTGATGTTTTTGTTGACCCCATGAAGACATCAGAACACCGATCAGAGAACATTCATCAGATCATTAAGGTGCATCAAAGGCAGTTTTCTAATCTACAGGCAGAGTCTAATAGAAGGCCAAAGGGCTATCAACCATATGTGCAGATGAGCTTCAGCCTAGACAAGCCACAGCGCTGAACGAGAACTGCAGACATTCATCATGAACGTTTCCTTCATTGCAGAGATTCTAAACAAAATGTGACACAAATACAGATTCAGTTTGGATTAAAGCTGCAAGAAAAACCTTCTGTGGGCCCAAACGGACAAGCATTCTGCAGCATGCATGCACTACATGTCTCAGCTTGGGCTTCAGGTTTTAAGTCAACTTTAATGACTCAAACAGTACATTTTGATTTTAAATGAGAGGTCTCTGCTAAAAGCCTACAAAGTTCCATTAATAACTCCTGAAGAGTTTGGTATTTCAATAGTAAATGAGCTGAGGAAATTCAACATAACGAAGTTTTAAATGGAGGACTCATCCTCTCCTACACCTTCACGGAGAAGCTGTCTGAGTGATGAACTGATACATGTCATCTCCTTCATCAGACCCGACAGCATGTATTTGAGATGCCTGTCAGCAGGAGCATGAGGGAGCATCACTTCATCTTAAATGGCATGAGTAACTACCACCAAGATGCTGTCACTAATGAACGACATCACATTTGTAAGATTTGACGCTGCTGTCACTAATATGGATTTAGTGCAGTGCGGTCGTAGCAGGTGAGGAAAAATCCGAAGGCGATATTTTGTTTCAGCCTTTCATCCCTGGGATTTACAACTGAGTAAGATCAGAGTTTAGTAAAACTCAAGGCCCCCCCTAGGAAAAAGAAAATGCCCCCCCACACACACACACACTCGCCGCAGTGACAATATATTAGTTGAGTATCTATAGAAATTGTGTAAGTATACCTAAAGTTGTATCGTTGAACATTCACAAAGAAAAAAAAATTATAAATCCCCTTTAACAAATATTACATTTATTTAGCCACAGAAACCCTGTTATAGTCTAAAACAGAAAAGAAGCTTTACGTGCCTGAAATAAAAAATCTGTCAGTCCTTATTTAAACTAGAAACATTTTGATCAACTGAACCATTTAATGCTGAAAAAAATAATTGTCCATAAATACAATTAAATGCAAATTGATCTGAAATATTAACACAGCAGCATCAATATATTTAACGTTTGAAGCATGATGACATCAAATTCTGGTCTGTACTTCCAATGACTACAGTTATACTTCCTGCGAAGGTTATCAGCATCTTTCAGGCTGATGGTTAGTTTTGGTGAGAAAACGTCAGTAGTGGGTGGATTTTTAAAAATATTTTCAACACGTTTGAAAAATGTGTGCGTCATGCTCATATTTAAAAGTGTTTTACTGGAAAACATCTCCTGATCAAAAGGTAGGGTCTGGTACTTTCTCATCTGCCTCACTTTGTGTGCTCCCCACACAGTGGGAGTGTGGGGGAAAAAAACACTTGTATATAGAAATAGAGTTTAGTATAATTTAGTCCAGCATGAAGGTGGGTTGTAGTGTAAAAATGGTTGTTAATTTAACAACAGTTACATACAGTACTTGTCAAATGTTTCAGAACATCCGTTTTTGTTAAAAAAATATTCAGTTCATGTGTATAAACAGCTTTACATCATACAAAGGTAAGCGGTGAGGAGCCAGAGGTTTAAAAAAACGCAAGTTCTTCAACTCTAGAGGAGTAACACACAAGATTGTGCTGGTTCTATTAAATCCAAATATGTGTAGAAACAGTTGAGTAGAAGCAGCTTTTCTTTTGGTTTTCTTTGATTTTTAATGTTCTGCAGCAGGCAGACCTCAGTGTGCAAGGATGCAGGCAGAGTTCACGAGAGGGGAATAGTTTCACCTCCAGCTGAAGAACAATTTACAGTCCCAGCCAAGAAAACTAAAGTTTTTACTTTCCATTCTCATTTCTGTGCATATTAATGAAAGCCACATCTCCCACTTCTACAGAGGAAATCGATTTAAAACTGCCAGTTGTAAAAGAATTAGCCTGGGAAATATTTGTCAAGGTAACCAGATCGCAAAATTCAAGGCATCAAATCAGCCAGAACTGCTCCTGCTAGAAAGGGTTTGTAACAAATGAGTTTGTGAAACAGTGGCAAAATAAATTTTAGACATGGTTCAGTATGGTAAAGGTTCCATGTTTATCTTTTTTCTCCATGTTTACAAATAAGTGGAAACATCTCGTGTAATTTCTGTAGCGTCTGGGTGATTCAACACATGGGAAGTGATTGTGCGCTGAGGTCTCTGTGCTGCCAAAAATGCCTGAAGTCATCCTGCATAGACACACAGACAGAGCCGCTCAGGCTCAGACGTGAAGCTACAGCCGTGGCTTGCTCTGAAAAATCACTGTGAACGCAGAACCGACTGCCGTGAAAGGCAACATAGACTCGTTTTTATTCTGTGATTTAGACTGAAACAAGACAAATTACAAATGTGAAAGAGCTGTTACACAGATTTTATTTGATCGCATTTGGTGTGCTAGAAGTCTAGCGATAGGCTCCATGCGGAGATACAAATTTAACATTTCGAGCTGCTGAAACAGAGTTTGTCTATTGCTACGTACACACTGGGCATTCAAGAATGCAGTAAACCCAGGCTCTTGAACGCATTTTTAACATATGGTGTTCATTTTGTTTTATCCTTTCATACAAAGATTTTACAACGGTTCAAAATCCAAGTTTATTAGAACAGTCTACTCCACCAACTCATCAGCCATGTCTTTGCTGACCTTGAATTGCGCCCTAAAGAACCCTCCAGCAGGAATAAATGTTTCCAAATTGTGTGATAGCAAACCTGTATTAGGATATCTCATGCTACATTCACACCGTGCATGTAATTCAGATCCTGGAACGCAGTAAATGTGCGTTCTGAAATGCGCTTTTGGTGTTCACATTGGACTGTCGCTATCCAATGACTGGAAAAAAAATGGACAGCTTGACCCCTCCCTTCTCGTGTTCCCACAAAGGAAGTACCACTGCTTCCTCATACGGGAGCCGCTATGTAGAAACCAATCGACAGTGATTGGTCCCAGTCACTCTGTCATTGTATCTATAACAACTACTGTCGCCATTGCCATAGAAATGATGACTCAAACTGACTCAGACCAATCACTATCGACTGGTTTCAACGTGGCGGCGCCCGTATTAGGAAGCAATGGTGAGGGATTTGGCCACATTTAGCGAGAGGTGGAGGTGAAGCTTTTTCATGTCAAAGAAATACAAATGTTGTGAATGCTTGTCCAGGCTTTTTCTCTCACAGCTCTGTTATGATACATAAAAGACTTGGTGTCCTAGGATTTCTCCTTCTTGATCAATTTTCCAACAGTTAGTACTCCCAAATCCAAGTTCCTGATTGGTCAAAGTTCAACTGGTTTAACTTTCAACCCGTGTTCAACGGCCGTGGAGTTTGTACGTTTAGCCCACAAACTGACTTAAAAACTCGTGTATTTGCATTTAAGCACGTTTACATAGATTTTTATTGGAAGTGGTAGCTTGAACACAGGTTTAGTATATGAAGGTTTTGTATCATCTGAAATACTTGTAGTCTTTGCAGATTTTCATAGCACATCAAACCGCTCGCCGTAACCCAGGCATTTATCACTGTATTAGATATGATTAATTTTCAAACATTTTTTTATATTTTTCATTATAAACTATTTTAATACAGGACCAAAATCATAAGAAATTAAAGAATATATATTTGCTTCCCTCTTTAATATTTAACTTTTCAATTATGGTAGCCTTTTCTTATTTGCTATGGACTGCCTTTCTCTAAGTGTTTAATCAGAGACCAAACCTGAGTCTGAACTGCTGCTCTGAATGATCTGGTTTTAATGTAATCTTTTTTCAGCTCACTGCTTATCCGAGTCATTTTTTTTAATGGATACTTTAAATGTGATGAAATTGTTTCATAGATGAATACTTCATTTCTCTGAACAAGAAGAAAGTACAACCTTCATTTAAGCAATAATTTGTACAAGTAAACAAAAAGAAATAAAATAAAACAGATCAAATATTTTTGTAGTTACATTACTAAACAGTTGTATCACTGCACAGCTCGGTAACAAGAAGGATCTGGAATTTTATTTCCCACAGATCCAGTTTTGGAGGGATCCACGGTTCAGTTTTGTCCATTTCCCTTCATCACCTAAAGACAATCCCCAGTAAGTATTTGGATCTTTCGAAAACTCCTCTTCCCAGAACATGTGATCCGAGTCCCTCTTTGGTCCAACTTGAACTGATTTAACTTTTGACACACATTCAATGGGCGCACGTTTTGTCTGTACATTCTGAAAACAGACTGGAATATTTGCGTAGCGCCGTGTGAACACGAGAGTTTTGAACACAGAAGCCTAAAATGCCTATGCGAGCGCGTTTACATAGACTTTTGATTGGAAGTGGTCATTTGAAAGCAGGTTTCCAAATGTAGTATGAAGGTTCTGAAGGTATTTCACCATTTCACACTTGTTTTCTTTGCACACTTTCACATCACATCATACACCATAACACAGGCATTTACCACTACATTATACATGAATATAATTGAGGTGTAAAGCGTCCCTGGAGTGTGTTATGAGGCCGATAAGTGGATGGATGGATAGTTTAGAGATGAGTGATGCCGTCTGGCTTCCAGTGTACTGAATGTGACGTGAGTTTGCTCTGGAGAATATTGATCTAGAACTGCTTTTGCCAAGCATAGATATAAGGGGGTTTGTATTGATGTGGCTCTCATTTCAGACTCATCTCAGGCTGCCTTGCTGCTCAAATGTGTCTGTGCGCAGCAGCAGGCGTGCCGGAGGCTACTGGAGTGTGAAATCGTGTGACGCTTTCTCCATTGCGCTTCATTTAGCCACACATCGCCCATCTCTCATTCCTGACAAGTTTCTTAACTGCTCCAAAATGCGAGCGCCTCAGGGCGGGGTGGCAATGTTGGCCTGTCAGCACACAATGAGGTGCGTTTGTGAAGGTGTGTGGGGGCTAAAGGGAGAGTCTAATAAAGCTAGCAGCTGCCATGGAAACCAGGGCAGAGGCTAACCCATCTTCTGTGTCCAGGGACCCATCAGGTCCTCAGCCCCAATACAAACACACACAATCATTTACCACAAGCATGGTGAATGACTCTGAGAGGGAGCGCTCTCGCACAGACTCGCATACAAACAGCAGAAGGAGGGCCGTGAAATAAGCTGAGGCACCATGAGAAACGGCAAAGCGAGCTGAGACTCCTCACACACACACACATCAACACACACTTGATAAGGAAGGGAGAGGATTATGGGTGGATGTTGAGCATCTAAAGCCATCCTGACTCTCATGTCACGCTGCTGGAGCACCAGCATGAATTTGTGTGTGTGTGTGTGTGTCTGTGAAAGTGTGTAAAACAAGCAGATAAGACTGACAGCAAGCTCTCATTGGCACTTTAGAGCTGCATTCTCCAAGTGACACTTTTATTGGATATTGGATTTCTAATCTTGGCCTTCATAAAAACCCTCAAGTTTTTGGCCGCATACACGTTGTGTATCTAAATTCACCCCGGACATAATCCACCACATACCAGCAGAGTGTATGAAGGTAGTAGGGCATACATATAGTACCATAACCAAAAAAAAATTCTATGGTAACATAATTTTCAAGGTTTGTGGTCAATGTAGAAAATGAACAAGCCAAGACTCCAGAGGCAAAATGGTGTTGGCCAAACAACTGTACAACTATACGTTGTGGTGATGAACAACCAGCAGAGGGAAGGAGATGTAGAACTCCTGAGTCTCAGCAACATCAGGAAGAAACATGAGACACTTATGAAATTAAAAAAAAGTGATGTATGAACGAAAAAGTGACCCACGTGTTAAGACTTTAACCCTTCAAAAACAGAGCTTTAGCTCCAGTAGACATTCTTTTGACTGCCGTAACTCTTCAACCGTTGACGCAATTAACGTCATTCCAGCAGATTCTGAAATGGAGAAAAGCAGATTTGCAGAGTTGATGCAACACTTGACATCAGCGCAAAGTCGCTTTTCTGTGTCAGAATCAGCAGATTCATGCTGATCGCGTAGCGTTTATTATCCAAGGCACGCTGATGTTTGGAGCGGGGTCATCAGGATCCCACAAGGTAGCACAAGGGTCATTTAAGCGTCACCAGCGACATCTCCAATGTTGAAGGTTTAAGTATAATTGGGGGGACATTCTAAAGACCAGATTTAAACAAACCTGATTATTCCAGATTCTTTGCAGTTGCAGTGTCGTGCCTTGTTGCCAAAACATTCTTAAGAAAAGTTCAATAGTTTTTCGAAAGTTTAGTCGAGATTTGAAATGATTCCCTCCTATGAGTTACAGGGCTTTGGTCCAGAGTCAAGAAGCATGAAAACTTTCAAAAGTTTTGCCAAATTCTCTTCTAAGATAGTCACATCATTGTTGGAGGTCTGTTAAGGGCCTGCAAACAAACTATCTAAGAAGCATCTTCTGAGTCAAAGTCCAAGTCAAACGTAATAAGGTTATCAGATCATCATTTGATCTATCGTAGAATCGTTCCCAGTGCTCATTTGATTATGATTATGCAGTTTTTAAATAGATTTTTAAAAAAGACCAGTCGTTTTCTAGGACATAGTTTCTGCAGAGCGGCAGTAGTTGATTTAAGTTGTAGGCACAGAGTAAGCCTGCCCCCTCTTCCTGTCATCCATCTGTTTAGACACTCTCTTGCTAGCTTAAAGCCCCTCAGACCCCCATCATAACATTATAGATGCAAAAAAAATAACAAGGAAGTCCAATTTTGAGGCAGAAACTTCAGTTGAATTACTGGTCACACTATAATTCAGCGTTGCTAAAATTGTTCTTTCTTTTATCAAACGTTTTATAAAAAGTCAGATGCACCTTTTCTCATTTTTGACTTGAGAGGATGATGTCAAGGGAAAACAAAGGCCAGAGGAAGCCGATCAAAATGATGTCTAATAAGAATGTTGCCCATCAGACGCGTGTTTTTCTCTGTGGCAGGGAAGGAAGGTGGATGGATAGATGGGAGGCAGCGGGGGGAGCGATGGCGTGCGGCCTTTCCAAGCCTTATCTGACATTTATAAGATGAATTGCGGAGCATACACTGAGGAAATAAAGCACGTCTCTGCATTACATGACGCAGGTTTACCCCCAGGGCCGCCGCGCGACAGATCTGGTATTCTCACTGCGGGCTGGCGCGTCAGCAGAGAATTAGATGATTGCATTTGGACGCGTGATTGAAAGGGGAAATTTGGATTGCTGCATGTCACTCTGGGTGCCACCAGATGAGGAAGGATGACAACAGCCGAGGCAGGAGGGCGACTCGTCTCCTTGACTGGACTGCAGATTCATTCCGGTCAGACCAGGCGACACTTATATCACCCGCGTGGGGGAAGAAAGCTGGATATGGCAACGAAAACTCAAAGAAGACATAAAATTGAAGGTTTTTGCTCTGTCTTTTTTCCAAACAAACACTTACCCCATTAAATGACTGTCTCTCTTGGCCTTTCGGTTTCTTCTGCAGCAAGAAGAAAGCTTTTGTCTTGTTTACACGTCCATTTCTAACCTTTGTTATTGTTGGGGGTTTTTGTTAACACGATATGATGGAAAGCTAAATAAAAGGGGCCTCTTTCAGTCTAGAGCCATTAATAAGATGAAGGGAAACCACCCACCAAAGACTCATTTATCAAAGAACACAGCACAAACTCTTAGACCAGCATTTCTCAGATGTGTATTTAAACAAGAAAACAACTTAGAAGCAAAGACAAAAGCTAAAACAGATTAGATATATCCACCAAAATCAAAACCAGTGCTAATCTAGTTCAAACTGACTCAATAAAACACAAAAATTTATCAGAACAAGACTCTGAAAAGGATTTTTTAAATGTAGGAATGAATGTTATTATTATTTTACTTTTATTTTATTTTTTTTTTACAATTTGTGGATAGTTGGAGCAACAAAGGACATTGATCATTTTTTTCCCTTTGTGTCACAATTTTATTCAGGACAAACTCCTGCTTTTCGTTATGTGGCATTTTTCCACGAAACGTCTGACTAGAAAAACTCTGATGTTTTATACGTTAAAGATTAGGATCGGAATCGGATGTTGGAACCAGAATAGACAGGAAGTTGGATTTGTGACTTGCACTAAATTCTCACATTCCTGAATTCTAAATTGTGTTTTGCAAATGCGAGGCTGAGCGAACTGAAATTTTTAGCAAATATAGTGTTCCCTCGACCTGCCATAGGTGAAATCTACGAAGTAGGATTTGTTTTAAGGCTGTAAAACTCCTCACACTGTATACAGTTTTCTCAGCAAGACATAAACAATTTTACACTTTTCTCTCTTGTTTAAACTCTCAAAGTTCTGATCAAAGATTTATGTAAATTTGGCAAACTGAACGCATTCTGTAAAGGAGACATGACACAAAGGAGATTGATTTACAAGGTAAACAGTCAATCAGAACACAGGTGCTATGAAAATAGCAACAAATAAACATGTAAAAGTGCACTGAAAAAAATCCAGCAACAGTGAGACTGCAGTATAGCGAAGCAACCACTGTACATTTGACGAATTTTTTTTTATCAAATAAATATATTACACCTTACATGGAACAAACTGACTTATCGATACGTCTGGACTGAATGAGAAATTTAACCATGGGAAAAAAAAGGATATTTTCATTGTAATGACCAAAAGAATTGTGCCAACAATAATTTGCTATAGTTTAAGGTATATAATTGATATATCAGTGTTTTTTATTTATCAAGTTTGTTTACAAAAACAAATGTTATTGTTAATGTTAATAACAAATAAATGTTAATAATAATAAATAATAATAAATGTTAATAAATGTAATAAATAAATAAATATAATAATAAATGTTAATAACAAATGTTTACAATAAAACTGGTAAAATATGGTTTCTTGTTGCTATGTCAAGTGAGAACAATGGGGGGGGGGCAGAAATGGTACCAAGTGGAAATCCAAAAAAAAGAGTTGAGATAGTTTGCTAAAAAAAAATTAACAGTAAAAAAATATAAAAACAGTTTGACTTTACTATTAATTATTCTTGCATTTATTTAAAAACACATTATATATCTCTCAATTATTAAAACATGTAACAATTGATTTCTTTAGTAAAAAAAGTCTCACATTACAATTTCTTGCTGGCTGATGGGAAAGTTACTAAAATGTGCAAAGACATGTTTTTTTAATAGTTTGTAAATTGCAGAAGTTGTTTTTGCTGCCATACTTTGCTAAAATAATGTTTCCCTTTCCTATATGAGAAAACGTTCCCTAAAAGAAAAAAGAAGCACATTTATTTCATTTTGATGTACAAAGAAATTTAGAGGTGTTATTTGGAATGATTAATTAGTTCATCAGTCGAGGAAAATAAGAATTTCTGTTTCTCTTCACCTCTAATTAACTCAGACACATGGGAGTGTTTTTGTCTGGCTGATTTCACACTGGGATGAATACATTTAAATCTCAAAATCAACTTTTAGTTTAGTCATATAATACACTTTCCTATTTTCTCTGGATCTTTTTTTCTGTTTTAAGGTTTGACGCAAAAAAGAAATTTTGAAATGTAGGAGCTATTTCAATTTATTTACAGATCAAATCTGTACGTTATTAGAGACGGTCTTCAGAGTTTGAGCTCCAGTATTTTTTTGAATTACAGTAACTGTTCAATCATGTAGGCAATTAACGTGATTCCACTGATTCCAACAGGCAGAAAAGCAGCTTTGCGGTCTAGATAAAGGTGTTACCTGTATAGGTAAAGTGTTGCATAAGTCATATTTTACCTTACTACCATAAAGTGTTGCATATTGGCTAAAAGCCGCTTTTCTCCACATCGGGATCCCTAGGAATCGTTTTAGTGGCTGGATAACTTAGTTGGTTAAGCGCAGGACTGCCACATGGGAAACCAGGGTTTGATTTAAAGGAATGAGCAATGAGCTTTAAGGCCCGTACACACCAGGACGAATATTCGCCAGGCGTTATTCGCCAGCGTTTTTCGCCACGTCTTTTGTGTTCACACCCAGGCGATTTTCGCTGACGATGAGCCGACTGAACATGCAATTTCATTCCCTGACATTAGATGGCGCTGTACACAAGGTAGTCGCTTGTCACTCAGAAGAAGAGAGCCACTATTTACGCGCTTGTCAGAAGAACATGGTGAGTTTTATCGACTGGTACAAGAGCTGAAAATGTCTCATGAGCGTTTTCGGGGATATTTTAGAATGTCTGTCATTATTTCTTTGCGGCAGTGTAGCCGCTACTTGGCGTCTATCTTCTTTGCTGGTATGTGTGCTCAGAAAGGCAGTGTTGTGTTTGAGCGCCCCCAAGTTGTGTTTTACTGTAACTTCAGAAGCTCCAGACACGTGAGCAAAAGCGCCATTCTCATTGGTTGAATGGATTTCGACGCGAGGCGTCAAAAAGAAAAAACGAACCCGAGGCGTTTTTTTTTCACGCTACTCGGACAAGGGCCCTCTTGTGCCAGTCCCCAGCCTGAATAAAATACAGGGTTGTGTCAGGAATGGCATCCAGCGTAAACTTCTATTTCTTTCAACTTTGCGAGTCAGTGAAATAAAAAGCAGGTGACCCTGGAAGGAATATGCAGAAAAGTGAACAACAAAAGAATCTGCAGGAATGATGTCAAAGAGTTACAGAAGTTCAAAAAGTTACAGAAGGTCAAAGAGTGTGTGTTATTGCTAGTGGTGTTAAAGAGTCAGCTAATCTTATTTTATAGACGACTAACTTAAGGCCGTGTCACACAGTTGCTATGTTCATTTTGATAGTATTCTTCGTATGAAATTTCGGTCTTTCTTTACATGAGTGATACACGTAATTCATACATGTTTCTTGGTTTTTTTTTTAGCTGTTCCAAATTTTTTGTCTGTTGAGAATTATGCATTTTATGCATATTTTACACAGTTTATGGGCCATTATTATGTAAGTCTCATGTAATTGTGTTTGTTTTATGCTAGATGCATACGCAAATTTGTGGCTTTCGACGACTGTTCCACATACAGTATGTCTAACGGACTTTTCACGAATGCATCACCCATGTACAACTTTTATGTTGCACATAAGGTGCACATATCACGTTAAAATTACGTAAAATTACGCACAAATAATTTGCATATAAACAGAACCATAACCATGCAGGATTCGTGTAATGTGTTGATTTATTTGTTGTTTGCGTGGTTTACTTCTACATCTTCAGGGGATTTACTGTGGTTCATTCAGAATACATCTGTGAAAAATTTTACGTAAAGAACACAACTTTTCTCACTTTTTCACCAATTTTCATCTGTGCTATATGCGCAAAATGTACATAGTGGCTGTGTGACATGACCTTTAGTGAACAAAGATCAAAAGGTTCTGAGACGCACATGAGCGGACTTGTTTACCCAGAGCTTCAACTCTAGTATTGACATTCTTTCAACTACTGTAACTCTTCAACAGTTTACGCAATTAATGCAATTCCAGCAGATTATGAAGTGGAGAAAAGCAGTTTTGACCTGTCCGGAATGTACCTCGCCTTCGCCCAATAGTGGCCGGGACAGGCTCTTGCAATCCCTGTGACCTCAGTAGGGACATAGATGGTAAAGAAAATGGATTGATGGATGAGAAAAGCAATTTTGCCACAATAAACAATATACAACACTTCACAGTAATGAAGTGTTTAAGCAATCAATGTAAATAAGCTGATTTTGTCACGGAGAAAGGCGGCTTTGCCCCGACATAAAACACTTTTCGCTAGTGAAGCTGCTTTTTGACAGTGTCCAATGGATTGCCTTAATTATTTAAAGGGTCAAAGAGTTTCAATAATTCAAGGAGCATGTTATTTAGGTACCACCGGTGACAGCTTCAGTTAAAGCTTTGCCGCAAGGAAACATCTTTACTTTCAAAGAGGGAATCAGACAATCCATAGGGTTTCCAACATTGACCGAGTGAAGCAGATATATGTGAATCCAGAAGGACTCCAGGATGGTGTGAGACACTGAAAATTGATTCACATGTGAGGCTGAAGGTGTTTCTTCAGGCTTACATGTCTTTGGGTAGTTTTTCACACACTGTTCCTGCATTTTTCTACTTTTCCAAACAGAGGTCCTCACAGAAATCCCACCTGAGGCAGAGCAGCCATCTGACATGACAATGAACCGTAGAGGAGGAGATGTGACCTTTGTTCCAGCCGGCGCTGGGTGGATTTTTTTTTTTCTTTCCTTCCAGAACGATGCTGTGATGTTTATTTCCTTTCTTGGTCTGTCAGTGACCTTTGAGTTCCTGTGGATATTGGATACTGTAACTCAACAAATAAATCTTTAATTTATTCCACACACAGCCAGCTCTCTTACAAACGTAAATTAAAATGTCTTCCCAGACACCTAGGATGCTTTTATTTCCAGGGAGAAATGCACTTGAACTTCTGCTGTAATTGCTGGGGAGAACGAAATTTATTATTTGCTCCTGCACCTGTTTGCTAATGTTGTGGCTCCCAAACAGATCTGCTTGCCGTGACTCGCTGCTGAGTGGCGCAGCTGTGTCTGCGCTCTCGTACCAAATTGCACCTCTCACCTCAAACAAAAGTGTTAAGAGCATTTACTGTATTTTCTGTCTGCTGAAACACTGAAGCCTGACATGTCACATAATAAATCTCAACTTCCTGCTATTCATAGCAAACGTTTCAGCTACAGGGATGTAAAAAAGATGAAAAAGTTTGATCAGCATTTGCCAGTTAAACAATTGAATTATTAAAATGCTAAAAATAAAAGTTTAAAACACATATTTTAGCTTAGCCATTTTACTTCGCCATGAAAAAAAGTTTAAGGGTTGGCAGCTGTCGTTCTGTATTTTAGAAAGTTTGAAGCCTGATTGGAATATTCCTTAAAGCAGCTACGTTCACACAGCCGTCGGAAAAGTGTGTTGAAGCGGCCACTTCCAATGAAAAGTCTTTGTAAACGCGGGTGAATAATAATAATAATAATAATAATAATAATAATAATGGATTGGATTTATCTGCGCTTTTCACGATGCTCAAAACGCTTCCATTATTCATTCACTCTTCATTTATACTTGGTGATGGTAGAGGCGTGGCTGCCAGTTCGTGCCTACGGTCCCTCTGACCATCACCAGGATAATTCATGCACATTCATGATGGTAGGCAGTAGCTTTAAGGGTCTTGCCCAAGGGCCCTCATTGGGTGATGTTATGTGCATTTCAAGCGTCTATATTCAAAACTGGTACCTTTACGCATAGCTACGACCGTTTTCAGGCTTTACGTTCAAAACGCGTGGCCATTGAACACACGATGAAAGTTAAACCAGGTTCAACTTTGACCATCCAGGGACTTGGATTAGATAGTGACTTAAGGATGGCATCCCTTTTATGTCACGGAAGTACCACTTGTTCGAAAAGTGATCATTGAGGAGAAATTAATAAATGCAGGGTTGGAATTATGACACAAAGGCTGAATCCAAATAGCTTCCCTAAACCCCTACTACTCCTTCCTACCCCTCCAATTGTAGGGGCATTTCGAGGGGTAGAGTTGTCTGAAATATTTTCGTGCGAACCCTCGAGGCGGAGGGATTCCGAGCCCTCCCCCTCGATAGTATCAATTAGGATATGTTGGGTGATTTTGTTAGTTTTTTTAATGTTAAAGATGCAACAATATTTCATTAATTATCAACAAATTTGGCATTTTTTTTTAATACATCAAGTAGTCATTTAAAAAAAATGAACAACAGACGAGTTATTCTCATCATAAAGTTTTGAAAATTGGCTAAACCTTTTTCCGCCAGCCGAGTTGGAGATCTAGTGGAATGATAATGAACTGCAGGGCAGAAAACATGGACCAACTTATAAACAGTGGGTTTTTAAGGAAAGTTTAGAGCATGCCAATGCGATTGGCGTCTCAGAAATGCGTATACCAAAAATAATACAATAGGTAATATAGGGTTAATAGAGGCATTGAAGATATATTATATAAATCAAGGAATGTTTTGTTTTCCACTTATTTTTAATCGCTTAAAGAAAAAAGAAATTAGGCTGCTTCCATTAAAGCCACATGCTACTTGAGTATTACCAATTCAGTCTTGACAGATAGAAGTATGAAAAGCATTATGTGGAGTAGAAATATCTTTTAGTGAATTACAGGAGGTCCGTTCTCTCCACATGTTGGAGCATGAATGTGAATTCCAACACGGATGTTTGTGGAAAAACCTCAGTAAGGTAAGGGAAACCATCCACAGCTGAAGAACTGTTACTGTCTTTTAATAAGTGCCTAAAAAGCCATTCAGGGTCAATTTTCCCTCCTAAATGGATTAATTTGACTAAATTGGTGCTTGCCTGCCAGCAGTGTAATCTTATTAAAGTGTTCCCATACAATACTATGATTGCTTTATTTCTCAATATGTAATACTGCAGACACAAGGACCAAACACAGTGTAGAAGTGTGAAAATATTGCAAGTGTTTTAACAATGACGTGACATTAGCATTTTCATCAGGGCTCATTCTGACCTTTCATAATGTCACTGTGCCGTTAAAGAGCACAGCACATTCATCATGAAACCTGCTGCTCTCATACTTTCAGCTCCATTATCTGCCTTTCAGACTCTGAAGTGTTCATATTTGAAGATTTCATGATTTGACAGTCAACCGATCAGTGAGACTTTTAGGTACCACAAACGGCAAAAAAGTAAAAGTCTTCAAATAAAGAAAACGTAGTGTAAAAACAGTTTTAAATGGTGCCCTGTTAAACTGAGCTAATGTTCTTAAATTTGGGATTTAAACCTAAATTCCTTTTGAGCAGGATCAAGGAAATACAACCTGTGGACAGTAATGCTACATTCACATCAAGCTTGGAAACGTGTTCAAGCAGCCACTTTCAATTTAAAGTCTATAGAAATGCGTGTTTCGGGCTTCCACGTTCAAAACTTGTTTACACATTGCTACACGACTTTTGTTTTTGCAAAAACACACGCATCCATTGAATGCACATTCAAATATGAACCGGTTGAAGTCTGACCAATCATGGATTCAGATTTGGTTGTGCTGTTTGGATAGCATCCTTTTCAAAACACGGAAGTGCCAACTGTTTGAAAACTTATCATGAAGGAGACATTAATAATTGCAGTGTGAACCCGGTCAGATTTATATGACACCAAGTTTTTCATAAATCAGAATGGAGCTGGAAAAGAAAAAGCTTGGAGCAAGATTTGTGAGCTCTACACTGCTTTGACATTTCTCACCAAGCCTCTTTCCAACTGTGACTGCATGCGATTGTATCAGGTAGCGGCAGTCCAGTGTGAACACCATCTTCTAAAGGCGTTCAAGAACCCATGTTCATTGTGTCCTTGAACACACTTCACATGCGTGGTGTGTGAAGTGGACTGAGCGAGTATGACATCACCTGTAGGAAATGGCGTACTTCTAGCTCCGATGAAATGTCACAATTTTTTCGCGATATGGATGCCCCCACGTTGGAGCAAGTTCAGTCACATAGAAAAAAAAATCAGATTTGAACACTAAACCAAGTGGAACACCACATCTAATCTCTAGTTTAGAGAACAAGGTCAGCTCAAAAACAAATGATACTGAGGTCATTAAAAAGACAGCGCTGTCCTCTTTTAAAAGACATTGATATGTCAACATTAAGCAGTGCGAACTGTTTTCTTTAAACTGTTCTTCATCTCTACGCTCACATCGTTTGAGTCACAAAAAAACATGGATTGCATTAACATTCAAAGCCACTCCTTTCACTTCTCAACTATGCAATCCTTTTATGGCTTCTTATTTGTGGACTAATTCTCTGAAGTGAGGCAAGAGCTAACTTTCGAAACACTAGCAGGCAAATTGGTTAAGTTGTTAGTCAATGTGTAATTTAACAAAGAAAGTGTCTGTCAGAATTTTTGCCCGTTTAAAATAAATTTTTTTTCTTTTTTTTGGTGTTGATTGAAATTGAGGTTCATTAAATCATATTTTTTCTGGCTTTTTGTTAGATTTGTGTTTCTGCTCTTCCCCTCTTGCCATTTGTAGACCAGGTTTGCAACTCATCCAGGAGTTTTCCGTTCATTAAATCCAGACCAGGTTCTCCTGTCTTCACCTTTTCTGCCACAAGGAAGATCCATAGACTGTAAAAACCATGGACAGCTCAACCCCTCCCTTCTCGCGTTCCCAACAGGACGTACCCACTGGTTTCAAGAAACCAAAAGCCTATAGACTTCTGCTGAGAAAAAGACAGTTATTACTCAGTACTATTGTTTGTCAGAATGATCATTATTGCTGATATCTTCTTATTAGCATCTTCTTTCTAATCATAATTTTTTAAAGATATTTTTTCTTTATTGTAAGTTATTCAAGTTATTAACGGACTATTCAGATCCCTCTGTAAAAGCATGTGGGTCTGACGTCGAATGTCTGAGGCGTTTGATTGACAGATTTTGGGTAGCCATGAAAGCAACACTTGTGTTTTTTCTTTTCACAGTCTTCATTATGAAATAAGGTCTGGGTTGGTTATGGAACAAAAGAAAAACACATTGGATAAAAATAAAAATAATCCCAAACAAAAACCCTCCAAAGCCTTATTTAATATGTGTGTCATTAGGGGGTTTAAAAACGGTAATGTTAATATTAGAATATAGAATCAATGCATTAAAAATTATTGTTTTTGTTTTCATTTACAACAAAGATAGTCCATTAAACTCCTCCAGGAGGTCATACTGTTCTGTGTTAAATGTTTTCAAATTTAAGGGCTTTTCTCTATGAAGAAACGATCCAAAGTGAAAGAAAAAAAATGGTATTAAGGGAGTAAAATAAAAATAAAAAGAAAAGGGGATCCTTTTCTCAGGTTACTGAGTCGAGCTTTGGAGCGGAAAGGCTATCATTAAAAAGTTGCTGCCATGATGAAATTTGGGCCTCGGCTAAATTCCCTCCCCCCTTTCTTTTGGTTCATTGATCAAAGTGCGCACAATATGATGCGTTCAAAGACATTTAGCTGTATATTCATTTTACAGAGTCGTGAGCAGCAGGTTAATTGTCTTACATCTGAAGTTTAGCATATTTTTGGAGTCCAACTTGCTGTTATAACTCTCCAGTGTTTAGCCAAAGGAACACCAGAGGTTCAAAATGTGATTTTTGATGTTCACACTGAAACCAGAATGAAAGGCTGTCACACAGGCGGGGGAAAAAAGGGAAAACTCTGCGGCATTCAAACAAAACCCAGTCAGCTTCACATTCTTTGTTGCATAGCTGCTCTTTGGCTCAAACTAATGTTTTCACCATCAAAGACCACATTTCTCTGCAGCTTCCAACACGAGAAGACTAACAGTCGAGCTTTTCCCGTTCCAGCAGCATTTGGACCAAACAAGCATCATGGACACAAAAGTGAAGCTGGAGGAAATTTCTCAGCCATCTACAATGTTTGTAAATTTAATTATTTAATAATTCAGCAGCTCTTTTTTCTTTCTAAATCTTGTGGAGAAAATGGAGTATTAAACCACCACAGTAAACAAATATATGAGAGTAAAAAAGTAAGAGAAAGAAGTACACATTTTAAGAGAACAATGCTGTAAATGTAGACTTCAAAACACCGTCGTGTTGAAATGAAAAAGTCATGCTTTTTTGAAAATAAAATTTTACGTTTAGATTTTTTTCTAATTTCAGAGAAAGATGGACATCACACTGTTTAAGAATCTCACTGAGTCTGCTTTACTTTACTTTACTTTACTTTACTGCTTAACATACTTTTCAGGAAATTATAACTTTATTTTTGAAAACTTCCTTGTAAAATTATTACTTTTTAAATCTCGTAATGAAAATGTAGACTTTTCCTAATAATTGTACAATTTTATTCTTGTAAACTTTTTTAAACACTTGTACAACTTCATTCTCGTATAGACCTTTTTTCAAATAATTGTGCAACTTTTTTTTCTGTAAAATGTTGACTTTTTCTAACAGTTGTGCTATTTTATTCTTGTTTAATGTCGACTTTTTACTATTATTCATACAACTGCTGCTGATAGCCTTGTGAGGAACTGCAACATTTATCAGTCACTTGTTAGCTTCGGGTCTGGAATCAACAGGTGGGGGCTTCCTACTGCCTGTTCTGGAACCTCTTTAGTCTCCAGAGGAGCTGAAGGTGACAAATATAAAACTTAGGATTTCTTAGATTCTCTTCTTAAACTGCAACAACGCCTCTTGTTGTCAGCAAAGATTAATGCGAACAACACAATCTTCAGATCTTTAGAGGGAATGCTCTGAGCTATCCAAATATTTTATTTATTTTGAGCCTGAGGCCACGTTTCATAACCTGTAAAGTCTGTGCTGAAGTAATCAGCAGAGAATGAACGTGCTCTGCAGCTCCGGTCAGCCGGGTCAGTCTTGGGTTCTTAAAATATTCATTTCTCAGTGGTTGAAGAAGGATTCAGGGCCTTTACTGAAATGAAAGTACAGAAAAAGGACTGCACATACAGTCAAGAAATCTCAACACATTGGGTGGTTTTCCTCCTCAACTAACAACTTTACAGGTGTGTTAGCAAGACAAACCCTCCATTACATCATAAACAGACGTGATTAAAGCTTGTCAATGAGTGTGCCATCCTAAAACCTTAGTCACATGACCCTTATGGGGGTGTTGACCTGTACGGGCTCGGCGGGTTTTTGCGGGACCATGAAGGGTCTCAGAAGGAAGCGCCTACATCTTAAGGGGAGTACAGGCGTGTCTTACAGTTTCCTTGAGGCTCGTATTTCGTATGGAAATGGAACGTAGCGTTGTCGTGCGCGAGGCAAGTCTACCATGAAACATTTGTGACGTACAGATGATGCTGGCGTACGATTCCCTCTTATGCCAAATGTCAGTCCTTAGGAAAATACTGTAAGATATGCATAGCTCTTTACTGTCCGTGTCCACAGGGTGTGTAGGTGATACGTAGGTGTGTGTAGGATGCCGGTAGGATGTCCACACAAATGTGCAGGATTTGGGGGAGATGAAAAAGATGAAGAGTGTGTAAAACTCCTGTGTCTCACCTTCTTCCTGTTACGTGTTAAGTGTTTGCTCCCATCTGTTGTTCGCAGCAAGCCCATAGAGAAAATGTGCACAAGTATTTTGGCCATGCTGGCTCACGGAGCGGTCTATGACCTTGATATTTTGTGCAGGCCAGCTGCATGTCCCGTATAGGCTTCACCCGCAGACAGCCCGTACATCCAGCCGTAAGGGCAGCAGTGACTACAGCTATGAAAACGTTTTGAGAATCCCTTGCTCAAACACCCAACCATCAGAACGATGCAGCTCTCCAGATTTGTGCTAAATCTGACGAGTTTTCAAGAATCCTCTGTACCAGTTCTGTTGCATTACCTTTCGATTTCTAGAAAAGGCTTTTTTCCAGAAACATGTGATTTTATTTTTTCAGTTTTGGGGGAATTTTGTTTTGTTATTTTGGAATTATATTTTGATTTCTGGAATTTTATGCTGATTTCTAAAATGCCTTCTTCTTCTTCACCTTTCGGCTTATCCCTTCAGGGGTCGCCGCAGCGAACAGGCTTTCACTGAATCCCACAGATGCCCTTCCTGACACAACCCTGTATTATTATCCGTGCTAGGAACCGGCACAGTGAGACCCAGACTTGGGGCCCCCTTGTGGCTACATTAGGCAGTAGCCCAAAGGGTCTTGCCCAAGGACCTACACTGGATAAAGCTCATTGCGCCCCCTGGAATCGATTTGATTTCTAAAATATAATGTCTTTATTGTTTGGTTTTGTTGTGCTTGTTTTTGCATTTAGTGATTTATTGACTTAATTTGGACTTCAAGGCCACCGTAGACCAGTATATAGTATATAGTAAATCTATACCTCACAGCAAGAGCTAAACTAAAGAAACATCTACTTTAGTCTCTTTTGTCCCATATTTTGTTTTGTTTTTTGCAACTTTCGCCACAAACTTCAGATTTTCTTAAATAAAAAGTGAGTTTTTATCTCGCAAACATTTTTATCCTAAATGAAAACGTTTCTTTAACTACAGTTTGTATTTCAGAATAAAAGTGGGACTGAGATTCTTGGCTTCACCTCCTTCAACACCAGATAAAGAACTTGTGCACACACACATATACACACAGTGGACAGAAAGGACTAACACTGAAGGGGAACAATGGATGGAGAGGGGACACCTGCTTGTCTAACAACCCCCCCTCATCCTCCACCACCTCCTCCTCTTCATCACACCAGCCTCACAGCTATTAGAATTCAGTTCAGGGCCCTGCTCCGTCTCCGTGAGTGGGTCAGCCATGCGTGTCATGGTGAAATCCAGTGAATGATAATGAACTTAGAAAGCGTGCGCGCGCAAGTGTGCGCAAAGGAGGAGGAGAGGAGGCTTGTTGAATCACTCCCTCCATCCACCCGCTATCTATCCATCCATCTGTCCCTCCTCCTTCTTTTCCTCCTCCTCCTCCTCCTCCTGGTTGGTGGCGTGTCGGTGTTAGAGAGCTCTGACACACGCGCGCGCGCACACCTCCGCCGATGTGTCACTACCCATTCCACCTGCCTCCTCCAGTCATTCCCCGTCTGGCGCTCCATCTACCTCCACCTCTCCATCCTCCAGCTTTCTCCTTGTTATTTGTTCAAACTCATGGCTTTCCTCCTCTCCACTCCTCCGTATCCCCCCCCCCCCCTTTACGCGCGGTGTGTCACTGCCGCCGAGAAGAAAGAAAGACAGAAAGAAAGAAAGACAGACGGAAGAAAGAAAGCTCCTGTCGACACGTGAAAAGAGACAGCAGGAGCGGAGTCAAAGAGGAGCAGAGAGGGAGCGGAGCGCACAGCGATCTGCCTCATCCACCACGGGCCCAGACCCTTCCTTGATGGAATATCCCGGACGGCGGAAGGAGGGCAGAAGGAGGGAGAAGGAGAAACAGCGGAGGAGATAGAAGATTAATAGAACCGAGAACGCGGGATTGCCTCGAGAGGGTACGGAGAAAAGAAAGAAGAAAAAAACATATAAACATGTCTCGCGCTCTTGCCAATCTTCTCTCTTATAACAAACTTCGGTTCCTCTGTCCCTTTTGGCATTTTTTCTTTCTTCATCTCTTTTCTCTTCAGCTTTCTCTCGCTTCCAAGTCCACAGGCTCTGTGCGGGATTTTTTGTGACTAATTTTCAAGCCTTTTTTTTCCAGACTCAGGCAAAGATGAGACTTTCTGTTCCATCCAGATCTTCTTTTTTGGTTCTAATTAATTCCCCTCAGTGTGCGCGCGCAGGCGCTCCAAGTGTCTAATTTTCGACAAATAACTGAATTTGAGTCTTTTTTCAAATCTGATTTCATATATATATGAATGTGGGCTGAGCAAATGTTCCGTTTTTTCTGCATTTGTATGCCAAAAAACAAAAACGGGTATGTTTCTTATAGTTTCTGAAGAAAAACTTCTTGGAGCGTTTTTGCTTTTCCAATATTGTGTTTTTTTAATCTTGTTTAGAAAAGATTGGTGTATTTCAGGCTTAAATAATGAAATAGTGCAACAGCCATTTATTCATAGAAGACATTTTTAAGAATAAATTTGGATTTTGACAGATGTTGAGAAATAAGCTTTATTTGAGTGCGCAAAAATTAAAACTGTGGAAAAAGGTGGGATGGAGTCTCCTATGAATGAACGAGACACCTGTCAGAGCCTCTGTGTACAAAAAGTCCACGAAAACCCTCACTTTGCGCACTTTCCCTACTTCTGTATTTTATTTTTTATTTATCTGCTGCTGTTTTAACATTTCTCCCTGTCTCTCTTATTCCTCGCCTTCCCGCCCAACCGCATCTCCCTCCTCCTCCTCCTCCTCCTCCTCCTCCTCCCTCTGCTGCGCTCCATCCAGTCCAGTCTCATTGTCCTCACGCGCACACTTGGCTGAAGAGCGCGTGTGTGTCCGTGTGCATGTGAGGACGAAAGCTCATGAGCCGGTCACCCCTGCAGCTCCACTTCCCACTCTCAGGTGAGTTTGTCTTCAGATTTACTTAAAATCTTTAAATATAAAAACTTGTTTTGGGAAATGTTCTGTTCTGACATTCAGATAAGACACTTAAACCGACAGCGCATGTTGATCCGTGCACGTGTCAAAAGCTGGGCTTAGTCTGTACGTGCTCTGGTTATGAATGACTGACCTGGAGATCCCAGCCAGCCTCCACAGCCTGCTTTGGCACTTTCTTTTTCCTTTTCCATCCTTTCTGATGTTATCTGGAGAGCTCTGCCACAAACGGCGGATTCTCACGCGCCTACATTATGCGCTCAAGTCATCTCCTCTGTGTTTTTTCACGTCACACTTAGATTCCACGGCAGATTTGAACATTTCCCCGGTGGGGTTGGAGGGCGCACAGAAATAGATCTCGTTCTAAATCAGGACAGAGAGCTCGACTCAGACAACTCCCTCACTCCTGCAGAAACCAGCAGCTACAAAGCATGAAAAAAATTAAAAGATTGCATGCAAATCCAACACTGGAATTAAAAGCGATGCAGACAAGCTTCATATCTCCTAATGAGGTGGAAAGATCTGGAAATGAGTTTCTGATTGTTTGAGATGAAGAAACACCTGTGCACATCAGGGGTTTGGAAAGATTGCTTTCAATTTTGGAAGGAAGATTTTGGGCAGACACATTGAGTATTACACAAGGATCAATCGATGAATCGATTTCTATTCCTACATTCCAACCAGATCGATCTGTCTGAGGCAAGTTGGTAATTGAATGGAACCATACCATAATAAAATTGTTTCAAAATAAAATACATTGATTATTTCGATATTGGAAAATACCAGAGTCCCACTGGTTTAAACATTTGGCTAAAAATGTCCTGAATCAATGTTAGGATAGTTCAAAATGAACCAATATCGACTATGAGTTTTATCGTCACCCATTAATTATGATATGAATCGAATGGTTAAAATGAATGGTAGGTCTGCTACAGATGAAGTTCTCAAGCCCACCTGTCTGTCTATATCTGGATCGTAGGCTCCTAGGAAGTTAAAGTCCCAGCCCACCGGCTGCCTCCAGCCTTCCTAGAGAGACAAAAGGATGGGATGACAGAGGGAAAAGAGGAAGAGGACAGCAGGGGGAGCAGGCAGAGGGAGCGCCTGTGTTCATATGTCAGACTGCGAGTTGGTGACAAGAATGTGAGAGATAAGTAGGTTTGGGATGAAATGTGCTGAAGGCTGGAAGGCAGCACCTGGCTAGAGAGGGAAAATAGAAGATAAGAAGGCGCAGAGAAAGTCAGGGCTATCCAAGGCTGATGAAGCCTCTAATATCTTACCTACGATTAGAACGGGCATCACGACCCACTCCTCCTCTCGCTCTTCATTTTCTCTCCGCTTTTATTTGAAAAAGAGCCGGCAGCGAAGAACAAAAGAAGACATATTGCATGCAAACCTTCCTCTCTCTGCAGTCAGGGGGAGGAGGCGGAAAACGAGGTGGAGAAGGATAAGTATTAGCAAGGCATGACCTACAAAGTGATTGTGGTAATCAAACTGAAAGACAAAATGCTCCGTCTGTGATCCAGTGAGTGAAATATGAACTACAGAGCTTCTAAAAGAACTTTTTATACTTCAGAAAAGTTAACATAAATAAATAAATAAATAAACAAATGGCGGTGCTTTATCTTTACAGCTGAAAAATCTCACATTAGGCGGGCTGTTTTACAGTCAAAAGCCCAAGTTTAAGATTTAGACCCTGTTCAATCCGCATTAAACATTTTCCCCAAGCACATTATCATCGCAACAGTTAAGAGGATTTTATGCCATCTAGTGGCACAATTGTGACCTACAACAACAACAAAAGAAAAACAAAACACATTCCATCATTGATCGTATAATGCTACCTTCACACCAGGCTTGGAAATCCATGTAAACGCGCGCCTACGAGCTTCCGCTTTCCAACTCTCACGTTCACGCAACGCTATACAAGTCCGTTTTCAGACTCTATGTACGAAACCTGCGGCCATTGAACGCACATTAGAAGTTTAGCCAGGTAAACTTTGACCAATCAGGGACTTGGATTTGGTAGTGATGTACGGATGCCGTCCCTTTCAATTCACAGGGGTGAAAAAAATGAACCACGTAAGAGAAATTAACAATTGCGGTTTGTGTTCAGCCATACTAAAGTCTTTCATTTATTGGAATAGAGCTGTGAAAGACAAAGCCTGAAGCAAGATTTGCAAGATTTTCACCTCTACAACATTTCACACCAACCCTCTTTCAGCTCTGGGTTCACACTCTTGCATTGGGTGGCGACAGTCCAGTGTGAACGCCATATGCTAAAAGCACGTTCAAGAACCCGCCTTCAGAGCATTCTTGAACTCGCAAAAGCTCTGAAAGTTCCTTGCGCTGTGAGATGTGCTAAAATTGGCTTTGGAGTTTATTGAAGTCTACCTAATCTCGATCTGCATCAATTGCTCGGTTGCTGCTTTAGGTTTTTATCTTGTCATTTTATCTACCCTCAAGAATTTTTTTACAAACATATTTATAACTCTAATTAAGTTTAAGTTATGTTAAAACTGCTGAACTCGGACGTCAGACCGTATTCACGCCAGGAATGTCTGTTGGTCAAACCTTTGGATTTGGATCAAGTCCAGACTTCTTTTTATAGTTTAGCTTGATTCATAATGTCACCGCACTTTGTGCAGGTCAGCTAAATCCTCAGGGAGGGCCCACAAAACAGCTATGGAAGTGTACATGGCGTTGCACTTGTTTTAGTTTTGTGATTCCCGTTGATTGCGTGAACAGGGGAAAGAGATTGTGTTTTTTTAGGCGTCGCGGGTGGCATCTCCGATGTTGAAGCGTTAAAGTGTTTAGAGTTCACAACAGCACAGATTGCGGCTAACTATTCAGACGGTTCTTAGTCTAAAATTTTCAGTCCAAACCAAAGTTTACACTAATATGTTCGCACCAGCAAACCTGGTGGGAAATAATATAAGAAGCAAAATGTTTTCTTTTTGTTTACTGATCCAAATGATGCAGATGTTTTATTGCTACCAGATTCATTTTTCAATTGGTGTTTCATGGCTGTTCATGCCTGAATGGTCTGAAGCGTCTCAACAAGATTTTAATACAATGAAGTAGATAAAGCCAGAATATGAGATGGCTTAAAATTAAACTAAAAAAATTTTTGTTTTGTTTTTCATTTTATTTAAAATAGCGTTCTAAGATTAGTTAATAGACCATAGCCTCTATAACACTTTGTTTTGTCAGTGGAAGATAAATATGTGGAGCTTTTCTGTGACTCATTATCAAAGATGATCTTTAGCAACTATTCATCATACTTGTGTTTATACATCATCAATCCACTAGGGGCAGTTAAAGTAACCCCCCCCCCCCCCCAACACTCGTGTCAATATTGTTGCATCTTGAACTAACATAGTGGGCTAAAACCTACCCAGATATCCAACCGATCATAATTTATACTAACTATATCTCATCAAAAGGCAATATTGCTACATTTTTATTGTGAATTCATCAAACGGTTAAAAAAACAAACCTGTTATGTACCCAAAAAATTGAATTTCTTTATTTATTGGGTCTTACAGGGTTAACGGTTACCCATTTGCCGAAATAATCCTGATAAAAAGGAACAAATTTACAAAAACTATTTATGAATCTACTGGGTTCTGATAAGGAAAACTTAGTTGATAAAAAATACAATTAAAAATATATTTGCTTGAAAAATGTTTTGTATATTCTTCAATAGTGAGCATTGATGCACACTAGTTTTTTGCAGAGACTTCTGGGACATTTTTAAGGGAGTGAATTTCAGAACCTGAAAGAAGAGCAAACGCCCTGTATTCTGTACTAAACGGGGTCAAAACTACAACATTTTGTACGGGGTGGCAGGTAGGGGGCAGTAGACTTTGGAGGGGTGCCACCACAGTGGAAGGGTATTACAAATGAAAGGGTATCAAATATGTATTTCTAACAATTTTATAATTGTTATTTTTGCAATGCTTAAAGAACTTTGTATTAATGATTTCTTAATCTTTGTCAAGAATGATGCTAATATTGACTTAAAAATGGGGGAGGCAAAGCTTTTTGCTCGGGTAATTGCCCCCTTGCAGCCCTAAAGCTTCGCCCCTGGTACTAAATAGTGAATAGTGAGTCAATTCAGACACAACCAGAAAGTGATAGTTTTTTTACATCAGACAGGACTGTTTAAATTTAAGCTGAAATTTGGATTGAAATGTTTGAATAATTGTGATTTAAAGTTCTTTGATCTAAAGGCCACACTGCAACTTCTATACATTTTAAGATTTAAAAAAGAGAAAAAAATTCAGTTTGTCATGCAGTTTAAAGTGAAAACGGCGTCTGTGGGATTGCTCGCCGTGTCACTTTTTGTCATTATTTCTCCTTTCAGGATAATTAACGGTAGCTGAGTGCTACACCCATTACAGGCCCTGTTACAGCCGTCACACTCGGCCACTGATTTCAGCTGCGATAATTAAAGAAGCATTAGCAGGGAGTGGGGGAAAAAAAAAAGATGCATCAGTTCCTCTCATTTTATCTCCCTTCGTTTTCCGGCTTCTCCTGTGAGTGTTTGTTTCTTCCTTTTGGCTTCTCTCGCTTCTATTTTTTCCTCCTTTCTCTTCCTCGTACCCTCATTTCCTCCTTCCTTCATCATCGCCCCCTCCCCTCTTCCTTCTCCTCTCCGGTATTCCCCAGAGATGGGCGAGCGTTCGGAGGAGCTCCGGCGCAGATGAAGCTGCTGGAGCAGCCGTGACATATACACTCGGAAGCGCACACTCTTCATGTCTTGTCAACACTGCAGGTGCTGCATCAAGATAAATGAGCCGCCATTAGCCAATCAGGTCAGCCGGTGGGGGGGCCGCAGGAGACGGAGGAGCGGGATGGGCTCATGGAGGTCAAGCCGTCGACAGGGGAGACGAGCTGCTCTGCTAAAGCACGCCGCGGTGCAGAGAGGGAGGACTCCCTGATTAGGCCTCTTGAAAAGTTTTCTTCTTGCGCTCACTGTACGAGCTCTTCCTCCGTGCTCCGCTGCCATTTCCACTTTGTTTTCCCCCCACCAGCGCTCCTCTGGGAAGTGGAGGAGTGCTGAAGATTGTTCTGCTGCCACTTGATGGCCTAATTGGTATCTCTGGCCTGTTGATTATCCGTTCATCAGTGATTTGCTGGAGTGAAGCAGACAGGGGATGAGGAGGAATTCAAAGCCTTTTCGGGTGTTTGGATCCCAAAAATGATGTGTTTTCTTCCCCCCCTTCCCCCATTCAGTGTGGAATTTCTTTCATCTGTCTCTCAGGAGGAAGAAAACCCTGAAACAAATTAGGAAGAAAGTTGGAATTATTCTCATTACAGCGCTACAATCAATGAGTGGGTCTGTGTGTGTTTACGCGATTAGCATTTTGACTCTAATGACGAAGGATTGGTTGGAAATGTGGAAGGTAAATAATGAACGTCGTGGCATGAAAAAAACAAAGCCGTCATCCATTACTCCTCTCTGCACAAACGTGTGTGCCGGATAATCCTTCCCTGGCCTGACTTTTCATTCCTCCTTCTTTCTTCTTCTGCCCCCCCCCGCCCCTCTTCCTCTTTTCTGCCACCATGTCTGCATTGTGTGCTGCAGATATCTGGGGCAGGGTGTCCTTGCATATCTTTTTGACTCTGGTGTTGCTTCAGTTGTTTTTTACTCCCAATCTTTATTTTAGAATTTGTTTTAATGTTTTCGGTTAAAACAAAACAAAGCACTGAAGCTGCGTTGGCACCACCCTCGACGTTGAGCGTTTAAGTGACCACTTTCAATAAAAGTCTATGTAAATGTGCGTTTCATGCATCTGCGTTCAAAGCTCATGCATTCATGAGTGGCTAGACGAGATTACTATGACCGTTTTTGGCCTCTGTGTACAAAACGCGCAAGACTGACCAACATACGTGTACAAGTGTTGACAAAATAACTATTTACAATGAAAAAGACAGATATTTGTGACATAATCTTAGTACCAATTGACACCTGGGGATGTGCTGGCTTAGGGTTTGGAGACCGCTGACATTCTCTGCAGTATTTTGGAGTTTAGCTCTAAACATTGAAAACGTTTGTCATTGGATGTAAAGAACTGCGTCCAACATTAGATCTATGAAGCTGTGTTCACACCGCCCTTGGCGACATGCGTTCGAGCGACCACTTCCAATGAAAAGTCGATGTAAACATACATTCCAGGCTTCCACGTTCAAAACTCTTATGTTTCCACGCTGCAACACACATTAAGACCGTTTTTAGGCACAATGTACAAAACACGCATCCACTGAACACGTGTTGAAAGTTAAACCAGGTCGACTTTGGGACTTGGATTCGGTAGTGACACATGAATAGTGTCCCTTTCAATTCACGAAAGTGCCAACCATTTGACAATAAATCATGGAGGATAAATTAATAGTCTTTCACATATCAGAATAGAGCTGTGAAAGAAAAAGCCTGGAGCAAGATTCACGAGATTAGCACCACTACGACACTTTGCACCAAACCTCTTCCAACTGAAGGCCAGTATCAGGTAGCGACAGTCCAGAGTGAACACCATATGCTTAACGTGCATTTTTGAACGTGCGTCACATTGCCAGTGTTAACGTAACATCATGTTTTGAAGCTTGTAGGTCATTACTTAAAAGGGTTTTTGCAGCAATTCTTAAAATTTGAATCATTTTCTTTAAATAAGCAAAACAAAATCTTCCAAAGGGATAAGAAAATGGTCTTACCAAGTACTCTTATTTAAGTAAATTCTATTCACTCAGACACGTTTTCCTAAACTAGAATTATTTTAATATTGAAAAACTTTCTTAAGACTTTTTTTTGTAAACCACAAAATAAGACAAATGTTCTTCAAACAAGGGTCCTACAACTTTGCTGTGTAGACAATACTTCTTAATCATAAAGAGTAAAAAAATGGTTGCAGTGGGCACATGTTGTTCTGTGTTCAGCAGCTAAATCGAAACATTGGAACAGTATTTATGAAGTACAAACACTTTTTTCTTGAAGTTGTCTCAAGAATGTTTGACATATTGGAACTAATGTGTCTACTTTAGACCATTCATTGACTGGATATGAGAACTGGAATGGGTGGCCCCTTCCCCATGGCATTCCATACAGGAAGTACGCGCTGGTTCCAAGAAGCCAAAACCCCATAGAATTCTGTAGAGACATAATCCGCTGTTACTCAGTCATTGTATTTGTCAGAATAACCATTCTTGCTCTGTTAACTTTTTTTTTAATCTTCTTGCTAATGGTAATTATTTTTCATGATATTTTTGTTGCAGCACAAGCTATTCAAGTTATCAATTGACAAATCAAGATTGCTCAATAAAAGTGTGTGGTCCCACGTTAAATGGTCAAAATGTTTGACAGATTTCGTGGAGGCAGCTTAAAGTGGTAGGGGTGTGGCCTCCCAAAAAGCTCACTCCTGGCTATAGAAATGACTCGGACTAAACACTGCATACTGACGTCGTCTGGCTATGACATGGCGACGCCTGAATCGCAAAAACATGGTGACTGAATTCTCCTTTAATGGAGCCGGAAATAAATCATTTTCTATCTGTGACGTCATGCTCACTCAGTCCAGTTCTTTTATATGGTTAATAGTCCATCCTAAGATCCACCTTTATACCAAAACTCTTCAGCCCCAAGAAGACCGACCTGATAGCAAAGCCAAACCCCTTTGTTGCAGTTTCCCTATCATAAAAGGCCAGAGGAATGTAGAACGCTCAGTGAATCACTGAGTGGATTGAAAGATCAAGTTGACGAGATTATTGCAGACTCTTCGTCCCTCCTGAGATGAAAGGATAAAACCCTGTTCTTTGCCAATGAGCAAGTTAACTATCAGGTTTAGTGGACAGTATGTTCTGTGTCTGCAGTGGGTCTTTGGGATCTTTCATCCAGACCACAACAAACCTAGAGCTCATTAGCTTTGCTACATATAGACCTAACGCCGTCCAAATGAACTGATTGACCTTTGAATTAATAACAAGGATGAGATCAATAACTGGTGTTCTAAGTTAGTCAAGTGCCTTCAGACATAGAGACTGAAAAGTTAGAGTGCAAGAAATTCAAGCAAATTTTAAACACTGATGGCCTTCACTCCGATGAAAATAGTGTTTTTGCTGTTTTTAACATGTTCTTGTGGCCTTTTTTCTGACGATGGAGGGCTCATATTAAGAAAATGAATCTCAAAAGTGCATTTCTGACTTTTCTTTATTAAAATCGTTGTGAGCCAGGAGCAGTTGAAAAATGACGTTTGAAAAAGATCATCAGAGATTCATGTAGGTCTTTGCTTGTTTGAGCCGGTTTCAGACTCAAAACTGTACGGCTAGATGGCTCCAATATTGTTTGCCATTTTTGTTGCTTTTAAACAGTGAGCTCTCAGCAACAGGGAGGGGAAGGGGGGTGGGACTGGTTTGCGCCAACAGTCCTGCCCACAACTTCAATTTGGTTTTCACCAATGCAAATCACGTCACAGAAAAAAGTCAACTTGAAACCTTCTTATCTTCTGGATTGATTTTAACCCAAATCATGTTTTTTCAGCTAAATCGAAACATTGGAACAGTATTTATGAAGTACAAACACTTTTTTCTTGAAGTTGTCTCAAGAATGTTTGACATATTGGAACTAATGTGTCTACTTTAGACCATTCATTGACTGGATATGAGAACTGGAATGGGTGGCCCCTTCCCCATGGCATTCCATACAGGAAGTACGCGCTGGTTCCAAGAAGCCAAAACCCCATAGAATTCTGTAGGGACATAATCCGCTGTTACTCAGTCATTGTATTTGTCAGAATAACCATTCTTGCTCTGTTAACTTTTTTTTTAATCTTCTTGCTAATGGTAATTATTTTTCATGATATTTTTGTTGCAGCACAAGCTATTCAAGTTATCAATTGACAAATCAAGATTGCTCAATAAAAGTGTGTGGTCCCACGTTAAATGGTCAAAATGTTTGACAGATTTCGTGGAGGCAGCTTAAAGTGGTAGGGGTGTGGCCTCCCAAAAAGCTCACTCCTGGCTATAGAAATGACTCGGACTAAACACTGCATACTGACGTCGTCTGGCTATGACATGGCGACGCCTGAATCGCAAAAACATGGTGACTGAATTCTCCTTTAATGGAGCCGGAAGTAAATCATTTTCTATCTGTGACGTCATGCTCACTCAGTCCAGTTCTTTTATATGGTTAATAGTCCATCCTAAGATCCACCTTTATACCAAAACTCTTCAGCCCCAAGAAGACCGACCTGATAGCAAAGCCAAACCCCTTTGTTGCAGTTTCCCTATCATAAAAGGCCAGAGGAATGTAGAACGCTCAGTGAATCACTAAGTGGATTGAAAGATCAAGTTGACGAGATTATTGCAGACTCTTCGTCCCTCCTGAGATGAAAGGATAAAACCCTGTTCTTTGCCAATGAGCAAGTTAACTATCAGGTTTAGTGGACAGTATGTTCTGTGTCTGCAGTGGGTCTTTGGGATCTTTCATCCAGACCACAACAAACCTAGAGCTCATTAGCTTTGCTACATAAAGACCAAACGCCGTCCAAATGAACTGATTGACCTTTGAATTAATAACAAGGATGAGATCAATAACTGGTGTTCTAAGTTAGTCAAGTGCCTTCAGACATAGAGACTGAAAAGTTAGAGTGCAATAAATTCAAGCAAATTTTAAACACTGATGGCCTTCACTCCGATGAAAATAGTGTTTTTGCTGTTTTTAACATGTTCTTGTGGCCTTTTTTCTGACGATGGAGGGCTCATATTAAGAAAATGAATCTCAAAAGTGCATTTCTGACTTTTCTTTATTAAAATCGTTGTGAGCCAGGAGCAGTTGAAAAATGACGTTTGAAAAAGATCATCAGAGATTCATGTAGGTCTTTGCTTGTTCGAGCCGGTTTCAGACTCAAAACTGTACGGCTAGATGGCTCCAATATTGTTTGCTATTTTTGTTGCTTTTAAACAGTGAGCTCTCAGCAACAGGGAGGGGAAGGGGGGCGGGGTTGGTTTGTGCCAACAGTCCTGCCCACAACTTCAATTTGGTTTTCACCAATGCAAATCACGTCACAGAAAAAAGTCAACTTGAAACCTTCTTGTCTTCTGGATTGATTTTAACCCAAATCATGTTTTTTGTGATGATTTTCTAAATCAAATGACTTTGATACTAAACGTTTAGATTCAATTGAACTGTGTGGGGACAAATTCATGGAAGTTTGAACCATCAAGTAATGGGTCTTCACCAGATTAACGAGTCCGAGTGCAATACTGGTTTTCATAATGGAAAGTTTTCAGCTACACGTTCATCATCATTTTGCCCAAAACATGAGTTCACCAAACCTCCATCTGAGCCTGGAAGCTGTTGGAGCATGCCCTGTACAGCGAAGGAATTCTCACCATTAAATGTCAATACCCCCCCAACTCACACACACACACACACACAACCACCACCAATATTGCAATTTTGCTGTCAATTTAAGAAAAAAATGACACAGTTTATTGAAGAAAAGTCACCCCAAAACAATTGTCACGGATATTAGATCCAACCACAAAGGGCGGTGGGGGTTAGGGTTAGGGTTGGGGGGCTGACAAAGATAATCCGAAGATTTATGGTTTAATAACTGAGAAAAATCTGTACAAATGTGCCAAAAAGTCATTTTTCTCAAAGCTCTAATAAATCTCTCCATTTACCATTACTACTACATTAAATGATTAAAGGCTTCTAACAAAACGTCTATGTAAAAATATGTAAATATTGACACACAAAAAAGGAATTTAAAAGTGTAAAATGATTGTATTAAAGGAAAATTAATTTATCTTTTTTTTTTACTCTAGATTCTGCTATAATTAGTTGTTTTATGTTTATGTGGAAGCCATTTTATACAAAGACACTTTATTAGAGCCACAGTGCTCTATGTTTTAATTAGTGTGTACTTTTTCAGGCAAGAATCTAAAATTTAGCCCAAAAAAGAATATAAAACTTTACTTAATCAGAAGCCAAAAGTAAAAATAAATCAGGCTTCTAAATAAACTCCAAATGTTCAGTTGGCTAGTTGGACAAAGAAGTAAAAAGTCTTTGTTAAAGTCAGTATTTTTATCCTTACTGCTATTATTATCCCAGCTGAAGTGGTGTTTAAATTCCTCAAAATAACCTGATTTGGGGATTAATATTTACTTATATGATGCCGCCTTTCTTTGGCACGTTAAACGAGCTGACAGAAGAGAAGAGACTCTGTGGCCGGCGCCGCATGGTTGAGGCCGCCTGCAGCGCCTCCTCCTCACAGCATGTTTCACACATCATTTTTTTCCCCTCCCTGTTGACAAATAATTAAACGTCCAACGGCTCAGGTAACATCCCAAATACATCAACATGTAAAGATCTCTCCTTTCTCATTGGAATTTCTTCACTTCATCTGTAGATTTTTCTTCCTTATTTGGTCCCCCTTTATGGTTTTTTTTTGTCGATGGTTACTCATTACCTTTCTCTTCTCTCTGTTTCAGCTAATCTGTTTAGCCAGCTCAGCCGTGAAATCTCTCGGCTGCAGCACTTGTGCACAAACGCTCTGGTACAGAGTTCAGAACTTTACAGAGAGGCTCAGCGGTCCAGCAGACAGCTGTAGAGCAGCTGAGACCTCTTAATCTCTCTGCTCTGTACCGAGGGCTGGTTAAGCCTCCGTCTCCTCTGGGAACGTGGAGCTTTCGCTGAATGTTCTTCCAGCAGACTTCGGAAACACCCCTGAGCCTCTCTTTAGTTAGCGCTGCTCCACGGTGGGATGAGGCGAGTACCTAACAACCGTTGGTGACTATGAGCTGTTTCCGTGCCGTTTTTCCATTATAATCTCAGCACTAGATGTTAAAATGGTCTAATCCTGGGATTTATTTTGTTTAAAGACCCACTCTTATGAAAATTATGTGTTCTTGTGAAATTGTTCTGATGATGAAGGACAAACAAGCTCAAAATTGTATTTCTGAGTATTTTTTTTATTCAAATCCGTGTAAATCAGGAGCAGATTTTAAAAAAAACAACTGTGTGGGAAAAAAAAGTGGAGTTGCTACATAGAAAATACGCTGGATGATCCATAATCTCCCTGCTCCGCTCCATTGTGATACGTCCACTTGTAGACAACTAGAACCAGGTACGTCTTTGATGGCATATGCTCAAAACTGTACGGCTGTATAGCTCCAATATTGCTTGCCATTTTTGTTGCATTGGTAATATTAAGTTGGGGTTGTTGGGGGCTGTAAGCTAGGAGAGCATGTAAACAGGTGGATGTCAGGAAGCGGTGGTGGTCCCACAAAATTCTAAAGACTTATGGCTGCTCTGCAGAAATTATTTCCTATGTTTCTTTTCCCAATTTTAGTTAAAAATGATCTAATTATAATTAAAAGACTTTGAACACTTCTAAAGTAGATCAAAAGATGATCGGAGGGAGTTTCAACATATAGTATGGACCAAAACCATCAACGTTTTGTTTGGCTTTAAAGAGCCTATATCATGCAAAAGTTTTTAAGCTTTTATATTTTAAGCTTTTACATGTGTTTGTGATGTCACAAAGTGAGGAACAGCCCCTTCCAGAAAGAGTCTGTGCTCCCATTTTCCAAAAGGAAAATGAGCTGCCAAAATAACTCAGACTTCATAAAAAAATCTTTCTTTAGTGTGCCAAAAGTAATAGATTACCATATATATATGGATATAGTTTACTCTGAAATGCTTTAAAAAATGATATTGTCATGCCTGCCTTGGGTTTCACCTCTTATCCTCCCTGTAGGTCCCCCCCTTCCTAAGGTCTCTTGTCACAGGTGTTCTACATTTGTAATCATGTGTCTCTATTTAGACTGTGGCTGTTTTGTGTTCTGTGTCGGAGCATCTGCTTATTGTGCTTCAGTTGTGGTGTGAGCTTCTGGCATTAAAGCCTTTCGAGAGAGAGCTGGACTTGTGTCGTTTCTTCCTGCTCCTGGGTTTTCTCCCCTTGGCCCCTCCGTCACATATATAGGCTTTTTGATATTGGTCGAAATAAAAGTAACATTTTCTTTCCTCTATTTTGGAATATTTGATTTCTTATGGTCATTTCGTCACCCGTGTTCGTTTGTTATGATGTAAATTCTTGGCAGCATAAACTTTTCTGAGAAGATTGTGAAGATGTAGGTCAGCAGTAAAATGCAGATTAACAGAGAAGGAAGATCAAACCTTTTTCTTACCTTGATCTAAATGAATATAAGAAATAACTGGCACAGAGGAAGAACACGTGTTAGGAAGATTTCCCGATTATACGTGTTGAAGGACTTTCATAAAGGTGGGAAATTTGTCAACACGTGTTGGTCATGAAGAGCTCTGCTGAAGACTCAATAGCACCTTGGCACCACTTTTTCTCTGTGTATCTTGTTTTTTAAAACCCTCTTAATGGTAGTTAATGGTTGTTACAACATGATAATTAAAGTTTAGAATTGTTTTGTGCTACAGCAATGTGGAGATAATGCCATGATAGTGGTCTGAATGTTTTTTTTTTTTTGGTTTTTACAGATAAACGCATGACTGAGTTGTAGCTGGTTATTTCTCAATAGTACACACCGCTCATGCGGTGCACATTCAAGAATGCGCACAATGTAGGATCTTTAACACGTATTTAGCATATGGTTTTAATACCTGATACTAGTGCATGTAGTCACAGTTGGAAGATTCTCGGTTTAAAATGTCAAAGTTGTGCAAATCTTGCTCCAGGCTTTTTCTTTCACTGCTCAATTCCGATGTATGAAAGTCTTGGTGTCATAGAATGCAATTGTTCTTTTTTCTCCTCCATGATCAATTTTCAAACGGTTGGTACTTTTGTGTTTAAAAAGAACGCAACCCATCACTTTAGCTCCTGTGTCACTACCAAATCCGAGTCCCTGATTGGTCAAAGTTCAACCTGGTTTGACTTTCGACCGCATTTAGTGGCCGTGCGTTTTGTATGTAGAGCCTGAAAACAGACTTAAAAACTTGCATAGGGACATGTAAAAACAAAAGCCATAAATGCGCATATATGTGTTTACGTTGACTTTTCATTAAAAGTGGTTGCTTGATTGTGCGTTGGGTGCGCATTGCGCAGGGTGATGTGAACATAGCATAAGATTTATGTGAATGTGGCAAGCTGAATGCATTCTATACGGGAGACACAGTATAGAGAAGATTGATTGACAAGGTCTACAGCTAAAGGACACAGGGGACAGTGTACTGTTTCAAAAACAGCATGCAAATGGCACTAAAAAAAAAGCTAACCAAGCATACTGCAAAACCACAATATAGCGAGGGACTACTGTATATGTTCTACTTTGGGTTAAATGGGAACTGACTTGTTTGTGTAACATGCGGTTACCTAATGATATGACCTGGCTCCAGGTACTTTTCTAGCTTTCAAGCAGCCCCTAATAAGCAGCACCGGGATATGACTGTCCCAACAACACGGATGAGTGCGGGGAAAAAATGGTTGCCATGGTAAATAGGCAAATGTAGTTGCAAAAATCCGCACACCTATTTATTAGTGCAGGGAAAAAACTTTGTGAGCCTTTGGGCATACACTAGAGGTCTATCACTCTGACAGTGGAGAGTGCTTGGGCTCAAGGTTGAACTGACTTCTGTTAGAGTTGGCTTCAAACCTATGGATTACAGTGAGCTGACAAACGGGAAGGCAGAGGTGAAGGCAGTCAACAAGTGGCGGTCGTTACTTTTGATTATAAATCTGCTCTATGCTTGTGTTTTGTATATAAAGAAAAACTTTCAATTAGAATCCCAGCAGCACTCAGAGCAGGTGGATTGGGGATGTTGGAGTGGTTGTTAGTGTGGCGGTGAAGGTGGTGTGTGTTGTGGGGAATGTACAGATATGTGAGCTTTTGAAAGGGGGGGTCAAAGCACAAAGCAGTGGCCTGTGGAGGAGAGAAAAAGCTCTTGTGTGTTTAAAAAGTCAATGGGCTCTTTGTGTGCCGGCCTGGGAGACACTTATCTGCGAGGGCACACTGAGACGGCGCACGGCGCAACAAACACATACCAACTCCAATATGGAAGCCTGACGGGCTGTCATTCAATCTTCCGTATAGCTCCCTTTACCTTCGGCGCGAGCTTATCGTTCCTCTTTCTATAGGAAGCTTCCTGTTTTTTGGTGCCTTCAGCATCTGTGGAGCAGCAGAAACTCTACTCCCTGCTCCTTCCTGCTTATCTGGGTTAGGAGGGGGGTAGTTTACCTGAGAACTTCATAGAGAGCATTCTGTGCTGGACAAGGAAGCGAAGAACAGGGAGAATAGATATGAGGAGGAGGAGGAGGAGGGGATAATGAATTGCGATTGAGGGGGGCCGGAATGCAACAAATACAGGTACAATCTTTGAGCAGACACCAAGCATTCACCACACAGGTTTTAGTGCTCGTTTCGATGCAGCATTTTTAGCTCTGAGAATTAAAAAAAAAAAAAAAAAAAACGTGGGCGTCTCTCAAAGACTGAAAGAAACGGACACACAACGTAAGTAAAAACGGAATCTGTAGGCTTTTTCTTCTTTCAGGAGCTCTGCTGCTTTTAAGAAGAAGTCTGGGTGAGTTCTGAAAGCCTCCTCTGAAGTGTACACCCCAAATATAATGACCTAAAAAATCTGTACTTGAAAGAGAGTGCTTTGGGATTCGGATATTCGAGGCATTGAAAAGGAAAAACTTCTGTTCTTCCAGCAGTCTGAGCAGGTAAAGAGGACTGAGTGTGAGTTTTCTGGAAACCCTATTCTCTCTCTGGAGGGTTTCCCATCACAAGTAGAGGTCGTGCACACGCTGTATTTACAGTGCGTGCAGATTTCTGCAAGTCTACGGGCTGTTGACCACCTGGGATCAGAATTTGGATTGTGTCACTCTAAGTCAAAGACACAACACTCGGCTTATCTTTGCTCGGTGCGCTCACGCACGCCCGCCCGCACGTCGGCGTGTGAGTGCTTATCTTGTCGGCCAAACAAGACGATCACAAATAAACCGCATTGTCTGTTTCCACACCGAATCTCGATAAGGCACAAATCAGCTTAGGAGCACACGCCAATGCACATGAGCATATAGGAAAAGTGGGGATTGGCTGGGACGAGGCTGAAAAATATGGATTAAAACAAGGATGGCTGACTTTGACATTAATCCAAGCTGCTTCAAATTCTCTGACTGCCCGTCTTGCTTTATTCTCAAACCACGTTGCCTTTATCTCTCATTTCTTTTTATCTCTGCATGTCTCTCCAGCCCTCTGACTTTTCTATTCCCACGTCTGTTGCTGCAGCAGCCTTTTAAAAAGGACGGGCTCCCATCTAAACCGCCAAAGCGGCTCTTTGTTCTCAAAATTCGAGAGGAAAGACACGTTGAGTGTACGGATGCACACACGCACACCATTTTCAGGCACTCATAGATTCTTTATGGGATTCCACCTTAAATTATTAATATAACTATACATTTTTGTTTATTACCTCTTAATTGCAGTGCAAAACTTCCTCCACAAGGTGTCAGTAAATCAAACAAAATTTCTCAGTTATCCCTTTAACGCCAGAAATATCATTAGCGGTACCTAAATAAAATCTTTTTGACCATTTACGCCATCAACATAAATCAGCTAATTTTGACGCAGAAAAAAGCGGCTTTGTGTCGTTTTGGAACACTAATGGTGCAAAGCCGCTTCTCTTCACATCGGAATTAGGGGATTTACATTGATCGCGTGAATGGTCAAACAGTTAGGGTAGCTCAACCATGGTGTGTTACTCAAGTGCAGCTAACCATATTACTTGTGTTAAAGGGTTACCCTAACATAAGTTATATTGTGAAAGTGGAAGTAATTAGGTAAGTAAGTACATTTATTTATACAGCACCTTTCACAAGACAGAAGTGCCAAGGTGCCTCACATGTTAAAAAATACAAAAACATAAAAGGCAAAAACATGTACCACGTAAAACAATCAACCTAAGCCCAAATACAAACGGTTTCAGTTAAAATGCTTTGCAAAAAAAGTTTTCAGTTGACTTTTAAAATAGTTCACAGAGTCCAGGGAATGCAGGGACAACAGGAGCTCAATCCAGAGTGTAGGAGCAACAGCCTGAAAGGATCTGTCTCCACTGGTCCGGAACCGTGTGCAAGGAGCCATCAACAAGTTTTGATCTACAGACCTCACACGGTCTGTAGGGGCGATCAAATCACAGACATATGTAGGAGCTTGACCACGAAGGGCCCTAAAAGTCAGCACTAATATTTTATATTGAAAGCGATAAGCAACCAGGAGCCAAGGAAGAGCTTTGAGGATAAGGGAGACGCTTTCCCTTTGTGTGGGTCAAGATCCTTTCAGCAGAGGTGTTTCTTAAACATTTTACTACTGCAGAGTGTTGCATATCAGTGCGAGGCTGCTCTTCTGCGCTTCAGAATCCGCTGGATTTTCATTAATTGTGTAAACAATTAGTCAAAAGAATGCAAACGCTAGAACTAAAGTATAACTAAAGGGTAAAACTTTTGGAGTGTCATCAAATCGGATTGCAGTTGTCGAGCATCATGGTAGTCCTGCATGACGGCTTCCCTTTATAAAGGCAATTGTCTGCTAACTTTAGAAAATAGAGGATAAAACATGTCATTTCATGGACAACAAGCAAACAATATTCAGTGAAGCTAATTCTAGAAAAAGAAAACGGGCAAACACGCTGCATGGGCTTTTGATCATTACTGCATAACAAGCTAGCAGCTAGTCATTAGCTGCAGTTGCTCAGCAGGTCAGTTTCTGATTGCGGCGCAGTGCTCATCCTGTTGTCAGTCTCTTTTCTCAGAAACAGTCACAAACACACGTAGAACACAGTGTTCTTTCAAAATGCAGCGATACAACTTCACAATTAATAGCTACTGCTAAATGCTGTAAATAAAAACAAATGCCTAAAAGCCAGTTAATGATTGATGACATGCAAAACAGGCAAAAAAAAAAGTTCAAAATTGTGAAACAAAGTTAAATAAAGCTTTTAATCCAAACGCTATGTGCAAAATTACTTAAGGAATATTTTAAACAACACAAAGAATGAAAAAATATAAATAAAAATGCTTTATTTGAAGCAGTAGGTTAAACAATTACTAAAAAAATAAATAAATAAACAAATAACTTTAACCCTTTAATTTAAAGCATCTTCATTTTCTAAAAGAAAATTAGCTAACTAAAGTTTACATATGATCAGCTTTAAAAACCTACAAAATATAGAAGAAATCCACCAAAATAGATTTTTTTTAATATCTGACATACTAAAAAATTCAGTTAAAATAAGCTGAACGTGTTTTCAATTTTTAAACATTAGTTTTAAAGTTGCAAGAATGGAGCAACTGATAAAACTGTGAGTTTATTAAAAAAGAAGAGCAAAAAAAAAAAAAAGTATTGTTTCTTGAATTACTTAAAAAGTCATATTTTATTTAAACTATCATTAAATTTGAAGGTGTATTTTGGGAATTAACTCCAAATGAGGTTCTGTAACATTGACGGTTTCTCCCACGATTTCACTTAAACCCCTATATATTATTCAAATCATATTTGATACACAAATTTTTGAGACCCCTATCTTATTAGCATGATCAAGACCTTCCTTGAGTTATTGGAAATAACTTTGTCCATGGTTTCTGTCCTGTAGTTCATCATCATTCCACTAGGGGCAGCAGAAGGGCTGCCTTCGTGAAACCTCAAAAACACTTTTGGCCAGAAAGGTTTTGCTAATTTTTAAACCCCTATAGTGAGAATAACTCATCTATTGTTATTTATTTCTTTAAATGACTACCTTCTGTATTGAAAGAATGAAAAATTGTTGATAATTAATTATTTAAAATACAGTTACACCATGTAAAAAATGTGTGGATCAAATTTGAGACAGTAGGTAAATAAGGCGCTTTTTAAAATACTTTTGTATCTTTAACATAATTACCCAACATGTCAAAATTGATACTTTCTACATCTCAGAAACTGATATTGTGGAGGGAATTTCATCAAAAAGTTAAAAAACATCTTAAGTCCAAAAACTGAATTTTCTGTGTATGATGTAGTGCTCTTTACAGGGTTAAAAGTTGAAAACTTAGATTTAATTTGCCTTTTCATACATTTCAATAAATCCCTGATCTCATGTTTTTTGTTCAACTTATAAATAAAGGTTTTCTAGATGGGTGGGGGGGCCCACACAGGATACACATGGGGACTCCTCGGTCTCCCTCTCTGTTAGCGCTGACTCATCCGGTTTCTTTAGTTAATAATTCAGAGGGCCTGCCAGCTATGTTTTCATCTGTGTCAACATTAGGAACCCGTAGAAATTGTGCAATGATCAAAACAAGAGTTGGGTGACTTGGAGGGGATGCGGGGGAGCAGAGGGACTCGGAGAAGGGTGGAAAGATGGAAGGACACTGGAGAGGGATACGCGAGAGACACGAAAGGTGTCTCTGCACCGTTGTAAATCCTCTGCAGGGCCTTGTTAGCTGTCAGGCAGGCTGAGGGTATTAAAGAGGCTGACACACACTCACATACAGAGGCACACAAAGCACCACGAGGGGAGAAAAGTTTACTCCTGCTACCAGTGTGACTGATTCACTGCTGTGTCTTATGGCTTTCTATTCCTATGTGATTTTTCTCTGGCATGTCACATAGGGTCTAAAGCCATTGGGTGCAGAGTGGGAGATCTGCAGACGAGGATTAGATGGATATATGGGATGGCAGAGCCGGGATGAAACCAAACCTCACGGTCTATACGTGCACGTACACACAGCAAAGAGCCTGAGGCAGTTTTGTCTTAGCTCGCAGGCAGCTCAGAGCACAGCTCAGCTAATTGCCCCCATATGAGACAGTATCAATCCCCAAAGCCACACACAAACAAACACCCCCCCCCATCCCACCCCTTCATGACTGCAGACACTTTGTTTGGTCTGTTTTTTTTTTCTTTTTGTCACCCACTTTCTCCCACATAAATTACCCCCTCACCAGTCACTTCCCGCCGCCTCCGCTGCAGCCGCTACTGCTGCTGCTGCTGCTGCTGCTGACTCAGGTTGCTATTAAATGAAGTTCTCAGTTTCACCTCACGTCTCCTAATCTCAGGGCTCTCTTCTGATTGGCTCCTGGCCGCCTTTTCGAAAACTGTTAACGCAGGAGTTCAGCGGACTTTCAGACTGTGAGTTTGGATGGGGGGAAAAAAAGGCAAAGGTGGGGACCGAAGTGTGCAGTTTGTGCTGAAAACAGCAAAAAGAGGCACTTTTATCGACAGCCATTGTAATTTTCTTGATTGCAAAAGTTTCTTTCTTTGTGATGAAAGGATATACAACTAGAGCGTTTAGGTTTGTGGAACAAATGTGATCCCCTGACCTTTGCTAGCCCAACTATTATCTTTTGAATTCTTACACAATGTGTCATTATTATTATTTTATTATTATTGTTATTATTATTATAAAAAAAAACCTAAATTAAACAAATGAAATTAAATTAAATAAAACAAATGAAAGAAAAATGTGCATTGATGTGTTTATAAGTTCAACTTTCAAAAAATACATAATGCAAACATAAAAAAACTTTCAGCAACAAACAAATTTAGGTCAATTTTTATAATCAAACAGAGATTTTCTCCTGTTTCTGAGCTTAATTTCACATTTTTTGGATCTCAATTTGCTATTTTTCCCAATTGTAGACTAAATTTACCCAAATTGAAGCAAAAAAAAAAAAAAAATTAGAAAAGTTCAATACGAGATAAATAGAAAGTAGTTTTTACTTCAACAATATAGTCTAATTTGTATTAGATTGCATTTTTGCAAATTGTAGTGCTTTTTGAATGAATGTCATTCGATAATGGTTGTTACATGTGTTGCTTCTAAATGATTTAAAATCCTAAATTGATTTTTTCAGGACAGAAAAGTTCCCATTCCTTACAATATAACTGGCCACCAAAATAAAAAAAACGTAAAAAAAGAAGTCTGAAGCTGAAGCTGAAAAGCAACCCCATACCATCACACTACCACCACCATGTTTGACTGTTGCTCTGATGTTCCTTTCTGTGTCACTCTGACTCTAGAGGTAACGGGACTGACGTTTTTCATAAATATTTCTGAAATTTATAACATATAACCACAATTTTAGGGATAATCTAGACTTTTAACTCCTTCACTCAAAATAATAATCTCTAAATTATGAGGCCAGATTACTGCCATGTTTGGAATCATTAAGAGGGACAATGACACATGAAAAAGCTCAACGAGACCCAACATTTTTCAATTTCAAATGTAACGTGACAGACATTTAAATGAACCTTCATTGTTGCTCCAGTTTTTAGTCTTTAGTTTTTCATTTGTAGCTAAATTATTTTTGAAAGACTTTTCTAAAAGAACAAATAAAACTCCTTCTGTTCTTCCTCTGTCTGCAACAGAGGGAAAACACAACGTCCTCTTCTGTTTTCATCTTTGATTCCACAAAGTTTCCAGGAAGGAAGTGTGTGAGCTCCTGATGGAGTTAAGCTTTACTTCTCCTTTCTTGGGTTTGTCTTGCAGGTCTGCATAGATGCCGTGCGTCAGGTAGACCATGCCGTTCACCTGCGCCTGCTTCTGCGGCCTGAACGGCTTCTGCTGCAAACGAAGGCAGAAACGAAGGGAGCGTGTGGAGGAAAGGGAGGGCGAGGAAGAGGAGCAACGGCGGGATGAGGAAACAGAGGTGTGACAGGATCTCTGTCTGGATCTGCGCAGCTCAGTCTGTGTTTTAAAAGTTGTTTTTCACTTTTTGGTGTGCATAAATGAGACAATCGAGGTTTAAGAGACACCGTTCTGAATCAGAGCATTGATTTTCTACAGGGATTTTGAGAAATCCTTTATTTTGTATGTTTGTAAATACTCTCAATAGCTGCTGTGCTGCACCAAGTGATGAAGAGACTCTTGTTTGGTTCAGTCACACTCCTCAGGCACCCCCCCCCCACACCTGTACTGCAAGCTCCTGGTGGAGGCTGAGCTGGAACCGAGCCGCACCGCATCCACACCTACCTGCTCATGTCAGATCAACTTAGAGAAAACTTAAGCCGAGTGAGAAGGCGTGGAGTAATTTCCAGAGTCGCCCACAGAGCGCTGGAGCCCATCACAGATTTTCACGCTGCGCTGGGCTCCATCTAAAGCCAAGCAGCTGTCCAATCAGCAGCTTAGCTGGAGTGTGAAGATGCGAGTCAAGGGTCAGAATGAGGAATCGGAGAGCGCCTTGTCCTCTGATGCTGTGGCATCTCCGTCTTGTTAATCGGCAGGCAGGTAATTACGAATAGATTACTGATAGCACCCCCCTTCAGCTGTCACCTGCTCCATCTATGGTCATAACTGCAGACTGCTAGAGCCAAGGCGAGCGTGGTTTGGGGTTACCGTCAGCGTCCGAGCAGGAACACAAAGTCTCATTTGCAGGCGTGATTATGCGCGGCACGTCCAGTCAGGCGGTGGAGATGTAATTAACCTTTTCCAGCAGGAAGCAGATGCCTGGACGTCACACACAAACACGCACAATGACATACAGACTCGCACACGTCTGCTGTCAGGGAAACAAAGCCAACGTCACGGTGTCACGGAGACAAAGCCCCAAAAGCGCCGCCTGGCACTCAGCGATAATCCCCTCACACATTTTTTACATTCAGAATGTGCCTCTGTGGATGTCTGTCTGTCTTACACCAGCAACACCACCACCTTTTATATCAAACTCTCCTTGGTTGGACGCGGCCTTGCAGATAAACTCTATTCCTCGGAATATCAGCAACTTCCTAAAATGCGCAAAATGCTGCTTTGCTTCAGATTAATGGACGACCGGACCGTGTGCGCCGGTGCGTGTCTGAAAAGACGGTGTGTTTACACACACGCGCAGGCGATGCAGTGAAACAAAGCTAAAGCCATTTCACAGAGCACGGCGCCTATTATGATTCAGTGTTACGATGCAGCTCTAATGAGAAGCAGAGAATGAGGGGAGGGGCTGGAGGAGGAAGCCAGGAGATGAGAATGAGAGCGAGGGCTGAAAATGCAAATGGGGGGGGGGGGTGTTATGCTAGACAGAATAGTCATGCTAATTGGCTACAGTAGATAACTTTCTGAAGGTTGGGTGGGGGGAGTGAGGGATGCGGCGTAAAGAGAGCAGCATGATCTGCCTTCATCACCGCTCCCTTCATTTAACCCTCCTAATAGGAGGAATATTGGCAGCAGTAATAGCAAAAGACAAAAAAATGATTTGTTTGTGGGTGAAAGGATGTGTTGTCGGGTAGGGGTGGGGGGGTAAAGCTGCAGGGAAATGGCACTTGGCAGCAGTGTGTTATTTTTTATTTTTTATAACCCAATCCTTTATGGATCATGGCAATTTTCAGGCAATGCAAGTCAAGGACAAACAGCTAAAAATAGAAGGGCGGTGCGCGACTCTTACGATAGCACCGATGGGGGGGAGAGAGGGAGGTGGTGGGTATAAGAGGGGGGCGAGCGCGAAAAATGAGTCCTGTCGCATTAGATTTGGGTCAGAAAAAAAGGGAAGAGCCAGCGAAGCGGAGGCTGGTGCAGACGGCCGGAGACTCATCTGTCGCACCTTTCTGCGCTCCTCTGACGCCTCTACTGCAAAACACCTGACGGTATAGGAGGGGCCGACACAAACAGGGATGCAGGAGACGCGAGGACCTGTTAAGTAAAAAAATTAGGTCAGGGACGCTGAAGATTCTTTATTTGTAACAACCAAATACAGAAATTAGTGTCAAAAATACCAAATGTTTTAAGAATTCACTCATATTTTAACAGATATCCACAAAGCAGTTAAATCTAACTTTAAATAGAAAAGTAGAAATTCCTTTTTGACGCCTTTCCACTTAGAAACGTAGACATTAAAAAGGAAACGCTGAAAAGAAAAAAGCCTGTTAATCAATGATCTCTTTTTTTAATCAAATCATATTGTTCCAGCCTGAATTGACTGTGTAATGGAAACATTCACAAAGATTTAAGCCCCCCAAAATGTGGTAATTTACAAGGCCCCAATATTTGGAATTATTCTGTTGGTTTCACTGCAATTTTGATCTTAATTTTCTTAATATATGTCCTCCATCATCAGAAAAATGCCACAAGAACATGTGAAACACACCAAAAAAAAGGTGTTTTTTTTGTTCTGGCCCAAAACTTTATCTTAACAACTGAAGAGACCTCAACTCGAAGCCCAAATATTT